>OU015742.1:38767664-38809607 GCA_907169655.1 Acomys percivali
ATAGATAGATAGATAGATAGATAGATAGATAGATAGATAGATAGATAATTCTTTAAAACACAACAAGTGGCTAACACCTGAAGAATGGGCCCTTACCTGGAACTTGGGGATCTCACATTCATAGGCTGGCAAAACTAATACTGTGAAAATCACTATTTTTCTTAAATCATATTATGTTGCTATTTCTTACGAGTTGAATCATTCACTCCTAGAAGAAGGCTAGAAAGTCATAACTTGGGTGCTTCAAAACTCTCAGGATTCAGGAAACTTAGGAAAGTTATGAGGCTTGGAAAAATCAAGGAGTTTCAAAATTCCTAGGGCCTTTTTTCAAGTTATAAAAGCAGGGGCCAACTAGTGAACAAAACAAACTGCATGGAGCTTCCTACCAGTAGCTAGAGAGATATAGGTTTGTAGTTGTCATGAATTGTCACCAGTGCTAGAGTATGTTTTATGATGCTGCTGTTGCTGCCTTTGAGTACTCCTGTAACTCTAATAATTTCATTTTATCAAGCCACACTTGGGTGGAGTTGTTTATTTAGTCTTTCATTGTTATCCTAATACAGATGAGTAGATGTGTTTCCATGTGCTCTCAGGAACAGCCATATTACAGTGATCAACAAATTCAATTCAATGCCAACAAAACATCCAGTGACATTTTTCACTAAACTTGAACAAACTTAAAATTCACATAGAATATAAAATTTCCCAAATAACCAAAACAATTCTGAACAAAAAGTATAATGCTAAAATTATCATAATATCTAATTTCAAATTATACTATAGAACCATACTAGTATGAATAGCATGGTAATAATAACAAAATGGACATGAAAATCAATGGAATAAGATAGAATATTCAGGAATATACACAATACCTATGGCCCAACTAATTTATGCAAGATATAGAAATCTCTTTATAGAAGAGACAGCCTCTTCTAAAAATAGTGCCATGAAAAATGATATGTAGAAGAATGAGAATAGACCCACCTCTTACCTTGCTTAAAATTGAATTCAAAAAGATCAAAGACTATAATGTAAAACTCAAGTCTTTAAAATGTTTGGAGTACAATAGAGAGAAAGCACTTGAAGATAAAAAGATAAGAGCTATCTTCCTGAAAAAGACTCAGCTATGACCAGAATTAATGTCAAGAATTTATAATTCGGATTACAAGAAATCAAAAGGCTTCTGGTTAATATATTTAACATACTTATGATTTTATACAGTATTACAATATTTTCCCAAAATCACTTATAAGACAATTCACATATTAAGCATAACTTCTATTCTAATATGAAGATAAATGAAGAAGTAAAGTCATAAAGTTTAAGAATTAAAAATGACTATAAATCATTTACTAAAAGTCAGATACTTGTGGCCTCCCTGCTGCTCTTTCATGTCCATTTCTTCCAAGTCTGGTTCATCTTACTGGGTGTACTTGAAATGGATAATGTGTTTGCCCATGTGCCTTTGTAGTACTGCATGAAGAAAAGTTCATGGCAGAGAATCTGTGCATCTGTTTGTTGTTGTTTTTTAAAAATCATCTGCTACGTTTGCTCAATAACAGTTGTCAATAGTTACTAACTTAAGTCAGGGTTCTTGATATGTGTGTACTTCAAAACATGAATGTACTCATATGTGTGCGCATGCACACATATGCACATGTAATAACAATTACAGAGAAAGATGCCGTGGGTTTAAGAGAAGAAGAGATGGTAAAGGGGAAGGTCTGGGGAGGGAGCGTGAGGGGGCAGTGATATAATTACATTTTAATTTCAAAAAGAAAAAAATTATAAAATAAGTGCCATAAATATAAAACATGCCACATTGTAATACTGTTTAAATATAAAATAGTTTTATCTTGATTATATGTTGAAATGGCAATACTTAATGGCATCTGTGTTACATATAGTTTTAAAATTAACTTTTTTCATTTTAATACCTTAAAATGTGGCTATATAGAAAATTTTTACATATGTATATCACATATTGAACATGATGCTAGAACCTGTAAGTACCATGAAACAACAGTATTGTCATATCATAGTGTTTTGAACCTTATGAGATAGCAGCCTACAATGATAATGCATGAAATTAACATTAAATAAGGAGATCTCAACCTAAAATAACATGAAATAATAAAAATAATTTCCTAGTTTTGTAGGTCCTAAGAATGTAAATGCTCTAACAACATGGAAACAGTATATGCTGCCAAGCTTTAAAAAAAAAAAAAAAGGCACTGTTTCTTGGTGTTTTGATTATTTCGTTTTTAGGATTAAAATACTTATATTTCTATCTTATTCTTCAATTACATACTAAAGAAAAATAATTTTCAGAGAAAATATTTTATTGATTAAAGAATCATTAAAATGACAAATAATATATATATAAGCACACTCTTGATGGGAAAATACCTTTGATTGGAAAGAAGGGGCTATATCTAATTTTTCAGAATATATGTAATTTTACTTAGTCTTGAAAAACAGCTAAATTCTAGATCTGCATCTATTTGAAAATTTTAAGTACAAGTATTTTAAAGAGGCTGGCTATCCCCATTTTGTTCTGGAGCTCATCCAGATTCTAGTACCCTTTTTCCTCTTGGGCCACAGCAGGTGATCCCAAATTAAACACTGATCCTGTGAAAGAAAATACTTAGTTCAAGACTTAGTCCTCCAGCTTGCTTCCTACATAAAGAATTCTGCATCTCATCTTTCTTATTTTGAAATAGAAGTGAGTAACAGCTATCATGTAGTTGACATTATTTTTGCTAAGTAGATATACTTAGTTTAATTATATTTTGTTTAAACCAATATAATATCCATTTGTAGTCTTAAAGATTATGCCGTATTCAAAACACACTTAGAAAAACTTTGCATCCACAAGTTAGACAGTTGATCCATCTATACTCAGAAGTTGGTAGGTGACTCATGATGCTATTTGAATAGGAAAAAAAAATGAATTCAAGTGAAGTTTCGTTTGTATTTGTGATTCATGTTGATTAAATGTATATGCTTATTTCCTGACTAGAATTTTATGTAACCTTTATTCTGACTCATAAATTAGATGCAAAGCCAGGGTTTAATGTATGCATGTTGGACAAATAAATTGATGAAATGATGTGTACATTTATAGCCAAAGTATAATGCAAATTCAGGGGGAAATTATAAATGTCTAGGTGTTACCTGGGAATCAGTTTTAAGGAGACACAGAACATCAAAGAGACCAGAAAGCTTGAAGAAAGGTGGGAGTACAGAATGCATGAGTAAAATCCTCCTTGACCAGGCTGTGGAGACAGCTCACTCTGAACATAGTGCCACACAAGTCAGAGGACATGAGTTGGATCCCATGTTTAAAAAAGAAAAAGAAAAGAAAAAAAAAGCCAAGATAGTGGCATGAAATTATAAATCCTATGCTGTAATTACAGGGGGAAGCAGACACCTTGTTGATTCTCTGATAAATCAGTCTAGCCTAGTTGGTGAGCTGCAGGATAATGAGAGCTCTTGTTTCCAAACATTTTAAAACCAAAATCAAAAAAGAAAATGAAACAAAATAAAAACCAAAACAAAACAATGAGCTAGGTGGATGACACCTGAATAACAACACTGGAGGATGATCTTTAGCCTCTGTACACATTCATATAGACTTACACAAATATGCACACACACACATTTCATACAGACATGTATTCATGTGTACACATCAGACATTTACACACACACACACACACACAAACCCTTAAATGTATTGCTTGCCTGTGTTTGCTCTGTGAACTTGAATGATTAATCTCTGATCCACTTTACCTATTTTTGAAGATGAAAACAATTTCTATACCCAGCTAATGAGATGGTGTCTAAGAGTATCTTCTGTGAGATTTAAGGTCTATGTGCACTTATACACTTGTGCTCCTTTTCTCTGCAGTCCAGGGTAAGTCAGAGAGCAAACTAAAGTACCTCACAGAACTCCTCTGTGGCCTTCTGCTAACCTGTGCTTTGCCAAGCAATATGATCTGTGATAGGCTGATCACTTCATTTCAACCTTTCTTCCCACAGGGATGGCATGACTTTTAGGAAAAGGAAAAATAATCATCTTTTCTTGCATTTGGACATGTACAGCATATTTTTCCACAGAATTAAATTTACTACTGAAATGTCAATTGATACTTTGATTAGCAACAAAAGTTACTCTAGTAATACAGTGCTTATTAGATTGAACTTCAAAGTTAAAATGATTTACGTTAATGGATTATTCCCTTATTTATTTCTAAAACCACCATCATTAGCAGTGTTTTAAGGCAAAGGGAGATTTCTCAGAAATAAATAAAACATTAATCAAGAAATAATTGTTGCCATCAAACTTTAGTACAAACATAATTTTTGTCCTAAAGCAGTTAGTCAAAGTAGTTTTCCATCACTATATTCTGTGCTTTCTCTGTCTTTTCAAAAGTAAGTGTACTTTATACTAACACTGATCCTGTAAATAAAGTATTAGGTTGTTTAATTATCATGTAGATTAAAAAGTGGTATGGGCAAACCTACAATCAAACTTTGTTGTAATGGCTGTTGCTCAGACCTGTGTTACACATTGTTATTTTGTGATTTGAAATTTATAGACTTTACCCTATTGCATAGCATATTTCTTACTGTTGTATTGTTTTTTTTAACTGAATTACCAAATAGCATTTCATGATTAAACTTATCCAAGAAGTCCAGCTTAGCAGGAAATGAAATTTGGGCCAAGATAGTTAAAAAGAAAACCTAAAAAATCTTTGGAAATCAATCTGGTGCTTTCTCAGAAAATTGGGAATAATTCTACCTCAAGAACCAGCCATACCACTCCTGGGCATATACCCAAAAGATGCTCCACCATACAACAAGGGCATTTGCATGACTGTGTTTGTGGCAACTTTATTCATAATAGCCAGAATCTGGAAACAACCCAGATGTCCCTCAACTGAAAGTATATAAACTGTGTACATTTACACAATGCAATACTGATCTACTACTCAGCTTTTAAAAACAAGGAAATCTTGAAATTGGCAGACAAATGGATGGAACTAGACCATCCTGAGTGAGGTAGCACAGACCCAGAAAGACACCATGGCATATACTCACTTATAAGCGTATCTTAGCCACATAATGCAAGATAACCACACTACCATACAGAGACTGATGTGCCAACCAAGGACCATGTATGATGTGGACCTAGACCCTCTGCTCAGATGCAGTAGATAGGCAGCACAGTTTCGTTGTGGATTCCACAATATGGGGAGTAGGGACTACTTCTGGCCTCCCCACATTGATCACTTCCTCCTGGTGAGGTGGCCTTGCCAGGCCACAGAGGAAGAGAATGCAGGTAGTACAGATGAGACTTGGTAGGCTGAGGCAAGATGTCAGGGGAGGAGTCCTTTCCTTTATGAGGACTAGAGAGGGAAGGGAAGGTGGTATCAAGATGTGATGAGGGAGGGGACTGCAATCAGGATGTAATGTGAACAAATTTTATAATTTTAAACAAAAAAGAAAACAGAAAATTTAGCTCAGTGGTTAAGAATTCTTGCTGCTCTTGCTGAGGACCTAGTTCAGCTCCCAGCACCCATGTCAGGTGGCTAACGATTGCCTGTAACTGCAGCTCCTAATGATCCAACACACTCTTCTGGCCTCTGTAGGCACCTGCACACATGGCGTACACTGACACAGACATATATATACACACATGCATTAACCTTTAGCTAGTCTTAGTCACTAGGACTAAGTAGAAAGGAGGGATGCTCCAAAACCAGCTGACCCAGACCAAACACTAATTAAATGATGGTAATAATAGTGATAGGTCATGCTAATGCTTATTGAACAAATACTGAGAACTATCTAAAATAATTTTTATAAATAAGCTCTTGGATCCTTACAACAGCCCACAACCTGTGTGTTGTTCCCATTTGCAAACCTCAGGTGCCCATAGTGAGATCATGTTGTCATCAGAATTAACCTGGTAGGAGTTGGAGATTAGATGAGACTTTGAAGAAGTTTTAAAAAGAACCTTACTGAGTAAAGCCAATTTTACCCAGAATCATTCTGTTTCACAGATTTTAATTAACAGTTTGAAATTTGTAATATTACTTGAATTTCAGACTGGTGAAAATTGAACACTGTATTAAAGGATCCCAGGCGAAAGGACATGAGTTGCGTCACAAAGACTTATTAAATGTGATGGAAACTCAACAGATGAATGCCGGCAAACAGGTGCAAGAGCTCAATTAATTTTTAAACCCTACGACTCGGGAGGATTGCAATGCATCGTGTTGACAGCCTTAGCACGTTGCTAATTTCATCCATGAGTTTAAAACTCTCAATACATTTCAGGATGTAAATGAATTAAAATTTAAAAAGTGTAAATAGTACTAGTGTGTTCTAAAACTAAAAATATTAATTTCTTTGTTGGGCTTGAAATGATCTATCAAGTGAGAAGATGACACTTTATATTACTGAAATAAAACAGATTGAGTCCCATTATTATATGTAATATAGACAGTTGTTACTAAGCACAATTTTTCCTTTAATGTAGAATACTTTGTGAGTCAGAAGAAAATTGACAGTTCACTAACAGTTTCCAGCTTCTTTGGTGACGTGTGAAGGAAATTAAGTAGTAAGGAAATGCTGATGCCTTTTTGGATGGCATAATTGAAAGTGGTAAATTAGGAACTAAAAGTTGCACTAACAGTTTGCTTTCACGGGAAATTCACCTTATTTGGGGTTCTGGGACCATCTGAGAATGTGATGAAGAC
This sequence comes from Acomys percivali, assembly GCA_907169655.1. Taxonomy (NCBI): domain Eukaryota; kingdom Metazoa; phylum Chordata; class Mammalia; order Rodentia; family Muridae; genus Acomys; species Acomys percivali. The sequence goes on from OU015742.1 coordinate 38,774,438, forward strand.
AAGGGACTATTTCCACACAATCCTGGACACATGAACAACCTTAGAAAGAGATGAGTTGCAGAAGTTACATTCAAAGTACCACTTCCTGTACATTACTATCTCTGACTCAGATGGGTTTTCTGCTTTGTTGCCTGACACTCCCAGTCTCTCTATATATACTAGGGATTAGGAAATAAGAATTAGTTCCTGGGCTTTTTACAACCTTGTGTGAGATGAAACATGTAGTGCAGAGTACTAAGTTGAAATGTGTGTTGAAAAAAATAGAACATCTTGGTGAGTATTGAAGGTAAAGTAGATGGTAACTAGTAAGATGAAAGAAAAGGTATTGTAGGCGAAGGAAAGGGTGTGCAGAGGCTGGAAAAGACAGCCAGACATGCCACTCTCTCACTGTTACAATCATGTGTTTATCATAAATGTGTAGCAACAAATGTTTGAAAAATATTTTACTTTCTCTGTCAAGATTTCCAAAGTAGCTTTAAAGAAAATAAAAGGAGCTGGGCTTAATTACTCAAGATTTTTGCCAGAAAACTCTTTATTCACTTTGTATCTAAGCTTAATTCTCCCTACGTTTGCTTAGCTGGAGCATATTTAGCAAATCTTTTAAAAATATAAATACAACTGTAGAGTTCATTCTTCCTAACAGGTAAATTTGGTACATCTTGACTCTGAATCAAATCCATGTAATCTGCACCTACCCAAAAGCCTAGATAAGGGCTCCAGTCACAACTGTTGCTTTTATACACTTCCCAGTATCAAGAAAGCAGATGACAAGGGGAGACAAATGTGCAGCCTAATAACCGGAGCGAACAATAGGTTATTTTCAATAGAATGAGGAGGACAAAAGCCAAAGATATTCATTTCCATTGCCGGGTTGTGAGACCAGGGTGGTTACTGCTTTCACCAGATGCACAGTCTTTAAGGCTCACAATGCACTTTTACCCCAGGGACATTCAGAGAGAAAGTCAGACTCTTGCAACTTGATGCAAAGAGGTTTGGAGTCCATTAAGACATCTCTCAGTAACAATGTATTCAGGGTTAGAGTAAAGATTCTATGCTTGTTTTCTCCCAGAAAATGAAGATTGTTACATAAAACACCTGACATGGAATCAGAGCCTATGTAGACCACTTTGAACCTGTTGCTATCAGTTTAGCTTCCTTTCCTCCTAATCAGGAAAAAGGAGATAAAGAGGCTTGCTGGAAATACAGTCTTAAAATTCTGCCCTATCTTGAGTACATTTAAGCCCAAGATCATCCTAAGGACACAGAATTATATGCAAACAGATAGGAATAAGTTAACAACTGCAACAAATAGCACTGATGTAAATATCCCTTAGTAAATGTCCAATAAACAGCTCAGAAGTCTTAATTTTCTTCTAGAGCAATTATATACAATACGTATTACCCAAAAGACAGATTCCTGGTGTTTAAATGTTCTGCATTTCATCCACATACAATGCCTGAAAATTTTGGAGGCAACCTTTGACCCTTTGGTCTTTTCTTTTTGTTTTGTTTTGTTTTTAGCTTTAATTGCATATAAGGATCTTTGCTTTCTACCTCTCATAATTTGGATAAGGATTTATTGACATAATTAAAGTACATAAACATGATTAAGAGAAAGTCTGTTTTCAGCATTCCCCTAAGTGTGTTACCTGTAAAATAAATTATATTGAGTAATTGGTTGTTGAAATTAAAACTAGCTGGAGTGATAGCTCAGTGCTTGCCATGCAAAGCAAGGACTGGAGTTTGGATCCCCAGCATCCACAAAGAGCCAGGTGTGTGCTGACTGGAGGAAGAGACTGATACTCTGCACCAAGATGGCTTGCTAGGCTAGTCTAAATTGGTAAGCTTCATGTTCAGCACGAGACCCTGCCTTAATTTATAATGTGGAAATCCATTGAGGAAGATACTTAATACCAGCTTCTCCACATAGTACATGCACACGCGCACATGTGAGTGCACGCGCACACACACACACACACACACACGCTTTCACATAAGTGTAAACACATATGGAGACCACACACATAACCACACAAAAACTTGAGTAACACTGACTGAAAATCTTTAATTATATTTAAGACTTTACCGTGAACAACGTGGCTTTGAATGGAGGGAACACAGCATGCTGTGTTTTCTATACTTGCTTGACAGAAAGGTTCTGTTGTTTGGTCAGGATTTTAGGGTTTTTTGTTTCACTAGCCCAGTTTCCTGGAAATATCAGGTTAGAAAATGTAGACAGTTAAGTGTCTTCTTTCTCTTTTTGCTTCTATGTTTCTGTGTACCATGTCTTTGATAGCCATCACCATAACATCTGTTTGTCATTCTTATTAAAGGGTTTGAATTTCGTGAGATCAGTGATGACATACTTTGAAGTGTTTTCATCTTAGTATTTAGCCCATCAAGGTTCTAAATATTGGCTAAATGAATGACTGGTTTATTGTTACACATATGCATTTGTTGGGTTTTTACAGAACACTCCTTGTGACATTCTGAACTATAATTGTTTTAGTCTAGAGATTTCCTACCAGTAAGTAACTTTAGGTTCATTTAAGCTAACTGGCAGACTAAAGACATGGACCAGCAGAGTAAGACTGAAAATAAAGGAATGGATTAAAACAACTCACAATATGTGTTGTTGTGGAGCTATGCTTAAGAAAAATAAGTCACATGTGTAGAAAGATATCCAATGAAACCTATAGCAACAAAAAAGGAAACAGAAAAAAATCCATAATAAAAAACAAAACAAAATATTATACTCTTAAAATGACAGAAGATAAGTTGTATAATTTCTATTGCAAGAGAAAACAAGAAGTTTAATTATGAAAAATAATCTCTTGGCCAGATGGTTGAAAAGTGATCTGGATGGTTTATGTTAATGAAGCTCAGGTGCTTATTCATAGCATCAGTTATTAAATAGTCAACATCAAATGTCAAATAACAATTCTAAATCCTCATACTTTTAATATGTAAGCACTACTTGGTAAATTTGGGGCTGTACCGTTATTTTGTACATTAGAAACATTTTATACTTTCTTTTGGATTCTGACCTACTCTCCTATTAGTCCAGAGTAAATGCTTAGCAAATCCTTAGTGTTTAATGTACCTCTTCCCTGCCCACTCTGTTTTACAACTTAGAACAGAAAAAAAGTAAATGTGGGAATGGTGTCCAAGGAGAATTTTGTCTTTTTTGTTGTTCTTGTTTTGGATTTTTTGGCTAAACGTACACTGAATGCTTTTATTCACTGAGTGCTTTTAATATTTTGTCTTCACCATAACCCCACCTTTCAGTGTTTTAAATATGGCATCTTAAAACTGGAAGAGAAATTCAGAAGCTAAGTATGCTACCTCACACCCACTGTCATAAGGAAAAAGGCTTTTCTGAGGTTCAGCAGTGCTTTTCCTGCCCAGTGCTGGCCTAAAATAAGTGTGGCCATTCCTACGCTTTTCCTTAGAGAAGATTAATATGTATTTGTGTAAATAATTTATTTACAGGTGCTTGACCATGACTTACATGATGACAGCTATTAAATTTTACTAATAACATGTAAAATATTAACAGAAATACTTATCCTTTAGATTGATAGTTTAGTATTGTGATAATATTAATCATGATTCAAATTTCCCTAGACATCCACTGCAGTTCATATTATACTAACACTTTTGTATATGCTTCATTAATTATTTACTTAATTTGGAATGATAAATGCAAGAAAAATACCCAACACAACTTTGAAATGAAGGATAATTATGGACCACCTCAAATGACAAAACCTATCATCAGGAAACAATTATCAGTAATCAAAACAGTCTTCTATTGGTAAAATAAAATAGAGGAATATACTAACAAAATCCAATTGAGAATGTTGGTGCACTTTTATTTGTATCTTAAAATGTGGTATATTGTCAGAATGGTGTTGTAAATCAATGCAGAAAATGTGTGGTAATACTCATAGTATAATAAATGGTTATTTTTTTTTAATTTTTTATTAATTTATTCTTGTTACATCTCAATGGTTATCCCATCCCTTGTATCCTCCCATTCTTCCCTCCCTCTCATTTTACCCCTTATTCCCCTCCCCATGACTGTTCCTGAGTGGGATTTCCTCCCCCTGTATATGCTCATAGGGTATCAAGTCTCTTCTTGGTAACCTGCTATCCTTCCTCTGAGTGCCACCAGGTCTCCTCCTCCAGGGGACATGGTCCTTCTTGCTGGTGGGAATGCAAACTAGTACAGCCACTTTGGAAATCTATCTGGTGCTATCTCAGAAAACTGGGAATAGGGCTTCCTCAAAACCCAGCTGTTCCACTCCTTGGAATATACCCAGAAGATGCACAAGCACACAACAAGAAAATTTGTTCAACCATGTTCATAGCAGCCTTATTCATAATAGCCAGATCATGGAAACAGCTTAAATGTCCCTCAGTAGAAGAATGGATAAAGAAACTGTGGTACATATACACTATGGAATACTACTCAGCTATTAAAAACAAGGAATTCCAGAAATTGGTGGACAAATGGATTGAGCTAGAGATGATCATAATGAGTGAGTTAACCCAGAAGCAGAAAGACTCAAATGGTATATACTCACTTATATCTGCATACTAGCCCAAGGGGCATGTCCCACGAAAGCCTTCCCTTACCAGGAAACTGGGACAGAGGGGAGGACATCCTATTGGGACTCTAGATGAGAGAAGCATGGGAGAATAGCAAAGTAGAAGGATCCAGAGGGTCCTAGAAACCTACAAGTAGAACATTATGATAGGCAGATTTGGGCCAAGGGGTCCCGCTCAAAATGGTTATTTTTCAATTCATGTGAATCAAATACTTAGGCATATAAACACAACCAAAAATATAACAAAAAATAAAGCTGATAATGTTGGAGAGAAGTAAGCTTTCCTTGTTGTGATATAGCCTAAATTAATTGATAAATAAGTGGTGGGGGGCTACTGAGGAGATGACTCAGTGGATGAGAGTGCTTGCTGTGAAAGCACGAGAATCTGAAGTGGAACTCCCAGCAGCCACTTGAAAAGCCAGGCCTGCCTAACGTCTCCAGTACTGTGGAGACAGGCGGATCACAGACATTCTCCGGCAGCCAGCCTGGCCCCAAAGTGGGCTGCAGGTTCTGAGGCATTGTCTTGAAGCACATAAGGAACAGAGCTTAAAAAGGAAGACATCCACCTGGGCGCGGTGATGCAGGCATGTAACCCCAGCACTCTGGGAGGCAGAGGCAGGCAGAGCTCTGTGAGTTCAAGGCAAGCCTTGTCTACAAACCCAGTTTAGGACAGCCAAGGCTACAGAGAAACCCTGTCGCAAACAAAACAAAACAAAACAAAACAAAACAAAACAAAACAAATAATAAAAAAGAGGAAGACATCCGTGTCCTCCTTTGGCCTTGTCATGTGCATGCCCAGGCACTCATGACTGTATACATACAATTCGCCACACAGTTCTCATACCATATAATCCATAATTTCTGTACAGCAGAAAATCTATAAAATTGAGGTCATAATCTGAAAAAAATAATTTATATATGTGAGACCAAGGGTTAATATTGTTATAATATAAATAAACCTTCCAAATCAATAAAGAAAAAAGCAATATCACATTAAGAACATGAACATAAGATTTATTCAAGCAATTTACAGCCGGAATCAAATGGCTATTAGATTTGAAAAGATGCCCAAACCTACTAATTGCCAAAGAATGCAAATTAAAACAACAGAACACTATCATTTCCCTACTATTAGACTAGTCAGTGCTGAAGAGTGATCATTCCTTGTACTGGCAAGGATGTGGGGAGATTGACTCTATAATATGCTATTGATGGAAGTAAATTGGTGCTATCTACTTAGAGGGTAAATTTAGACGTATTGATCCAAATTTAAATGGGCATAAATACCCTTTGACCTAAACAATTGCAATTCAATGGGCTTACAAGGTTCTCATACAGGGCTAAATACTTTGCTCAGATTCTCACTAACATTGTTCTTTGTAGTGCTTTTGTGCCTGTATAGAAACCTAAACTGTGCAGTTTACATGTTTGTCACAGACCTTTTATGATAACAAAATAGTAAATCTCACACTGTGATGGTGGTGATATGAACTTCACTTGTGTAAATGCATCTGCATCTTATTTACAATTATATTCTCAGTTAATTAGTATGTGCTTATCAATATAAATACTTGATAAGTGAGAGAACATAGTTAATTATAAAGCTTCTATCAGCGCAAGTTTGCTTCCAGAGTATGGTAAGTAAGCAAAGCATACGACAGCCTATTTTGCAGATAATTCTCTGCATGCATATATATATATATACATATATCTGCATAAAAGATATATAATCTGCATAAGTTCATATAGGTATGAATATATATGTCACAAGACACAGGAAGCATGTTTTTTTCTTTGACTTGGGAAGAATTCTTAAAGCAATACAGATTAACAATTTACTTCATGTACAATAGCATTTCCTTTAGTTTTGAATTTTCTTTTAAACAATGGTTATTTTTAGCAATTTAAGTTGTTTAAAATATTAATGATTTTTAATGTATTATTTTTATTTTGCAAAAGGAGTATGTAAACACTATGTTCAACTTGCATGTTGACAATGTATGCTATAGTATGGGCATGCAAGTTTGCATTTCCTAAAGTGAAAATTATCTGCAGGTGCTCCATTAGATGTGCAGATGCTTGATAAATTAAGAACAAGCCCAGTCATTATCCGATATAATTAAATCCATGCAATCATGTGTGCTGAGACAATGAAATTGCTAGCAAATTTGAGGGCTCAGTTGCCCCATTAGCCTCATAATTTAGTGCCACAATAAAATTTGACACAGTGGTCTGGCCTTCTATCCTGATTTTGTTTTTTAATATTTATCATGTTTTCTGTGGCTAAAAATGTTTTGCTTTTCATTTAGTTACTCATTCATATGAAAACCATGCTCTTTATAATACCCTGAATTATATAAAGAAAATCTTTTTGTGCTACTAGTCCTGGAATTTCACTCATTCATTCATCCTTTTTTCACATTCATTATGTACTCTTTCTTTAGTCAATATACATCTATTGAGTAAACACTTGGCTGCATGCCAAAAATGTTGTATGCATTCCCAGGCTCTGTGGCAGCACACACAGGACCGACACAGGTTCAAGCCATATGGGGCCCAGCACTGAGAGGGAGAAGTGCACGTGGAGTCCTCAACAAGATGTTTGCAATGTTTACCCGGTGGCAAAGAGGAAATTGGTTTCCTCTAATGGAGTGTCAATGGCAGATCAAGCACACTCCAGTGCAGGGCCCATGCTCATGAGTAGTTGACAAACATAAGATGAAATCCATGTCTTTTGTGAACCTTTAATTTTGTTTTGCTTCAGCAATTGTTTGTTTTTATTTTCAATTTTTTATAAATTTTTGTTTAGATAGATTTGAGAGGGCGGGGAGAGGAAAAAACCATGAAGTTGGGTGGGGGAAGTGGAGAGGATCTGGGAGTAGTTGGTGTAGAGGAAAAGCATGATAAAAAATATATTGTATGAAAAACTTAAGTTAAAAAATGGTTTTTTTCCTTGACCTAAAAGAAATGTAAAAAGCTCCTTTAAAGTACTGGCGTCTAGATAATGAGCCCCTGAAGCTGATTCAGTAGGTCTAGTTTAGAGCCAGCTATCGCTATTTGAATGTATGTGGCAGGGCTAGAAATAGAAATCATGCCATGTGGCAGATCCACATGACGAGTTTATTAGAGGGGAGAGATACAGAGACAGTCTCTGGGGACCTGGGGACACATGAGGGAAGAAGGGGCAGGGAATGGGAAGAACTCCCTTTATAAGTCAGCCTAGCATATGCGCAGAAGGTGCACACGTGTGGGGGTGGCAGGATTGGAGAATTCCCTTTATAAGCCTACCTAGCACATACAAGAAAGTGCACATACATGTGCAGAGGCTGCACACGTGGCTTAGGGGACCTGAATCCTGCTGGCTGCCGGTGACACATTTCAGATGGATGACATGCTTCCTCGTTGGCTTTGGTGTTGCCTGTTTTCCCATGGTCATCAGGGCCTTTTGGGGTGGCCGTATCACTGCCTGTTTACTAACAATCTCCATATTTGTCAGAAGTACTACAGGTAATGGCTATGTCCAAAAGTTAAGAATTGCAGGCTTGGAAGACATGGCTGCATCTGCATCGACAGCTTCTGTGGAAGAGGACTGCTAGTAGACAGTATAAACTCAGGCTTCCACAAATAAGTGGCCTAAGCACATAGCTTGGGTCATTCCCTCTGAACTTGAAGTATTAGATAGTCTATCTATCTGGAGGAACTACTGGTGATGAAAGGAAATGGCAGCTCTTCACCGTGGGAGATCTTTGTCACTCTGCACCCTTCCCCCGCAGAGGTCCAGGATTCGCAGTTCATCTGCTTCACTTTGGTACTTCAGGTCCCAGTACAGTATCCCCACGAAGTGCCACAGATCTCCATCCATTACCCCCGAGGACTTTCAGATGAGCAGATCCACAAGATGTCACAGGTGCTGGGCCATGGGGCCATTGAGAAAGAGAAGGAAATTCTCACAGACAACAATGTGCGCTTTGGCCAGTGTGTCGTCTGCCTCCATGGTTTCCAAGAAAAGGAGGCCTGCACCAAAACACCCTGGTACCGCTACTTCCACTGCCACTGCCTTGCTGGGTGCATCCAACACATAAAACAAGAGCTGAAGACACAAGGACAGGAACAGGAGCGACAGCATGCTGTCACCAAACAGAAGGCAGTCGGTGTGCAGTGTCCTGTGTGCAGGGCGCCCCTTGTATATGATATTGCCTCCCTGAAAGCAGCCCCTGAACCCCAACAACCCATGGACCTGTACCAACCCAGTGCAGAGAGCTTGTGTCAACAGGAAGAGCTCAAGCTGCCGTGTCAGAGGCAGCAGAAGAAGGGTAGCATCCTGGACCTTGAGGCTGAACGGAACCGGTACTTCATTAGCCTTCAGCAGCCTTTTGCTGCTCTTGAACCTGAGTCGGTTGTAGATGTGCCCCCTCCTTTTGGGTGCCTCCCATCGTACTGTCGCAGGACCCCCGGCCAGACCGTAGAGGCTACAGCATGGATTTCTGGGCTTCACTCAGCCTCTGGTGATGACACCAAGCACCTACTGCCCTTTCTGCAGAACAATCTGCTTCCCCAGCTGCCCCATCAACTCTGCCAATTCCTCTGCCCATCGCTACCCAGTATGTGTTTGAGAAGACTCCAGAGATGGCCCATATCAACAGAGGCTGGGTACAACCCAGAAATCCATGGCTCCTGGCGGCAGGCAGTACGATCGGAGGCACACAAAAGGAGTGGAGTGCTGTGTCCCAAAAGGTACTACTGACATCCACAAACTGCCACCTCCTGAGAAGCCTCTCAAGAAGCCTGTGATCTTAAAAAGCAGAACTCTGTAACAAAGTGCTCTCAGGTCTTCCTTAGGAGAAGGGGCCTAGTAGTTGGCAGCGCCCCACTGCTCGCAGGACTCAGGACTATGCTCACCGGAAATGTTCCAAAAGCCTTACACCAGGTTCTTCCTACTCCCTCCCATCTCAGGGCCAGAGGGCATACCGGTGTGATACTCACAGGGAGCCCCCGGGCTTGGACTCTGAGGAAGGTTCCTAGCAGTACTGTCGGGGGGGCGGAGCTAGGGAGACAGGGAATTGGCGTGGGAGGGAGGCAATAAAGAGATTGGGCCTTCTTTGCTTAAAAAAAAAAAAAAAAAAAAAGAATTGCAGGTTTATCTATCAAACGCTAAGCATATAGGAGCAAACAGCAAACAGCTATTATCGAGATCATCAGAGACAAAGGGATGAATTGTGTAAATACGGGATGGTTGTGAAGAGTTTGCTGTAATGAACTCTTCCTGGAGGAAGCACGCTTTTCCTACATAGAAGTAATATGCAGTGTCCTGTGCCATCCAAGTCTGCTAATGGAACTTAAAACCCAAAAGAAGAAAAATTTCTCCCTTTATAAAACCAAATCAACGAAAGTGTGATTGAGACCATATTTTCTGTCTTAGCTACTCTACTCCATAATTGAATGAATTAGGTATACAAGACTCTGTGATTAAACTCAGGAAATGGAAAAGCAGACAGACAAATTCTATTTCTGATTTAAAAAATAAAAAATAAAAGCCCCTGGGAAGTTAGGAAGAGGTGAAGGGTTGCAAAACTGAGCTCCTTATCGCCTAATCCAGAGCCTAGTTCTGAGAAGGCACTGAATCTGGTGTGGTTTTGAATCTCGTTTGCTTACTGACTTGTAAGTAGGTATTTCTATCTAATCTTTGATACTTATGAGAACTCTGTCCTAGCCTTTTGACCAAAGATTGCAACAGGAAACCCATCTGAAATTTTTCTCAATGACAGCATAATTACTTTTGTCTCATCTTAATAATTAACAAAAAGAAGAAGAAGCCTTGATTTTTGCCTTGATTAATCCTTCATGTCATGTATGGTGTGGCTTTTTCTTTTCCGTGTGTGTGTGTGTGTGTGTGTGTGTGCGCGCACGTGTGTGTGTGTGTGTGTGCGCGTGTGCGCGTGCGCGCGCGCGCGCGCGCACGCACAAATGCTTCTATGTAGAATCTAGAGATCTATGTTAGGTGTCTTCCTCGGTTGCTTTTTGTGCTTTTTGAGATGGGGTCTCTCAGTGAACCTGAAACACATCAATTTGGCTAAGCCAACTGGCCACTGAACCCCTGGCATCCAACTGTCTCTAGCCCCAAATTGCTGAGGCAACAGAAAGGCATCACTATACTAGGCTTTTACTGGACACTGGGTATCTGAATTCAGGTCTTATGCTTGAACAGCAGGCAGTTCATTGGCTTAGCCATCTACCCACCCACTCCTTTTATTCTCTTTTAGTTTTGTTTATACAATCTGAAGTATCTTCCCTTCTTCCCTCCTATAAGCTACAAAAACAAAGCACAGACACTAATGAAAAGAAGCCTTGGAAATTACTTTATCCAAAATAGAGGACAATGTATGACAGACACTCTGAGCAAAACCAAAGTGCTTCACAGAGCCCACTTCCTCTTTTTCTCTAAATAGAAGACAGGAAAGAAACTGGACCACATCTAAAATTCCTCTCTAGGAAATCCACTGAGTGTAGTCCACATCAGAATTCCACAAATAGTCCCAAAGCTCTAGAATGAAAACTTAATGAATTAATAATAACTTTTTAATAACTTTAATAACTTTAATAACTTTATTAAGACCTAAAGATAGTTGATTTTGTGTTCATTTTCTGTGACTATATGGCCTTGTAAAGAACAAATTGGACCTTATTGATGAAAAGCTCATATGATTATGAGGATGTTGATTTTTTCTCTACAGGTTTCCATGCACTGTAGCTATATCTAGTGTGAATACAGATATATGGTGATGCATTTACATAATTTTACCTTGTGTTACTACTTTGAAAATAAAAATATATTTCTTCAGACTAAAAGAATTGGTCAAGATCCTCATAGCAAGCTGACTGTCAGAATTATAAACTCTGTCTATTCCAAGGACATAAGAAGGTGCCATTTATTTGGGAAATAGAAATACTTCCATACTTTGTAAACCAATACAGTTGTTTATATTAGACTTTCTATGATTACTCTAAATACCACTTGGTTATCCTTAATATTTTGTTATAAATCATTCTTTTATTATTTTCAAAAACAATTATTGACAGTAGCCTAAAAACAGATCTTTTCTCTCTGGTTTTCTCCTTTTTTGTGAAATTAGTTAACATTAAGCTTTTTGTTGATCATTCAGTACTATGTGTAAAACTATATCCGGAAATGAGTATTTTAGAAATGATAACTCTGTTATAAAATATCAAGTTGAGTTATCACCATGTATAATCATACTTTTAATCTCTGCAGATTTTTAAATATAGTGATAAGAAAACATATAAATCATTTAAAATCATCCTGTAATATTTGTTAATTGATCATATGAATGCTTGCTTGTTATTATATATGAAAATGTGTTTTTAAATGTATTTTCCATGACGTTTCTCTTTTGAACATTAGTGTTAGATTATATAATGTCTAAAGCAGCTAGGAATCCTGTCTAATTCAAGCTTCCTCCAAATGCAAGCCTCAAATACTGACTCACTGAATTTTGTTTAGATCCTTTTTTTTTTAATTTATAATTTTATTTTATTTTATTTTATTTTTTTTTTATTAATTTACTCTTGTTACATCTCTATGGTTATCCCATCCCTTGTATCCTCCCATTCTCCCCTCCCTCCCATTTTCCCCTTATTCCCCTCCCCTATGACTGTTCCTGAGAGGGATTACCTCCCCCTGTATATGCTCATAGGGTATCAAGTCTCTTCTTGGTGACCTGCTGTCCTTCCTCTGAGTGCCACCAGGTCTCCCCCTCCAGGGGACATAGTCAAATGTAAGGCACCAGAGTACATGAGAAAGTCAAATCCCTCTCTCCACTCAAGTTTAGATCCTTAGAATTCTCCAATTCATAGCTCTTAGTGATCCAAACTATTTTTCTTAAAAATATGAGGAATCAGTTAGCAGACTGAGCAAAGCTGACCTAGCTTTTCTCTTTTGAGAGTGACATCTTGTTTCTGAGAAACACATTAGATCAGAGGATACATATCCAGAGTCTGACCTTTCCTAGCATATACATTTAGCTGGGGACAGAGTGAGCTTATCACAATGATTGTTTATTTAGATACCCAGGTTCTTTGTTCTGGTGTATATTATGTCTCTCTCCTATGATGTAGTTCACAGAGAAAATTAATATACAGTACTGACTGTACCCATACTGTGTAAAACATCATGAAATATGAGCTAAGCACTCTTATCTTACATGATTTACTTTTTTGCAAGAAGCATATTAAAGATATTAAATACTAGGATTCCAGTCATCCTCTCTGATCTTCATTCATAAGAAACAGAATGGAAATGTAGTTTCTCTGGAATATTCACTAATAACCTGTTCCTAAAGGTAAAGTTCTTATATGAGTTCATTGAATTTTCTGAAACAATGTAAGCTATGTAAAATTTGGCATTTTTGTTTGCCCTATTCCTTGAGCTTTATGGAGCAAGGTTGGTTTTATGTTCTTGTAGAATGTTACAGAGACTATTATGGAGATAGTATCTCTGTCAATCTGCAGTGTGCTTCTTGTGTGTGTGTTTAGTTTCAAGTCTCATTAGACTCCTTTCTGTGGAGTTTTTGTACCAAAGGTTTTTTTTTTTTAAATTAATTTATTCTTGTTACATCTCAATGGTTATCCCATCCCTTGTATCCTCCCATTCTTCCCTCCCTCCCATTTTCCCCTTATTCCCCTCCCCTATGACTGTTCCTGAGGGGGATTACCTCCCCCTGTATATGCTCATAGGGTATCAAGTCTCTTCTTGGTTTTTTTTTTTAAGATTATTTATTTATTATTGTTTCTACAATGCTCCATCTGCATGTACACCTGCAGGCCAGAAGAGGGCATCACGTCACATTATAGATGGTAGTGGGCCACAATGTGGCTGCTGAGAATTGAACTCAGGATCTCTGGAGGAGCAGTCAGTACTTTAACCCCTGAGTCATCTTTACAGACCAAGGTTTTTAATTTTCATAGACTCCCAACTTATCACTCTTTTCCATTTATCATTAATGATTTGTGTATATTAAGCAACATTTTTATGTTTTGAGAATTTCATGACATTCTCTTACTTCCCATTCTTTTGTTTTTTACATGTTATTGATTCTTTGTGAGTTTCACATCATGCACCTCCCCAAATTAAAAAAAAAATATATACAAAATATCTTTGTGAAAGTTGTAGTGTGTTTTAGTGTGTACCACCACAGCATACCCTGTTGTCCGCACATCTTTACTTGTAAATATTCATTGGAATGAATCATTGATCTGGTTCAAGGTCTCTGGCTTCTGCTATACCATCAATAATGGATCCTCACCAGGACTTCTCTTTGTTATCCTTTTGTTTTTTTGTGTCATGGAGATCCTGTAGCCTTGGATCTCTAGGATCTGTGTGGTCACATTCTCCAGACATTCATAAATGAGTTAGATTTTGGGGTGAGCCGACCCAAAGCACTGGATCTGGGCTTGTGTGGTAGCTGAGTTGATCAGCCTGCCAGCTCTCCAGACCCAAACCACCAGGGTGAGTTCTCCCCAGGACTGCACCACTAGCTCCAAAGTGCTGCAGCTAGTGAGGGGCAGGGCCCCCTCTCCTGTACTCATGCTCACCCAACCCCTCTCTCTGGGGCTGTCTTACTGGTGTCTCTGCTACCAGTGCTAGCTCCACTGTGCTGCCCAGAAGAGGTGCAGGGGCCAGCTCTCAAGACTACTGTGGGTGGCAATGGGTAAAGAGTGGAGAGCATCACCCCCACATTCATGCTACCTCAGAGCAGACAGGTAGCAAGGCTAGCTCTCCTGCACCCAGCCTTCTTCAGCGCCAGCTTCTAGCAGTCCCCACTAGTGGTTCTAGGTTAGGTACAGGTTAGGTACAGAGCCAGCTTTCCTGCTGCCTTGATCCCAGGTCCAGCTCCCAACTGCCACAGGTGACTATGGATAAGGGAACAGTTACTTTCCATTCTTTTCTATAAGACACTGAGCATTCTTCTCTTTCACTCCCAAAAAAAATCTAATTTCTATTGCACGAAGAGTCTTGGGAGTGGGTCCTGCCCTGGGCTGTACTAGGGATCATGTCATTATAGAAAACTATAGCTCACTCTCCCAACAGCTATTACATGCCAATAGCTCCTTAGCAAGGGGTGGGACCTGATGCTCACCACCTTTGTGTGGGGATTTTTCTTATCTTGAGCTTACACAGATCTTAAACATGTTGTCACAATCACGTGAGTTCATAGACATAACTGCCCTACTGTGTTGGGAAAACAGTTTCCTTGAAGTCATCCACCACCACCACTGGCTCTTCATAACTTTTTGTCCCCTCATCCAGGAAGATATTTGCTTTGAGGAAAGGAGCATTTAGAGCTAAGCGCTCCTCAGTCTCTTATTCTCTGCACATTAATGCACTGAGTATCTGTTATTTTCTCTGTTGCTTTTATTATTCTTTAGCTGTCTTTAGCTTGTAATAGTTCAGACATGATGCACCTATATGTGGTTTTCTATATTTTATTTGAACCATGTTATATATCTAATTACTATAAATTAATGGTTTTTGAAAAGTTGTGAAATATATATTAACATATTCAAAATTTTGTCTACTCCTTCGGTTTCTCTCTGACTTTGATTACTACTGTTGTTAAGTTATAAAACAGTTATGACATTTGGTTTTAAGCCATGAAGAAAATTTAAAATAAGAGGGAAGTATGTATGAATGAAATGTCACAATTTTCCCGAAAATTTAATTCACTAAGTATGCATATATGCTGCATGCCCCGGAATTTTTACATAGCAAATGTTAATGTTACCTGTCTTCTTTCCTTATTCTTACAAAACATCTTTAGGTGCCTTTCCTCCCTCAGCCATCTATGCAAGAAAAGACTTGCTACAAAGATCCACCCACATTGCTACCAAGACTTTCCAAGCCCTTCGCATATTTGTGAACAACGAGCTCAATGAACTCTATATCGGACTGAAGACAGCACAGAAATTTCTGAAAACTGGTGGTCGCCTTGTTGCCCTATCCTTCCACTCTTTAGAAGATCGCATTGTCAAACGATTTTTTCTTGGGATAAGCATGACAGAAAGATTTAACCTAAGCATTAGACAGAAGGTGAAGCAAATGTCTCAGCAAGATTCCGATCATGAGGTTGAGGGGAGAAGCTCTGAAAGAGCCCCTCTGATGTGGGAACTGATACACAGGAAGGTACTTACTCCTGGAGATCGGGATGTCCAAGATAACCCCAGAGGGCGCTCAGCCAAGCTCAGAGCAGCTATCAAATTATGAGGATCTTATTATTTGATCCTCAAGTTTTCCCTTAATATTTTTATTTTTTTTCTAATTTAAAACCATGTTTCTGAATAGTTTAATGCAGTGTAAAGTATGAGGAAGTCTGAAACTAATGGTATTTGGCTTTTTTTTCCTCTGAAGAAAATGTAGGAAGTTTTAAGATGACATTAAAAAAAAAAAAACAAACCAAAAAAACCTTACACCCAGGGAGCAGGGAGTGTCAAAAGTGAAAATTATGCATTGGTCTATACATTTTATTTGAATTATAAAATGAAATCTCTTCTTTGATGAGGAAATGAAAAAACTATAACATTATGTTCATCTTAATTGTAAGCTCAAACTGTCCAAGAGAATGATAACCATATCTGTATTCCCTAAATTTCAAATTAAGATATTCACATTTGCAGTGGATATTCTATGGCTCAAATAACTCATGATGATCATGGAACAATTTATAATTTTTCCTACCATAGCCTTTTCAAATGTAAGCTTTTTATAAATTGTAATTTTCCAACATTATTTAAAATATGCCTTACTTATGATTTTCACTAGGGAAATCAAAGCTCATTGCTTTAAAGGAATTTTTTGGTAGGATCCATGTTTCATATATTTCAAAGTAAACATGTGGAATTGTCCTAACAGCCCTCATAGAAAATTTGAGGTACAGAACTTATATTTTCTGTCAATTGTATCTATTGCACTAATGTACAATACCTTTAGTAAACAATATAATTTCTTGTTTGCCTCTTGTGGTTTTGTTTATTTAGTTTTTAAATGTTATGCAAATTAGTAAGTTTCATGGCACTTCCATAAAAACACAGCACTATGTTCGTTCTTATCAACTCTACTGCTCTACCCCCTTCCTTAACTCCTCCCCCCATTAGTCTCTCCCTCCCCAACATAGCCTCTTATTGTGCTTCACGTCACAGGTATTCTATTACCCTCTAGCTCTCTCCCCTCTCAGCCCTCTTTCTACTTCTGTATTACATATAATGTTCATGTATATATTTATAAGTATATACACACACGAAATTTCTCAAATGGAAGAGGAAACCTGCAATATTTGTCCTCCTGAATCTGACTTTTTTTTTTTTTTGCTTGACATAATGATAGCCAGGTTCAATTATACTGAAGATAAAGAATCAAGAATAAAGTAATCTTAATATTATTTATGACTGAATATATCCCACTGTTTATATGTGCTATATTTTATCTAACTGTTCATGTGTTTGCACGTAAACAGATGTGTGCAGGTGCTCATACACTCGTGTCTATGTGCAGGTCAGAGGTCAATGGCAGGTGTCTTCCTCAGTCATTCTTCACCTTATTTATTTGAGATAAGGTCTCTAAATTAACTTGCAGCTCACTGGCCAGTTACATTGAATTGCTAGTTAGCTGCAGGGTTTTGTCTGTCTCCACCTTCCGGTACTGGAGTCACAGTTGCTGCCATTGTACCCCACTAGTTCAAGGAATGATGCCAAGAACTGACAATTAGATTCAATGAAATTAAAAGCAATGAAAAGATACCGTGGATGGTGGATGAGATTAATGAAGAGACAATTCTTAAAAGATGAAGTACAAATGCCCAATTACATATAAATGGTTAGAGTATTAATCAATAAGGAAATAAAAAATGAAACTGCATGGATAGTCTTTCTTACCCATTCAGAAAAGCAGTCATTGAGAAAACAACAAATTTTGGCAAGGATGCAAATAAAAGGAAACCCTTATACATTCCTAATGAGAGTATGAATTAGTCTAGTCACTATGGAGATCAATAGGAAATTTGTAAAACAAACTAAAGATAACCTGGTAAGAGCAGGTACTACACTTAACCTTAGCCAAGCAAGAAGGTTAGACGATGCTATAGAAGAAGGCAGGTGAGCAACGGAGCAGGAAGAACTGAGCAGGAGTCATGAGAGTGGAGTCGAAGAGGGGCTAAAGGGAAACATAACATATACCACAACCTTTGAAAAAGACATGGAAACCTACTACTGTAGAAGCTTCCTATTATGAGCATAAAATCTTCCTAAAATATGCACATACATGAATTTAAATAGTGCTGCCCTGTGTGGTATTGGATGTAATACATCCCTGACACCATAGGCTATCAAATAAAAAGCTCAGTGTGTCCCATTGAGTTGCTGGTCAGTGGGAGTCCCATTGCTCCTTAACAATCCAGGCTGTTGCTATTGCTACTGGTTAACCTCCACAACTTGATGTTGAGATCTCATTGCTGAAGACACCACATACCTAAGTCAAAGCACATGGAGAAATCAAGTTGGTATTGGCATAGAAGCTTCATCCTTAATGACTAGTGGGCTCCTGGTGAAGAAAATCAACAGTATTTTGCAGCTATGAACTGTATAAGCTATGATAACGACTGACCAGATAAAATATGCTCTCTGGTGCAATAATAGTACAATGGCTCTGGGAGTAACCAACAACTTTCTGTTAGACTTAAGGCCTACTCCACAAGATAGAACCCATGCCTACTACTGTTAATTGGCCCAGGAACCTATGGCTGGTTAGGTCATAGGCTCTAGGAAAGAGCCTGCCACTATCCTAGTAAATAGACACAGAATTAACCTTACCCCTAAATGCTTAAAACCACTACCTTACTAAGCCAGCTAAATCCCTAGCTACAGTCTAAGCATGTATCCGTATGCCGACAGATGAGTGTACTCTTCACCCTTTAGCAAGGACACGTCTCATTGCAACACAAGGAGAATACCACCACAACAACAAAATGCAGAGTTGTGCAGCTCAGGCCCAATGGGTAAATTTATAGAACATCTTATTTCAAACCCACTCAGTTGCTGATACATTCATACATCTACTATGGGAAAGTAACACACTAAGAGGAAACAGAAAAGTATCTTATGTAATATGCAGGAGAAATATCCTTAAATAAACACATTTACTTTTAAAATTGGTGTGTGTGTGTGTGTGTGTGTGTGTGTGTGTGTGTGTGTGTGTGTATGTCATATTCTATTACTAGGCTTTGTTGCGGTGTTCATAATAAAATACATGAATGTATTTTAAAACTGTAAATCTAGAGAGTGGTTTGAGAAATTAAGACAATACACAGAAAACTGAAGCTAGAAAACCCAGTGGCACAGTCAGTTAGTGAGAGGTACTTACACAAAAATAAAAACTAATGTTTACAATGTACCTGCAGGCTTTGCCAATAAAACATTTCTGAATCTCTTTAGTGACTATTTTCTCAGATTTGTTGAACATAGCTTCAATTTGGCAAGTGAAAATGAAAGTTTTTAGTTTATGACTTACATAAGGATATTTAATCACTGCACAACTTTTTATGGATATATATTTCGTTCATATTTTTATAAATTATTCATTTCATTCTCTTTGAACCTGCAAAGGTTTATAAGCTTATATTTTGTGTTTTATATAGCATTTTTACATAATTTGTGTTTAATTTAATATATACCTATATATTATATTTGTGTTGTAGTATTTGCTATAGCCAGTAGGTTATAAGAGAATACAGTATGCCTATTTAATTTTTGTAATTAATGTGTCTGTAAAAATCCCTTGAAATACTGCAAGTTTTGAAAAACACTTTAGTCTCTGAAGAATATTCCATATTTCCAAAAGTTTATAGGAAATCTTATCACTATTTTGAAATAATAAACAGATATTATGAATCTGTACTACACATTTTCAAGAATACTTCCAAATTACTTTCCTGAAAATTATGAGAGTATTCTTAATAGAACATGGTGATTAAATACACACAAACACACACACACACACACACACACACACACACACACACACACACTTACTTCTCATTCACTGACCATTTGGGGGAAAATTAAAAACTTGCTCTATTGCTTCCATTATCACATAAATATATTATGCCTATTTAAAATTAACCTTGCAAACAAAAATGAATATTTTCTTAGATATACAATGTCATGTGTTTAATATCAAATGGAGAGTTGTTTGCAAAAGTCCACAAATATCCCAAGAGGCTGTAAAACCAAAATATTTTTGTCCAATTTTATCTGGGGATAGATGCTAATTTCAGCTAATGTTTAGTAACACAAGGTAATATGGCAGATTTCTAAGAGTATATGTAAATATAATTTATTTTTAAAGTTTCATTACTATAAATTTTAAAAATTAAAGACTTAGTAAAATAATTTATGCAGGATAACGATGGACATAATTTATAATACTTATCACAAAGTTTTTCACAAATATTTTGGTCTCTTCTCAGAATCCATTTGAATTATTAGGCAAAATATGAAAACACAAATGTAATGCTTTGATGTTTAAAGTAGGAGATTGTCCATTTGGAAATATTGTATTCTCTAATGCAATATGTTGCCTTAATTTCTGAAGAGATCACTCAACATTAACAGTTTCCCTGTTATGTGTCTGATTACACAACTGATTATATACAAAGCTGATATCAAACAAGGGCATGAGATGTTTTTGATCCTTGAGGAATTGTGCTCCTTGATCCCTATCTTATATTTCCAATTAATCCTCGCCTGCTTTACTACATGAGGGCTTATATTACTAAGCTATCAGCATGAGCCACCTCACTCTCCTAAGGAAAAGTATTATCTAATGTCACTGAAACAAATGTGAGGAGCAGTGTAAATACGTAAGACAACTGATGATAGGGAACATAACATCTATTTTAAGTTCATGTGACTGCTGAATATGTGAATTTAGGTATGCTATTTAATTTATTCAATTCTTGTTTATTTTACCTTAAACAGTAATGATATTTAGACCTTGAATGAAGTTACTTTGAGTGAATCAGAATAATATTTATGCATGAAATCACAACTAAGAATAAAATAATGAATAATTCCACAAACACTGTGAATTCTCAATGGTGCTGTTATTTTGCTGACAAAGATTTACCAAACTCTACCTTATGTTTGTGCACAACATGACTGAGAATGTGTATGTTTTATCCTGGCAGCTGTAGGTATAGCCCCTGTATCACTTACTGCAATAGACTGAGTTACAGTCAGTTTACTTGGAAATGTTATTCTTCCTAAGCCTTCAGTGTTTGTCATACTGTGAGAAGGTATTCAAAAGATAGAGCTGCTGCATTTCTACTTATGAAAAAATGGCATTAAAATAATCAGCTGCTGAAGTTGCTTGACGTTTATTTAGGTTGGACAAAGTATCCTCCTATCCCCTTATATGCAGTTAGAAACCTATGTAGGATGCTTCAAAGTACTCTATTAAGAAAGAAAGAATAAATGATTTTGACATAGTAAAAGGAACATTATTACAAGGCTATAAAACACAGTCACCGACAGACCAAGGTGACACTTTTTCCCCTCACATTAAGAAACTATAATAATTAAATTTAAAAAGATACTGTGAAAGCAGTGAAACAATTGGTAAAAATAAGAGAATTGGGAGAAAAGATGACAGGGGAGTGGCTATGATTAAAGCAAAATATATTCAAACATGGATGTCTCATGGTGAAACATGTTGATACAAAGTTATTATTTATTTATTGGTGTTTTGAGACAAGGTTTCTTTGTGCATTGACACAATTCTAAGAGCACGTTGAAACATGTACAAGGAAATACCTAGTTCATAACCAGAAGAAGATGGAAGAGAGCAGTTGAATGTGTGTGTTACAGAGGGGCAGATGTAAAAACATCTTACCCCATAAAGAACTAAACTTAATTGTAAGATAGATAGTCTAATTGATAATGACAAGATATGATAGATATAGATAGATTCAGAATTTCAGATGCACCAAGATAGGAAAGATGTTTTCCTCAAGGCTGCCAAATACAAATAGCCAAAACATTATGAATGTAACATTTATATAATTTATGATTGTTTCCTGGTTCTTCTTGCTGTAGGTAGTTTATTGTATATATGTGTAATAATATAAATGTATATTTTTAATTTAAAAAAACCCAAAGGGGTAAATAGTGGAAAGACAATTGAGACTTTGAGTGAACTGATTATCTTTACTGTCACAGACCCAGAACAATGTTTTATTAGAATGGTATACTTGTAAACCCTGCCACTCCCTTAACCTCAGCATTTATCAACCTCATCATTCCCAATTTTGTACTTCAATATTTGAGAACAAAACTAATCCTTGCTTCTCTTCCCACACTTTACCTGTTTTCCAAGATTTGGTTCAATCCATTTTGTTTGTCTCCTGAGTCTCTAATCCCTTCAGAGTACAAACAGCCTTAAACTGGTCATATGTCAAAACCAAATGATAGTAACTAAATATCTCCTAGATAAAATAAAATATGCCAAATAGTATATCACTGTTTTGCACTCATTAAAATGGAAGAGATGGAAGTCTAAATTTACACCAGCCTAAGAAATTTTTATTAATAAGACATCATCTTTGGTAATGACAATACAATAACTATCAAAAATCTTACTAAGAACAGGAAACTCAGTTTAAAACATCTTATTATAAATCTGAGTGAAATAGCACAAAGTGAAAAATATCCAAGAAAAAGAGAAAGGCCAGCCTCAATAACCACTGATTTTGATTCCTATAGAAAGCTTCCTGGAGACTAAGGGAAACTTTGGACAGTCTTAGGGAGCACATATGGACATGAGGACAAATGTACCTTGAAGGAATTGGACTTAATTTCATATCATTTCAGACCTTGAAATAGAATTAAATTGACCTGTTCGCTAGAGTCATTAACAAGAGTTCCTGCCAAAACTATTTTAAATCCCCTTAAGGGAAAAAAAATCACATTTCTAAAATAATTTGTATAAGTTTTCACTTAGAAAATTGCCCCAAATGAAGAGATAATACTTTTTTTGTTTTGTTGTATTTTGTTTTGTTTTGTTTTTCGAGACAGGGTTTCTCTGTGTAGTCTTGGCTATCATGGACTCACTTTGTAGACCAGGCTGGCCTCAAACTCACAGAGATCTGCCTGCCTATGTCTCCCAGCAGGCTGGGATTACAGGCATGTACCATTATGCCTGGCTGATAATACAATTTATATCTGTCTGTCTGTCTATCTATGTATCTATGTATCAATGTATGGTTCTTTCTTTCTTTCTATCTATCTATCTATCTATCTATCTATCTATCTATCTATCTATCAATCAATCATCTATCTACTTTACATCAGATTGTAGCCCCCCTCCCTTCTCTCCTCCCAGTCCCACCATGCCCCCTTCTTCCCCCTATTCCTCAGAGAAAGGGAGCCCCCACACACAACAACATACCCCAGCTCATCAGTTCACATCAGGACTGTGGCTTGGCGAGGCAGTCCTGCCAGGGAAAAGTGATCAAAAACCAAGCAACCGAGTCTACATCAGAGACAACAGAGACAGTTTCCCTGTCTAAGGGACACACATGACGCCTGAGCTGCCCATCAGCTACACCTACGTAGCGGGCCTAGGTCCAATCCATGTATGGTCTTTGATTGGTACTTCACTCTCTGTAAGCCCCTCTAGGATAATACAAATTTGTAAAAGGGAGAAGAATGGGAATAATAACAAATCCCCATGGAGTGTTTAAGTGCATAGCCTAAATATATTTCAGGAAATAAAGAGATCTGAAAATTAAAAAGTATAAATTGAAACATCTAGGAATGAACTGTGCTCAGGTACACAAAGTTGACTCAATGTATTTTAAACATATCAGACATAGTGAGCTGGGAGGTTTTCCCAAAGGCAGTATCTAAAATAAAACACCAAGTAATAAAAAGAAAAAGAAATGTATAAGAGACATGAGAGTTAGAATCAGAATTCTGGTTCAAGTGGAATGAAATTTCAAAGGAAGTAAAGAAAAAGATAGAAAAAGCATGGTTGGAACAAACATGAATAGAATCATTGATGTAACAAGAATAAATTAATAAAAAAAAAGAAAGAAAAAGGGAAAAAAGAAAATTGGCAAGGACATCTATATATTCAAGAAGCACCACAAAGTTCTAGGGAGTGACAGATAAAGCTACTGGAAGAATTAAAATCCAAGAAGAGAGATATTACAAGTGGAAGGACAATGGACACTTTCAAGGAATTTGGCTCACACACCATCAAGGAAATCTGTGATGGTAAACTGTTCTTCATATTGCAGCAGACAGAGTTGGCAAAAGTTTGTTAGGAGGACTGATGATGACTGAGCAAGGCACAGATCTATAAGCATAGCAGAATGTCATTAGGAGTCATTTTATTGCTATGGTCCTTTAGCTGGACAGTAGTGTTTGGTATTCCTCCAGGACCCATGCCTATTTGGTCTCAGATTATTGGCCACTCACACAGTGTCAGATCTTAATTTAAAATAATAAGTTCAACAACTGTTTTCTGTTTCTTTTCAATAAAATGTAACTCAGATCAAATGTTATTCTTGTATTCAATCTATAAAGTACAAAGCCCAGTGCTTCATTTTTGTAATTATTTTGTCTTGTTCCATTTGCCCTCTGTTATTAATAATATTGAGCGATATCGTTGTTAATGGTGTTTAATTTTACATGTGGAGATTTGAAGTTATTATTATTATTATTTAAAAATGTGTTAAGAATGCTTATAAGCTGAACCTATCCATCTTATAAAAACAGTCTGCTTATTATTCTTATAATAATCATCATCGTTATTATCTTGAAAGAGCACAGATTTTGGAATCCACCCTTTGTTGAAACCCTGGGCACAACTCAAATTAACACATCTCTCTGCTTACCTCTATAGTAGTAGCATTTCTAGGGATTTGCTGTTGTGCTTCCCAGCCATGGAGCTGACCCTTCTGCATGGCATTTTGTCCCTCCCATCTTGCTGCATGACCCCCTCCTTGGTTTAGCAGCAAAGGCTAATCTTGACTGATAACTACAAGCCCAACCAAGTGTTTCCTGATTTTACACAAGAGTTTAATGTGAAAATGGGATCTTTGCAAGGTGTAAAACTTAAAAAGTCTACAAGTAACATCCCTACTAGTTAAGTGACTAAATTCCAATGAGAATGTTGGACGTCAGAAAGAAGAGGACCTAATCCCACTTGTTCCTGTCTCTTCTTATAACTTGACCTTCAGCCCATTCTTGTTTTCTATGAGGTAATAAATTCATTCTTACTTCCTATTTATTGTCGGTCTTGTTCTTTTAAAAACAAAATTAGTTCACTTTAGATTTCCATTATTTTTAAGTCAAACCAATAATAGCTATAAGTGGATGGTTTTTTAACATTATTTCATTTTAATGTAATTATGTAAAAAAATTCTTTAACTTTACTAACTGATCATATAAGTGAGAATTTCCATGATCTTTTAAAAATATATTTTATTAATTTATTCATATTACATCTCAATTGTTATCCCATCCCTTGTATCCTCGCATTCCTCCCTGCCTCCCATTTTCCCCTTACTCCCCTCCCCTATGACTGTGAATGAGCTGGACCTCCTCCCCCTGTATATGTTCATAGGGTATCAAGTCTCTTCTTGGTAGCCTTCTATCCTTCCTCTGAGTGCCACCAGGCCTCCCCATCCAGGGGAGGTGGTCAAATATGGGGCACCAGAGTTCGTGTGAAAGTCAACCCCCACTCTCCACTCAACTGTGAAGAATTTCCTGTCCATTGGCTAGATTTGGATAGGGGTTTGAAGTTTACTGCCCGTATTGCCAAGAAATAACATCCTTAACCAATGCCATGAATCAAATGGATCTAATAGATATCTACAGAACCTTTCACCCAAACAAAAAGGAATATACCTTCTTCTCTGTACTCCATGGAACCTTCTCCAAAATTGATCACATAGTAGGTCACAAAGCAGGCATCAACAGATACCAGAGGATTGAAATAATACCTTATATCATATCAGATCACCATGGCCTTAGGCTGTACTTCAACAACAACAGAAATAACAAAAAGCCTACATATACATGGAAACTAAACAACTCTCTGCTTAATGACACCTAGGCCCGGGAAGAAATAAAGAAAGAAATTAAGGACTTCCTGAAATTCAATGAAAATGAAGGAACAACATACCCAAATTTATGGAATACATTGAAAGCAGTGCTAAGAGGAAAATTCATAGCACTAAGTGCCTTTAAAAAGAAATTGGAAACATCCCACATAAGCAACTTAACGACACAGCTGGAAGCTCTAGAAAAAAAGAAGCAGAAACACTCAAGAGGAGTAGAAGTCTGGAAATAATCAAGCTCAGGACTGAAATTAATAAATTAGAAACAAAGAAAACCGTCCAAAGAATCAACAAAACCAAGAGCTGGTCCTTTGAGAAAATCAAAAAGATAAACAAACCGTTGGCCAAACTAACTAAAAGGCAGAGAGACAGTATTGAAATCAACAAGATCAGAAATGAAAAGGGAGACATAACACCAGACACTGAAGAAATACAAAGAATCATAAGATCCTACTTTGAAGGCATATATGCCACAAAATTTGAAAATATAAGGGAAATGGATGATTTTCTTGATCAATTCCACTTGCCAAGATTGAGTGAAGAACAGATAAACAAGCTAAATAGTCCCATTTCCCTTGTAGAAATAGAAGCAATCATTGATAGTCTCCCAACCAAAAAAAAAAAAAATAAAAGCCCAGGGCCAGATGGTTTCAGTGCAGAATTCTACCAGACCTTCAAGGGGGCACTAATACCAATACTCTTCAAGCTACTCCAAAAGATAGAAATGGATGAAACATTACCAAATTCATTCTATGAGGCCATAGTCACATTGATACCTAAACCTCATGAAGACCCAACAAAGAGAATTTCAGACCAATATCTCTTATGAACATTGATGCAAAAATACTCAATAAAATACTTGCAAAACGAATACAAGAACACATCAAAGATATCATTCACCATGACCAGGTAGGCTTCATTCCAGGCATACAGGGAAATCCATCAGTGTAATCCACCATATAAACAAACTGAAAATAAAAAACCACATGATCATCTCATTACATGCAGAGAAAGCATTTGATAAATTTCAACACCCATTCATGTTTAAAGTTTTGGAGAGATCAGGGATACAAGGCACATACCTCAACATAATAAAGGCTATATACAGCAATCCAGTAGCCAAAATCAAATTAAATGGTGAGATACTCAAAGAAATTCCTCTAAAATCAGGAACAAGGCAAGACTGCCCACTCTCTCCATATCTCTTCAATATAGTACTGGAAGTTCTAGCCAGAGCAATAAGACAAAAGGAGATCAAGGGGATCCAAATAGGTAAGGAGGAAGTCAAATTATCCCTATTTGCAGATAAGACATAGTTTAAAGAAAAACCATCAGTATTTCAAAACTTGCACTTAAATGGTTATGTTTCTACCTACACTCCTGCACTAATTACTTGCTAAGAATAAAAAATATGATATTCTCTTCCTTAGATGTTTATGTATTCTTTATGCTGCTTGGTTTTTTGTTGTGGTTGCTGGGGTTATTTTTCGGGGGGGTTGATTTTTTTTAATGAACTGAACCTATGGCTGACTCTGTAAAAATAAGTGCTTGCTTACAGAAATCCAAAACCACAAAACTATGTTTAAACTCCAGCCAGATGGATTTCCCACTTAACACACACACACACACACACACACACACACACACACACACACACACATTGGAAGAGGAAGTGTCAGGGATAAGATTAAAAAAAAGAAACCTTCAGTGAATATTAAAACCATATAATTCTATAATTGACCATTGTTTCTTTGAAGAAATTCAACATCTGCCTTGAAACAAAGACTGAACATCAACTGGTGAGGAGAGCTATTAAATTTCAAAATCGCTTTGAAATCATGTCATATTAGCCAGTTTAGACTTCTCTTCTTTAAAGTATCTAACATTTTCTAATGGTCCCCAGATCTCTGATTCTTAGTATTTCTTTAACTTAGAGAGTATTCTTTCATTCTCAAATGACAGTATTGAAGAAGGTCCAACAGCATTTAGATATTGGGGGAAGGGCATCATAGCTGAACTTTGTGAATACTAATTTGGCAGACTGTCCAATTGTGGACATCACACAAGGCTCTCATGATAAATTTGGTTGCTTGGTCTAAGAGTTTATAGTGTTGCCCTATATTTAGCATTTCCTTAACTTTTAATCTTTAAAGATGTATTTGTTTGTAGCTTACCTCTTATTTGGGGGTGTATATGAATCTACCACTAAACATTAATTGATTGCTGTACTCACCCGTAACACTTGAGTATCTGTTTGCCAGGTAATGAGAGTAAAAGAATAAAAAGAGTATGTTTTTCATTCTTGAAGAATTGCATTTACATAATGGAGTATTTCACAGCTTTTAATACAAACATCATGAACTTTCCAGGCAAATGGATGGAATAAGAAGAAAAATCATCCTGAATAAGGTAAGCCAAACCCACAGAGTTAAATATGGTGTATATTCACTTATAAGTGGATATTAGCTTAAGTAAATGATAACCAAACTACATTTAATAGACCCAGAAAGCTCAGGTGAAGAGGAGGGTTCTAGGTGGAGACACATAGATCTCTCTAGGAAGTCGACATAGAATTGATTTTACAGATGGCCTGTGAGAGTTGAGGGATCAGGTGAGAGAGTGAGGAGAAAGATGGCTAGAACTGGGGGTCATCTTGGGGGATGGTATGGAAACAGTACAGTAGAAACATCCTATAATGTACAAAGGTAAATATCCTAGTCCTGTGGAACATAAAGTCTCAACGAGCCATCTCTTGTTACCATGAGAGGCTTCCAGTGGTGGGATTGTGTTGCATTCAATTGAGTTGTTGGCAAAGGGGGTCCCATGGAAATCTCCCAAACAACACAGGCTTTTGCTAAGATAAAGGGCTGCTCTCCACAAACTGGCAGCTGAACCCTGTTTCAGAGGCTAACACAGTGCATACAACAAATATAAAATGAGACATTTCACATTTTTTTTTCACAAAAGTCTTAAAAAAAATCTGCTATGTGGTCTTACCTCAGTTTGGTCTAACATTACTTAAAGAACACATTACTGTAGGTATGTGTAGCTTGGATAGACATGATCATGTTTGTTTGTTTTAACTTTTGTACTGGAAATTGAGCTTAGGCCTTATATACTAACCAAGAGCCCTACCACCAAATTGTACACCCAGCTCTTTTATACTTTATCTTCCATTTTTCTCATGAGTTCTTGCTGAATTAATCTGACTTTAAACCCACTATATAGCCAAGACAGGCCTTCAACAAGCAATCCCTCTGCCTCTGCCTCTGAGTACCTGTGATTATTGGCCTGTATCACCATCTCCCACTAGCTGTGATCGAGTTTTCACTGATTTTAAAATCCACTTTCCTACAATAACTCAAGGATGCCATATGTAATTCGAGAAATACAAGCTTGGCTTGAAGAAAAAACAAGTATAGTATTTTGATGTATCACACACATGGAAGAAAATGGGATCCATATGCCCTGCAGGGCAATGCAGTCAACTCAACCCATGAAGATACTACAACCTGTCACTCTCTCAAGGGCCAAAGGACATCTGTGCCTTAGAGAAGATAGACAAAACAAATCTTTAGTTACATTCAATATCAGACAAGCTCGTTTTACACCCTTGACCATTGCTAAATATGACCACACCAGAGCTGGCTTTTAGATCAACATTAAAAGGCAGGTGTACATCGTGGTTAATTCCAGCATCATAACTAAGAACATGACCACAGGATATGCGAAGCCATGAATGGTATTTAGAGTGAAAGGAATTTAAATGTGGGTGTGCATGCATATATGTGTGTGTCCGTGTGCATGCTCCTGGTTGTGAGTATGTCTGTGTGTGAATGTGCATATGTGCGTTGTGTGTGTGTGTGTGTGCACGTGTACATCTCTGTGTATGTGTGTGGGTGCACGAGAGTGTGTGTGTACCTGTACATGCATGTACAAGTGAGAGAAGAGCACCAATTCAGCTCCATCACTAGGCTTTATTCCCTTGAGACAGGGCCAGTCACTGAACCTGGAAGTTACCATTTTTGCCTAGACTGGCTGGACCATAAGCACTGACACTCCTACTGTCTCTGTTCCCTGCTTCCCACAGCACTTGCTTTACAAGAAGGCTTTTACAAATGTTCTGGGCATCACAGACTCAAGCTTGTACAAGAAGTGTAACTGCCTAGGAGGCCATGTTTCTGGCCCTGTTTTTTGTTCCAGTATTTATTTCAATCACCCAGCATTCTCTCCCCTGATAGTGTGTTTGTGCATGTGTATATTCTTCAGCTGTTGTAGTATCTAATGTCTATTTTTAAAGTGCATCCTCACCATGATGGCTTAGCTAGGCTGTCCATTATAGTCAATTTTTGGTTTTTATTTTAAATTTTGTATTTATTATAATTTATTCACATTACATCCTGATTGTTATCCCTTCACTCTTATCTTTCCATTCCCACCCTCCCTCCCCATTCTGCCCTATTCAGGTCTCATCAGGATAGCCTGCATCCCCTTCCTCTGTGTGCCCACAATGCTGCCCCACCAGGGGAAGTGATCAAATCGCAGGCATCAGAGTTCATTACAGAGGCAGTCCCTAATCCCCCACCCCCTGTATCAATTTTCTTGTCCTGAATGAAAAGATAGGCACCCAGATCTTTTGAATGTCTGAATGTTTTAAGCAATGAGCTCTACTCCATTGTGGTTTAAAGTGGTATCTTTTAGAAACAGCACA
The DNA here is from genome assembly GCA_907169655.1 of Acomys percivali. Taxonomy (NCBI): domain Eukaryota; kingdom Metazoa; phylum Chordata; class Mammalia; order Rodentia; family Muridae; genus Acomys; species Acomys percivali. The sequence goes on from OU015742.1 coordinate 38,804,950, forward strand.
TCATCCTTTGATGAAAGGGCACATTGTAAAGCTTTGTAAAAGCAGTACTGGGAATCTTGAATATTTTGCTCAGATTTTTTAAAAAAAACCTCAATGCTAGATTTTAATCAAATTTTTAATAGTGACTACAATATCACAATGTTCATTGCATTACTCATTGAAAATACAATGACTCAATTTTATAGTTGTCTCTTATGCAATTTAGAGAACTTCACAGGGACTTGATAAAAAAGAAGACTCCAAACCTGATAAAAATGAGTCTAGCATGACCATTTCATTTCTCTAATAGGGTGTAGAATCATTACAATTAAGAACATACTAAAGACATCCAAAATATATTAAGAATTTACAGTCTTCTGAACTCAACATGATCTGCCAATACCGGCTTTCCCCAAACTTTACAACATTGAGAATATATATGTTCTTTCCTGCTAGCTTCTCTCTTCAGAAGGACATTTGAGGGACACTTAATAGACTTACCAGGTAGAAATAAAATGTATTTCACTATTTTATTAAAGGTATACCATTCTATTAACCATCTTCTGCTTATTCAGTATATAACAACTTATGTTCCCTCATGAATCAATCAACTTTGGAAATATGATAATGCAATATCTATGTCCCAAAGACCAAGGGGAAAGAACTTAGCACAGGAGAAAGCTGCTTTAATTTTGAATGCCTTCTTGGGTTATGTTCACCTTTTAATGAACTTCAGGTTGACAAATGATTTCTCATCTCAGCTGACAAATGCCTTTGTAACTCACAGAGTTATTTTAGCAATAAAAAGCTAATTAAAGGTGAGTGTCAAATGCTTGAGTTCAGATCTCTCCACATTCCTCCTTGGAATTTACTCACCTCTTTTGCCAACTACACCTTCATTATCCAAAACCACTTTGATGCTTTTAAGAGCTGCCTTGGCTGCTTTCCTGGCATAGGGAGTGTTGTTGATCATGCTGCTTCACAGGAAGCCCGTGTCTGTTCTTAGATCAACCATGCATACCACAACTTACTCCCTCCAGATGACCAAGGAAGGTACAAATACTACATCAGACCAATTCTTTTTTTTTTTTTTTAAAGATTGATTTATTTATATACTGATCATGTACACAGTGTTCTGCCCACATGTATACCTGCACACCAGAAGAGGGCACCAAATCTAATTATAGATGGCTGTGAGCCACCATGTGGTTGCTGGGAATTGAACTCAGGACCTTTGGAAAAGCAGACAGTGCTTTTAACCTCTGAGCCATCTCTCCAGCCCCCAGACCAATTCTTGCTGCCAGACTACTTTGTTGAATATGGGTCAAGGGCGCACACATGGCTTTGCTGATTCTTCCAATCACCTTTCCCTACACAGATCTTTCACTAAGAGTCAGGTTTACAACACAAGATATGACTTTCCCAAGCTTCAACCTCATCCTTCCTGTTTTCTTCCATGCAAGCATTTCTCTTAAAATATCAATGTGTTTGATACTTTGATCTTCTTTTCATAAGATTCTGGGTGATATGTCACTCAATGTCTTCCCAATACCAACACTACGAAGAAGACAATAGGCAAATGGCCTTTCATAATTTGGCTACAGCTCTATTCTCTTGCTGCACTTTCATTTCTCTGGGATCCAGACAAACCCAAGTTTCTCTGTAGCTTACACTCTTTACCTTTGAAGATGCTGTCTTCAGCCCTGAGGTTGACATTCTCTGTAGTTTTTATGACAACTACTTCTTTGTATGACTGTATGCTTCTCTCCTCTAGTAAGCTTTCTGGAACATTTTATTCAGAACTTAGGCAGTGTCCTCTTGAACACAATTTTTCCCCAATTGTCATTATTTTGGCATGTTTTGCGTCGCCTAATATTTCAGCATATCTTTCAATTTGCAATCATCTGGTTTTTCCTTATGATTATGTCTGAGCTATACAGTTTTGCTCAATACATTGCATTCTTCTTAGTAAGTTCTGTCAGATTATACATGATGTCTATTTTCCTAATTATGATTATATTAATCTTAGTTACCTGATTATATCCTAGTAGGTTTATCTGATTTGTGTTCTCTTTTAACAAAATATTTTTGTGAATTGGTGCTTCAAAAATCGTTTTCTTCTTGCTTAACTTACCTATACCTATTAGTTTTAGTATATGTTGGCAGTTCATGTTTGGTTATTTTTTTAATCAGTCATTATCCAGTGATTTCTCTTTTTTATATGAACTGTGTGAATACATGCACATCTTTGAAGACAGTGTGTTCTTGACTGACCAATTACACCAGACTGGCTTTTCAGTAAGTCCCATGGATCTTCCTATCGCCACCTCACCATCCCTGAGATACAAGCATACTGCCATGACATGATTCTCTTTGTGAGTGTCCGTGGATTTACTCTTATTGTTTTCTTTTTAAATTTAATTTATTATTTGGCATATACATTTATATTACTGCACATAAATAAAATAAACTACATGCAGCAAGGAGAACCATTAAACAACCAGGAATTATATGTTACAGACGTGGTGTTTTGGCTAGTTGTTTTTGGCAACCTTGCAGAAAACATCTTTCCTCTCTTGGTGAGCCTGAAACTCTGAATGTAAATCAATATCTATTGTATCTCATCTATATCAACTTAAAACATCTATCTAGACCTAAAGATGTCTTATCCCTTAAATAACTAAGCTTAATAAAAAAGACTAAGCTATCTGGTTTTCAACCTCATTAGAAACTTGACAAGGAATAAAACTTAATTACCTAGGTAAACCTGAAGTGCAGTTTAGCAGCTTCCAAAATGAAAAAAATAATGACAGAGACAGTTTGATGCCTGAACAGTCACCTGAAACTCTCTATACATTGGAGCATCATCTTCAACCTTCTGGTCTAATATAACTGACAGATATATTTGTGAAGCAGAAACTATTGAGGACCTGCTTACCCTGTCTTGGCAGAGTTTGGCTGTCTACTCTGCCTGCATTCAAGCTTGCCCATTTTTATGCAGAATTCTGTCTGTGGAAGAAACAAGGGCATTTTTGCCCAGTGGCTTGTTTGCCAAAATTGAAGCTATCTCCATAAGGAAGTTCTTTGATGCTCATCATCTTCTTTGAGGTAGGCTGGGTGTTGCCAGGAGTTAACCTGCCTTATTGTCAGAGAATCTTTACAGTATTAAATGTTGGTGGTGTTGTGAGCATAGCTGCCTTCCATGACACTATTCATGAATGGATGATGGGATCACACTCAAGTGCCGGCACTTCAGAGCAAAGCACTTTCCTGGCTGAGCCACTCCCCCTTCAAAATAGTGATTTCTAGAAATAGTATTCCTTTGGCATTTAGTTGAAGGCTTCCTGCCATGAAGAAGCACTTTCTTTTCTACCACAATCTATTTAGTCATTGATTTATATCAGTGGGGTGAATTTATTAAATGGGTTATAATCTGTAACAATTCCATCATCATCTTAACTCTCCAGTTGTTCTTTTTTCAGACAGCTTTCTTCTGAACTTATTTCTATAGATTTCTTGTGTAAGATAAATTTCTATATTTCTTAGTAATATCCTTAGTTTCTATTATGAGTGATATGTTTGGCTCTTTGAATTCTTTCACAACACCAACCTTAGAGTAAATATTTCTTCTAGGAACCCTGGCCTATTATAATATGTGAAGCCAAGATAACAGCATCAGGTGCTGAATACACTGTAGGTACAACTGCTCCTAGTCCTAGTACAGAGCTAGGAAACACATACCTTTGCTTCTATGTTTAAATTAATTTCTCTATCTACAATAAAAATTCTTCATCCACTCATGTCCTTTCAATTCTAAACCAGTGCTGGCTGGATTTCACCTAATATTATCATTTTTAACATCTGAAACTGTCTTTCCAATAATGAGAGACGTGACTGTTTTTCTTAAAAAAAAAAAATGCAAGTGTAGCCAATTTCCAGATACTGGTGTCCACTTGCCCCCCATTGCACAGATTCCATTCCTGGGAAACCCACATCATCTGGCGCATTCATGGCTATATAAGAGAATTCTGGTCAGTGTTTTATAACAGAACACTTCATAACTCCTATATAAAAGAGACAGAAAACCCAATAGCTGCTTAGTTCATAAGGCTAGAGGCCTCAGCCATCCCAATATAGAGCTGAAGGCCTGGAGGGATCTTAACAAGCCAAAAGTCTTCAGTCCATGTTAGAAGGCTAAAGCAGTTGAGTTTATCTCTGTGTGCAAGAGGAAAACAGTCATGGCAGCAGCAGCAACTCACCAACAAGATGGTAAAGCAAGTGGGCAAAACAGAAACCCTTTTCCTTCAGATCTCCTTATATCTGTGCACTGCTGGGGAATGCTGCCGACTCTTAAGGACAGGCTTCCTCTTGAAGATGATGCTAAATCCAGTCATGGTGAAAACAAAGTTTAATCACTCCATACACAAACATAGTTAGAAACAGGACATAGGCAGAGATACTCACCATTTTTAAAACACAAAAGTTTCTATTAAGCGCCTTAACACATTATTTTGCTTTAGTTATGAATGTGTTGCAAGTTACCTTTTTGTCCTCCTTAAATATATTTTTTAATTGTGGAAAGTTTATATACTTTAGACTTCATATCCTTTAACCATACAATTCAGAAGTTTTACACACACACACACACACACACACACACACACACACACACACACACA
>OU015742.1:38809617-38838860 GCA_907169655.1 Acomys percivali
ACACACACACACACACACACACACACACACACACACACACACACACACACCACCTTGAGTAAAAGCACAGTACATAGGAGACCCAAATCGACTTCCACCTCCACCGCTATCTATGACTCTGAGTGAATCTGTTATTTTTGCTTCTTGTGCAAATATTTTGGGGAGAAAGTTTACTAAAGTATAATAACGGTATAAATAGTGACAGTAGGGTAAAGAATATATAAAAGTATGGAAAATGTTGCATTGGTGATGTGAGCTCAGGCCACTGGTTGGTTTCATGGATCTGAAGATATGTTCTCTTCCTGTTAGGAATGTTCCTATTGTAATAATAGGAATGTAACAGACAAGTTATTCGATATGATCCCTGGACTTCCCTCTCAATTCCTAAGATATATTTTTTCACTCAGTCATTTATCTATATACCAACTGTGAACTGCATGGTCTGCATACTGCATGATGAACACAATGTCTCAAGCTGTGGGTTACAACCCCATACAAATGTCATGTAGCAAAATGAGGATCATCTAGAAGATTTGGCAACAGCTCAAGGTTCTCAAATAGAAAACGACTAAAATTTAGTCCAAAACCAAACACTTAATGAGTCAGAGATGTTTCTTGCAGCAACAGCCTGTGTTATGTCAGGTGATTTTATTCCAGCTCTTAGTTCTGAGCACATAACACATGTACTTTTACAGCAAGCATGCTGTCACACCATGGCACACAGCAAACGCTCCATGAATGACTTGGCAACTACTGTATGCTATAAATTGCAGTGTTTATTCTGCTCATGCAAAGATTTCTGATCTTGCAGAAATACTAAGTTTTAATCATGGGAAAACATAGACTTTTGCTATTTTCCTATAATCATTCTTCAGCATCGAAGTGTCATATTTTGTTAGACATGTTTGGTTTTTAGAGCCTGCTGTTTGAGGATCTGGAGATGTGATGTAATGGTTGAAGTGTTCACTGTGCAAGTGTAAGGATAAGAGTTTCTATTTCCAGAATACACATAAGTGCAGGGTGGGTGTGGCAGCTGTCTGACTCCCAACATTCAGAAGATGAAGACAGGTGCTCAGAGCAAGCTGGCTAGCCAGATAACCACTAGAGAGCTCTGCATTCAACTGTGAGACCCTGTCTCAGGGAATAAATGGAGAATGATATAGGAAGATTCCCAGTGTCAATATTGGCCCTCCACACATATGCAAATATGCATACACACCTATACACATGAAATTATAAATACACTTTAAAAAATTTTAATTTTATTAACTTATTCAGATTACAACTCAGTTGTTATCCCATCACTTGTATCCTCTCATTCCTCCCTCCCTCCTGCTTTCACTCTATTCCCCTCCACTAGGTCTAAGACGGAGGAGGACTTCCTCCCCCACCATATGGTCATAGGCTATCAAGTCTCACCTTGGTAGCCTGCTTATTCTTTCTTTGAGTGCCATCAGGCCTCCCTACCAAAGAGAGGTGGTCAAGTATGGAGCACCACAGTTCACGTCAAAGTCAGTCCCCACTCTCCACATAACTGTGGGGAATGTCCTGTCCATTGGGTAGATCAGAGTAGGGGTTCAATGTTTACTACTTGTATTGTCCTTGATTAGTGCAATAGTTGGAGCAGAACCCCATGGGCCCTGATCGACCCATCCCAATGTTCTTCTTGTAGGTTTCTAGGACACTCTGGGTCCTTCTATTTCCCCATCTCCTATATTTCTCTTACCTAGAGTCTCAGTAGGATGTCCTCACATCTATCCCAATCTCTTGGTAAGTGAAGACTTTCGTGGAACGTGCCTTTTGGGCTAGTTCCCAATTCTAAGTGAGTATATACCATGTGAGTCTTTCTGCTTCTTGGTTAACTCTCATTATGATCATTTCTTGTCCCATCCATTTGTCCACAACTTTTGGGATTTCCTTATTTTTAGTTGCTGAGTAGTATTCCATAGTGTAAATGTACCACAGTTTCTTTATCCATTCTTCAACTGAGAGACATTTAGGCTGTTTCCAGGTTCTGGCTATTATGAATAAGGTTGCTATGAATATGGCTGAGCATATGTCCTTGTTGTGTGGTGGAACATTTTCTGTGTATATTACAAGGAGTGGAATAGCTGGGTCTTGAGGAAACCCTATTGCCAGTTTTCTAAGAAAGTGCCAGATAGATTTCCAAAGTGGTTGTACAAGTTTACATTCCCACCAGCAGCGAAGGAGTGTTCCTCTTTCTCTACATCCTCGCCAGCATGTGATATCACTTGAATTTTTTATCTTAGCCATTCTAATGTATGTAAGATGGAAACTCAAAGTCGTTTTGATTTGCATTTCTCTGATGACTAAAGACCTTGAGCATTTCTTTAAGTGTTTCTCAGCCATTGGATATTCCTCTGTTGAGAATTCTGTTTGCTTCTGAGCCCCATTTCTCAGTTGGGTTATTTAGCTTGGTGGTGTTTAATTTCTTGAGTTCTTTATATATTTTTGGATATTAGACCTTTTTCAGATGTACGGTTGGTGAAGATCTTTTCCCAGTCTGTAGGCTGTTGCTTTGTTCTGTTGACAGTGTCTCCTGCCATACAGAAGCTTCTCAGTCTCATGAGGTTCCATTTTTTAACTGTTGACGTTGAGGCCTGGGCTGTTGGTGTTCCATTCAGGAAGTTGTCTCCTGTGCCAATGTGTTCCAGGCTCCTCCTCACTTTTTCTTCTAAGCGATTTAGTGTCTCCGGTTTTATGTTGAGGTCCTTAATCCACTTGGACTTGAGTTTTGTGCATGGTGACAAATATGGGTCCACTTACATTTTTCTACATTTAGACATTCAGTTAGACCAGCACCATTTGTTGAATATGCTATCCTTTTTCCACTGAACAGATTTTGCTTGTCAAAAATCAAGTGACCATATGTGTGTGGATTCATTTCTGGGTCTTCGATCAATTCTGTTGATCAACCAGCCAATTGCTGTGCCAGTATCATGTTGTTTTAATTACTGTTGCTCTATAGTACAGCTTGAGATCAGGTATGGAGATTTCTCCGGAGATCTTTTATTGTATAGGATTGTTTTAGCTATTCTGGGTTTTTAAAATTTTTCCATATAAAGTTGAGAATTGATCTTTAAATTCTGTTTGAGTTACTGTTCTCAGTTTCATTGAAAAGTCATTAAATTATTTTTATTTGAGAGTAAAACAGGAATTTTAATAATTCCTTAAATGGTCTTAAACATGCTTCTCTTTTTTTACTGTGGGTCTCTGCAAAGCAGCACTCTTGACATTGAAGATTATAAATTTAAAACTATCTATCTACTCTGAAAAACTTTCAAGATGCTATTTCAGATGAAATATTCAATCGGATTTAATTCTTTATTTAAAAATAAAGGTTTGCATCATCTCATTACTATGTAAATTTTCTATTACTTGTAATGAATAATAAAATTATATGTGTACCATTGACTTGTTTTAAAACAAAGTTTTTTATTATTGGTTTCACTATGTGTTTGGATTGAGTGCTTACATTATGTGCTTATACATCCAGAGATCTGTACAAATTATTAAGGAAGTTTAATGATCCAAATTCACAAATATATTGGGTTATAGGAGAATAACCTGAGAAGAATTTGTGCTGGCTACCTGAGAGGCTAGTGTGTCAAGTGGATGTTGACATGGATGAGTTTGCTGATGATCTTGAGGCCGGAGGAGAAGTACTATTCTATGCTAACAAGAAGACCTGGAAAAGCAGCAAAAAGAGCTCCTCCATGATCCCCTTTGGAATGGGCTCCAAGGGTTCCTCCCATATCTTCTCCCTCTTTTAGGTCCCTTGCTTGGCTTATTAATATTACTATCGCTAAGACCCTTTCTCTTTAACAAACTCATGGTCTTTGTCAAACAGCAAGTGGATGCCATAAGGGCAAACCTATACAGGTCCATGTTCACAGGCTGGAGCTTGAGGACTAAGGCTATTCAGATGAACAGCAGGCCACACCTTAGGCTTTTAGATGCCTTCCTGGTTTTGTAAAACAACATCTAGATGCTCGAGATGCTTGAGCAACACAGGTGCATTATCATAGACTTGACTTGGCGGACCAAGGCCATGATGTGCTTGAACACTAATGTGCCTTCGTTCTCCCTTCCATGACATGGTGAGAATGGCATATACTCAGATATTGCCTGCCATAAGGCATGGGCATCTGCAAGGGGTGTAGGACAAGGTACCGCAGATGTAGGACCCGATTGTCTGACTCTGAGTCCCCTGAGAAGTAAGCCTGATTGCATAGAGGTTGATGTCGGAAACTGTCTTGTTCGCTGTATGTTGGGGATGCCCACAGACGGCAGATCAGGACCTCCTTCTCCTCCTCAAAAAGACATCTTAACAGGCCAATCTGGCCCTAGGAGGATCAGGTCACTGCTTCCCCCCTCTGGTTAATGCCCGCTCCCTCCGGGGACCCAAGCTCACCCGTATATGATGGATTCATCTACCTCCTCTTCTAATAAAGAGAGAGAGGAGATGCTGGGGACGGGCTACATGGCCAATGTTCAGCCATCTTGTCAGAACCTAGGTTCCTATTTCTCCAGCAGTCTGTCATTCACCAGAAACTAGCTGACCTTGTCGTAGGTCAGCAGTTAGACACCTGTTGTGGTCTATTGTGGGGGCTGGTCATTCTCGACCCCCGAGCTACTCCTTTTCCGGTGGGACTCCTGATAAGATCAGATTAAGGGCCAGCTGCCTGTGAGCAGCAGTTTCGGGAGCTTTTTCCTGACTAACCAGACCCTTCACAACTTTCCCGGACTTTCTCTCCAGCAATTAGCACCTGTAGATACCTACCTGCTGGAGCATTCTAGCATTAGGTATCCATAGCAACCCTTGCTTACGCAAATACCCATGCCTCTGTGCCTATATAAACTCTGTGAAAATTTTCAATTAACGGGGTTTGATCAGAAAAAAAATTAAGGTTGTGTTAGTTATTTGTCCTTTGTGGGAAAAAAAAAAACAGTCAAAAGCAAGATAAGGAAGAAAGGGTTTGGTTTGGCTATCGTAGTGTGAGGGTACTGTCAATGACTTAGAAGCCACAGCAACTGGAGCTTGAGATGAAGAGTCACATCGTGTTTATGGTCAGGAAGCAGAGAAAAATGAACAGTTATGCTCAGATCAATTTCTCCTTTTTGTTAATTCCAGGTCCTCAGCTCATGGGATAGTTCCATTCACAGTACAGGGGAGTCTCCCCAAATCTATTAACCTAATCTAATTATACCTTCCCAGAAGTAATTAATTGTAATAATCCCTCACAAACATGCTCAGAAGTTTGACACCTAGGTCACTCTGGATCCTGTCAAACTGACAGTAAACATTAACCATCACAGACAGGAGTATTAAAGTTTTATGACACAATTTTGAGAAGACTGTTAAATAAATAAAAGTAGCTATATTACAAAATTGTATCTTGTGTTGACAAAGTAAAACAGGCCACCTGCACTCCATAATTGAAGTCTATTATACATTGCATCAGTTAATCAAAGTATCCTGAAAAAAAATGTTTCTCTAAAGGGAAAATCCAGCTAGAAGAAAAATTATTTTGGTTAGAAGATTTGCAGAAGAGCCATTTCTAAATGGTAAAAAAAAAAAAAAAAAAAAAAAAAAAAAAACATTTTGATTATATTTCTTCATGCCTTTTTATTGTTAAACAACTATCCCCAAGTGTGAAAATGCACAAAGACAATTTGCAGATAAATTATTTCAATTAACCAACTGGTCTGGGTCTACTGAACATTCTGAGACACAATCTCTGTCCTCCTAAAAATTACGCTTTATTTATGGAAATAAGCTACACTTAAATTTTTAATTATGAGGAGCAGATATTGAAATTCTTAAATACACATTACCTACAATAAATATGCTCACATTAGCTCACTGATTATAAAGCAGCTTTTAGAATAAAAAGAAAAGAAAAACTCTCACTGCCATGTAGTCTGTCTGGATTTTAGAAATTGAGCCCCAGAGGAATAGAATGACTTTCTTTAATGTATCCTTAGATGGTGGAACAAGAGCAGCCATTCAGTTTTACCTGTAGGTCTAGCAGAATTCTAGATGAACCACTCATAGTCATAACTGAAGAAAAAAACCCATTCATCCTCACAGAGAGCAGCATGTAGACTTGGAATCTTCTTCCTAGATTCCTGCTCTAGCTTTCTATCACATTAGCATTCTCACAGGTGAGTTAGTAAATTTTTGCATGAGTGGAGGTGTTGTAAGCCATGATATAATCTCTAAGATTGTATACAAAAATCCCCCTCAATCAGAATAGATTCTTGCTTAATTTATATGACACACATTTGTTGCATAATTGAAGAAAAGTTTAAATGTGGCAGAGCAGTAGTCACTCATCATATATAGTGATTGGATAGGGTATGGCAAGAAATCTGCACTGAGAACAGATGGCATAAGCAGCATTGAGAGATAATAAATGAAGACAACTACCAGTTAGGAAAACTCTAAAGTCAGCACTTAAAAGCAACTTCTGTCTTAGCACTCTTGGAGGCAGAGACAAGTAAATCTCTGTAAAGTAAATGCTCGACAGCCAAGGTTACACAGAGAAACCCTGTCTCAAACAACAGGAGCAGCAGCAGCAGCAACAACAACAACAAAGCAACTGTCTGAGCCTTAGAAGATGTCCTGGATCACTTTGCCTGGAGCCAAGATGTATGTCATTATTCTTTCTGCATTTATTTTACTTATAAGAGTGCCATAGTTATGAATCTGAAAATTGGTTCTACAGAAGAAAATTGTAAGGTAGCTGACAGGGTATAGACACTATAAATTACTGTCATGTAGTAATTTATTATTCTGCCTCTGTTAAATACACTTCTTTTCTATGCAAGATGAATAATTAAGACTTTCAATGGCTATATCAAGACCTAACCTTCACCTCTTCACAGGATGGAATAAATTCTACCTGACCTATCTACCATGACAAAGGATGTTTAGGCAGATATAACTGACACATGAGTCAGCCTGTGACTTTCTGACTGTGTCCCTCCCACAACTTGAAGCATTTTTATTTCACATGTTATAACCTACCCTAGAAGATCCACCAATGAGACTTTTCTCTCATGCTTTGCACATCTCTCATTCGAACAACTACGATAGGATAATGTATCTCATGCTCTCAGTAAATATTTATGTATTTGAATAAGAACTGAGTCTCCTCCACTAACAATGCCTTAAAAGTCACTTAGCTTCATTTATTCAGTTTGGAAACACTGATATTTATTGTGGTTAGGTTTTTGTACACACTTGGATCAAATATAAAAGATTTCCAACCAGTGTCGCCTACATTGTACATTCTATTTCTGCCTGAGTTTCATGTTATCCCAACTGTTATACTTTGACCTTTGTTTTTATCACATAGCTTGGCATTGCTTCCTGCATCTCAATATTTCCTCCTACGTCCCAATCCTTCCCATATCCCCAACTATATGATAAGGTCTAGATTTGGAGAAACTCAAGGACAGGGGAAGGACATCTATGCATCACAGTAACTACAAAACTGACAGATCCATAGTTTGACTTTGACATCAAAATTCCTCTGAATCAGAATGTTTGCAATACATACGCACGGAAAAGTAGCCTAGTTTTACAGTGACATGTGTATGGTGTACAAAATCAAGAGTAAAGTTAAAGTGATTGTGCAGTCAAGTCTAAGTTTCTAGAAACTTCTGAGAAATGAAGCAAGAATATCACATGATTTGGCATGTAAATCATAAGTAGCCATATTCTGGGATGATGGTTAAAGGTTTCTGTAGTTAATCTTCTCAAGCCTATAGACATGAAAAATGATGGAGACCAACTAGAGTGAAAGGGTTAACATGTTGATGCTCACTCATTTTCTTATGAATGCTTGATGTCTTGAAAAGGATATATTCTGAAGACTATCATGAAAATATAGGAGTTCGGAGATATCCATGTGGAGGCAGATGATAGGCTTATACTTTAGCACTAAACTGAGAAGTGTGTCATCAGATTTTAACCAATATGCAAGTGTATTCTGTTCTAATAGAGGGCTACGATGACTATGTTTACTGAATGAAGTATAAACCAAGAGAGTCCTTTTAGTCCATTTTTGGTTGTCCATATTTATTATATGCTATTACAGAGCCAGCAACTTATAAGGAGAATGAAGTTTGTTTTGGCTCACATTTCGGACCCAAGGTTGAGTTGTTGGCAATGGTGCTCTTTCTGGCAGAATCACAAATTGGTGAAGTTTACAAGAAACAGAAGATGTGTTTCTTCTGGTCTCCTGATTTTTCTTCCTTTCATTTTAACCATGGGCCCTTTATTCTGTAGGGCTTTCTAGTCATAACTACTTTGCTAAGGCGTCACCTCTAAGGACAATACTTGGTTTATATTTCTATACTCACAACACTTCACAATAGGAATTAAATTCCAATGTGGATTTGAAAACAGCAAATCATGTTCAAGTCAAAGCAACTTTCCATGTTATAAGAAATACGTGACCACTTGACTAGGGTAAGACACCATCACAGGTGTAATGATTGTGTAAATAAGAAGAGGTAGCAGCAGGAATGAAAGAGAACTTCATCGTATCAATATGTAAAATAATAAGATAGCAACAAGACAGTAATAAATGTACTAGAATAAAAAGGCAACTGAGACTTTTGCTTTTTTTGGAGTTCTGACTGAGAAAAGTGCTTCTATATTTGGTTTTGGTTTTGGTTTGTTGATTGGTTTTGTTGGTTCATTGGTTGTTTGTCTTGCTTTTCTTTTTGAGACAGGGCCTCACTCTGTAACTATGACTAGTTGAACTTGCTACAAAGACCAGGATAGCCTCAAATTCCCATGGATCCACCTGCCTCTGCCTTCATCTTCAGTATTGGTATTAAAAATGTGAATAACTGTGGCCAGGACTAAATACCTCCATATTTTAAAGAAATGTGCTGGGCGTGTGAACAGAAATGTTGAAAGATAACAAGGGACCATGCTACAAGGACTATACTACTTACTCTATATTGAGCAGGATGTGAGATAAAAACTGAGTGAAGTGTGTGTGCATGTCTGAGCCCTGAAGAAGCTAGTCAGCAGCTCTAAAGAACAGAATCGACAGAGCCCACCTGTACCAGTAACAACAGCACCTCAGTGAATGGAAGGTCGCTTTCCTGAGTCTCTTCCTCCCTGTCTATTCCAACCTCATGCCACTAACTGGAGGAGCAAAGAACACATGAGATGTCATATTGGAGAAGTCAAGGGGGCTTTGCCATTTTCTTAGTGTTAATTTGCAAGACTCTTGAGTCACATCACACTGAGTAAGAGAAAAGGCTAAAGGTGTATGAGAGATTTATTTTTAATAATGGAAGATGGCATTAGTCTATTATTACCCAGAAATGGCTAAGAAAGAAAGCTAGGGACTTTGTTTGAGAGGACAGAGAACAGAGAGTCAGTAAAATGGCTGGAGGGCTGTGGGGGAAGACTGACCGTATTGTATCCTTCTTGGCTTAGCTCATTAAACAGACACAAGAAAGGTCAAAACAATAAATATTTTTGCTCATACTGTGACATAAAACCAAAGGGAAATACATGTGTGGTGCCATAATTGGGCGGTTTTCTTTTCTAATTTTACAGAACTTATTTTAAAATCAGTATTGATCTTCTACTTCACTTAGTCCCCTTCATGTAGTCCCCAAGTCTATAAAATTGTGCTGCTTTTTAAAAGAAGATATTGAAAGTCCCTGTGGGAGAGAGCAGGAACCATGGAATTGAAATTTTTGGGGTCTTAGCATGCTGTAATCATCGGGAGAGAAGTGATGACGATGTCTTCAGTACCTTTGCCACCCTAAAGCATCTGCCTGGCAATCTAAAGAGACAAGACTCTATACCGTTGTCATGCTTTGCCTTGGCTTGTAGTAACTATTCTCAGGATTAAGTAGTCATATAAACCCATCCCAGTTCACTATCCAGAAGGTGACCCTTTTGAAAGAAGTTGCCAAAATTCTCACCTTTTAAAAATAACAGACTTTTCTAGGCTCCGGGCATCTAAAGACCTAAAAGGGCATTTTGTTTACAGAATGTCATCTGTGTGCTAACTTGAAACTGTTTTCAGATATTAGTAGACACCTCTGCAAAGCTTAGCTTTCTTGGTCATTGGGGAAAAAAATCCACCTAAAGTTGATCACATTTCTGGAGACTTCTATTTCCCCCTCTTTTTTCTAAAAGATACCCTTAACAAGTTTGTGGGGAAATCAAATAAAATAGTGTATTTAATTGCCTAAAGACACTGGTGATTTGAATTATTCATGCCTTTAGTTCAGTTTGTCTTTTCCCTAGCACAGTTTTTCCTCAAACATGCCACGCTGCTCCTCTGTGCAAATTTACATGCTTCTCTCGACACATGCAATATTATGCTTCCAGCTCTTTTCTTGATATTATCTTTCAGGTGTCAGCTTAAACGTTACCATCTTAGAAATTTGGTCCCTAACATTCTACCTAATGGTGCTTCCTCTGTAGATTTGTATAGCATAACCTTGCTTCTGTCTCTCATAGTGCTCCTCACAACCTAAGCATTTTGTCCATTTATTTTCCACCTTCTCCAAGGGGTTCCAAGATATTTGAGATAATCTTTTGTCCACCTTATTGACTGCAGTATTTAAAGTGCTGCAATTTATGGCATGCTTAAGTAGATACTGAGTAAGTATTGGTTGAATGAATGGCATGCGTCCTCTGTGAACGAAACTCTCTAAGAAGCTTAGACTGATCATCCTGAAATGACAAAGCAGTGCAGAAATATAGTACAACTGTTCACCTATATTCTGTGATGGTGCCATGATAAAGCTCTGTACAAGAAAGGACTCCGAGGCTGGATCATTTACAAACAAAGGGAACCAAAAGCTGTAGTTGTACAAAGAGTAGTCTGGTGTTCTCTGATGCCAAAAATGGCCCCTGTGAAGGCCTGGAATGAATTCTCATCTGGCAGAGCATTTTCAGATCAGTTGAACCACAACAAGCCAAAGACCTGGGAACAAACTTAGTATGTGAACACTTTTTCAGGGAAAGCTGGAATGATATTACAGGCTAAGCACCATTTTTTCCTAGTATTTACAGCAAAACCTGCGATTAATATTTTTTCATCATAAAAATAATCAGAGACCCAGATGTCATTGTAGTGGGGCCATGATATACAGGTGGGAAAGAAAAAGACATTTTTTGGAGTGGCTGTGGCTGATGCACACTTACGTGCAGTGGACTTGGGCTCATTTCTTCAGGATACTAGGGAAATTTAGTATGACATTTGGCCCAAATCTTTAACAGCTGCTAATAGCATTTCTCCCCTGGATACTCAGAGTGATTGTTCTAATTTAATTCCCTGATTCGAGAAGGCAAAATACTGCATTTTGCTTTTGGAAGAATATACCACTTGTAGGGTGGATATGGCAGACTGGACAAAACATTTGATTCCTGTTTTTCATTCCTTATATTTAACACTTCCAAATTTAGTTGCAAAAAAAATCATATTAATGTCAATATCCTGATTGATAAATGAATAATGAAAGCCCTTGCATTTGAGGTTCAAGGAGACATAGTGTTGATTGTCTTTGGGGCAGTAAAGAGATTTATGAGGTTACAGACAAATTGAGCAGTTAGTCATTGCAGAAAGGACTCTGCTTTTCCAGAGGACAAGGTTTCAATTTCCACCACACACATGGCAACTTACAACAATCTGCAACTACAGCTCCAGGAATCTGATGTTCTTTTCTGGCTTCCATGGGCACTAAGAACACATATGGTACATATGCAGAGTACACCTTTATAGTGTTTACAGTCAGGCTGTATCTAATTCCTAGCCATTAAGGAGTGCAGGATTTCATAGAAGGGAAGAATCATGTTAATATATGTTTCAGAGGATGTTGCAATGATGAAGGAAGGGAATATTTATAAAAGGTTTATCCATTGCACGAGTGATGATTGTACTACTGGAAGCTCTCTGATGGGTGTGAATGAGTCTGGCATGAGCAACATATGCTATGGTAGCTAACAAAGAAGATATTATACACAAACTAGGATATTTCTGAGGATTTGGTGAAATGATGTCTGTGAATGTGACACATAAGTAGTTCTTTCTGTTTTACATTCTTCTTTTTTATTTCTACCCATCCATGATGGTTTGAATGGGAATGTCTCTCATAGGCTCATATATTTAAATACTTGGTCACTGGATAGTAAAGGTGTTTATGAGGGAGTGTCACTGAGGGCAAGTTTGATAATTTAAAAGACTCCTGCCATTCCTACTTTTCTCTCTGCTTCCTGATTATGGACCAGGTTGTGAGTGCTCACTTCCTGCACCAGCACCATTTCTGCCTAGCTTCTTTCATACTTTCTATGATGGTGATAGTCTCCCATCCCTCAGGAAATATAAGCTCCAAATAAACCAACCCTTCCTTCCATAAGTTGCATTGTTCATGGTATTTCATCACAGCAATAGAAAAGTAACTAAGATACCAGCTTACATATAAAAACATTCCTTCCTGAATTTGAGAAAAAAAAATCACCTTTCAGTAATGGCCAGAAACTGGCTTTCAAATCACATATCTTGGAGTTCACTTCTGAGGGTTCCATGTCACAGCTTATGGGTCAAAGCATTTATACTCCAGGTGTCTAAATTGTTTTCAGCTGTCAAATAATCCTACTCCATAGGAGTATTGTGGCAATCACGTGAGTCTAGATGCTTGACTTTTCATGGTAAGCATTCAGTAGATATTAACCAGTTCACTCTCAGCCACATATACAAATGTCCGTTAGGTATGAAAGAAGGTTGTAATTAGAACAAAGTATAAATTAAAAGTAAATGGAATTGTTTTTCTAGTATGACACAAAGAAATATGCCTTAGACACGGAATTTGGGGTTAATGTATCATCTTTCCTAGGCCTTAGCCATTTTTGTCATGAATCAAAAAATGTGCCAGAGGCTATAGACAAGCATTTTGGCTCTCATGGTCTTTTATTTTTCTGTTATTACACCAAGAATATGATATGTTACATGGGAAAAGAGAACTCCAAGATTTAGTTAAGGCTGATAAGCAGCAAACATCATCAGAAAGAAATTGTGTGATCTTTCTAAGACACAAAGAGAAATCCTAGATAGTAAAACCACATAAAATTTGGATTGTTATTAGTTTTAGTATGGAGAGTACATGTCAAAGAGGTTTACTAATAAGTCTTAAAGTCACAAGGAGCTACATTTTTCCATTAACTAGTAGAGGTGAAAGGGAACCAGGCCTTCAAAAGATGAGAACTGCAATGCTAGTTGACATTTTGATTTTACCTTGCAGTCTTTTTGTGTTAGACCTTTGACTAACTATTGCAAATTATGAGCTAATAATGTTGTTTTAAGTCATATTATCCCCTACATATAGAAAGCAACTTGATAATTGCATATGCTAAATGGACAGTGTATTCCTCAGTTTGGTATGCAAGAATTTCATTGAAAATTTTTGCATCTGCTTTATTAAATATATTAGTCTAATGCTTCTCTTTTTTTTTTTATCATACTGTACTTTTATTCCATTTGATATCTTTGCAATGCTAGCTTGACAGGATGGGATTGGCATTGTTCTTTGCCTTCCTGCTTTAGCTAATAATTTGATTTTCAACAAAGAAGCCAAAACCATACAATGGAAAAAAGATAGCATCTTCAACAAATGGTTCTGTTCTAATTAGAGATCCACATGTAGAAAATGCAAATAGATGCACATTTATCACCTTGCAAAAAACTAAAGTCAAAGTGGATCAAAGACCTTAAAAAAACACCAAATAAATCTACTAAATATATTACAAGAGAAAGTGGAGAAAAGCCAGGTCCAAGTGGATTAAAGACCTCAACATAAAACCAGAGACACTAAATCTGTTAGAAGAAAAAGTAGAGACTTAAATACATTTGCACAGGAGACAACTTCCTGAACAGAACACCAACAGCTCAGGCTTTAAGGTCAACAAGTAATAAATGGGACCTCAAGAAACTAAAAAGGACACTGTCAACAGAACAAAGTGACAGCCTACAAACTGGGAAAAGATCTTCACTAATCCTACATATGTCATAGGGCTAATATCCAAAATATATAAAAACCTCAAGAAATTAAACACCACCAAACCAAATAACCCAATTTTAAAAAATGGGATACAGAACTAAGCAGAGGATTCTCAACAGAGGAATATCCAATGGCTGAGAAACACTTAAAGAAATGCTAAAGTTCTTTAGTCATCAGAGAACTATGAATCAAAACAATTCTGAGAGTCCATCTTACACCTGTCAGAATGGTTAAGCTCAAAAATTCAAGTGACAGCACATGCTGGTGAGGATGTGGAGAAAGGAGAACACTCCTCTCTCTATTCTTGTTGTGAGTGCAAACTACTTTGGAAATCAATCTGGCACTTTTTCAGAAAATTGGGAGTAGTGCTATCTCAAGACCCAGCTATACCATTCCTGGCCATTTACCCAGAAGATGCTCCACCATACAATAAGGGCATTTGCTCAACTATGTTCATAGAAGCTTTATTTATAACAACCAGAATCTAAAAACTACCTAGATATTCCTCAACCAAAGAATAGATAAAGAAACTATTATACATTTACACAATGGAATATTATTCAGCTATCACAAACAAGGAATTCTTGAGATTTGCAGGGAAATGGATGGAACTAGAAGTGATCATCCTAAGTGAGGTAACCCAGACCCAGAAAGACACTCATGTTATATACTCACTTATATGTGGATATTAGCCCAACATAGATATCCTCTGAGATACTACACCCAATGGATGATAGAGACAGATACTGGGACTTGCAGCTGGACTCTGGGAAAATTGCTACGATGTGTATGAAAGATGTGGAGGATGGAAGGAGGGGCTGGCATCAGGAGCTCCACAAGGAGACTATCAAGGCTGGCAGGTCTGGACCCAGAGTGGCCTGCACCAACTGATGCACCAACCAAGGACATTGAAAGCAGAGAACCTAAGCCCCCTGATCAGATATATCTGGTGGACAGCTCATTGCCCCTGTGGGGAAGGGCATGGGGAGAGCAGGGGACTGCCTCTGACATGAACTCTGGTGCCTGTGATGTGATCACTGCCCTTGATAGAGCAGAGGAAGGGCACAGAGGCTATCCAGATGAGACCTGATAGGCTGTAGTCAGAAGGTAGGAGAGGAGGACCTCACCTGTCAGAGGTCTAGGGGAGGGGAATATGGCAGAGGAGGAAAGGAGGGTAGAAACGGGAAGATAAGAGCAAGGGGTTTACAATAGGGATGTAATATGAATAAATTATAATAAAAATTGGAAAAAATGATTTGAGGAATATGGATGTTAAAACTTCATAAAAAGCCTTTGTTGAGCAGAAAGAGAGAGAGAGAGAGAGAGAGAGAGAGAGAGAGAGAGAGAGAGAGAGAGAGAGAGAGACTATAATTTAAAAAAAAAGAGGCTATGAATTTGAAAGAAAGCAGGGTAAGTAATGGTCAGTACATGAAGGGGTTAGAAGGAGAAAAGAAAAAGTAGAAATTATGAAATTATAATCTCAAAAAGTTAAAATATTATTAAAAGTAGAATTTGTCAATTAATTTGTCATAATCCTAGTCTTTTATTGTTAGGAATTTTTTATTACTGGTTTAATTTTATTGCTTGTCATAGATATATGATCTTGATTTAATTTTGGTAGGCTGTATATTTCTAGGAATTTATAAATTTCTTTTAGATTCTGAAGCTTATTGGACTACAAGTTTACAAAGAACTCTTGAACCTCCTCTGGATTTCACTGGAATCTGTTGTAGTCTGTCACCTTTTATGCCTATTTCTTTCAGCTTAGTTCTCTCTTCTTTTGGTTAGATTGGCTAGAACTCTGTCAATCTTTTTCTGATTTTCTAAGGACCAGCTTTTCATTTGGTGAATGATTCTTTGATCCTCATATTTATAATTTTCTTCTACATACTACTTTGATATTAGGCTTGGCTTGTTTTTCTAATTCTCAGGTAAATAATTGGGTTATTTATTTCAGATTTTTGTCTTTCTCCCCTTACTGTAAGTACTCGTAGCTATAAACTTTCTTCATAGACAACGTTATATGAGTCCCAAATGCTCCAGTAAATCATGTTTTTGTTTTAATTTTCTTCTCAATATCTTTTAATTTCTTCCATAATTTCTCACTAACTCTTGGTCATATGTGAACATATTGTTGAAGATTTCATATGATTGTCTAGGTTCTACACTTTCTCTTGCTACTGATTTTTAGTTTTTAATTGTTAATATTTAGCTAGTGAGACTTACCTAGATATGAGAATGAACTACTGAGATAACCCATTATCACTGTGTCATAAACCATTTGCCCCTTTAAGACAATGAGTATTTGTTTCATGAAATTGGCAGCCTCATCATTTAGGCCATGTGTACTTGCTTCTTGGTGACTTGTTGTTTTTTTTTAACCATATAGTGGTCTGTAAAAATCTTTCTGAATAAATGTGAGGTCTAGTAACTGTTAGAGTAGCTATGCCAGCTTGTTTAAGTTTCATCTTTTTGATAGACTGGTGTTCATGCTTTGACTCTTTGACTATAGGAGTTTTTAACACTGAAGTTTGCCTTCTTTGGAGACAGGAAGAGTTAGATCTTGTCCAATATTCCAGTCAGCTAGTCTATGTCTGTTTATTGATGACTTGAGCCTATTTACAATGTTATTATTGAGAGGTATTTGCTAATTCCATAATTTTTCTTGGATTTTGATTGCATGGGCAATTACATTTTCTTTGGTTTTGCCTAATTTCATGTTAGAGAACTGCTGATCTATTTTATTGGACATGATAGCTTTCCTCCAAGACCATCTTATCTCATCATTCCTTTCATGAGATTTACTCCTTCCTGCACTCATCTTTCTTCCTCCACTGTGTAGTTCTCACTTAATTACATCTGTAGCACTATCTTGGTGGTCATGCACTGCTTCAGCTTATGTTCATCTGGAAATATACTTATTTGTCTATAAAAATGTAAAGATATTACAGCAATCTTAATTGTCAATTATTTACTTTCTGGGCTTCAAATATATTGTTCTTTTTTTTTCAGATTTGGGGGATTTTCTCCTATAAGTTTTATTGAAAACATCTCTTAGTCTGTTAACATGAAATTCTCCTTCTTGTATGCCCATAACATATATTTTGTCTTCTGATGCTATCCCAAAGATCTGTCATGTTCCTTTCCTGGGCTTTTTAAAATTGACCACTGGCATTGATTGAGTTATCAGCTTTTCAACCTTATCTTCAAGCCATGAAATACTATTCACTACATGTCCCAGGCTATTGGCTAGGCTTTCTATCATACTAACTAAACTCACACACAGAAAAAAGACATAAAGTAGGAAGGAAACCTATCAAGAAGAAAGGTGTCAGTTGGAGTGGGTGTAAATGGAGGAGGGAGATGGTGATGGCTACAACTTATTATATAATTGTATGACACTGTCAATTTAGTAAAACTGGAAAAATACAGTATAAACCCTGGAGTAGATATTTCTCTAGAGATTATGTACAAAGGACCAGAAAGCTACTTTAAAAAAACCTTCAACAGTACTAATCATTAAGAAATGTAAATCAAAGGAAAATGAGATACACATACTTTATAACCATTACAGTGGACATTATGGAAACAAATAAACAAAAACCCCACCATGAAACAAATAAGTAAATAACTGGTGTTGGCAAAGATGTGAAGAAAATGAAAAATTTGTGTACTTTATATGGAAATGTAAACTTGTACAGCCAGTGTAAGTCATGATATAGAAGTTCCATAGACAATTGAAAACAGTTTCAATGTGACCCAACAGTCCTACTTCTGAATTCATTAAAAAAAAAACTTGAGTTATTTGTATACCAGTTCTACTTTTTATATTATTCAAAAAAGTTTCAAGAGGTAAAATAATCTAAATATTAGTTGGTGGGTGAATAAATAAATAATATGTGATGAACATGTCAAAATGCAAATTGGCCTTTGAAACAAGGGAAAGTACATTAAAATTATCACAAATATCAGTAATGCCAAAAAATAGTAATTACTTGTTCAGGTGTTCAAGTGACTCAGTTGGAAAGTTCTGATTTAAGGTCTTTCAACAGTAGGTGTTAGGTACCAGATGGGGTCACTTAGAGGTCTAACTGAGGTGGTAGATGTAATAAAGGGGCTCAGTATCAGAACTGCCAAATAAATGATAACTGTTTTCAGGCAGCCTGTCCACTTGGGTCTCTCCTCAGAACTCCTAAGAGTTTTCATAATATGGGAACTTCCTTTTTTCTCACCCAGAACAAATGATCCAAGAGACCAAGGCCAAAACTTTCATTGGTCTCATGATACAGATGGTGAAAATATAGTATTCCTTCTTCCACACTCTCTTGGTTATTCAGGTCTACCCTCTCTCACTGTGGGAAAAGGCCACACGAAGGTGTGTAGACTCAGATGTCGGGGTCACTAGGAGTCACCTTGAAGGATGGCTGCTACCATATTATCTTCTGTCTTACAAATGGAATCTTTTGAGAATTCTATTTTGAACTTGTCTCTCAAAACATGTAGATGCTCTCCATCCATACTTTTATTCCACATATGTACGTATATATATGCATTTATATGTAAACATATATCCATATATTTAGTCAATCGATTTGTTTCCTTGTTGCTGTGATGGAATACTTAACCAAATCAAATAAGGGAGAGAAGGATTTATTTTGGTGGGCAGTTTTAAGGTGCAATCCATCATTGTCAGAAAGGCACGTTGGTGCAAGCAGCTCTTGCTGTGAAAGAAAGAGTGTGAAGTGACTGCTCACATTGTAGCAACAGTCAGGAAGCACAGAAAGGTGGGTTCTGTAACTTTTCCATCTCAGTCAGGTTGGAACTGCAGCCCAGGGAATGGTGGTACACACATTCTCAGAAGTTCTTCCTACTGCACTTAACTCTCTCAGGAAGTGCCCTCACAGTTACATTTAGAGGTTTGCTGATTCTAAGTGCCATTAAGCTGACAGTCAAGATTATCCAATACATTCAGCATTCAGTCTCAAATGTATATGATGTTATAATCACCTGTTTATGGGCCTGACTTTTACATTAGACTCAGCACATTAAGAGCAGTATGCACTCCTTGTTTTTAAATGTAATGCTTTTGCAAAAAAAAAAAAAATGACTAAGGGAGGTGGGGGACAAGGCAATAAGGGAGAGAAGGAACAATCTTGATTAATTAGATGCCGTTGTCACAATGCTCTGTGACACACAAGAGTTCCAATTCTATTAATTAGCAGATGATTAACAAAGAAAATATCTTCAGAGTGGCAGTTGGAACTGAGAAAGAAGTCAGCAAAGCCTTAATTTCCAGCCTGGGTGCTAAGGAATGTGTACACACTTTGGCAGCATCAATTTGCACTGCTCTAACAAGCATGTTTAATCATATTTGTGCCTAATTGTCTTTTGTGTCCTCTTTAGAAGGATCTTTTACTCACATATCTTGGCATACAAGTAGGAGGAATGGAAGCTATAAAGTGGACTGTGGTCTTGCAGATAACAGAAGATAAAGCTTTTCAATGCTAAAACCTTCCTAAAATCTTCATGTTTTTCTCCGCTGTAAATAGCCCTTGCTGAGAGGTCCAAATTTGTTCAAAATGATTGCATTTTTTTTCTTATGACAATATTCCCTACCAAGAGAGAATTATACACATAAATATATTGGTGATGCTTCATCTTTTTAAATTACACCACAGTTGTTCTGTCCTGGAGATGGATTCTATGGCTTATGAACAAAATTCTTGTCTTGCTTTTAAATAATTGTTAGTTTGTGCAGGTCTTTCCATGGTACTATGAAAAAAATCATGTGTTACTTATGCTTATCATTGTGCCTGGTATGTAATAGACACATATTAAAGTTTATACTAAATGAATTAAACCATGTACTCAAAGGGCCATAAATATGATTGCATATTGACTTTTCCCTACCATTCACAATACTGATCATGATCAAGAAACACAGTGAGCTGCCCTTGTGCATCAGAACTGCAATACAATTTAGCTACATTTTAGGGGCTTTCCTTCCTTAGTACACACAGAATTTTATGACATCATCTTCCACTATTCTTTGGGATTCCTTTCTCATCCAGGTGGAGTTTGACTCTGTCTTCAGAATTTGGAGATTCAGGATTCCTTATGCTTTGACCTGGGGGTGGTGACCAGACATTCATCTATGGGGAGTAGGGTGCCACACAGCAAACTCTTACTTGGTAATTCTTTGATGTCAAACTCTGAGCTAAGATGCAAGCTAGCAGGGCTGGTAATGTTAGATCTGCTTTATGAGGCAGGGAGAGTGGATTTATGTATAGGGCCAGAAACAGAGTCACTGATTTGGATGAGCCAGCATATTGTCCAGTTTTCCCACTCCACCAAATTTGGGACATAATGCTCCTAGCTGAGGAGGGTGGTTGACTAAACCGTTTATAGTAAGACCTCTTGGAAAAACAGAGGACCTTATCTTGAAGGCTGGTGTCTCATTCTAAGTTATGTTCCCTTTCTTTGATCGCCTATATTCAATGACTGGTAAATACCAAAATATAAAATTCCAACCCCAGGGCCCAGACAAGTCTACAAGGACGTTCCTAAAACTGGGCTCTTGGGACGATCCCATGGGCCTTTATTGTGAATTCTTCATCATCTATATCTACTTCTCCCTCTGCTCCACTCTTTTTACATACATAGCTTCCTCCTGAGGTGGTGGTCTAGAGTGGTTGTTTTTTTGTTTGCTTATTTGTTTTTGTTTTTCTTGGTTTGTTTTTGTTTTTTGTTTTTCCTTTTCTTTTCTTAAATAGACAGTAGCACTGACTGTCAGGAACTTGCTCTGTAGATCAGGCTGGCCTCAAACTCAGAGATCTGCTTCTGCCTCCTGAGTACTGAAATTAAGGGCATGTGCCACCACCACCAGAAAGCCTAGTAATCATTACAAAATTACCTCTACTGAGTCACTGTAGTTAGGTTCCTTACTGTGTGATAGACTCATGAAAATATATACTAGTTTTGTGCTTCATGTAAGTTTTATATATATATATATATATATATATACATATATATATGTATATATATATATATATATATATATATATATATATATATATAAAAGAAATTCCAATTCAGCCAAAAAATTCAGAGTCAACACTGAAACGGAATAATCTAGCCACCAATAAAAATATAATCCACCTATTTAGTACTTATCATCCTAAAATGAAGTACTAGAACTTAGCACTGAAGGGCCCATATTAGAACTCAGTACTTTTTTTTAAATGTTTTTTTTTTTGAAAAATAAAATCACTCATACTACATTTCAATTGCTATCCCATCCCATGCATCCTCCCATTCCTCCCTCCCTCCCTCCCTCCCTCCCTCCCTCCCTCCCTCCCACTTTCACTCTATTCCCCTTCTCTATGACTGTGACTGAGGGGAACCTCCTCCCCCTAAATATGATGCTAGGGTCTCAAGTTTCTTCTTGGTAGTCTGCTATCCTTCCTCCGAGTGCCATCAGGCCACCCCATCAAGGGGACATGGCCAAATAAGGGGCAGCATAGTTCCTGTGAAAGTCAGTCCCCAGTCTCCACTTAACTGTGGAGAATATTCCATCCCTTGGCTAGGTCTGGGTAGGGGTTTGATGATGACTGCACATATTGTCCTTGGTTGGTGCCATAGATCAAGCAGAACCCCTGGGCCCAGATCTGCCCATCATAGTGTTCTTCTTGTAGGTTTCTAGGATCCTCTGGAGCCATCTATTTCCCTATCTCCTATATTTCTCCCAACTTAGGGTGTCCTCACCACTATCCCATTTTCCTGGTAAGCGAAGACTTTCATGTGACATACCCCTTGGCCTAGTGTCCAGATATAAGTGAGTATATACTATTTGAATCTCTCTGCTTCTGGGTTAGCTCACTCATTATGGTCATTTCTAGTTCAATCCATTTGTCCACAAATTTCAGGAATTCCTTGTTTTTAATAGCTGAGTAGTATTCCATAGTGTAAATATACCACAGCTTCTTTATCCATTCTAGAACTCAGTACTTTTGAGTGTAAATTATTTCCAGTGTGTTAAGGGCAACATGTTTAATTCTTTTTCAAACTACAAGTACTATAAAAATAAGCTGTATTTCCATTCTTTGGGAAGACAACTTCTGAAAACACTTGTGTTACATTTGCGTGAAGGTTCTCTCATCATATACTTCCAAAGCATTTATATTAAAACAACCTAACCTATTTATTTATTGTGTTAGGGACTAAATCTGGGTTTCACACAGCTCACTGAACTACATCTCTGGCCCTAGTTGGCTTTAAAAATGTTTTTAGCTGCTTGACAGTTTCATACACATATATAATAAATTTAGTTATTTTTTTCTCACACAAATTTCCCCTTTCATCCCCTCACTCTGATAATGGAACCTATCTTCTAAACATCCATGTATTCTTTGCATATGTTACCCCTGAGGTTTTTTAGGGTTTCTTACCTTAGCATTGGTCAGAGACAACTTACTAGAATGGGGTCAACATATCAGCAGCTACACCACTGAAGAAAATGAATTCTCCTCCTGCTTTTTCAACAACCATTAAGGATAATAGCCTCTCAGGCTTACTTTTTGATACAAGGTTTCTCTGTGTAACAGCCCTAGCTGTCCTGGACTCACTTTGTGGATCCATGCTGGCATCGAACTCACAGAGATCCACCTGCCTCTGCTTCTTGAGTGCTGGGATTAAAGACGTGAACCACCATGCACAGCTCCCAGGTTTTTTTTTTTTTTTAACAAATTTTTTATACTATGTTAAAACCACAGAATTTTCAAGTAGTTAATATACATCTACTTACTTTGTTTCATACATTTTTTATCAACTAAGAATTCTGTATATTAAGCATTAACATATCCCAATTAAACATCAAAATGAACCTATTTATTTATAATAAATAGATTTTAAAATTACATATAATTAATTTACATTTTTATTACATATAATCTTCATAAACATAGGTATATAAAAACACACAGTGGTTATAAGGCATTCTGAAAGGCCTTTTCTAAATGTTTCTTGGTTCAATATGATCAGAGAGAATGACAAATTGCTATGTTTCTCAAATTACTTGGCAAGAGGGTGCCTCAAGTTCTAAGCTAAATATTTGGGTAATACAGCATAGAGAGTAAAAATTGCTTGAGCTTTTAAGATAGGACATAAAACCAAGGAAATTCCTGCAGTTAAATATTTTTACCTCATATTAAATCATCCTTTTCTTCTTCCCCTTCCCAAGATTTTCCTTCTGTTAAAAAAAAAAAAAACTAGAAGAATTACCACACAGATTTGGCTGCATGGAGGTGATCACAACTTCTTATGGCTTCTCAGCCGTTATTTACTAACAGGTTCTGTTTGTAGATTGCATAAATAAAGACTAACTCACCTTCTGTAGCAGTGATGTCCCAAACAACTTCGTTGGTCCAGCCTCCACTTAAAGCCTCCTAATGCTTTTAGGATTTAGCTCATATGGCTATCCTCAAAGTTATCAACAGGGAGGAAAAACAGAATATGTAGGATCAACCTCCCACTTAGACATGAGCTATGGAACTACACACGTGAACAACAAGCCGGATAATTATACATTCACACAGGTGCTTTCTGGGAAATGAGAGGATATCTGATATGAATAAAGTGAGAAAGTTTGAACTGTTTAAATTTACCACTTGCTTTGAGCTGTGTTCTTCCCACTTGTCAGGCTCAAGAGTTACATACTTTCCTAACATTTCTTTCTTCAGCATTCTTGCTTAGTAGGCTTTTTAGAACCAGGGGGTTTATATTAACCAGATGAGTGAGTATGTATGAAAGCAAAGTTTTATCTTTCCTTGTGGGTGGGCTTGGTTAAGGAAATAAAAATGCTTGTTAAATTTAGAAGGCTCTCATAATGCTTACTAACCACAACAATGTGTTTTCAGAACACTAAAATTGGAAGACAAGCATATTTCCCCTAAGCATCTACACTGAAGATTGAACTGAACAGAATTGAAAACACTTGAGAGCAGTGACTTGCTTGAAGTCCTGTTAGCTGCAAGATTTCAGTTGGACCAGGGGCATAAAATCTATGTAAAGAATAAAAATTAGTGTATGTGAACAGCTGTCAAGAGGAAATCACTGCCAATGCATGTTTTAAAAATAGCTACAAGTTTTCATTAGAGTATAGATTTTTAACTTGGCATCTATTTCTGCAAATAAATGACATGCCCAATTTGCATGTTTTCATTTTAATGTTGACAAAAAGTCTAGTGATTTTGGTGAATGCAAGACAGCCACATTTGAAGATTCAATGTAATGAAATCCCAAGTTAAGAAATTGATTACCTTTCCTGGAATGCTTACTTTCCATGAATGACAATCAGGTGACTAATATTATATCTAGAAAAATCAGCCTGAGATATTCTCTTATAACCCTTAAAGATCATTTTCGCCACTAAACCCCCTGAAGGGATAATCTCTTGTATCATAATTTGAATGAGAAGAAATCTTTCCTGTCTTCTTGTATTTTCCGGATTTATGTGTTTATTTTTCTTTCTGTTGACCATGCTGTCTTCATCTCTGCCGTTTTACTGAGCAATTGTTTTGATAATTTCAGTCTGAAGTACTTGCTTACTTTTCTAATCATTTTCTTTCAATAAATATTAGAAGCAGCCATACCAGTGAAACACATACAAAATAGACGATACCACACATAAAGATAAATAGCTGAATGCACTCAGGATGTCCTAGAAGCTTTTTTAAAAAATATTTTTTATTTTTATTAATTTATTCTTGTTACATCTCTATGGTTATCCCATCCCTTGTACCCTCCCATTCTCCTCTCCCTCCCATTTTCCCCTTATTCCCCTCCCCTATGACTGTTCCTCAGAGGGATTACCTCCCTCTGTATATGCTCATAGGGTATCAAGTCTCTTCTCGGTGACCTGCTATCCTTCCTCTGAGTGCCACTAGGTCTCCCCCGCCAGGGGACATAGTCAAATGTGAGGCACCAGAGTACATGAGAAAGTCAAATCCCTCTCTCCACTCAAGTGTGGAGACTGTCCTGTCCATGGGCTAGATCAGGGTAGGGGTTTACATTTTACCGCCTGTATTGTCCTTGGCTAGTGCCTTAGTTTGAGTGGGACCCCTTGACCCAAATCTGCCTATCATAATGTTCTACTTGTAGGTTTCTAGGACCCACTGGATCCTTCTACATTGCTATTCTCCCATGGTTCTCTCATCTAGAGTCCCAATAGGATGTCCTCCCCTCGGTCCCAGTTTCCTGGTAAGGGAAGGCTTTCATGGGACATGCCCATTGGGCTAGTATGCAGATATAAGTGAGTATATACCATTTGAGTCTTTCTGCTTCTGGGTTAACTCACTCATTACGATCATCTCTAGCTCAATCCATTTGTCCACAAATTTCGGGAATTCCTTGTTTTTAATAGCTGAGTAGTATTCCATAGTGTATATGTACCACAGTTTCTTTATCCATTCTTCTACTGAGGGACATTTAGGCTGTTTCCATGATCTGGCTATTATGAATAAGGCTGCTATAAACATGGTTGAGCAAATTTTCTTGTTGTGTGCTGGTGCATCTTCTGGGTATATTCCAAGGAGTGGAATAGCTGGGTCTTGAGGAAGCCCTATTCCCAGTTTTCTGAGATAGCACCAGATAAATTTCCAAAGTGGCTGTACTAGTTTGCATTCCCACCAGCAATGAAGGAGTGTTCCTCTCTCCCCACATCCTCTCCAGCATGTGGTGTCACTTGAGTTTTTGATCTTAGCCATTCTGATGGGTGTAAGATGGAATCTCAGAGTTGTTTTGATTTGCATTTCCCTGATGACTAAGGAGGTTGAGCAATTCTTTAAGTGTTTCTCAGCCATTTGATATTCTTCTGTTGAGATTTCTCTGTTTAGTTCCAAGCCCCATTTCTCAATTGGGTTATTTGGTTTGGTGGTGTTTAATTTCTTGAGTTCTTTATATATTTTGGATATTAGACCTTTGTCAGATCCTACAAGCTTACACTTGACCTTCCCAGGACCAAGAGGGAAGCTCTTTTTTCCATTATGGTTTGAATGTGAAATGTACTCCAAAGCTCCTGTGTTTGGATACTTGCTCCCTGCTGGTGGCAGTTTGGAAACATGGAATTCATAGGAGGTGGAGCATTGCTGGACAATGTGGATCACTGTGTGTGGAAGGAGTATTGAGGTTTTAGAGCTCTGCTCCCACCTCTTCCTATTCCCTTCTGTTTCCTGAGTGTGGCTGCAATGTGACCAGACAGCTTCCTGCTCCTCCTACCGTGCCTTCCCTGCCTGTATCCATGGCTTCACCAACATGGTGGACTGGGTCCTTCTGCAGCTGTGAACCTAAATACCCTTTCTCCTTTTAGTTGCTAATAACCACAGATAAAAGGAAGGTATAGCAACAGAAAAAGCAACTAAGAGATTTGTGTATCACAAAGACAATAATTCTCATTCTGGATGCCTAAGAGATAGGAGAAAAATTCCAGGTCCTTTATAACTCATACACTTTCGAGGATCAATTACTCTTGTAGAAAATAACCTAAACTTGTTTAGAGAAGCCACTACTCTCTTACTTCTTTTAAGTAATTTATGTAAACTTAAGTAATGAAATGTAAGTAATTTAAAGCTATGACGTTCCTAATAATTTAATCTATTTTTCCCTTTGCGACTATGAAATAAACATACATGACTCTTGCCAAGAAACACCTAGTTCATCTGCATGAAGCCTTCCCAAGCCTACTCAAAAACACATAGGTAGTACCCGCAGGACCCTTAAGAAGTACTCTTTTTGTTGTTGTTTTGTTTTATTTTTTGAGACACGGCTTCTCCATGTAGTCTTGGCTGTCCCGGACTCACTTTAGGGACAAGGCTGGCCTCGAACTCACAGAGATCTGCCTGCCTCTGTCTCCCTGAGTTGTGGGATTAAAGGAATGCACAAAAAAAAATGAGAATAGATCTGATTCTTTGCCTTGTTTTAAGGAACATCACCATTATATAATAGCTAACCACAGCATAACTTAGAATGTAGTTCTTTCTTCATCTCCTTATCTCCATAACAGCAATGAGTTACTTTAAACTGTAGAGGCTACTTCTGAAAATTATGCTTCCTTACAAGAAAGATTATCCTTTCTTTTAGCCTAGATTGATCTTGTTCACCCCTTATTTTAGCCAAAGTAATCCTAGTCACCAATCCCCAACCCAATTTTAGCCTTTAGTATTTCTTCGTACTTCAGAACACGGCTGCTCTGGCAAGCGATCATATCCAAAGACCTTCTAGGTCTATGTGATCTGGCTGGGCTACAAACACACCTTTAATCCAGAAGACAGAGGCAAACAGATCGATTCAAGGCTAGCCTGATGCAAAGCAAGTTTCGGGTAAGGAAAAGCTTAGGTCCAGGAATGGTGGTACATGCCTTGTAGAAGGAAGCAGAAACACCCATGTTTGAAAATGATGCCTAATTGAGTGATAGAGAAGGTGACAAGTCAGAGAATGATTTGATAGAATAGGATATGCCTAACTCTCACAAGAAGACAAAGAAAAGGGAAACTACTTTAGGGGTAATGCAAGGAGACAGAGACAGACAGACACAGACACAGACACACACACATACACACTCACACACACAGAGTGTGAGACAGACAGAGAGAGAGAGAGAGAGAGAGAGAGAGAGAGAGAGAGAGAGAATGAGAGAGAAGGTGGTTTTACTAGGACAGTAATAGGCAGATTGCAGAGAGAGAGAGAGTACTCAGGTCAAGACTAGATGAGCCAGAGAATGAGGAGCCAGAAGATTAGAGCAGATTGCTGGAGTTAGCTTGAGGCCAAGAAGAGCAACTCAGGAGCCAAAAGAGAAGCAGATTGAATAAGTCAGCTGGGGGAGGAGTTTGCACCAGAACAGGTGAGTTAAATTAGCCAGCCCAGAGCTCAGTAAGAACAGGAAAGGGTGAGCTTATTAAGCAGTATGTCTCAGAGGCTGAAAACGTTCTGGGACTAGGTTAGAATGTGCAAAGGCTACAAGCTTCCAAGACTAGTTCTAGGTTATCAGACAGAGGTAGTAAGCCTCTGAGACAACACCTGTAACCGACGGAAAAAAGTTCCTTTTATAATTCTTAACTGTATTCAAGATCCTTAGTACTTACTCATTAACTCACCATGCCACCTCTCTGAAGCCATCCCATCTTGAAGTTTGGGGACACTCAATTATTTGTCATTTCTTGAAACTAGACATTTGCCCTCCCTGGATTTTTTTTCCTCCTCATTACCTACTTTTTTTTTTTTATTAAAGATTTATTTAAATGGTACTGTAAGATATAGGAACAAACCAAAGTGTTTCTTCCTACGTTCTACTCTTATACAATCACTCAACACTGATGACTCAAAATATATGGGACTTTCTTTTCTAAAGAATTCTGCATTTCTCCAGTGGACATGAGCTTGATGACTTCAATTCCATTCAGTCACGACATTGCCTGTAGATACCCTCAGTTCTAGCAATTTGAAGGATTGTGTCCTCCTGCCACATGATTTCTCACTACTTTAGGGGCCAGTTACAATGCAAATTAAAAAACAAAGGTTCTCAAAGCATCTTTCTTTGAGTGAGATATTTTGCAAAAGGAACCAAGAGAACTCAGGGATAACAATGTTTACTGACTCATTCATACAAGTTATAATGAAAGACAGAGATGAACAGTCATGTGAAAAGCCACATACAACAAGGTCTGACATTGTTTGGAATATATAAATTTCAGTCTCTTTGGGAAACGGTTGGAACTTCTGGCAAGCACATATGTTCACAAACACAGAATCCTTCCAAATCCACTCCTTTTAGTATTTTATTGAACCTTCATTACAGAGATGAGACTGGTTAAACCTCCAGTGGGAGGTCAACTTGACCTTCAACTGCTTTTCGCTCTCCAAAGGCTGCAAGTGGAGTGAGGCTGAGAGTCAGAAGCTATCAACACACACTCCCAGCTGACTATATTCTCACTAATGTAAAGCAGTCTGTAAGATGGCTCAGGTGGTCAAATGCTTGCTATCTAAGCCTGAAGACTTGAGTTTGATCCAGGATACCACAGTGAAAGCAGAGAATGAGTTTTTGAAGTTGGCTTCCACATGGCCATACACAACAGGCACACACACACACACACACACACACACACACACACACACACACACAC
>OU015742.1:38838870-38892237 GCA_907169655.1 Acomys percivali
ACACACACACACACACACACACACACACACACACACACACACACACATACACAATGAAAAAGACAACTTAAAGACAAACTCAAAAACTATAACCCACAAAACCAAAAGGGTGACAAAACCCTGACTCCAGAGATTCTGTAGAGTTTCAGGATCCATGTCAGGAAGCAGGCACTTCAGCATATCGTAGAATCTTCTCCTGGTAGCTTCTAGACTAAGTTCTCTTTCTGTGCTCTTGAAGCTGTTGGATACAGAACTATGACTTTTGTTACACTTTGTCATCAAATATCTGTGTTGGCAGGATATAGTGCAACTTGTTCTTTGAAGATTTCCAGGAAAGTCAGAATGAGGCTTTATGGAAAGGTTCAACAGAATCAATATAAGTGGTAGTCACAGTAGATCCAGTCATCTTGAAACCATGGGGATGCCATGAAATACTCTTATTTTCCATGCCGAGAAACTGAGATCCAAAAGGAGGTGTTAAAAACAAAGTATATATTTTCTAAAGGGAAAGATGTAGGCGCCTTGTACTACATAACACAGTAGTAGCAAAGTACTGCATATGACTACCTCATACAGCAGTGTGGCTGGTGTGGACTAGGTGTTCCTCTGCCCTAAACAAATAACATTACCATATGGCCCAATTATTCTAAGAATGCTACACTCTTAGGCATGTAGCATTCAATATCCTCTCATGCAGATATTCAGATATTTGTATATCCATATTCATTGCTGTACTAAGCACAATAGCTAAGAAATGAAAGCAGTCTAGATGTTCATCAGCTGATGAATAGACAATAAAAATGTGGTGCATATAAACAATGGTACTTTATTCCACTGTGAAAAATAAATAAATATGCAACTCCTCACCAGCCTGGCCCATCTGGGACACAGCCAGGGAAACAGCAGCTGAGGCCCTTGGGTCGCCAAAACAGCTTTGGGATTAGATCTCTCTCCACCAACTCCTCTCTGCCCTGGCCCATCTGGTACACAGAGAGTGAACCAGCAGAGTTTAATTGGGCGCAGGCCACAACCCACATTAGTTGTGATCCAGAAGAGGCCTGTGGGACATCCAAGCAGCTTTTGGGTTGGATCTCCCTCTGTCTGCTCAATACCTGACTGGACTATCCAGGACACAGCCAGCACCAACTGAAGAGGTCTATGGGATACTCAAGCAACATTGGGTTTGGATCTCTCTGCACCTGCTCTTCACATCCTAGATCATCAGGGTCACAGAAAGGAAATCAATCAGCAGAGGTGAGTTGGGCACTGGACATCACCCACATTATCCTGAGGAAGCCTGAGAGGCACCCGAGCAGCTTTTGGCTTGGAGGTCTCTCAGCCTGTGGGACACAGACAGTGACCTGATTGGAGGAATCTCCAGGCCTGCTAACACCAGAGACAATGAGATGATTAGAGGTCAGCATGGATGTTCAGATGATAGGGGGAGGGCTCTCCCTTTCTGATGACTCAGGAAGGGGGGATTAAAGAGGGAGGATTGGACTAAGAGGTAATGAAATAGGGAGCTACAATCAGGATGTAAAGTGAACAAATTAAAAAATAGTACACTATATCAGGGATACCAATGTAAGTCTTGAAACTCTAAAATCGTAGATGAAATGTAGTGAAAGCAATTCAAGGTATAGGCATATATAATAAAATGTTCTAAAGAAGACCATAGTCATTCAGGAAATAAGAGCAAATGCTTAAAAATGAGACTTACTGAAATTGAAAATCTTCTGTACATCTGAGAAAAAAGTTAGCTACCTGAAGAGATATCCTGAATAATGGAAGAAACTCTTTGCCATCTGTTCATCTGACAGAGGATTAGCATCTAGAGTGCAGAGAAAAATTTAACAAAGTAAGTATCAAGAAAACAAACAAAGCCTGGTCAATAAAATGAGTCCAGGGTAGCCACAGCTACTCAGAGATTGAAAAAACAAAACAAAACAAAACAAAACAAAAACCCAAACCAAGAAAAAAATCCCATCAAAACTTCAGGTATCATAAGAAGAAAGAGGTCTCAGAATACTTGTCATTAATTTATAGGGAAGCAACAGATATCTATAATAGTTTTATATTCTTTTATTTTGATAAATATGTTGATCAGTTGTCATGCTATTACAGAGAAAATGATGAGGTCTTCTGAAGTTCATAAATGATACTAGATAGTAACCATTGACCATTTCTTAGTGTCTATTTTTATAATTTACTACATACTATGCCAGTGAAGGCTATGGAAACTGAATTGACAGCCTAAGCTCACAAAGCTAGCTCATTTGAAAGCCCACCATATGATCCCAACTACATGGTGTGGTAAAACTTATAGTTCATCAAATATTACTTTTATCTAGAGCTATACACTGATAAGAAGATAGCTAGTGCTTTTAAAAATAAATAAAAATATAAATTAATAGCAAGACTTGAAAGAATGCATTATTTTGATATGAATATTAAACTTAATCTAACTTATTCTGACATGGATTTACCATTTGGTCTTAACTACAGTTTACTTTTTCTCAACTTCTTTAGAGTAATTGTTCCAATCTGCTATTCCACAGAATATTTTTCTTACTAGGTACTTAGTGTATACAAGATTTTGTGATCAAATAAATCTGGGAAGTATTCCATGTAATTTTCACCATTTGGTGTGTTAAAAAAAATCCTGTAAGAACATTAAAGGCTCTGGGATGATTTGTCACAAAACAAACCCTCTGCATATTTCTTAAAGTCGCTATTTTTATTTTTCATGCATTTTTAATTAAAATATAATTGTACCATTTTATTTTCACCTTTCTCCCTCTAAACTCCCAATCCCCTCTCTCCAACTCCTTTCATGTCTCCCACTCAATCTCAGCTTGCTGTTGTATTTTCCTTTATTATTATTATTATTATTATTATTATTATTATTATTATTATTATTATGTGTGTGTATGTGTGTGTAAAATATATAAGTATACCCGTTTAGTTCATTTTTGTTGTTTCTGTGTATATGATTTCAGGGATAACCACTTGACATTGGATAACAAAATATTGGGCTCATACCTGGGAAAGACTAATTTCCCCTCTTTCAGTAATTATTAGTTGTCTGTAGTTCTTTGTCTACGGTTGTGGCCCCATGAAAATATCCCTTTTCCATTTTAACATTTTTTTTCATTTTTCTACTTTTTAAAATTGTGTTTGTTTTTTAATGTATACATTTATATTATTACACATTAATAAAATAAACTACATACAGCAGGAAGAACCACGAGAAAATCCAGAATTATGTAACTGTTACATTCATAGCAATTTGGCTATTTGTATTTGGCAAACTAAAAATAAACATCTCTCCTATCTTGTTGGGTCTAAATTTCTGAATGAAGATTAATATCTACCATATCTCATCTCTATTAACTTAAGACATCTATCTTATCTTAAAACATCTTAACTCCTAACCAACTAAGCTTAATTGAAAGACTAAATTATCTGGTCTTCAACCCCATCAGAGATTTGAGAAGGGATAAAACTTAAAGACCTGAGTGAACCAGAAGTGCAGGTTAGCAGCTTCCAAAATGAGAAAATGGATGAGACAATTTACTGCCTGAACAGTCACCCAACACTCTGTATAACATAGGAATATCATCTTCAGCCTTCTGGTCCCAATATACCTGACAGACATATTTGCAAGGCAGGAACTATTGGGGACTTGCTTACCCTGTCTTGGCAGAGTTTGGCCCTTGACTTTGCCTGCATCTAAACTTGCCTATTTTCAGGCAGAATCTGTCTGTGGCAGAAATGAGGACATTTTGCCCAGTGGCTGGTTTGGCATATTTGATGCCAACTCCATAAGGATGTTGTTTGATGCTTATCATATCTTTTGATATTTCCATTGTTTGTATTTTATATAGGCTGAGGATGTTTCACAGCAGAATTCTTATTCTGGCTCTTACAACATATTCCCCTTTCTTCAACGATGTCCCCTTAGCCACACATGCAGGAGATGAGAAGTAGATGTATTCATTAGAGATGGGCTCCCTATAATCTGCTAATATCTGCATCTGCATTGTGTCCATTGTAGCTTTCTGCGATCATCTCAATTTGTTGTAAAGACAAGCTTTTCTAATGAGGGGTGGTACCAATACTTACCTGTGAGTGTAAGGCCAAGAATTAGAATATAGTAAAGAATTATGCTGATCTATCAAGGTTACATTAGCAGATTCTCTTATAACTATACTTGTACTAGGTTTCCAGTACCTGGCATGAGTAGGCCTTAAGTCCAAGTAGACAGCTGTTGGTTATGACCACCATGAGCCTGAATTAGTATACTTTTCTTGATTTCTTGTCATTCTTGTCATTGTCATTCTTTTTTTAATTAATTAATTAATTCGCTCACTTTATATCTCAGTTATAGGCCCTCCTCTCCTCCTAGTGCCCCTCCCCCTCCCCCTATTCCTCAGAAAGGGGGAGTCCTGCTGTTCCTGCCAACCTACCCCGATCATCAAGTTACATCAGGACAGAGTTTATCCTCTCCCCCTGTGGCCTGGCAAAGCAGTCCTATGGGGAGAAGTGATTGAAAAGCAGGCAGCAGAGTCCATATTAGAGACATCCCCTTGCTCCTCTTACTAGTGGACCCACAGGAAGCCTGAGCCACCCATTGCCTACATCTGTGGAGAGGACTTAGGTCTATTCCATGCATGGTCCTTGGTTGGTGTTTCCGACGCCACAGGCCTTAGTTAGTTGGCTCTATTGGTCTTCTTGTGGAGCTCTTGACACCTCTAGGTCCTTTCATTCTTCCCTCCACTTTTCCACTAGACTCAGTATGTGTCTCCCACTGTTTGTCTATATGCCTCAGCATCAGTTTCAAGTCTCTGCTGGGTGGTGCTTCTCAGAGGACAATACTGCTAGGTTCCTGTCTGCAAGCATAGTAGAGTATCCTTAATAGTGTCAGGGTTGACTCTTTCCCATGGAATGGGTCTTGGTTTGGGCCAGGCATTAATTGGACATTCCCTCTATTTTTCCTCTATCTGCTCCATCTTTATACCTGAATGTCTTGTAGGCAGGATAAGTTTTGGATTACATTTTTTTTTTGAGGGTGGGCTGGTATTCTCCTTCCTCTACAAGGACTCTTGTATATTAGAGGATGCACTTTTCAGTCTCCATGGCACCTGCTACTAGGAGTCTCAGATAGAGTCCACATCATATCCTCCCAGAGACCTATTCTGACTTAGGTCTCCAGCTTGTCACAGAGATACCCCCACCCACAGTTTTTCTTTTCTCTTCAGACCTTCTGTCCTCCCCCAATCTGCTCTCTCCAGGTCTGATCTCAACACATATTTCTTTCTGTGTCCCTTCTCCTACCTTGTTCCCTTTCTTCAACCACTACTTGTGTCTATTCTGTTTCCCCTTCTTAGGGAGATTTAAGCATCATCTCTAGGGCCTTACTTTATACTTATCTTCTTTGTGTCTATGCATTGTAGTATGTTTATCCTGTACTAAATGGCTGAAATCTGCTTATAAGTGAGTACATACCATATGTGTCTTTCTGGGTCTGGGTTACCTCACTCAGGGTGATATTTTCTGATTCCATCCACTTTCCTCCAAATTTCATGATTTCCTTCTTTTTAATGGCCAGGTAGTTTTCCATTGTGTAAATGTACCACAGTTTCTTTATTCTTTGGTTAAGAGTCATCTAGGAAGATATCTCCACCTCCTGCATAGCAGCCTGGCCCAGAAACTGATGCACCAACCAAAGACCATGCATGGTGAGGACCTATACCTTCTGTTCAGATGTAGTAGATCAGCAGCACAGTCTCCTTCTGGGTCCCCTAATATGGGGAGTATGGACTACCTCTGACATGCCCACTTGTTGATTACTGCCCCCTGGTGGGGCAGCCTTGCCAAGCCACAGAGGAAGAGGATGCAGGCAGTCCAGATGAGATTTGATAGACTGAGGTCAGATAATAAAGGAGGAGGGCTTCTCCATTCTTAGGACTAGAGGAAGGGTGGAGTGGGGATAAGGGAGGGAGGGTGGGATGGGGTAGTGTGGAAGGAAGAGGCTATAATCATGATGTAAAGTGAATAAATTTTTAAAAATTGAGGTTGTTTCCATATTCTGGCTATTATGAGTTAAGCAGCTATGAACACAGTTAAGCAAATGTCCTTGTTGCATGGTGGAATATCTTTTGGGTGTATACCCAGTAGTAGTGTAGCTGTGTCTTGAGGTAAAGCTGTTCCCAGTTTTCTGAGAAAGAGCCAGATTAAGTTTGCACTCTCACCTAGAATGGAGAAGTGTTCCCCTTTCTCCACATCCTCTCCAGCATGTGCTGTCACTTGAGTTTTTTATCTTAACCATTCTGACAGGTGTAAGATGGAATCTCAGAGTCATTTTGATTTGCATTTATCTGATGACTAAGGACGTTGATCATTTCTTTAAATGCTTCTTGTCCATTCAAGATTCACCTGGTTGAGAATTCTCTGTTTAGCTTTGTGCCCCATTTTTAATTGGGTAATTTTGTTTGTTGGTGTTTAATTTCATGAGTTCTTTATATATTATGGATACTAGCCCTTTGTTGTATAGGCTGCATGGTACTGGCACAGAAATAGATTGGTTGATCAATGGAATCAAATTGAAGACCCAGAAATAAATCCACACATCTATGGACACTTTATTTTTGACAAAGGAGCAAAAGCCATACAGTCGACAAAAGAAAGTGTCTTCAACAAATACTGCTGGTCTAACTGGATGTCTATATGTAGAAAATACAAATAGATTCATATTTATCATCCTGTACAAAACTAAGGACCAAGAGGATTAATGACCTCAACATAAAACCAGATACACTTAATCTGCTAGAAGAGCTAGTGGGGGAAGAGCCCAGGAGACAACATCCTGAACAGAACACCAACAGCTCAGGCTCTAAGGTCGACAATAATAAATGGGACCTTATGAAACTAAAACGCGTATGTAAGGCAAAGGACGCTGTCAATAAAACAAAAAGGCAGTCTACAGATTGGGAAAAGATCTTCACCAATCCTACATTGTTGTCATTCTTAAGAGTCACAACCGAATAGCAGGATTGCTTGTTTGCTTCCCTTTGTGTCTTGCATAGTATTTTCTGGTACTAGGAACGCTACACTAGAGGAAGGAGGATTTCATATTAGAACTAGTTCAAATCATCTAAGTCTTATGACATATGTGTGCAATGTCTTCAGCAATATGTTTTCTTACAAAAAAACCCCACAAATGTTCAGAATAAGATTTATTTACAATTTAAACCCCTACCATGATCTAGCCCATGGACAGGACAGTCTCCACACTTGAGTGGAGAGAGGGATTTGACTTTCTCAAGTACTCTGGTGCCTCACATCTGACTATGTCCCCTGGCGGGGGAGACCTAGTGGCACTCAGAGGAAGGACAGCAGGTCACTGAGAAGAGTCTTGATACCCTATGAGCATATACAGAGGGAGGTAATCCCTCTGAGGAACAGTCATAGGGGAGGGGAATAAGGGGAAAATGGGAGGGAGGGGAGAATGGGAGGATACAAGGGATGGGATAACCATAGAGATGTAACAAGAATAAATTAATTAAAAATAAATATATATATATATATATATATATATATATAAAGATTTATTTACAAACCAAATTTGGAAAGATACATTTGCACTCAAGGTATCTTTAAGTGATTTGTATTAATTTTTGTATTTGTATTTGTATTGATTTGTATTGATTTTTATAGATGTTAATTTTAGTAAATAATAGATACACAACTCTATATTGTGGTTTCTGTATGTAAAAAGTACCCTTATGAAAACAGAAGGATGATATGGGCCGTAAATGTTAATACTCATAATTTTGCTGGCACCACAAAATCAAGGATCATTTTTATTCCTCCTTAGTCATGGTTATAGGAAATAGAACATAGAATACTGTCTAGCATGTTGTAGAAATCTCAGTGAGTGACTGAAGGAATAAACTTAAAACCAACATTCCTATGATGGTTGACCGCATTCTGACTTGTTTTATTACTGGGACAGACAATATTTTTCATGGTATACCTAAACAGTTTTAATAATATTTTTCCCTCACTGGTGAGCGAATTAAGGACCATCTTACAGTGTTCTATTAAGCATCCCCACTTTCACCAAATTAGAATATGAAACAGCTCCAAAACTGTTGATATATTTACTGCTCACTTAGATGTTGCTTCTCATCTGGATGTAAAGGGAATTTTTAAAAAAGGGATTAATTGCTTAAAAAATAAAGAAAAACAAAAGAAAGAAAAAAGATGTTGCTTCTACCAGAGGAAGAAAAATGGTTGAACCTAGGTTTATATTGTATTCTTTGGCCTTTTTAATGGAATCCCCTTTCTGAGGAAGTTTCCATAATTTAATTCTGTACCACATGGTGCTTTGCTCCTTAATGTTTCTATTGTAGCATTAACTGTTATCTCCATTGTTTCAACATTCAGTGTATTGTGTCATTAACTACAATCTAATTAGGAACCTCTTTGAGGCTTCTAAACAGCATGGATGTAATTCAAGGTAATTATTATGCATGAAAATGGAATTGGTAAGAACCAAAAAGGAGACAGAATGTTTGTCACAGCACTGTTCTCGGAGTCTAGAAAGATAGATGATGTAGGTTAATGACTCAAATGAGGAGCAAGGGTCATCTGATGCAGGCTAGGGCTAAATCAAACTTGTCAAGCAATGAAAGATGGCAATGAGGTGGGGGGTCACAAAGGAGGACTGATTTCCATGTAGCGGCCTGAAGCAGAGGAAGAAGAG
Organism: Acomys percivali; assembly: GCA_907169655.1. Classification (NCBI taxonomy): domain Eukaryota; kingdom Metazoa; phylum Chordata; class Mammalia; order Rodentia; family Muridae; genus Acomys; species Acomys percivali. The sequence goes on from OU015742.1 coordinate 38,847,641, forward strand.
CCTTGGCTTCTTTCCTGCTCTGTTTAATCTCTTGCAATTGCTTCTGTTGCCAAAAATTCAGATCCCTTGAACTGGAATACTGGGCAATAATGTATAGGACTAGTTTCCTCCCATAAAACAGAGATGAGATAAAAATGGGAGATGATTCATATGTTATGTCCAAGCTCTCTGTCACCCAACAACGGTGATTATTTACACTGTTCCTTATCATTTGGCTCACCTTCCTGAGGATTTTGCGTCCTTTCTGCTACTTAAGGCTCCACTTTGACATTTCTACAATTCAAGTCATTTGCTTTTTATTTCTGAGAACTTTATGGAGTCATTTAGGAGAGGCCGTTGGGTGCTATGAGAAATATTTTAAATTTAGAATTTGTCTGAGATCTCAACTCCATCATTATAGATGTTTGAACAATTATTTTTTAAAATGCCATTTTGCTTAAAAAAATTTTTAAAGTTTTTGTCGTTAAATTTGAAAATTTTTTAATTATTTGAAAATTTCATACAACTTACATTGATCATATTCATGTCACTTCCCACCACAGCTCCCCCAAGGCCCTCCTACATTCCTTACATACCCCACTGACTCGATGGATTTTTAAAAAAATTCTTTAAAAATTTTCACTTTTCCAAATTTATATGCCACTGAAAATTCATCCTCTTGCTAGCATAAAGAGTGGTTGGAGTAGATTCTTAACCAGAAATGCATAATGTAAAGAACACATGTCACTTGTGAATTCTATTCGATGTTTGCCATGATGTATGCCTTGTAAAAGATTCCTTAGGATTCAAGAAAATCAAAGTTACTCAAGAGAACCTAAATGCTTGTCTCTGTTACTGGGGATTACATCACTGGGTACTCCAGAAAATGAATATGTTCTGAAGTGGATGAAGTGGAAGATTAAATCCCCAAGTTGGGTGAACATGACATAATAATGCTTGATGAGTTCTTAAAGAGGCTAAACAGCAATCAAAGGAGAAAATGGTTTTCTGTAGCATGAGAACATAGAGCCTGAAGTACCGAAATGGAAACATTTGAATGGTTTTCTAGAAAGATTTCCTAGTGGAGTCAGAAGTTAGGACTACAGAATTTGGTTTTTTTCTGGGGGGGGGGGCTGCAGGGAAGAAATGTTTAAATTAGAGTTTTTTTTTTAAGTAAATAAAAAAGCAAAGAATACACTATGGGAATATACCTAAAGAGTCAGACATTTGAGATTTTAGTTTTAATCTTTGCATAGTAATTTGCCATGAAGTATGCATGCCTATATAATTTTCTTCAAGTCTTAGGTGAGCGGCCACATTCAGAAAAGTTAAAAAATGGCTTGTTCAGAGTTAGAAGTAAAAGCCAAGTTGTGGCTGAAAATAATACTGCTGGACAGAGAGTGAGGGGGGAACATCAGAGGTGTATTCCTAGGGCTTGCTGCCAGCCAGTCTATCTAGAGTGAGACACTCAGGAAGAGTCTGTCTCAGAAAATAAAGTGGATGGCTATGGAGTAATAGGATACTGATTGCTGGCCTTCACACATACATACACTTGCACACAAGTGCATGCTTCTACATGAACATCACACACACACACACACACACACACACACACACACACACACACACACACACCCCACCCCACACACAGCAGGACTGGTAAGTGATAGAGGTCAGTTTCCAAAGCACTGTTCCTGCCAAAAGGGCCAGTTCTCAAGCATGTCTACCAGCTACTTAGCTGGCTTCTGCATTTCAGGTCTCCTGCAGTTGACTAGTGCTTAGTGCAACCTAAATCAGTATGGAAAACATAGATTCAAATATAGTCCATTCTCTATTTTCCTACACAAGAGATCAGCGTAGACTTAAATCTTTGATAATAAGATACCCAAAGTGTTTTGCTTTGTTTGGAAAAAAAAATTGTTGAGTACAAATGAAATAATTTGGATACATGTTAGCTCTGACTCCTGATGGCATCATACATCTTAAACTACAATTAAAGGTGTACTGGGAAAAGCCTTTGGTAACAATCTCTTGTATAGACTTCCTAGATTAATTCTGGACACAGTGAGTCTGGTGTTTTAGATTAATTGCCAACTCAATAAGATCTAGGATCAACTTGGAGACAAATTCCCTGTGAGGAACTTTCTAGATTTGAAATGTGGATGTCACTATTCCTTTAACAGGGATTCCAGACAAAATAAAAGGGAGAAAGCAAGTTGAGCCCCAGCGTTCTTTGCTCTATGCTTCCAGACTGTGCATGTAATCTGACCATTGGTGTAAAGCTCATACCTTCATATCCTCTCTCTATGATGGACTGTTCTCACACCATGAGCCAAAATAAACCCTTTCCTCTTTAAGTTGCTTTTGGTTGGTAGTGTGTCACAGTGGTGGCAAAACTAGCACAATGAGAAAAGCTCATTTTGCCAGCTTTACCACTGTGTCTCCTATGATTATCTGGTTGGAGCAGGGACATTATAAAAGCCCTTTCTGGAGACAGGACTAGGCTTAGGAAGTAAGTATATAAATAGGCATGAAGTTAGATTTTTTTTTAAAAAAAAGTAGATGAGAAAACATAAATAAGTGAATTAATTCTTTAAAGAAAAAGCCTGAATTTTACCATGCAGTGATACTGATCCAATTAATCTTTTATTTCATCCATTTATTACAGTGAAGAGGAAGAGAGAGAGAATGAATGGGGAGGAGCTAATAGAGGCAATGTTTGTAGAAGTAAAGGTGTCAGAAGAGGCTGCTCACTTGAAGGATGAAGAAGATGATGACAAATATTAGAAGTAGGGTAAAGTTTTCCTCCCCCTTTCCCATTCAGCGCCCAGACCTCTGTAGCTTAGCAAAATGTCTAGTCTTGTTACCATTCCCATAGTAATCTGATGCAAGCGCTCTTTGTCATGAGGGGAAGGAAGCTCAGGAAGGTGAAGGCTCCATGTTCAAGTGTGGCCTGGGCATCATACGTGGAGAAAGCACATGAGAAGGTGAAGGGGGAGAACATGTTTTCAATTTCAGGTGTGACAGACATCAGTTCTATTCACCTTTCCAAGTGACAGTTTGGGCCATGAATGATTATAAGCATGAGGCTTGGAGTTGGAGTTGCTGACTGAATACAGCTTCTCAGCAGTGGATCTGTATAGCAGGTCTGACTCAGACTCACAGAACACTAGGCCAGTACCTGGGAATACCTTTATAATGATCAGCTTTTTAGGCCCCTACTCACACTACATAATATGGATACTTGACACCTACATTTTCATAAAAATCTCTCCATACAATTCCTATGCCACTTCAGTCTATAAAGTACCAACTGACATTATGGAATGGGAGTGAACTCTTCCAGTGAATACCTTGTCCCCTATACCCTATATCCCATAAAGGGGGCAATCAACAGGCCAATGTTTGAAGGCCTTTCCTTAAAGCGAATTGTATTTCCTTTCTCCTTACTAGTCAAGCTTGATCATGTTACATGATTTGGCCAATAGAATTGACTATCTGAAGTGACAATCTGTGATTTCTTGAGGAGATTTTAAGAGCCAGCACATTCTTTGCAACATCCTTTCTTCTGCCTTTGTGAACAGCAAGGTGATATTCAAGATGACAGCTCTTTATTAGTCTAGATCCCAAAGTGAAAAGAGGAAACAGAAAACAGACTCTGTATGACCTACAATGGACATGTAACAAGACAGAACACCCATGCTGTTCTAACCCTTGGAATTTGAGAGTCATTGGTCACTATAGCATTGACCTGACTAAGAGTGTGAATCCACCAATGCAGAATATGGCCTGTCATATTCTAGGTATGGTTTTGCAAGCTTTTCTCCATGAGGTCATTCTTCTGGGTTCCATGCTACCCCTTAATGAGTTTGTTCCTGGTGTTTTAATAATCCTCTTTGGCATCTTTAAGATTTTTTGTCCTTATTTCCTTTCCATTATTGACAAAGTCTAGAAACCCTGACCATCAGAATACGCACTTCATTTTCTCTGTTTCTGAACATTGTTAAGTTCATGAAATGGAATAAACAACATAAAATGTCAAATGTGGTCATTTTTGCTGTGACTCTTAGGACTCCTATCAATCTTTCATCTCTCTCTTCTAGGTTCAAGAGTTCAATACTGTTTGTGGGTAACAATTGGATTTTTTAAAAAAGATCTGACTCAAAGGATTCAAAGATAAATCAAGTATTTGAAAATGAAGACTGTTATATTAGGATGATATCACCTCAAGTGGTTTTTTAAAATCTTATTTGCAAACACAGTAACATCTACTACATAAAACTGGGAGTAGAAGCAGGCTAGAAAATCATGGGAGTCATATATTTGAGTTTGGGTATCAGTGCATAATTTTTGGGGGGAAGGGCATGGGAAATTTACCTACCTAATTGTGTTAAGCTTAGACTTGTATTAGCATAATGGCTTTGTGTTTCCTGAGCGTGGTTCTGTGACCAGTGTGGGGCAGGCGGCTTGGGATTAAATTTGGAACATAACCAACGTACAATAAAATGTCAACTATCTATCTGGAACATTAAGGAAATGAGTTGTACGGATACAAAGTTCATGTGTATAAAAATAGGTCCATTTTAAACTATTTTTGGTGAACTTCTTTGAAAATGTATATATACTTCCCTGCTTTATTAAATAGAACATTCTAATTTGATTTCTGCCTGATGACTCAATCATGAATTATTCTAGCAGGCTTTAATAGAGCTTCAGAGTACAGGGTTCTGTGTTTGAACATGTCAGATGTCCAGTTTAGAGTTCTGGTGTCATCTTTTCTGATGTTTTTGTCCTCACCATCAACTGTCTGGCATGAAGCCATGGCTTTTTGGTGCTGCCAGAGTGTGTCTCTGCAGTGGCATACTGCCTCTAGGAATCCTCGAACTGAGAAACTAAGCAGTCACACTTGTTAACAGTGAATCTAAAACAGGAATAAATTGATTCCAAATGTGGTCCTAGGAGCTCTCCTGTGGGCAGAACATAGTGCAGAAACTTAATGTCATTTTGGCCCATTTTTACTTAAATCTTTCCTGATTTCTCAAAACATCAGGATTTTTAGATTTCTGGAATATCCCTGGGTCTGTTTTGAAGAGAGATGATACAATTTGAGTTAGGGTGTCATATGTAGATGAGGCCAATAAAAATTCTAGCCATAACAGCTCATCTTTAGAACCCTTTTTACTATTTTGAAGGTTTCATGTTGGTTTCTAGAAACCAGAATTGGCATCCTGTTGGTGTTACATCAATTTACAAGAGAGAAAGCGTGTAAAATGTCTTCAACTGGTCTTCATACTATGTTAATGTAAGGGCTGGAGGAAAAGAGAGAGAATGAATGGGGAGGATCTAATAGAGGCAATGTTTATAGACGTTAAGGAGGCAGAAAGGCTAATCACAAGCACATGGACCCAGGTTTGCACCCATTAAAATGTAGAAGGATCCAGTGGGTCCTAGAAACCTACAAGTAGAACATTATGATAGGCAGATTTGGGCCAAGAGATCCCGCTCAAACTAAGGCACTAGCCAAGGACAATACAGGCGGTAAACTTCAAACCCCTACCCAGATCTAGCCAATGGACAGGACAGTCTCCACACTTGAGTGGAGAGTGGGATATGACTTTCTCATGTACTCTGGTGCCTCACATTTGACCATGTCCCCTGGCAGGGGAGACCTAGTGGCACTCAGAGGAAGGACAGCAGTTTACCAAGAAGAGACTTGATACCCTATGAGCATATACAGGAGGAGGTAATCCCTCTGAGGAACAGTCATAGGGGAGGGGAAAAAGGGGAAAATGGGAAGGAGGGGAGAATGAGAGGATACAAGGGATGGGATAACCATAGAGATGTAACAAGAATAAATTAATAAAATAAATAAAAATAATTAAAAAAAAGACGGACATAGATTGGATCTGTAACCTTAATGTTGGAGTGGGAGAGGAAACAAGATGTTTCTTGAAGCTCACCAGCCAGTATATCCAAATCAATGGACCCTAGGTTCAATGAGACACCCTGTCTCAAAAGATAAGGCAGAGAGATAGAGCTGTCAAGATGGCTCAGTGGGTTAAGGCACTTGCCTCCATGCTGATTTCAATCCTAGGACTTATTAGAGAGTACTAACTCTCACAAATTTTCTTCTGATCTCAACACTCACTCTATGACATGCAAATTTGGGTTCAGAAGTATAACACACATGAATAACTTTTAAAGTGTGGAGTATGATTGAGGAAGGCACCCAACACCTGGATCAGGCTTCTCTATACACTAATGTGCATGATATTTATGCCTGCCGTCACATGAACAAGTACTTAAATCTCTTTCATATACCCAAACACACACACACACACACATACATACACACACACACACACACACACACACAAAGTGCACACACAGACAAATAATTACTTTAATACAAAGTCTTAACTTGTTCTCATAGAAAAGTATTGGATTTCTAAATATTTGTCCTTTCTTTTTCTGGGTTGTTTACTTTTGTGAAAAGATCTAAAACCATCCCTACTTGCTTGGCTTATTGGTGCCTAAGATGGATCACTCTTATAGTAGTATTCTTCTCACATATGGTTATATTCATGAAGAGTATCATGAGAGTAAAGAGTAAAAAGACACATAAAGATGACAAGGATGGGTGAGACATGGACAAAGTCCATTTAATGAAAGGTCTCTGGACATTTTTCCCTTCAGGGAAGTGCTAACAAAGGCGCTTGGAAGTTGTTTATTGTCAGTTATAGAACTTTCCATTCCTTGAGCCCTGGATTGTTACAGAACATGAGGGACATGACTCTTGCCAGCCTCAGCTGTGCATGTGCAGGGCCAGGAAAGAAGTGTCTGGACACACATGGATGAGAAGACATATATCCTTTCCATCATTTCCCTGACAGATGTGGAATGTATGATTTATTATGTGAGGCCAAGACCTTTTGTGTGGCTGTGATTACCTAAGCCTTCCCAGACAGCTTCATACCCTTTATCCTATGTGGTGAGCTGCAACCTATGGCACTTCTGCAGCAACTGGAAAGAGCAGAAAACATATGTTTACAGTTACTATCGAGGCAATGCAGGACTATGTAGTCTCATAAGCCAGGGGAGGCAGCCTGGCTGGGATGGGGTCATGGGAGACCATGCAGACCATGAAAGGAAACCACCGTAAAATGAAAACCAGTCATCAGTGCCATGTGATCGTCTTGTTGGCAGACTTGCCCTCTGCAGCCACCTTCTGGAGTACAGGCCTGAGCAGAAGACGGAGGGCACCAAAGTTGCAGGAAAATTAAGTCTACATGACTCTATTTTATTTAGCAAGAAAGTCAACGGCTTGTTTCTTCTGCACAGTCTATCCTTATATTTCTCCATCTCTTTGCCCATTCTTTACCCTCCGTTTTTTTCTATGTATAAACCAGAATAATCCTCCAAATCTGCACAAGTGGTCACATGACCCACATCTTTAATTCCTTTCCTGTATGTGTCCTTTCAGGCCTTTGAATAATCATAACCAGATGTCTTCTCATTTCTCCAGTGACATGGCATGTCTCCTCCTCCTAACTTCTATACATTCTCTATGCTTCTGTCACAAGAGCTAGAGGACTGTGGTATGTACACTTTTTGCTCCTATGAATTTGAGTAAGTCGAACTAGGCTTTTTCTTCAAGGGCTCCAATGCTAAGCCTCTTCCTCTAGGGAACCCCACCTTTAGGGACTAGTTGGCTCATCTGCTAAGGACCCCTCCCCATGGCCCTTCCTATACCTGAAGCGATGTCTCCTGTATCTAAGCTCTTGCTCCCATGAGATCATGATGCTCTTCTGATGTTGACCGCTTCTTGACCCTACCTTTATCTGTAGACTACTATGATCTACTGGCTTCACAATTGAAGTGCCTGTGGGCGCTTTAATGCTTGCAAGATTTTCCACTTTTCTCCTCCTTGGTTACTAAGCCTTGCTGCCCTTTATGGAGCATGTGTTGGCCAACTTCCTGCTGCTTGACCTATCAATGAGCCCATCACAGTGAGACTTTCTTCTCCATGTTATCTTCCCCTTATCACAAGCCCTCTTTAGCTCATCCTGACCTTCAGAAACTACTGTGTCTTAGAGAAGATAATACTGTCTTTAAAAGACACTTAAGATCATTTTCATTGTGTGTAAGTGTGTGTATCTCTGTGTGGGCACGTGCAGGTGAGTGAAAGTGAGTATGGAGGCCAGAAGTGTTGAGCCTCACTGGAAGAGAAAGCATTACAAGCAGTTGTGAGCAGCCTGAAGTGGGTGCTGGGAATCAGACTCAAGTTCTCTGCAAGAGAAGTCTGTACATTCTTTATCAATGAACCATGTCTTCAGCCCTTAAATGACCCCTTAAATGACCATTCAAAAGATTGTGAGTAAGAAGTAACTTGGAAGCAGTTCCCCACAACGATGAATAATGAGCTGTCCATTGGCTAGATCTGAACAGAGAGTCTAGGTTTACTGCATGCATTGTCTTTGGTTGGTGCAACAGGTTGTGGAGCCCACAGCACACCCCCCCTACACTTCTGGATCTGCCAACCTTGATGGTCTCATTTCGAGGATTCTAAACCCTCTGAGTCGTTTGACCCACCCATTCTTCCATATCACTATCACTTGGAGTCCAGCAGTGAGTCCCAGCATTTGTCTCAATCCCCCGCTGGGTGGAGTCTCTCAGAGTACCTCTATGTTGGGCTAATATCCACTCATAAGTGAATATATACCATGTGCATTTCTGGGTCCGGGTTACCTCACTCTGGTCACATCTCCTTGGAGGGGAATTTCTGGCAGAAACAGAGAAAGGGGAAGCAGACTATCTGGATGAGGCCTGATAGACTCTGGACATATGGTGGGGAAAGTGTTCCCTTACTGTCAGAGGTCTAGGGGAGGGGAAGAGGCAGAAGAGGGAGGGAGGTTGGGAATGGGAAGATATCATCAAGGTGATAACATTTGGGATCTAATCTGAATAAATTATAATAAGGTAAAATAAAAACGTGACTTAGACTATTGATAGATATTCTTAAAAGACTTAAAAATAAAGGAAATGCTTATGACTTTAAAAAATAAATGAAAGACAATACTCATGTACAGTAACATCCCATCACAGAATTAGACAAGTTTGGTGGGAAATAAATAAGCTGACTCCCCAAAGATTATTGATCATAGGTTCTTGACTTTTTCCTTGTCACTTTTAGTAATGGGGTAGTCCTTCAGTAGACAACAGAGTCTATAAATTCAGGTATAGCAAGGACTTCAAAAGTCTCCCTGTGAGACTTTTTCTATCTGATGGAGTGCATTATGTTCCACCATCCATGAACAGTGGCAGGAATAACCACAATCTCAGGTATGCAGAATACACAGTTTGGATACTGAGGATGGAAAAATAATAAAAATGCTGAGCTGGGAAAGAAAAAAAATTACTGCTGTTTTGTTACTTTCTCCGTAATTGGATGATGTAGCAGTTTAATCAAATTTGGCATAACTCTTGTTTTAAAGAGTTAAGAAAGAGTACCAATATCTACAGAGATAAGAATTTATCTGATTCGGTCTGTCAACATGGCTGCAATGACCTTTCATCTGTATTACAGTTTTGTCATCTTGAAAACTTTGGAGAGAAATAAAGACTTTTCTTCATCATAGAATGTAAGGACTATTATTTTCAGTCAGTGGTTTGGACTCTCTGTCTGATAGGAGGAAATGAGAAAGGATTTTAGTGTTAGAAGACTCTGAACCATCGAAGCCTCTTACAGCAGGATAAGTTTTCTCGCTTAACTTTGTATACTGCAAGGGATGATATTGATCTCAGAGCATTGCTATACGGAGCAAACTATGCACTTGGAGTGGAGGAACTGGCAAAGATAAGGGAGATAAAGATGTTCTTACAAATTTCAGTCAGTGAAGGTAGAAACTTGCTTACTAGGAGAAAGTGCTTTGTGTCACACCTGGCAGAGCATTCTTTCAAAGAATCTCACTTCCAAAAGTGCATATTTATTGATGACCTCCTTCCCCTGGTATTTATCTTATATCTCTGGATATATAAAAATGATTTTTATCTAAATAATCAATCAAATTGTTTTTATATGCTAATTTATTCCCAAACAACAGAGAAATTGTTATTTGACTAGCTTAACAAAAATCTAGGATTTTCTTACCTTTTTATCCTTCTGATTGTTTTTGGCTCTAGCATGAATACTATTTATTTATTTATTTGTCCATTTATTTTTATCATTCTTCCATTCAGTCAGCAAATAAGTATTCGGTATTCTATCAACCACAATAATCTGAGCTGGTATTTAGAAGCTCATGAACAACTCAGCAAGAGATGAACATTTGGTGAATGTTTAAGAATAAATGCTTTGAACCAGGCTTGTGCCCTTACATTTGTAACTCCAGCACTTACAAGGCTAAGGTAGGAAGGTTGTCATGAGTTCCAGACAGCATAGTCTACCTGGTGAGTTCCAGGTTAACCTGAACTACAGGTAAGATTCTGTCTCAGGAAAACAAATAGAAAGTGACCTGGAGGGGACAGGAGAGCCACAAAAAGACCAACTAACCAGGGTCCAGGGGGACTTGAGAAGACTGAAGCACCAACCAAGAGCTATGCATGGACTGTACTTAGGCCCTCTACACAGATGTAGCTGATAGGCAACTCAGACTTCTTGTGGGTCCTGTAGTAAAGGGAGTGGAGGCTGTCCCTGACATGAACTCTCTGCCTGCTGTTTGATCACTTGCCCCTGCTGAGACTGCCTTATGCCAGAAGGGAACCTATAAGCTCAGTCCTAATGCCACTTGATGAGCTAGGGGTGGGTCCTCTCCTTTTCTGAGGAATAAGGGAGGGAGCATAGTGGGAAGAGGGAGAGAGGGTGGGACTGGGAGGAGAGGAGGGAGGGGCTACCATCTGAATGTAAACTGAATACAAAAATAAATTAATTAAAACATAGAAAACGAGTGCTTCGAATTCTGAGACAGACTTCCACATGAATCTTTAGCCAATTCTTCCCCAGCTGACTGACCTGGACAAGTGTAGTGTCTCTGGCACCATTGTCAAGAGTAAAAATGACAGTAATGGCACTATTAATGTGCTACCCACCATGAAAATTAATACACAGTAAATATAACCATGATGATGATGGTGAGAGTTTTAATGATCTGATTCTTTATATACTTTAGATTTTTAAAGGATCATCATGTATGTCTTCATGGAGCTATGAAAATATTTAAACAGATTAATGGCTAGGTTTTGGCCACCTCTGGAGCTTCATTTTCATGCCTTTCTACCTAAACTAACCTGTTTCCTATGACTAACTTGTTTATCTTTTATGTGTCTTATAAATCACATGGATTATTGTTAATCCCACGACTACTCTCTATTCATTTAAAGTGTAATTTTATTAGAAACTTCATATATCATTAAAGGTTATTAAAGTGTCTCTTCCAAAGTAACAGAGAGCCTCCATGGGCATCATTCTGTAGTGTAGACTCTGAGGTTGTTTGTAACAGAATAATCACATCTCTGATCGATAATGATTACATAAGTTCTCATGCTGGTATTACAATCCTTGCAATTTTTAATCTATTTGTTAATTTGCATATGTTCAGCTAGTAATTACCTTCAGCAGGATAGTATAGTCATACCCTCATAGGAGTATCAGATGAAATAGAGATAACAGAAATGTATGAGTAATTTTGTCAAACTTTGGCTACCTTCAATTTTTCCTAATTAATCAAAAAATCTATATACTTATAGGATATATTATGCCTATGTATTTAGGACCACAATTAGAGTGGTAAATAACTACCAATAGTCATGTACACATCAGGTGTGACAACTTTGGTCTCGGATTTGAACTACTATAAAAGCCTGCTTCCTGATCACAAATGATAACTTGCCAAATGTTTTGGCTCTCATCCAGGACACTCCCAAATCTCTTCAAATATGGCATCATATGTGTATGTAATCTAGGCTATTCTGATGAACATCATCAGATCCATAGAGGGTTCCTCTAGATTCAGAAAGTTACAGATCACGGGGAAAGCTACTTGCCATAAAGATGCCTACATTACAGAGATGGAATAGGAACAGAATCACCTAAATGTATATTCCTATTAGGAGTCTAGAAGAATGGAAAGTCAATAACAATCACTGGCCCACAGTGACTTTAAGATCCTTGCTGAATGCTACCTGTCTTCTCTGTTCCCAGCTAGTTTTAACTAGCATCAAATCTAGTTCTCGAACTCTTCATGGTTCTATTTTTTTTCACTCAAGCAAGATTTTTACTATCGTACTCTTTTTGGTAATTCTGCAAAAACATATGAACCCAGTATACCACTCTGGCATATGCCCAAAGGATTGGACATCCTACTTTACAAATCCTTGCTCAGCCATGTTCATTGCTGCTCTGTTCACACTAGCAAGATAATGGAAATGACCTACATGTACTTTAACCAACAAATGGTTAATGAACATATGATATATACACTCTGGAATACCATTCAGACGTAAAGAAAAATGAAAATGATCATGATTTTTGCAGTTAAATGGATAGAACTAAAAAAAGTCATATTGAGTGAGGCAATCCATTCTCCAAAAGGCAACTTTTGCATGTTGTCTCTTGTAGTAGGCTCCTAGCTCCACATCTTAAGATGTGAAGATAGATCCTGTAGCAACTGCAGAAACCAAGAAAACAAGAAGACACATTTGTCATGGTGGGGGATGGGAGAGCAAAAGAGAGTATAATAGCAGGGTACAAGTGATATCATCTGGGAAATGGGAAAAATGGAAGGGGAGACTCTCATTGGGCAGGAGATAAATACGGGGGGGGAGGAGGAAATAGGTAAGGTTTTCTGAAAAAGTCAAGGAATTATATTACCAACTACTTGACAATTTATTAATACATAAATCTACATATAAATATACATATACAATATACTTTTAAATGAAAATTTCTTATCTGAGCTGAGGATGTACCCTCCAAGAGCACTCTAACAACAGACCCAACACTGTGCATGAGAAGTGCTCTTTCAAGATGTTGGTCAGGGTTGCCGAACAGACTCATAAACACTACAGCTCAGTTTTTAAAAATTATTTCCCATTCTTACTAGATATTCAAACTGTGTATTCTGCTCCTATCAGGCTATAGGTATTACATAAGAAAGTGGTTATTCCTGCCACAGTTCTTGGATAGTGTAACATAGCATTCTCCATCAGATAAATGCCATGTCAAAGGGAGGTGTTTGAAGTGGAAAGATGGAGGCATTGCTGCACCTGCGTTTATAGACTCTGCTGTCTATTGAAGGCCTACTCTATTCCTAAAAGGGACTAGGAGCCATAATCTTTGCAGACTCAGGTTGTTTATTGTACACTAGACACTTTGTTTAATTCTGTCACGAAATGTCACTGTACTTGAATATTCTTTTTCACTTAGTTGTTAAAGTATTGTAAGCATTGCTTTTATTTTTCTTTAAATCTTGTAAGAACTTCTATTAAATGTTCCAAGTCACTTGCTTAGTCCAGTCATTGGATGCATGTACAAAACAATGTCCTTGCCTACAGCTTAGGGAACACTGAGAAGTGAGATCAGGGGAAAAGACTGTAAGAATAATAGTATCAGAGAGTTTGCTGTGAGACTGTATCTCCTAATAATATCAGAAGCTACACCATAAAGTCTTGCCAGCCCAAAGCCTAAGCTTGAGCTGAAAAAAGACAAAAACAATTGGCATGTTAAAGTGGTAGGAGAAAGGCCAAGTAGCCTCAACACTATGCAAAGAACTAAAGACACTTATGGAATGCTGAGAGCATTGTAAGTAATTCTGCCCAGGGAAGAATAGAGAAACTGGTTATTCAATGCCAATTGGATAGCCTTTGAAACATATGTACAAATATTGCACAGGCTGAACAGGTTGTATTTATATATTTAGGAATATATATCTATACACATATATCTATGTAACAATAATAATTTAAAAAGAGGTCATGGATTTGAAAGAGAAGAAGGAGAAGTAGATGGATGATTTGGAAGCAGGAAGGGGGAGGGGAAATGATGAATTTACATTGTAATTTAGAAAATAAAAGAAACAATTAAAAAATAACATATTGAGAAATATTTCTATGCCATACCTAAAGAAATCTGGGAAAGAAAAGCCTTTTTGCAAGTTTGAGATACTTTTCTACAGTTTCAATTCTTTTTTGGGTCCAAATTGGCATAACATTGGCAATCCGTCTGAAATAAAATGTTTATATTTCCTTGAATGTGACTTTCATTCCTCTCCTTGAATTAAAAGCCCTTTTGTGCAAGAGAGATGGCCTAGGCTCGTCCTCAGTTCTTTCACAGAACTTTACAGTGATCTTATTGCCACAGCTGTAATTTGATCTTTGTTCCTCAGCTCTGTTTTCTGAGAGATGTCTTTTCTCCCTTGAGGGACTATTGATGAAAAGAGTTTTATGTTTCCACCTAGTAAACCATGAATCTTTCTATCTATTCTATGTCCTACCAATAAATTTGAAGGCTTTATTCTTTAAACAATCACCTTATAGCAACAAGTTAAATTCAGGCAATGAAAAGCAATCATCACTTCCATATGGTTGCTTGAATTCACAGTTCATTAGTACATTTTCATATCCATAATTGCCTTGGGTAACCAGTGGCTCTACATAATATAAAATGGATCAAGATTTTTCTAACAATCTCTTCATCATTTTTCCTAGCCTCGGCTGGATGCTTTGAACAAAAGCCAATGCCATGTGGCCTAAGTTTTATATGATTGAACACAACTCCATTACAAAATTCCTTATTGGTTTTCTATTATGTATCACAAAGCATTCTAGCATTTAGTGACTTAGCATAACAACTATATGTTGCTTCTTATGAGTCTATGGATAATTGAGGATTGAAGAGGGCTGAGCTAAGTCTACATCAGTGCACCTGTTGTCTGCTGGAAGCCCAGCAAGGACCTGGCAAAGTCAAGGTGGCCACAGTTGGGAAACCCCAGACTCTTCTATATATCTCTCAATATTGCAGCTGACCTTTTATAAACATCTTCCTATAATGTTATATTTTAGAACATCAGAGAACACCAAAGGATGCTATGTTAATTAGAAACTTTAGGCATGTTGAGGGGGATTAAAGGCACAGCTCATCTTCTAAATATTCAGGGTTTCTGTCTTATTGTCTGACATCTGTAAAGATACATATACATTCATATATATATGTATATATTTATGACATCTCATATCCATTAATTATCAAGAAATATTGTATATTAACTATTGGGTGAATAAGTGGAAGAAAAGCATGCATATAGAGTAATACAAGATTGCCAAAATATTTAGCTAGATAATCTACAGTCTGTTCTGCCTTATAAGTATACATATACATCCTATTACAATTTCCCAAATAAGATGAGTGTATTTGCTTTTACCTTGATTATTTCAGCAACTTGTATCCAAATACCAAAATTTATCTCAATTGACAGACTTTCTTAGTGACTCCTCTGTAGGAAACTTAGCTCAAAGTAATCTCATCCTGGTGCTTTCAGTATTCTTTCTGTTTTGCTTAGGACTACAATAAATCAACTTGATATCAGACTCACAGGATATATTGAAACAATTTGGATACACCTGTCAGTTAGTTTTTGTTGTCAACTTTATACAATCTAGAATCAGTTGGGAAGAAAGAACCTAAATTGAAGGCTTTTCACCATTGCTTGTAGGAAACTCTGTGGAGGAATTTTCTCATTTAATGATTGATGTGGGAAGGCCTAGTGTGTTGTAGGTAGTATCACCCCTGGCCTAGTGTTCCTAAGCTGTATAAAAGAGCAATTGGAATGAGTCAAGGAGAGCAAACCCATAAGTACCATTCTTCTGTGGCTTCTGCTTTATTTCCTGTATCCTGGTTCCTGCCCGCTGAATTTCCTGCCTTGGCTTTCCTCAATGATGAATTGTGATGGGGACATATAAGTCAAATACATCACTTCCTCTCCAAGTTTCTTTTGGTTAGTGTTTTTGTTACAGAAAGCAATGGGGCAATACATGGTCTCTGAAACACTTTTCTATTCATTACAGTACCTGGCCTAGTTTCTTTCTTTTTTTATTTTTGAGATTTTATATATTAAATTATGGTGTTTATTCATCAAAGGAACATAAATTTATGTTGAAATTAACCCATTGTTTTTCAACATTTTTATATATTCATTTATATCAGAACACATATATACAATAAACTACCTACAGCAAGAAGAACCATGACACAATCAGGAATTATATAAATGTTACATTCTTAGTGTTTTGGCTATTTGTATTTGACAGTGTTGAGGAAAACATCTTTCTTATCTTGGTGTGTCTAAAATTCTGAATGTAAATCAGTCTCCATCACATCTTGTCATTATCAACTTTAAAATACCATGGCTATTAAATTTGTTGTACAAATGAATGCATGGACTAAATTTAAGCTATATGATGACAGGGCAGAGATTGGTCTGTCATCCTTAATGTTAGTTGTCAGGCCAATTCCTTGTAAATGACCAGTGCTCAGTGAACGTTTAATAGGTGGGAGTAAATTAATAAATAAACTGAAACAAACCTAGTCCAGACTCACTATTCCTATTTTAAGACGTTCCATTCCATGCTGTATTAAGAAATTATTTTATGATTAGTTTTAATACTAAGTCCTTAGAGCAGTCCAGGAAATCAAGTCTATTATTATTATCTTGGTTTTCATTCTTATTCAGAGAGCTTTTCTTAGGAAAGAACAATTACACACTGTGTTCGCCAGTTTTATTTATAAAGTGAAATATTTCCAAGTTTCTAACAGGACAAATAGAACACTGGCATCTTTTCAGGAATAGTATGCTGAGCTGTTCCCTGTAGGCAGAAAGACTAGTACCTATGTTCTGAAGCCAACGAAGATCTTTTCCTTTAGCCTCAGATGCCCTTTTTGTTGTTGTTGTTTTTAACTACAGACATAGTTGCTGCTGGTAAGAGATTTGGCTTTCTTTGTCTAGTTGGAAATGTCTAACTCTTTTTCTGTCTCCAGAGATTTTCTAATTATAATATGGGATAGTCCCAGGATAATGTGTCCTATCAACCACTTCTCTCTGTTACATCTATGTCTTTGCATGGATATATGTATATGTGAATTTATATAGAGAGCAGATGTTTACATTGGTTGTTGTCTTAGGTTCTCGTTCCACCCTATTTCTTGAGACAGGGTCTCTCACTGAACCTGGATCTCATCCTTTTGCCAATACTGGCTGGCCAATGAGTTCTAGGGACCCACCTTTCCCCTCACCACAGGCTTTACAGACATGTATCACCAGTCCGACTTTCTATGAGTCCTCTGGATCCAAACTACAGATTTCATTCTTGTTCATCAGGCACTGTACTTTTTGAACCATTTCCTATTTCCCAATTATTCTCATTACTCTGATATTGCTGGTCCGTAGATTCTGATCTTGTGTTCTATAATTATGTGTGTATATTCACATGTGTGCATCTGTCTATACACAATGAAAAGTAGATTGCTATGGAGATTTTGATGAATATCTACGTAGGATCAAGTTGAAGCGGAATAAAAAGCTTGTCACTTTTTCCTAGAAGCCTATGGGTCTTTGCTTAGAGTATTGACCTGATGAGTAGTTTTTTGTTATGAGAATTAGTATTATTTTTTAGGATTCAGGAAGAGTGTAGATAGCCTTGAAAGGAACTAAGGCAAGCACGGAGATCAACAGTTTTGTTAAGGATGTTTCTTTCCTAGGATATCTCAAGAGGTAGCCATCACGCATTACACATTTCTGAGAATCTTGTCACTGACTTTGCTGTTTGTATAAGAATACTGAAAATTCTCCACAGTGAAACTGTAACCAGAATGTGGAGAGCAGGGATGAAGGCATTGCACAGGACAGATGTGTTCCATCAGATCCCAGAAAAACTCAATTCCGAAGTCAGCAGTGAATGCAATTTGTAATAGCTCCATTTCTACTCTTAGCTTTATATGCCTATACTCCGAGCTTGATGGTGAAGGGTTTTTCTTTACTTAAAGCTCTTTATTTGTCTTCCCGCATTGTCCCTATAGGTGGACACAATGGGGGGTAGAAGAGAAAAGGTGCTCAGTGTATACTCAATAATCCTACTAACATCGCATCGCCCTGGGCCATTGGATATGTGTTTTATAAGCACTGGAAGTTTGATCTCCTTTTCTCTTACTGCAATTATCTCTTGGAATTTTATAGGACTATAGACATACCTAGGGGAGGGATTTAATCATTAAGTGCTTTCAGCCTAATTGGTTCTCAATTAGAGGAGATACCTTGGGTTTGGAAATGTGCTACAAGTCAGCAGAGCATGCCAGTTCATTGTCCAACTGTGGAGCTGACAGATACAAGAGAACGTTCTGACTTGGCATCAGTTTGGTATCTAGTTGGCATATTTGTCTTCAGGGCTGCTCCCGGGGCTCTTTGTTTGTTAGCTGTGTCTCTGCTGGGCAGACTTTGAGGCCAAGTTGCTTAGTTTTCAAAGTTACTTAATCATTGAATAATTTTGAAAAATCGTCTGTTTACTCTGAAACTATTTTCAATATATATAATTGAGTAATATTCAAACTAATGATCCCGCAGAGTTACTTCTATTATTTAATAAATTAGTACATCTGAAGTGCTTAGTAAATGCCTCTTATATAAGGAAACATATAAATATAACTATAATATGCATACAGAAGTGCTTCTTCTTCCTCGGGAAAACACCAAATGGCGGATGACGCCGGTGCAGCAGGAGGGCCCGGAGGACCCGGGGCCAAGGATTAGGAGGGCGAGGCGGCTTCCATGGAGGATTCAGCAGCGGTCTTAGGGGCCGCGGTCGTGGCCGTGGTCGAGGCCGCGGGGCTCGTGGAGGAAAAGTCGAAGACAAGGAGTGGATCTCCGTCACCAAGCTGGGCCGCCTGGTTAAGGATATGAAGATCAAGTCCTTGGAGGAGATTTATCTGTTCTCCCTGCCCATTAAGGAGTCCAAGATTATTGACTTTTTCCTGGGCGCATCACTAAAGGATGAGGTTCTCAAGATCAGGCCAGTGCAGAAGCAGACACGGGCTGGCCAGCGGACCAGGTTCAAGGCTTTTGTCGCAATTGGGGACTACAATGGTCATGTTGGTCTTGGTGTTAAGTGCTCCAAGGAGGTAGCCACTGCTATTCGAGGGGCCATCATCTTGGCCAAGCTTTCCATCGTCCCTGTGCGGAGAGGCTACTGGGGGAACAAGATTGGCAAGCCACACACTGTTCCGTGCAAGGTGACAGGCTGCTGTGGCTCTGTTTTGGTGCGTCTCATCCTTGCCCCCAGAGCACTGGCATTGTCTTAGCTCCTGTGCCCAAGAAGCTACTGATGATGGCCGGTATTGATGATTGCTACACATCAGCCAGGGGCTGTACTGCCACCCTGGGCAACTTTGCTAAGGCCACTTTTGATGTCATTTCCAAGACCTACAGCTACCTGACACCCGACCTCTGGAAAGAAACTGTGTTCACCAAGTCTCCTTATGAGGAATTCACTGATCATCTTGTGAAAACCCACACCAGAGTATCTGTTCAGAGGACCCAGGCTCCAGCTGTGGCTACCACATAAGGGTTTTTACAAGAAAAATAAAGTGGATTAATTCTGTTAAAAATATGCATACAGAAGTGTCAAAACACATTGTCAGACATACAGACACATTTCCTATGATTTCTTCTACTTTTTTATCTTTGTTACCAATTCTTCCTCCCCTGTCAATAATTCTAAGCAGGGAGGTCAGGAGTTATGCCATCTAGAACCTCACTAATCTGTACCAGAGCCACTACCAATGGTGGAGGAGACACTGAGTACTTAAAATGATGCTAGTGCATGTTGAGATATGCTATGGCCAAGTAAATTTTACACTGTGTTTAAAAACTATAGAAAAATGGTTTTAAAAAAAATCAGAGAAAATTATATAAACATTTAATAATTTAAATATATTCTTGTCATAAAATATTTCTGATCTATGGGTGTTGGTATATAAACTCCTTGAAATTCTTTGGCCAAGACCAATGTAAGATCCTCTGTGGGCCTTATTCATAATAGCCAGATCATGGAAACAGCCTAAATATCCCTCAGTAGAAGAATGGATAAAGAAACTGTGGTACATATACACTATGGAATACTACTCAGCTATTAAAAACAAGGAATTCCCGAAATTTGTGGACAAATGGATTGAGCTAGAGATGATCATAATGAGTGAGTTAACCCAGAAGCAGAAAGACTCAAATGGTATATACTCACTTATATCTGCATACTAGCCCAATGGACATGTCCCGTGAAAGCCTTCCCTTACCAGGAAACTGGGACCAAGGGGAGGACATCCTATTGGGACTCTAGATGAGAGAACAATGGGTGAATAGCAATGTAGAAGGATCCAGTGGGTTCTAGAAACCTACAAGTAGAACATTATGATAGGCAGATTTGGGTCATGGGGTCCCGCTCAAACTAAGGCCCTAGCCAAGGACAATACAGGCGGAAAAATTTAAACCCCTACCCTGATCTAGCCCATGGACAAGACAGTCTCCACACTTGAGTGGAGAGAGGGATTTGACTTTCTCAAGTACTCTGGTGCCTCACATCTGACTATGTCCCCTGGCGGGGGAGACCTAGTGGCACTCAGAGGAAGGACAGCAGGTCACTGAGAAGAGACTTGATACCCTATGAGCATATACAGAGGGAGGTAATCCCTCTGAGGAACAGTCATAGGGGAGGGGAATAAGGGGAAAATGGGAGGGAGGGGAGAATGGGAGGATACAAGGGATGGGATAACCATAGAGATGTAACAAGAATAAATTAATTAAAAAAAAAAAAAAAAAAGATCCTCTGTGGAAACACTGAAGACAATATTCTTCCCACTATGCTTGAAGTGAACTTTGTATTTATCTTGTCCCTGGGTCATGCACTTTTAGCCATAATTACCTGCAATTTCTCTTATTTTAATGATTATATTTTAATTTTTAATAATGTGTACACATGTGCATCTCTGTATGGGTATGTCCACTTAAGCACATGTGCCCACAGAGGCCAAAGAGGGCATCAGACCATCTGCAGCTGGAGTTACAGGAACAGTGAGTCATGTTATATGGGTGCTGGGGACCAAACTTAGGTCTTTTGGAAGAGCAGTGCATATTATTAACCACCAAATTTTCTCTCTAGCCGCTGTCTGAAATTTCTATCTGGACTATACTGTCAGCTTAAATGCACTGTTTCCTGAACTGTAATTTTATTTTTCTATACAACTATATTCTATTTATGATATTTCTATTTTTTGTCTAGTTTCACTGCTTCTAAGACCTCAATACTACTTGCTTGGATCCCGTTAGCGGTGGTAGGGCACTTCTATCACCTGATCTCTATTAAATCTATTCTGTACATCCAATCCAAATTCATCTGGCTCAAATATAATTTTTTAAAGATATATACATGGCATGATTGTTTTAAATGCTTTCAATGCACCCATTTTCTCATGAGATAAAAATCTACATCTATTAAGGTGTTTTTAAAAGCTTTCCTACACATCTAAATAATCATTCTGGTTCAGTCTTTTGTCTTCTTAACCTAGGGAAAAAAACCCCAATAGTTAATACTATTTCCTAGAAGCACAACTTCTGGAGGGCTATGCATGGGTTCAAGAAAAATGAGTCATCTTTGAATGTTCAGGTAAGAAGAAGAGATTGCATTTTTTAAATAACTGTAAGCTGATATGACGTTTAGATAAATTGAGGTTTTCTTCTCAACGAATTTATCCGAAGAAGACAAGAGGCTCTTAGTCTGATGGGAAATAAGGAGGGAAAGGCTCAGAGAGGTGAGATTAGAGTCATGGAAATCACTGTACAATGTCTCAGAAACTTCTGATTCTACTACAGAACACACTAACTATAGAGCAATGATGCTTCAGGTTCCCAGATGTTTGAGATTTTGCTCTGGGCTATTTTTTTGTCCTGAAAAGAAGGACATTTTGATGTGTACATTAGAAGGAAAAGCCCCTGGAGTGTGACAGACTAAAACAGCACCTCTCATGGCCTCTAATTTTATGACTTCTGAAGTCTGGAAGTCACGGAGTCCAGAATGGTTTCCAAAAATCTTCTTGGCCGTTACCTCAATAAAAGTCTCAAAACTAAATGGCATACAATTTTATAGATATCTGGACAAGAAATTTAGCTGACTTTTCAAGGAAACAAAGTTCCATTTACAACTCTGTAGCTCTGTTCATGTATTGTTTTGCTGTGGTAAAATGCAAAAATCAGTCATCACCTGAGCTGTGTATTCATGACATGTGAAGTAGATCTTTCTTGCTCTATCTCTAAAAATTGATACATATTTTTTTTTTAACTTGCAAAGGTAAGTTTCCCGGAGAAATCCATGGCAAAGGTTTCACTATGAACATTATTCAAATAATATTTGCATTGGATTTTGTTTGAGGAAAACATAATATTCTGCTAATTCTTACCTTTACAATTCAAAGAAGGCTGACATATACAGTAATCCAACCTTCATTTCTAAATGTTTATTTTCTTGTAATAACAGCAATGACTGTTCATTATAGTAATATTGGAAAATGCAAAAATGAAAAATTAGAATTTATTTTTATTGGAATGTAATTTACATACTCTTAAATGCAATGAATTTAGAGATCTTTAATGCAGTTTGGTGAGTTTTGTAAAGTATTCACACACTTGTGTTCCCCTTATCCGAGTCACTGTGTTGAACCTTTCTCACATCCTGATGCTCTTTTACTGTGTGTATTATACCATCTTTAACCTACCTATAGAAGCACTCTGCTGATTTCTATCAAGAAGAATGAATTAAAAATAAAAAGTAATTAAATTCCACAAAAGCCTCATGAGCTGGTACACTCCTGTAATCTCAGAACTCAGATGGTGGAGGAAGGGACTCATGAATTTGGGTATGAGTTTGAAGCCACCCTGGTGGCCCCCCCCACCCCCATCACTGACAATCACTACTTAACTCCTCAGCATCTTTTAACATCACTGATTTTCGCTACAGTGTGATAGTTTGGCTTGGCTACTGAAACACAATCTTTTATTATTACTATTATTTCTCTCATTGGGCTGGTTGTTACTTCACTGTCTCCACTGCCCAGGTCTTAGTTCACTAACATCAAAGTGAGTGAATCAACATCTGTTCCTCTTCTATTCTGTGCATAATCTTTATAGTGATCCCGTGGCCTGAATTTTATATCTAAGCATGCGACTCTCAATTTTATATCTACAGCCCTGACCTCTCCAACAAACCAAAGCCCTATATCCAGTAACCACTCATGTGGTAACATCTATGGAAACATTCAGTTTCTAAGCCTTGGTCTT
This sequence comes from Acomys percivali, assembly GCA_907169655.1. Lineage (NCBI taxonomy): Eukaryota > Metazoa > Chordata > Mammalia > Rodentia > Muridae > Acomys > Acomys percivali. The sequence continues at coordinate 38,870,986 of OU015742.1, forward strand.
CAGGGATCCAAGCATGTTCCTTCTACAACTCCCATAACAGAATATGACACTTTCCCTTTCTTAAGCCAAAGGACTCAAGGGTATTGTTTTTGTTTTAATTTAAAATGTTCAAATTAAATTGTATAAATGTATTCATGTATTTGCTTACTTACTTACATACTTATTTAGAGCATATATGTGCAGACTATGGCCCATATGTGGAGGTCACATGTTGGATCTCTCCTTCCACCATGTGGCTTGAGCTTAGATTTTCAGGCTTGTTGGCATGTACTTTTCCCTTCAACATCTCACCAGTGCATCAATAATATTATTGACTCTACGATTTCCTACTATGTCACTAACCATTTATGAATTCTTATCAGTGCCATTTATGACCATACAGGGTAATTTCAAAGATTCTTGCTGTCTTCTACATTAGCAGTTGACTCCAATTCTTTATTTTTTCTCTTCTGAGCCTGGTGTAGTAATGTCACAGCTAGCTCGTTCACTACACTGTAATCTGTTCTCCACATAGAAGACTGAGGTAATCTAAAATACTAAAGTATTCTTCCAAGATGAAGTCCTCTTCATAATGGATGTTGTACTTTTCATTTTACCCAATTCTATCATATAGCATTTTCACACCATTATAAATTCTTCATAAACATAATTTTAAATGGTTGAATGGTTGTTTTATGGGAAAATGATGGTTTTTTATATTTGCCTCTAAATCTAACAATTGTTAAGGAGCACCTTGGTACAAAAGCTACCAACCCATCCTATTTACCATACTGCATAGCTACCCAGGGATTTCTGTGTTAAATGGCATACATATTTTGAGGTTATAGCTCTTTGCTATATGAAAAACCATGACCAAAAGCAAGTTGGGAAGAAAGGGGCCGATTTGGTTTACATTTCTGCACTGTTGTCCATCACTGAAGGAAGTTGGAAGAGGAACTCAAACAGGTCTTGAATCTGGAGGAAGGATCTGATGCAGAGATGATGGAGCAGTGATGCTTTCTGGCTTGCTCCTCATGTCTTTCTCAGCATGCTTTCTGGTGGTACCCAGGACCTCAGCCCAGCAATGGCACCACCCACAATGTGCTGGACCCTCCTCAATCAATAACTAATTAAGAAAATGCTTTACATTTGGCTCTTATGGAGGCATTTCCTCAATTGGAGTTTTCTTCTTTGAGATAATTCTAGCTTGTGTGACATAAAACTATCCAGGACAAATTCCATTTATTTGGCATGTAATTTTCAAATGTTATATATCAGAGTATACTTATATCAGTAGTACCAGCAATAAAATAATTTAGAAAATTTTGTCTAGGCATGCTGAAATTTATTAATAACTTTACAAGATGTATAAATAATAGATTAATCCAAAGTGGTTTATATTTTCAGATTTTAACAAGCTGCATAGATTAGACTTATTTGTTATTGCTAATCATGTTGGAGCAAAGATGTCTACAGAATTTAGGGTCATGGAGTGAAGTGACTTAGAGAATGAACTTTGGAAAGAGACACACAGGTTTGCATATTTGATTGATGGCTTAATTTCTTTGTAACCATTGATTTGAGCAAGTCATTTACTATTTAGAGCCTCATCTATGAAACTAGGACAATAAAGTTTATCATGAAGAAATGTTGTAAAGATTAAATAAAACCATACACATGAATCATTTAGGATGAGGGTGACATTCATAACGATTACTTCTAATCATACTTCCAAAGCCATTTCAATTTCTAGGTTAATAGTGCCACCATAACATCCACAGGAACACATGGTAAGTGGACCATTTCTCCTGTGGCTTGCTGAACTCTTGTGAATACAAGAGAGAGTTTAAAATTCTGCTTTGCTCAGGGCAAGTTAGCCAGCTGTCATGTCAGAATGTGAGCAGCACCAGACGAGAGTGCCATATGGGGGTTGGGGCTCAGCAACTGGATGGAGTTCTGCTTCTGAAAGGTGGAGGTTAAGATGTTAAAGGAAGAACAGGGAGGGTGCGGTAAGCTGTGGGACACACCCTGGACAGTCCCAGTGATCAGAACAGAGGGGAGAGCTGAGTGTGTAAAGTCTGTGACAAGATATGCAATTTCTTGTCTTTAGGAACAGATGAGAAAGGAAATTTTTAAAGTGATAACTAAAGTCATGCTACAAATGTTAATGCCCAATGGTTACAATTCTTTACTTTGACATAATTAATAATCTGTAGACAAGTTTTAAAAATAACATAAAAACTTCTACAGATTCTTTCTCAGACTCGCCAATTCTGAACATTTTTCTCATCTGTGACACACACACACACACACACACACACACACACACATTGTTTTTCAATATAGGGTTTTTCTGTGTAATCTTGGCCGTCCTAGACTCACTCTGTAGACCAGGCTGGGCTTGAACTCACAGAGATCCACCTGTCTCTGCCTTAAAGGTGTGTGCACCATGTCCAGCTGTTATACTGTTTTATAACATTTGTTTTACTGTATGGCTCAGTCCAAGGTTGTGTATCGCACTGAATTTATATGGCCCTCAAGCCTCCTTTAATGTCAAATGTGTCTTAGCCTTACTTTATTTTATATGGGGCTGCTATATTTTTTAAATTAAAAACCAGTTATTTTGTAACATATTCTACAACTTAGGCTTTGCAAAATATTGTATTGCAACTCTGATTTTGAGTAATATGATTTTCACAAATAATAGCTATTATACAACTCCTGCAGACGTGTGCTGTCGAAGGTTTGGGGAGAGGATCTGTGTAATCTGTAGAGACAAACAGCCAGTAGACACAGGTGAAGGCCCTAGGATAGGCTGGGGATCTGGTGGCTGATCCAGGGTTATAAGTCCACATCCACTAGCTGGAAGGGACCTTGAGGGGTCACCAAATCCATCTGCTGTGCCCTCAGCAGAAATGCTTTTCTACTCTCTGAGCATGCTTGCCTATTTTTAAAGCCCTCCAGGGAAAGTAATTCTGTGTGTAGCTTCCACACTAGTGCCCTTGTGCTTACTGCATGGCCCTTCCTGTGGCTTAGAGAGCATCTTTAAAGGATAAGCCTTAAATTTTTTTCCATCCTGGTTTTAAGGAGAATTTATAAAAGTGCAGTAGATTCTGTTGTGTTTTGATGATTGTGTTAATATACTCATGCCTCACAGGATTCGTTTCTTTAACAATCTAATTTTTAAAAAGCATCTAGTGTGTACAAATTTGTGTTGTTACAATGTTAATAATGGCAAACAACAAAACATTTGATTACTATATGAGTACCATTACTATACACATTACTTTAACAATAATACATTTTTGAATTAAATTTATTTTTCATTGACCTGATTGCCAAGCAAATTATTTACGTAAACTTCTTCAGTTATTTAAATTTCTTTTGGCATTATTAAGTATTACACATTTATTGTAGAATACCAATCCAAGCATTATTGAAGAGTTAAAGAAAGAAACTATCTCTTCATTTTCCACTTCTCTAAAGTCCTCAGATATAGTCCCTGTTTATAATTTTGATTCCTGAAATTTTAGATGGTTTACTATATAAAATTAAGCAAGAATTCATACAATTGCACACACACATATTCTTTTTTATAAAAATTAAACTTGACTTATGCTTAAATTTATTTTTTCTGAAAATAAAAAAAATGTTGCTTGTAGAAAATACCAAAGGCCACAAGGGAAATGATTTTTTTAAAATCTACAATTTCATTGAAGTCATCTTTAATATTTAACACATTCCTAGACATTTTTCTATACCTATATGTTATCATGTCTCATTAAAGTTTTGTGTGTGTACATGTGTGCAATATAGATGTGTTGTGAATATATACATGTACTCACAGTGGTAAGAAGCATCTGTTTGTCTTCCTCTATTACGTTCAACATTAAGGATTTTCTTTGGGCCAAGATCTTTCCCTGAACATGGAGCTCACTAATTTGTTGAATCTGGCTGGCCTGAAGGATCCACCTGTTTTTGCCTTCACATGTGCTGGGAGTAGAGATGTATGCTACAACTCCCCGCTTTTTATTTGGGTGCAGGAGATCTGACCTCAGGTCTTCACGTTGAGTCGTAAGCACTTTACTAACACAGCTATCCGCTCAGCCCTGTCCCCTCTTTTTAAACATTCCTTGATAAGATTGGAACATCTCAGCCTGGTAATATTTTTCTTCTAAATTTGGTGCCAGTTGAATATGCCTCTTCCATCAGGTTCTATGAAAAGGAAAATAATGAAAGGAGAATATACTCTTGGGAAGAACAACAGACTGGCAGAGCTGCGAACTAGGCATGTAAAATATTTCTGGAGGAAGCAGATGTCCTAAGAGTAAGAATAGCATCTTACCCGCCAAGTGCTAATGAACAGGGATTGTCCTGAGGGTTCAAGTACAGTGTCTTCCCTGTACCCAAAGGCACCACTCAACAATAACGCATCAGATTGGAAGTGCTAGCAATAGCCCATGTGATAACCAAGGTGTGCAGCTGGGATCCTTCTCCTTTCCTTCTTGGGCAGCATTCAGTAATGTCTCTGCTTGCCACAGAATCCAGTAGCTAAACCTCGTTGATTTGTGGTCGACTTTAAGTTAGGGATCCCCCCATAGACTATTCTTCACACTAGTTCTTTGTGTATATGGTTTAGAGACTGGCTTTTGCTTATGGTATTGCTAATATTTTTAAAAAGTGTTCATGTTCAGGTTGAAAGTGCCTTTGGAAACAAAGACTATGTCTTTCTTTGGCGTCTAAATGGCCTAAATGCACATTCTCTGTTTTTTTTTTTCTCTTACATATCTACACCTACTTCTTTTTAAAAAGATTTTTATTTATTATGTTTCTTTTTTAACATACACATTTATATTATTAGACATAAATAAAATAAACTACATACAGCAGGAAGAACAATGAGACAATCATGAGTTATATAAATGTTACAGTCATAGTGATTTGGCTATTTGTATTTGGCAAACTTGAAGTAAACATCTTTCCTATCTTTTTGGGTCCAAATTTCCGAATTAAAATCAATATCTATCATATCTTATCTCTATTAACTTAAATCATCTAGCTTGATCTAAAAACATCTTATCCCCTAACCAACTAAACTTGGTTGTAAGACTGAAGTACTTATTCTTCAACCCCATCAGAGACTTGAGAAGGAATAAAACTTAAATACCCGAGTGAACCAGAAGTACAAGTTAACAGCATCCAAAATGAAAAAAACAATGACTGAGTGTTTACTGCCTGAACAGTCAGTCACCCAGCATTCAGGCACAGTACCCAGTTTCTGAAAAAGTCCAGGGGGAAAGATAGGTAATTGTGATGCTTTTTATTTTAAAGATATATTTTATTAATTTATTCGTATTACATTTAAATTGTTATCCCATCCCTTGTATCCACCCATTCCTCCCTCCCTTCCATTCTCCCTCTACTCCCCTCCCCTATGATTGTGACTGAGGGGAGCCTTCTCCCCCTGTATATGCTCATAGGATATTGTCTCTTCTTGGTAGCCTGCTATCCTTCCTCTGAGTGCCACCAGGCCTCCCCATGCAGGGGACATGGTCAAATATGGGGCACTAGAGTTCATGTGAAAGTCAGACCCCCACTCTCCACTCAACTGTGGAGAATGTCCTGTCCATTGGCTAGATCTAGGTAGGGTTCGAAGTTTACTGCATGTATTGTCCTTGGCTGGTGCCATAGTTTGAGCAGGACCCCTGGGCCCAGATCCACCCATTATAATGTTCTTCTTGTAGGACCCTCTGGGTTCTTCTATTTCCCCATTCTCTCTTACTTCTTTCACCAAGAGTCCCAGTAGGAAGTCTTCCCCTCTGTCCCACTTTCCTGGTAAGTGAAGACTTTCATGGGACATGCCCCTTGGGCTAGTGTCCAGATATAAGTGAGTATATACCATTTGACTATTTCTGCTCCTGGGTTAACTCACTCATTATGATCATTTCTAGTTCAATCTATTTGTCCACAAATTTCGGGAATGCTTTGTTTTTAATAGCTGAGTATTATTCCACAGTGTAAATGTACCACAGTTTCTTTATCCATTCTTCTACTGAGGGACACTTTGGCTGTTTCCAGGTTCTGGCTATTATGAATAAAGTTGCTTTGGACATGGTTGAGCAAATGTTCTTGTTGTGTGCTTGTGCATCTTCTGGGTATATTCCAAGGAGTGGAATAGCTGGGTCTTGAGGAAGCTTTATTCCCAGTTTTCTGAGATAGCACCAGATAGATTTCCAAAGTGGCTATACTATTTTCCATTCCTACCAGAAATGAAGGAGTGTTTCTCTCTCTCCACAATCTTGCCAGCATACCTACACAATTTTTTAAAGACATTGAACATTCAATTCTCAACTTCATATGGAAAAACAAAAAAACCCAGAATAGCTAAAACAATCTTGTACAATAAAGGATCCTCCGGAGGAATCTCCATACCTGATCTCAAACTGTACTATAAAGCAATAGTAATTAAAACAACATGGTACTGGCCCAGCAACAGGCTGGTTGATCAGTGGAATCGAATCAAAGACCCAGATATGAATCCACACACATATGGTCACTTAATTTTTGACAAAGAAGCCAAATCTATTCATTAGAAAAAGGATAGCACCTTCAAAAAATGGTGCTGGTCTAACTGGATGTCTACATGTAAAAAATGCAATTAGACCCATATTTGTCACCATGCACAAAACTAAAGTCCAAGTGGATCAAAGATCTCAACACAAAACTAGAGACACTAAACTGGTAGAAGAAAAAGTTGGGAAGAGTCAGGAACACATTGTCACAGGAGACATCTTCCTGAACAGAACAGCAACAGCCCAGGCTTTAAGGTCAATAATTAATAAATGGGACTTCATGAGGCTGAGAAGCTTCTGTAAGGCAGGAGACACAGTCAACAGAACAAAGTGACAGCCTACAGACTGGGAAAAGATCTTCACCAACACTACATCTGATAAAGGTCTAATACCCAAGATATATAAAGAAATTAACTCAGGAAATTAAACACCACCAAACCAAACAACCCAAATGAGAAATGGGGCTCAGAACTAAACAGAGAATTCTTAACAGAGGAATATCGAATGGCTGAGAAACATAAAGAAATGCTCAACGTCCTTAGTCATCAGGGAAATGCAAGTCGAAACAACTCTGAGATTCCATCTTACACCCATCAGAATGGCTAACATCAAAAACTCAATTGTGATGGTCTTTAAGTCATGGCTGGACCTGGAGTGTAGTGACTCTTGATCAGTGAGAGCTATCTGTCCCAGTCAGGGTCAGGTTCTCCCCACCTTTGCCTCTATTGCCTTTACTGCTCTCATAGTGTAGGATCTGTGTTTCCAGATCATGAGGTTGCAACATCCCACCTCCCAGTTCTCTTTCCACATTTTCTTCACTGTACCACACAATAAACATTTCTGCTTGAATTTTTTTCTTGTTAGCTCTGATGAGTGACTCCATCTGACAAAGAAGCTTAAATTATTCACTGCTTGTTTGATTTGGGCTCAGAAAATCGCCCAGAATTTGTTGGTGTCTGTGGTATTTTTACTGCTGATTGTTTTGTCATGGTTAGAGATGCTGCTCCTCCAAACAAACCCCATTGCTTAGTTAACCTCCTGACTCTATTTAGGCACACCCTCATAATCCGCATTTGTTACAAATGAATATGTATTTATTGCACCATTATAGACGAGGGTCATTGATGTCACTGACACAATGACTTCAATGAACGGACTTTGTCCTTGCTTCCCTTGTAATGGAGTTTACATTCTAGTGGGTTAAGTGCGACTGCTATGAAAGGCTCCAATTATTACACCTCATCGGCTACCAAGCTGTTCTTCTATCCTCTTTTGGGTTCATATTGCAACCCATATCAATGCCACATTTTTTATTATCTTTTCTGCTCTTGTACTCTAAGAGTTTTGGTTTTCCATATGCCTTCTTTCTAAATCTACCTAAGTTATAAATACAATCTTACATTTATAAAGTAATTTATTTCCCAAATATTGAGTCCTAACTGAAAATTCTTGTGGACCACCATGCACCCACGGCACTTTTTCATCTAACGAGTCTAACCTGTCACTTTTTGATTGTTTAATGCATAAGTAAAACCATGGGTCAATGAAGGAAAGCATACACACAAATGCTTCATGACAAGTAGAAATGCACATCATGACATAATGAGAAAAACAGTCATATTGTCTGTGGAAATAATTTGAACTTTAAGAGCGATGACACCTAAAACAAATGTAAAATTCTGTTAAATGAGGAGGCTCCAGAAATTAGTGTTAAGGGTAAATTTTCAGATCTTTTTGGGACTGTCCAGGATGCCCTGTGTTTGTTTGTACTATTTGTGTTTCCTTTCTTCTATGCTGTTTCTGGCATCATTGTGCTATTTTAGTTCTTACTTAACCATACTCCCTGTTGAGATGCTAAAATATCTTGAAAGTGGCAGTGCTGAGTTTTTTACATGCCCAGGAGGTGGAAAGTGCAGGGCTGATTTGTAATGACACTTTCCTGTAGAGTAAATTTTTAGCTGTAATGATATTTTGGGCTGCTTGATCCCTCTAGATTTGGAGAAGTTTGAATTACCTTAAATAACTTGAACACAAACACTCCTCTGTTACCCCTGAGACAACTCAGTGAAGCATGAAAATTGCATCTAAGCATCATTGAATTTTAATCCAAGGGGTTATAGAATTATTTACTGATATTTGGGAAATGAAACTTATTCCATAAGGAAGATCTGATCAAGGGTGGCAACCCCAGAGCAACCCCATAGCTTAATCCTCCACTGCTTCTACCACAGGCCAGGCTGTGTCTGTTTCAATCAGTGCAATATGCTAGAAATGCTGCTGCTTATGTTTTAAATACAGCTCTTTAAATATATATACTGGCCTTTATTTCACACGTGTTGCTTGCATATGTGCATGTGTACCATGTGCTTGTCAGGCACCCCAAGAGGCCACACAAGGGAATCAGGTCCCCTGGCTTTGGACTTACAGATGGTTGTAAGCTTCTATGTGGGTGCTGGGAACCAATCCAAGGTCTTCTGCAGGATCAGTAAATGCTCTTAACTGCTGAACCATGTTTTCAGTCTCTAGATGTAGCTCTTTTAAGTGGCTTGAAAGTTTTGCTTCCACTATTCAGGATATGGATTCCTGAATACTTTACTCAACAGACAATATGGAGATTCTAACATGACATGAAAAGGAAGAAGTGGCCCAGCTAAGGCCAATCTTATAGATGTCGGGTACTGGCCTGTACCTAAAGTCCACCTGGAAGTGGGTCCTATTCCCTTTGCTAAAGCTGATATCAAGTAGTTTGGATACAATCCATATAGCTGAACCCTTCTCAAATTCTGGCCCACAAAATTGAGAGGAAAGTGAAGTGGCCATTTTAAGTCACTATGTTTAGGGTGTAATAGGTAAAGGAAATAGAAACTTTTTTTAAAAATTTAACTTTATTAATTTATTATTACATTTCAATGGTTATCCCATCCCTTGTATCCTCCCATTCCTCCCTCCCTCCATTTTTCCCCTTACTCCCCTCCCTTATGACTGTGACTGAGGGGAACTTCCTCCCCCTTTATATACTCATAGGGTATCGAGTCTCTTCTTGGTAGTCTGCTATCCTTCCTCTGAGTGCCACCAGGTCTCCCCCTCCAGGGGACATGGTCAAATATGGGGCACCAGAGTACATGAGAAAGTCATACCCCACTCTCCACTCAACTGTGGAGAGTGTCCTGTCCATTGGCTAGATCTGGGTAGGAGAGAAGCATAGGAGAATAGCAAAGTAGAAGGATCCAGAGGGTCCTAGAAACCTACAAGAAGAACATTATGATGGGCAGATTTGGGCCCGGGGTCCTACTCAAACTATGGCATCAGCCAAGGACAATACAAGCTGTAAACTTCAAACCCCTACCCAGATCTAGGAAATAGAAACTCTTTGACTCAGTATCTATTTTAAAAACTGAGCCCCTTTAAGACTTAGGGAGTGACATAGAAGAGGATGCAGAGATATCGTTAGAGCTTCAGGAGATGAGAGATTGGACTGAAGCATTGTCTTCCAGAGACAACAGGACCAAGGTACATTCTGATTCAAAGACTGTGACAGCGTACCCAGGGCCTGCACAGGTTCAAGTCAGGATGAGTCCCAGCCCTTCGAGAGGAAGCATCATGGGATCACCCCAAACCAAGAAGCTATCTGAATTAACATCTGCTTACAAAGGGAAAAATTGTTTTTTTTCAGGTGGAGTCTCATGTGGTATATTAACCACACTTAAGGCTAGCCCACATGTCCAGCAGTAAATGGCCAATAAAAAATAAACTTAAGAATGTTTTTCTATTTATTGATTTGTCTTTTTTTTTTTTGTCTTACTATCCTTTTTCTTGTATATTATGATTTTCAATGTTGTATTTTTCTGGTTTTTATGTGTATGTGTGGTATATATGTGTGTTTATTTCTCCTTTTTTTCTACATTTTTTACTCTGCTCTCTTTGTTTTTGCTTGCCTAGTTTTTTATTTTTTATATTTATATAATTCATTCAGATTACATTCCGGTTGTTATCCCCTCACTTGAATTTTCCAGTTCCCACGCCCCTAGAGCTCTGACTGAAGGGGACCTCCTCTCCCACCCATATGACCACAACCTATCAGGTCTCATACAGATAGCCGGCTTCTCCTTCCTCTATGTGCTGCTGGGCCACCCCAGCAAGGGGAAAGAGATCAAGTTGGGAGCACTAGAGTTCATTGTCAGAGGCAGTCATGACTCTCACCACAAACGTGGAGAATGAGCTGTCTATTGGCTAGATCTGAGCAGGCAGTCTAGGTTTGCTGCATGCACTGTTCTTGGTTGGTACAACAGTTTGTGAAGGCCTCCCTGGGTTCAGATCTACCAGTCTTGATGGTCTCCTATGAAGCTCTTGAAGCCTCTGGGTCCTTCCATTCCCCCATTCTTCCATACCACTCTAACCTGGAGTCCAGCATCAAGTGCCAGCATCTGTATTGATCCTCCACTGAGTGGAGACTCTCAGAGGACATCTATGTTGGCCTAATATCCTTTTCTAAGTAAATATATGCCGTGTGCATCTTTGTAGGTCTGGGCGACCTAATTCAGGATGATCATTTCTAGTTCCATCCATTTTCCTGCAAGTTTCAAGATCTCCTTGTTTTTAATAGCTGAGTAGTATTCCATTGTGTAAATATACCACAGTTTCTTTATCTATTCTTTGGCTGAGAGACATCTAGGTTGTTTCCAGATTCAGGCTATTATGAATAAAGCTTCTAAGAACATAATTGAGCAAATGTCCTTGTTGTACGGTGGAGCATCTTTTGGGTATATGCCCAGTGGTATAACTTGGTCTTGAAGTAGCACTATTTCCAAATTTCTGAGGAAATGCCAGATTGATCTTCAAAGCAGTTATATAAATTTGCACTCAAACCAGAAATAGAGGAGTTCTTTATTTTCTAAAGAGAGAATGGGTGTGGAATTTGCTGGGTGGGGATGTGGAAAAGATCTGAGAGGAACTGAAAGAGGAAAAACACTGGTCAAAACATACTTTATGAGAAGAAAATTTCAATTAAAAATTCTACTATGTAATATAGCATAATAATGGGATCATAAGATTTAAAAAATAATATGGGTATTTTTTCCTGTTTTTTTTATTTATTTATTTTTAATTAATTTATTCTTGATACATCTCTATGGTTATCCCATCCCTTCTATCCTCCCATTCTCCCCTCCCTCCCATTTTCCCCTTATTCCCCTCCCCTATGACTGTTCCTCAGAGGGATTACCTCCCTCTGTATATGCTCATAGGGTATCAAGTCTCTTCTCAGTGACCTGCTGTCCTTCCTCTGAGTGCCACTAGGTATCCCCCGCCAGGGGACATAGTCAAATGTGAGGCACCAGAGTACTTGAGAAAGTCAAATCTCTCTCTCCACTCAAGTGTGGAGACTGTCCTGTCCATGGGCTAGATCAGGGTAGGGGTTTATATATTACCGCCTGTATTGTCCTTGGATAGGGCCTTAGTTTGAGCGGGACCCCATGACCCAAATCTGCCTATCATAATGTTCTAATTGTAGGTTTCTAGGACCCACTGGATCCTTCTACATTGCTATTCTCCCATTGTTCTCTCATCTAGAGTCCCAATAGGATGTCCTCCCCTCGGTCCCAGTTTCCTGGTAAGGGAAGATAAATAATATGGGTTTTTGACAATTTCATACATACATGGAAGGTATTTTGATAACTCTATCTCCAACATTCTTCACATCTCCTTCCCAATCTCATCATCTCCTCTTCCATACTAGTTTTTTTCATATATGACTTTCTGTCTTGTTGTGTGACCCATTTATTATAACCAGCATTGTTTCTGTGACCACTGGATTGGGTCAACCTACTGCAGCCTGGTGAAGACACTAGTAGGTACATGACAGAAGGTAATAGTTTTCTCCTTCTCAAATCTATTAATACCAAATAGTACAGCAGTGGGTTTTATCCACTTGAGTCCCTCCTCTACCTATGCTCGACTCTTGACAGGATTATAATTTAGGCCCATTTTTAAACAGATCCACTGTAGGTATCTACAGTGGTTGGACTCTCCTGGTTTTATTCACTGTGTCACCTACAAGGTGATATTTTTAAAGTCCTCCTCCATAACGTCTTTGTACCTCCTTTCAACAATGTTCTCTGGGCCTTCGAGGGGATGGGATAAATAGAGGTTTTAGGTCTGTGCATTCAACTGTTATTTATTCTCAAAAACTTCTGCAACCATCTCATAGATTTTTTTTTTGAAGTTCAAAAGATATAGGGGATGAGAAAGCCATTTGTAAGTACTTTTTTTAATGAATAAAGTCTTCTTAAGCCCTGCCTCCCCCCCTTTTTCTTTAAGGCAAGGTTTCACTGCCTGTTCTGGAACTCTCTGTGGATCAGAATGGCCATAAACTTACACATCATCTTGCCTCTATTTCCTGAGTGCTGGAACTAAAGGTGTGTGACACTAGCAGCACTAGCAGAAGAGTTAAGAGATGAAGCAAATAAACATTGTGTCAAGTAAAATTTTGCATGTATTATTATAACCGCGAGAGTTATTTATTAATCTGGTATTGATGAACTCATCATTAAACTTTAGTGAACACAAAATTACATGCAAAAGTTTGTATGAATGCACCCATATACACATATATGCATAATCAGAGACATAAGGCTTTCATTAGATTTTCTTTTTTTGTTGTTTTTTATTTTTATTTATTTATTTTTTATTAATTTATTCTAGTTACATCTCTATGGTTATCCCATCCCTTGTATCCTCCCATTCTCCCCTCCCTCCCATTTTCCCCTTATTCCCCTCTCCTATGACTGTTCCTCAGAGGGATTACCTCCCTCTGTATATGCTCATAGGGTATCAAGTCTCTTCTCGGTGACCTGCTGTCCTTCCTCTGAGTGCCACTAGGTCTCCCCTGCCAGGGGACATAGTCAAATGTGAGGCACCAGAGTACATGAGAAAGTCAAATCCCTCTCTCCACTTTCAAAGTTATTAGTGATCTTGAAAGGTAATTAAACATTGTCCTATAGAAAAAAGATTACTGGATTAAATTATACACCATCTCACAGTTATCTACATTTATTGGTTATTTTCTCACATTTTACAGACTAGAAATCATGCTGTAGTGCTTAAGTGACTCATTCAAGTTTAGTAAATGATGGATTTGTGCTTCGAATCCAGCTATTCTTGACTTTGAAGGTCTTCTGACCACACCATGCACATTAAAGACCTCATCTGTAAGCTACAGTAACAGTTGTTTAAACAAAGAGGAAAGGTACTAATGGACATGGGAACTTTCAAAATTTCTGGAAAGAACAGAGAGGTAAAGTCATATCTCCTACCACGGCATGTGGTAAGTGAACAACACCCTGGCTTGCAGTTCCAGCACAAAGGGAAACCTGTCAAGATGGTGCATGCCTATAATTCCAGATTTGGGGAGGCAGAGTTCATGAATTCAAGGATGTGTATCCAGGCCACTGGGGGAACCTATGAAATGCTTTTTCAAAAATCAGTCTTAAAACTATGTATTATATATGGCACATTCAAATAGTAACCACTATGTATAATAAATAAAAAGATGCAAGGATGGAGAGACAGTTTAATGGTTAAGGGCATGGGCTGTTTGTGCAGACCTAGATTTTATTGCACTAGTCACATGGTGGCTAACAGTCATTTTTAACTCCAGTTTCAAAGGATCTGATATTCTCTTCTGACCTTCACTGGCACTGCATACACATGAAAGACATGCATTTATACAGGAAAAACACTCAAAGCATTAGCCAGAGTTTGGGAAGTCTCTGTGGAAGAGTAGTCAGGAAGGATAGAAGGATTTAGAGGGTACAAGAATGGTGCAAGAAGACTGATAGAATCAACTAAAATAGACCCATGGAGGTTTACAGAGATGGAATGACTCATCGAAGACCATGCATGGACTGGACCTAGGTTCCCTACACATGTGGAACCAGTTGACAATTTGATCTTTATGTGGGTCCCCTAGTAAGTTGAGTGGCTTCTATGTATGCCACAGATTTTGATGCCTGATTTCAATCACTTCCTAAATGTGCTGCTTTGCCTGGCCTCAGTGAATGAGGAGGAGCTCAGCTCTGATGTGACTTGACATGCTGGGGTGGGTTGGTGGGGCTGGCTCCCCTTTTCTGAGAACAAAAGGAGTGCTTGGAGGTAGGGACCAGGAGGATTGGAGGGAGGGGGCTACAATTGGGATGTAAAGTGAGTATATAAATTAAAAATAAATTTAAAAAATTAAAAGGCAGGAAACAAACAAGCAAGCAAAAATCCCAAACACTTATAGCCATAAAATACATAAACAAACCATACATACATACATATCTTTTGCTGTTTATTTAAAGATATGGTCTAATAAATATTTACTATTAGCCCTATAATTATTACAGAAGTATTTTATAACCTGCTATAATCAATAAACAGACACATTATATTTTAAAATAGCCTTGGTTTATCTGGGGCAGAGCAGATATTAATCCCCTAAACTATCTTCCATATGTCCCTGCCCATATCCCATGCTATATGCTTCTAAAAGTTTCTATCGAGCTACCTCCCAGCCATAATCCCAAATAATTGCTAATGTTCTTCATCTGGGCCAAATCCTCCATCCATGCCAACCATGTGCTTTTTTCTCCACCTAACCCATGGCAGTGGCCTCCTTTTCCTCTTCTGAAGTCTCTTCCCCTTCCCAAGATCCTTCACTCGCCTAGCCCACAAACTTCTACAGTGCCTTCTGGCCCTGTCCAGGTACCAGCTTCTTATTGGTCAAACAGGAATATATTTTTAGGCAAGGTTACAAACATCATTTTGGGGTATTTGAGAATGTGCTCATCGAGGCAGCATGCAAACCTTGGGATCTAATAATTAACATCAAAACACATCAGATTAACCTCTAACACACACACACACACACACACACACACACACACATCACACATACATATGAATACAAGGATTACCTGGTATTTCTGATAACAGTCTACTTTTCATTCTTATTCTATTTTTTTCCGCTTTAGGCAGAACCCCCATCAGCGCTTTTGATATGAAGCAAAATTCTTTCCTTTTGGGAGGTTGAAACTTTTGATGGTTACATTTTCTGAAACTCTTCCAGGAAACTTTATTATATTACATTACACAAAAGGATGTAGATTAAGAGGGCTCCCTTTTCTCTCACCAAACCTCCACTTGCCCTCATCAAGTAGCTAAAGAGGCAAATCAATGACTTTAGCCAACCTTATAAACCTGTGAGCCTATTAATGTTTATCAACATAAAGAAGAGTATGGAATCACCATTTAGCAATCTCAGCTTCTAGCTGAGTGGAAATATTTGAGGAAATCTCAGTAGAGTGATTTCATCCTTTGGTACACAAACTTTAAGCAGGTATGGCCTAAAGTTAAGTAATGGAGAAAACAAATATTCTGCAAATGAGATATATAGAAAATCAGGGAGAGGTGCACTTTGCACCCTTGGGTTGCCAACCTATCTTTGGCAAAAGAGAAAAATAGTTCAGTTATTGGCCTAATGGCAGTAATTACTTTCTTCAGGATAGTGCCTGAGTCTCACTGAAGGAGTCCTTTAAACTGATTTTTATAACTGGTCTACAATTGACTAATCTTTGATTTTACAAGACTAATTACTCTTAGAAAATGCAATGTGTAACAGAAACTGTGAAAACAGGGAAAGAGAAGGCTAGTTCATATATAAAAATATTTCTAGATCAGAAAGAATGTTGTATTACCAGAAAAAATAGTATATGAAGTATTAATTAAGACCATATTGTGGTTGTTTGGCGGGGGAGTGGCTCCCATAGGTTTTATTTTTGAATGCTTTGTCCTCCATAAATGGAAGGATTGGGAGATATGGACTTATCTGAGTATTATTTGAGACCATTGGGTATGGTCATGTTGGAGGAGTTGTGTGATTGGGAGTGAGTTTTGAAATTTACAACAATTATGCCAGGCCCTGTCTCTCTCTGCCTGGTACTTGCAGATTGTGATGTAAGCTCTTAGCTACTACTCTAATACCATGTCTGTTTGCTGCCATGTTCCCCACTATGGTGGTTATGGTATATCCTCCTAAAACTGTAAGGAAGCCCTGAATTACTTTGTTCTAAGTCTTCCTTGGTCAGGATGTGTTATCAGAGCAATAGTAACACTAACTAATATGCATATGATATTATGCATACAAACAGAAAGTAGATAGGAACAGAACTTCTGAATCTAGAACTCCTCCTTATTTCAGAAAAAAAAATGGCACATCATCCTTATATAACTCAGTGGCTTTGGCATTCAGAGTTATAATACTATATCAGGGATAAAAATTCTGTCTGCAAACAGGCTAGCCTTGCTGAGGGAAAGCTCCTATAGGTGAGCCTATATGTAACCTGTCACTGCCTTTTTAGTGAGGTGTGTACATACGGAGTCCTTGGGAAAGCAGGATAATTGGATAATTGGTTTTCACTTGTAACTTGTCTCATTCATTCACTTTCAAGACCGTATTTTTTAAAAGTGAGACTCTTTATTGAACATTTATATAGACCCAAAATATTACCATATTGGCCTGTGCTAAAAAGTCCAACTGCATAGCTGTTTGTTGACTAATCCTGTTATGAGTATTCTAAATTCAGAAAATATATTTTATCTGGTCACACCACTGCCTGTGGCCATGACACAGGGTAATCTTTACATCATGTCTCTCTTTACCTGAGGAAGTGAGATGTCCTTTTATTTATTTATTTAACTATCATATTCTATTTCCACACACAGCCATGATCAACCACTCATGATTACTGCCAAAATATTGTGCAGTGACTTCTGTAAGTCATGCTTAATCTTTCCCACTTCAGACAGTAAATTATTTATGCACATCAGTGCTCCCTTTCAGAAAGGAAATAAAGTTACAATAAAGGGGGAGTTCTTAGGAAATCAAGTCCAAATAGCTAGTAATGCTTTGATTGATCACTGTCATTCTTTAAGTATCACTTTTACTACCAGCCAAACACTAAAGAGAGACATGAACATGGTAAGTTCTCTGTTCTACATACTTGAGAGCAGAGTTAGTCTGTAGAATTCCTTCAGGAACGTGCTATAATTTTAGTTTTACATTTTTGGAAGATGCATGCATTTGTATTTACCCTTTCCACCTTTTTTTTTTTCTTTACTGTAATGTATTAATGAAAAGTATGAGGATTCATTATGACTGTTCTATACATATGTATACATATGCACATACGTATTTTGGGCTTTTAAAATTCATATTTTCTCCTCCCTTAATTTTTTGTAGTTCTTTCTAAAAACAGTATTTTTTGTCTTTACTTGCCTTTTATTTTTTTCAGTTCTGCATGTAATAGAGAACACACACTACTTACCTTTCTATATCTGGATCATTTTGTCAACCATAATGTCCTCAATTTCATCTACATTCCTGTAGAAGAGTTGATTTCATTCATTTTGATTGAGTAGTACTCTACTATAGATATATGCCAAATTTTTGTTTTCCACTCTGTTAGTAGGCACTTAGATTACTTCTGTATACTTGCTATTATGTTAGTAGTATAATGACTATGGGAGCTCCAATATCTTTTCTGAGTGAGAGACAGTAGTTTTTGTTTTTGTTTTGTAGGTTTATTTTGTTTTGTTTTGTTTTGAGTAACCTCACATGGTTATACATTCCCATCCAGGATGTATTTCTAACTTCCCAGATCAGGAAAACACTTTGATAATTACAATATTGGATAGTAGTTGTAACTGTGCAAACAAGACCTTGGGAAATAACAAGATAGTTTTGTGATCTCTGGTTCTGGTGGAAACAGCTTTGTATCACAATTCAATTGGTTTCTACTCTATGCAAGCACTGCAGTGGACACTGGGACCCAAGTATTGGATTGGTGTTAATTCTGATCCAGTGTTAATAACTACTGAGTATTCAAGAGTTTTCATTTAATTTCCTTATTTTACCCTTTCGTTGTCATAAGTCTCTTGGGAGACAGAGGACAGGACTCGCATTTCGGTACATGATTGTGATCTCATCTCCTTTTCATTCTGTAAACTGATTATTGGACAATGTGTCTTACTCTCTTAAAGTGCTTCATGTTCATCCTCTGATCCTACCATCTTTAGGATCTTGGAATTAAGAAGCTCATTTCTACTGACATGTCTTCCGATGCCATCTTTGGATTATAGAAAACAGCTGCAAAATTATTTTAAACCATACTGGTGTGCTTCTCATTATTGTATTTTTACATTCTTGTTAATAGAAGCTTTTTTTTTTGAGGTCTCATGTAAAACATGTTTGGAGGTTTGTGTGTAAGCTATGCAAAAAATCATTACAGCATTTCAGTTCTTTATGTCTTTTAATTATTTCTTCTACATTAATCCAGCAATGTAAGACTTTAAAATTTAAGTGGGCCTGTTTGGGTTCAAATTACAGTCTCCTCACCAAGCCAGTAATATATCCTTAGGTTGTTATTAGTGTTAGCACACTTAAACCAGAGCCATTGGCAAATGCACTGAGACTGAGTAAGAGTGATGGCATAACTCCTCAGGCATAAGTCTCATATTCTTTGTTTAACCAAGATTCACTAGCTAAGTATGGAAGTAATCCTGATGCTTCTGTTTTACCTCTTGGTTTGATTTTGTTCTTCCTTTCACTAGAGCATATTGGCATATGATTATAATTAAAGTCACAGAGATCATGAATGGAATGGAGCTTCTTCAATTGGCTTCATTATTTTACTTTTTATTTTTGGTATGTGTGTTTTGGGGAGGGAGCATACACATATGCTCTGTGTGTGCAGATGCAGGTGTGTATGAAAATACATGTGATGGCCAGAGAACAACCTATGGTGTCATTCCTCAGTTACTGTTCACTTTGTTTTTAGAGACAGAGTCTCTCCTTGACCTTAATCTTAACAAATAGGCTAGATCGACTAGCTAGCAGCCCAGAGAACTGTCTTTGCCTCCACAGAAAAGAGGTTAAATGTCCATACCAGATCCTCTTCATGATTGTTTGAAAATCACATGGCCAATAAGATAATGACTCTTTAATGAATTAAAACAAAGAAGGAATTGACTTCTAAAAGTATTTAGGTAGAAGTATTTAGGTGGCCATTCATTTGGCATTGGAAATTGATCATGCTTGTTAAAATAAACTTTTAAATTCTCACATAGATATTCATTTAATTTATAGCATTGTGACTCTTCCATTTTAGTTTTCTGCCTCATACAAATATCTTGGCTAAAAAAAAGGTATTTGACTAACTATATGCAGTGCTTTAACCAAAAGGTTCACCTTGTCATATGCATTAAGCAAACAAGACAGAGAAGATTGTTCTAACTCGTGGTAATAATCACTCCTCCATCAAACCACCCTTAAATGTTTACAACATTCATATTGTTATATAAATATAGATAACAATTTGTTTCATCTAACAATCAGTAACATTGCTTAATTAATTAATCAGTCACAAATTAGCTAACATTTTATTGAGCCATGTTTAAAAAATATGTTATTTATCAAGTCATAACCATGTTACTAAGAGATGGAATAAAAATAAGTTCTTTCTGCCTTGAGGTAAACTGGGTACTAGATATATTTGTTGGATTAAATTGTTACATAATGTGTATGTTTCACCTTTATGAGACATACACATATGAGAAATACATTAAATACATTATGAATAAAGCAGGGTCTCTAGTATGAGATGTGTGGGCACATGATACTGGGAACCTGAATGATATGTTAAATATTCTGTACCATTATACTATATAAGCTTTATGAATAAAAGCATCAAGGTAGGATTAAGTTTAGAGCCCTCTCTGCTGCTGACTCCATCTGCTGGACCCACCTGAGACACAGACAGCGGAGACCCAGTGGAACCAGCAGAGGTGACTTGCTTGGGGGACCTAATCCCCATCATCTTATCCTGTAGAGGCCCTTGTCTGGCCATGGGGCAACATTCAGCTTAGAGCACTCTGTGCTTCTGATTCCATTTGCCTGACACACCTGGGACATAGATAACAGAGAGGAAGCAGAGCCAGTAGAGAACCACATGGGGCACAGATAGTAGAGGGACCACCAGGCTTGCTAACACAGGAGACAACCAGATGACTAGAGGTCAGCTTAAGAATACAAGCAGCAAAAATCAGGGCAATATGACACCAACATCAACCCTTATCCTAGCACAACAAGCAATAAAGATACTATCATATATGAATTGCAAGAAAATGAGCATAAATCTAAGGTTATCAAAAATAATAGAGGCTTTAAAGGAAGAAAAGGAATCCCTCAAAGAAATACAGGAAAATACATTTAAAAAGATGAAGGAATTTTAAAAATCCCTTAAAGAAATGGAGGAAAATACAATCAAATGGAAGAATGAAATTAATGAAGCTATTAAAGGCCTAAAAATAAAATAGAAGCAATAAAGAAAATACAGTACAATACTAGAGATAGAAAACCTAGGAAAGAGAACAGGAGCTACAGACACAAGCATCAACATCATAATACAGGAGATGGAAGACAGAATTTCAGGTGTAGAAGATACAATTGAAGAAATTGGTACATCAGTCAAAGAAAAAATTAAATCTAAAAAGTTCCTGATACAAAACAGCCAAGAAATATGGGAAACTATGAAAAGACCAAACCTAAGAATTATAGGAATAGAAGAAGAAGAAGAAGAAGAAGAAGAAGAAGAAGAAGAAGAAGAAG
>OU015742.1:38911717-38922780 GCA_907169655.1 Acomys percivali
GTGTGTGTGTGTGTGTGTGTGTGTGTGTGTGTGTGTGTGTGTGTGTGAGTGTTCCGAGCCTGTTTAAGGTAGTATAAGCTATTTTGGTAAGATAGTTGTAATTTTGGCTTAACAATACTTTTGGCTTACCATGGGTTTGAAAGAAAATAATCCTACCCTAAGAGTAAAACCTGTGCAGGTCTCTTTCCTGTGCTGTGTGGTAGCACTCTTCCCGTGTCCTTTTTCTGCTCCCATATGCATTTCCCAGTAGACAGGCATTCTGCCTTCATTAATCACCTTCCCATCTCTAGTTTCTAACAAATGTCTGGCACAGAAGGGCATGGGAATCATAAGAATCATGTCTTCAGTGACTGCTTACACTCTAATACTGTACCGCCATTTTCCCAGGAGAAAGGTCCAGCTATCATTCCTATTTTGCATATGAAGGAATGGAGTTACAGGAAAGTTAAATCTTTTGCTCAGTGGGATCAACAGCTGAGAAACAAAAACCAAGACAAGAAGCCAGGCATAGCTAGATTCATAGTATATTTTCAACTACTTTGCTGCACTTTCTTCATTAAATATTTATTGTGTGAATGAATGGCAAATGAAATAATAGATTGTGAAACTTCTTGTTTTCTTATACATTGCATGCATTATTTTTTACCCACTGTTTGTTTTTTTCATAGCTAACCCATGCTGTTATATCACTTCTGCTGAACTGCTGTTGTCCATCATGCACCCTTCAATATTGCACTCACTGAGCTGTAATTTTTGTTAAGTTTGTCTTCCTCCTTTAAAATTGGAACAATTCAATGTTACTGATTAGCTATTAGCTCATCATCCTACCTATCCTACCTATCTATTAACTCAAAGCTCATATTTGTCCATCCTACCTTGCTATCAACTCAACTCATAGGACATTATAAATGATTCAGAAACATTGGCCAAATACATTTTTAATGAATACATTCATGGGGATTTTCAGAAACATCATTTCTCAGCAGTGTTCCATTAACAACTCAAGCTGGATATTTTTCTTTTTGTTATGAGGGTTGTTCTGAACACTGCTGTCTATGTAGCAACAAGTCAGGTTCATATCCCCCAGCATTTTCCATATTATAACAATGACAAAATGTATCTAAGCATTGCCAAATATCTTCTGAGATATTTGAATTCCACTTTAGGCATCTTTTCTTCAAGTGGTTATGTGTGTTACTTCCTTTATTTCCTTCTGTATTATTTAGAACTCTATGTTGAGTAGGACGTAAACCCAACCTGAATTAGTCAAACCCAAATGGTGACATCTTAGAGAAAACATTGTTACTTTTCTTGAGGCAAAAATGACAGTCAAAGTACTATTTCCAACAACACCATATTGGAGAACCAATAAGCTCAGAGGACTTACTTATATATGAATAGATCCCAAACATTAAAAGGTCCTGCTCTAATATGGGTGATAATCTCATTGAAGCTATGTCATAGAGTCCTGTCTTAAGTAAATCTACATCTTGTTACTGCAGTATCTTCTCAGATCATGTTCAAGTGGGAAGGAGAAAGGATTAATGACTGAAGGTCTTGTGGCACCTCCCTTCTCCTAGGGAGTAATAGCCCCGTTACCACTACTACAGACCCACAGATCACTGTGTTAATCTTATTTCATTACTGTGACCATGAGGCCAAAGACATCTCTCCTTAATGATGATTGATGGCCATCTGAGGCCTAGGGAGAAAAGGCCACACTACAATAACAAGGCTGGACCAAAAACACTGGCTTAGTTTGAAACAAGAACCTGCATCCCAATTAATCAGCTGTGGCCAGCATTAGTGGGTGCTCTGAAGTATCAAAATTCTTCAGGACTCATATAGATGGGTTAAGGAATAAGGATACTGGGAGAATGTTTGCAAAAACAGAACAAAAGAAAAAAGGCACCTATAAGAATTTAGCAACATTTCACCAAAACCCTCTTCTAGGATAATCTCATTTTTAAAAAAGCATATGGAAATAGGATAGATTCCTTGGAGGGGGCAAACAATTTCTCTTAATTTCAACATTGGCCAAAATCATTGGATACCAGTAAGAAAAGTGCAATGATATAGCCACAGTGTAGCTCAGCTTGTTCCCATAGGATGTGTGAGGTATGTTACTGTAATTCCCCAATAGGCAACAGAACTCTGTCTCCAGGAACTGTGCAGTTTTTTCATTCTAAATCTGGTCTGGATCTCAGCCTCACTCTTTCCATGGTTCCCATGCTGTGGCTCTCTCCACATACTGTACAACATTGGATTGTTTACGTCTTTTCAACAACTCCAGAGTCTCACTTTACCTCAGCTATTTGCAAATTGTTATCTCTTTACTCTGGGTTTACTTTTACCCCTTTAGTAAAGCTGGCATGGAGTGTGCTTTCAGTTTGAAATGGTAAAACAAATGTCCCCCACTCTCTTGTTTAGATACTTAACAGAACTTTGGTTATATTTAGGTGATATGTATGCAACCTTTCATTTGCTGGAGAAGAGATGGGCACAGAAACCTATTGTGGCAAACATCCTTTCATCTAGGAAGATTCTGAAATTCTGAAATCTTTTGGTGAAAGCCTATGTTGATTTCTTCTCTGGCACTTGGAATAACTTTGGTTTTCCTGATTCTGCCACTCTGCTCTTTTTTTTTTATTAATTTATTCTTGCTACATCTCAATGGTTATCCCATCCCTTGTATCCTCCCATTCATCCCTTCCTCCCTTTTTCCCCTTACTCCCCTATGACTATGACTGAGGGGGACTTCCTCCCCCTTTATATGCTCATAGGGTATCAAGTCTCTTCTTGGTAGCCTGCTATCCTTCCTCTGAGTGCCACCAGGTCTCTCCCTCCAGGGGACGTGGTCAAATATGAGGCACCAGAGTACGTGTGAAAGTCATACCCCACTCTCCACTCAACTGAAGCATCCAGTGAAGCATCAGAGCTTCTGGCCTAGGGAAATAGTGAGTCACTCTGCTCTTAAGGATTTCTCTATATACATTTTCTAACACTGACAACACCAGTTAGCTGTATGAGTTACTATGGAGAAGCACCAGAGAGAAGTCATAATACAGCTGAGTTCATGGTGACCAACTAGACTTCTTCATCTTGTTCCAGTAGCTTCTGTGGTATTCACAAAAGGTGAGGTGGTCGAGGAGGGGACCCATAAAGTGCAATGTAAATCTTTGAGAAAAGTGTCTTGGCTTTGTAGAGACATTTTGAAATCTCAGTCTAAGCAAAGATTGAGTTGCATACAACTTTCAGGAAAAACTCAGCTCACCAGCCTCTACTATCAAATGGCTACTGCCTGCAACCTATATGTGCAACATCCTCCCAGCGTGTGGCTCTTGTTTGTCACCTATTCTCAGATGCTCACATCTCATTTGATTTTTGTCATGTGTTAGAAAGTTCTGTGTAGTAGTCTTTATAACCCATCTTGTAACTTCCTTGCCCTCTTCTCTTTTGTTTGCAGTGGGGATATTAGCCTTACACACACTCAGCTACACAGAATATTCTCTGATAGACAGTGGTAAGAAAGATGCATTAAAAAACTGATTGTTTTAGTTTTGGGAGCCAGAAAAGAAGACTGGAAAAGGGAGTACATTTCTGAGTACAGTATGATGAAGGAAGTGAAGAAGG
Source organism: Acomys percivali (assembly GCA_907169655.1). Classification (NCBI taxonomy): domain Eukaryota; kingdom Metazoa; phylum Chordata; class Mammalia; order Rodentia; family Muridae; genus Acomys; species Acomys percivali. Next base: position 38,915,351 of record OU015742.1, read on the forward strand.
TGATGGAGTTATGGAAACATCTTAGTGGCAGGACCTAAGGATCCTCCTAAGGGTGACTTAAAGGGGGACTGGGACCAGAGGTATGAATTTATCCTCCAAAATGCAGATATCAATTTGTTTTATTTCACCATTCTGAGTTAATCAAAAGCCAAGAAGAGGCCATTCTGCACTGTGCCTCAGTAGGTGAGACCACTTGATGCAAAAGCATCAGGACCTGAGTTCCATCATCAGTACATAAATCCAAGGCTGTGTGTACATCTATGCCCCATTCTTTAAACCCAACACTCAGGGAGAGGAGACACAACACAACCATAAGGCTTGATTGACAGCCATCTAAGTTGAGATGATAAATTGTAGGCTCAGTGAGAGACCTATCTCAAGGAAATAAAACACAGAGCAATAGAGTATGAGGCACTCCACAGTCTTTGCTGGCCTCTGCATACATGTCCTCACACACACATGCAGCTACATTCCCCTTCCCACCACACACATCACCACCACCACCACCAGCAGCAGCATCACTACAACACAAGAACAATGAGAAAACCCTTGGATGAGCCTTAGTCTTTTTATCCTAATGTTTTGAAACACTATGCATCATAATACTGCTTTGCTCCAAATGATTTGCTTTTAAGTCCTACCCTTAATTGAGCTGTAATTAATCTAGAATATCCTTCCTGAGGACTGGGTCTCACAGTATCTGAAAGTACAATGCAAGATGCCTAGAGAGTGTCTACTGTACATACCAGGAAAGTTAGGGCTAACCAACAGCTATTTAATTGGACTTAATAGATCAATAGGGGAAAATTCATAATCGCTGTATATAAGTTCTAGGCTTAGTGAGAGACCTGTCTCAGGGAAATAAAGTGGAGAGTTTTATTTATTTAGTTAAAAAACAAAGAAAGGTGGCATTGTTTAAACAAGGCCTGCATAATTACATCACTGGTTGGCATGATAAATAGGGTAGGAGATATCTCATAACAATAATTAAAGAAGTCAAAATTACTCAGATTTCAAAATTTAGTTAAGCAAAGATAGTATTATGAAACATCCTTCTTCCACCTTAAAAGCATTCTTACACTTACTGTCGAGAACATCTTATTCAGCAACAAGTAACTACCTTAAGGGTACTGAAGGAAAACTTTCTTCATCATCTGATTTATCCTCAAGGCTTATACAAATGTTGCAAACACACAATTATGTTATGGCTGATTTTGTGAAATTTCTTAAGCTCAGAAAAAGGATTGTCATTTTCTTCATTGAACCATTCATCTGTAATAACTACTAATGCTAGATAGATATCATGTCTTAAATTAAGGACACACTTCAAATCCACACTTCAATAATGAAGAAAAAATTTGAAAGAGGAAGAGATGTCTTAGAACATAAAATACAGGTACAATAAAATAAATAAGGCATTATGTTCTAGTATCTTTTAAGAAATTATAATTATTCGTACACACTGATCACTCATATTACTGGGCTTTCCAGAAGTTGTATAGATTATGCTTTGATGATGTCACACTCTGGATTGCCTATCTTACTTTTCTGTCCCCTGTCTGCACTTTCAAGTACTGTTATAAATGCATTCAGTACTTAATATTTAGCTGAAGAAAAAGTCTCCATCTTTGGATTTGGTCATATCTTCTAGGAAAGATACTTAAATTTTTGGGTTCTAGGGGTGATATTTTGCAGTCAATATGTTTGATTTTCTTTTTAGCAAAATCAAGAATTATTTATTTTATTTTATTTTTAAAATATTTTTTATTAATTTATTCATATTACATCTCAATTGTTATCCCATCCCTTGTATCCTCTCATTCCTCCCTCCCTCCCCTTTTCCTCTTACTCCCTTCACCTATGACTGTGACTGAGGGGGACCTCTTCCTCCTGTATATGCTCATAGGGTATCAAATCTCTTCTTGGTAGCCTGCTATCTTTCCTCTGTGTCCCACCAGGCCTCCCAATCCAGGAGACATGGTCAAATATGGGACACCAGTGAGAAGCATGGGAGAATGGGGAAATAGAAGGATCCAGAGGGTCCTAGGAACCTACAAGAAGAACATTATGATGGGCGGATCTGGGCCTAGGGGTCCTGCTCAAACTATGGCACCAGCCAAGGAGAATACATGCAGTAAATTTCGAACCCCTACCCAGGTCTACCCAATGGACAGGACATTCTTCACATCTGAGTGGAGAGTGGGGTCCGACTTTCACAATAATTTTTAATTTCAAATGAAATATTTTGTAGCACATATATTTGAAGATCTCTAAATATTTGAAAATATTTATATAAGGTGCTATGTAGGTTGCTGGCAGGGAGGGTAGTTATCAACAGTCTTATTTGAACCCTAGGAGTTACAATAATAACCACAATGGCCAGATATGCTCATTAGTAAAAGATTGTCGCCAGTGTTAAGAGGGAAATCAAACACTTTCTGATTGGATTTAAGGCTGACTCTACAGGAGGAAACACATGCCTGGAACTGTAAATGTAGGCAAGAATCCTTTGTTTTGGAAGTCATAACGCCAAGAGGAGAACCTACAACTCTTACTCCACATAAAGGATGTAGTATCAAATTATCCTCTAAGTTCATTTTTCACTGCATGCATGGTGCATTTTTCAGGCATTGCTATAGAAGTTTGTGCAGTGGATGCTGTTTAAAATGAAACTCACAAGTGGTCTAAATGCATAGAATATATGTCAATCAGCATTCAGCCTCAAATCATGCATCTATGTCACCAGTCCCTTTCTAAGGTGTAGAGAACATCACTAAAGATGGGGTAGAAAAACTAGAAGGGGCAGAAAGACTTTAGGAGCCAAATGCATGGAAGGACGAGATGGAAACAGTATTATTGGACATAACAAGATCACTACACTTAGGAGTTCACAGAAGCTGTGGTTGACTGGTCAAGATCTGTACAAGAGAAAGCCAGTCAGCATTCTAGCACGAAGAGGGAAGGAGCTCGCAAATCCCCACTCCTACTTGAGGAGCCTAGATAATTGGTGGCTTCTGGGGATGGTATACCCTTTCTTTGAGGGTAGGTCGAGCATACTCAATGGATAGCCTCATACCCATGAATATTTGAGTAGCACATAGTAGACGCGATAGGTTGTTATAAAGTAAAAGAACACAAGAGGGGAAGACAGGGAGTTTGAGGTAGATCTAGGAGAAGTTGGGGGAAGGGAGTGAATATGACTAAGATACATTGTATGAGATTAGGTACCAACTTTTTGGAAACATTTAAAAAACAACCCAGAGAATATTTTATTATATTCTTTTAATAATTGTCTTAGTATCACCTAAAATTAAAATACTAGATTTATATCTGTCAATAAGAATAGAAATAAAAACATTTCACTCAGAATTAACAATTTTTAGAGCAGTACAAATGATAACACAAATGAAAAAGGAGCAAGAACAACATAAAATTTGTTCTTGAATGGAATTTTATTAGTGATTATTAAATACATATACTCTGGGCTGGAGAGGTGGTTCAGTGTTTAAGAGCACTGGATAATCTAGATGGTTTGATTCTCAGAACCCACATAGTGGTTCATAGCTATCTTGGAACTCCAGTCCCAGGGAATCTGATGCAGTCTTTTGGCTTCTGAGGACACTGCACACACACACACATGATATGCAGGTATACATTGACACTCATACACTTTAAAAAATTAAAACCATATAAATATCTATATTCAGTGTGCCTTGGATTGAAAAACTTACTTTACATCCATTGATAATGTGGCTAGAGGATAGGCATTTCATTTCTTGTTGCTTCAAATATTTTGCATTTCATGGGACATGCCCCTTGGGCTAGTATGCAGATATAAGTGAGTATATACCATTAGACTCTTTCTGCTTCTGGGTTAACTCAATCATTATGATCATTTCTAGTTCAATCCATTTGTCCACAAATTTTGGGAATTCCTTGTTTCTAATAGCTGAGTAGTATTCCGTAGTGTAAATGTACCACTGTTTCTTTATCCATTCTTCTACTGAGGGACACTTAGGTTGTTTCCATGATCTGGCTATTATGAGTAAGGCTGCTATGAAACTGGGACAGAGGGGAGGACATCCTATTGAGACTCTAGATGAGAGAAGCGTGGGAGAATGGCAAAGTTGAAGGATCCAGAGGATCCTAGAAAACTACAAGAAGAACATTATGATAGGCAGATTTGGGCCCAGGGGTCCCACTCAAACTATGGCACCAGCCAAGGACAATACAGGCCATAAACTTCAAACCCCTACCCAGATCTAACCAATGGACAGGACATTCTCCACAGTTGAGTGGAGAGTGGGGTTTGACTTTCACATGTATTCTGGTGCCTCATATTTGACCACGTCCCCTGAATGGGGAGACTTGGTGGCACTCAGAGGAAGGATAGCAGGCTACCAAGAAGAGACTTGATACCCTATGAGCATATACAGGGGGAGGAAGTCCCCGTTAGTCACAGTCGTAGGAGAGGGGAGTAAGGGGAAAATGGGAGGGAGGATACAAGGGAGGGGATAACCATTGAGATGTAATATGAATAAATTAATAAAATAAAATTTAAAAAACCTGAAAAGCAAATATTTTACATTTATAACAAGGACAATGATAATTCCACTTTTTTGGTCACTGTGAATATTAAATAAGATTGTATTTTCAGGCTCTTAAATGAGTGATAGCATATCAAAAATACAAGATTACTGTCCTAACTGCTTTTGTTAGAGAAAGTTTTCATAATGTTGATTGATGGACAGCAAATTCAATGAAGTTAGATTAAGGGACAAAAGAGGAATACAACGAAGGCACTAAAAACACAGTATGCATTCTGTTTTTGGTTTTAGTGATGCATTTCCCAGGCTTGTCTCAAAATCTTGGTTCAAGTAATGCTCCTATCTACCTGATGTCATATTTTATTTTCTCACAAAATAAGATTAAAGGTCATGCCTTCTATTAAGACATAATAACATTTGGTAATATTATTATTCAACTGTCAAGATCAAGAACATATTTTATCATCTATGATATTTTCAGATTAAAAACTAAAAAGTTCATGAATAACTTTAAAAGAACAATATAAGATTTGAAAGAAAGCAACGGACTAGATGTAGCTACTCTTCCTGTAGAAGAGTAGGGTCTTTTGTATCTGTATTGCAACAGGTAAAAATAATTCCATGTTATTGAAAACTTTTAGAATCACAAAATTCTACCAAGGTATTGTAGTGGATAGCTCCCTCCACACTAACCACCCACTTCCCTCTTGCCTAATAAAAGATTATTTTGGAGATTATTAATCATCTTCTAGAAATTTTACATAAAACCAGAAGTTTCCATAGGGCTTCAGGCTACTGATAAAGAACCTGTTTACTTGACTCTTTTGAAGCTGCATGCTACATGTGTTCAATTAACTAAATTATAATGAAAGCAGAAATAGTATATATGATTTTTTACATTCTTTACCTAAAGGGAAGAGACACATTCTTTTTATTCATTTCTCTCTCTTTCTATATGACAGGACTTGGATGTTGAGGATGGAGCCATAGTAGATATTTTGAGCCCAGATATGAGACCTATGGATTAAATATGACACAACAATAATTAAATGAGTCCTGAGTCTCTGAAATTTGAAGAAGAACGTTTACCTATAAGAAAGTGATGAGCTCAGAGAAATGCAAATCAAAACAACTCTTGAGATTCCATCTTATAACCACCAGAATGGCTAAGATAAAAAATTCAAGTGATACCACCTGCTGGTGAGAATGTGTAGAGAGAGGAACACTCCTTCATTGCTGGTGGGAATGCAAACTGGTACAACCACTTTGGAAATCTATCTGGTGCTTTCTCAGAAAACTAGGAATAGGGCTTCCTTAAGACCCAGCTATTCCACTCCTTAGAATATACCCAGAAAATGTTCCACCACAGAACAGGAACATATACTCAACCATGTCCATAGCAGCGTTATTCATAATACCAGAATCTGGAAACAGCCTAAATGTCCCTCAGTTGAAGAATGGATAATGAAATTGTGGTACATTTACACTATGGAATACTACTCAGCTATTAAAAACAAGGAAATCCAGAAATTTGTGGACAAATGGAGGAAATTAGAAACGATCATACTGAATGAGTTAACCCAGAAACAGAAAGACTCATATGGTATATACTCACTTATAATTGGACACTAGCCCAAAAGGCATGTCCCATGAATGTCTTCACTTACCAGGAGATTGGGATAAATGTGAGGAAATCCTACTGGGACTCTAGGTAGGAGAAATGTAGGAGATGGGGAAATAGAAGGATCCAGAGGATCTTAGAAAGCTACAAGAAGAACATCATAATGGGTGGCTCAGGGCCCATGGATGTCTGCTCAAACTATTGCACTAACCAAGAACAATACACATAGTAAATACCAAACCCCAAATTCCTACTCTGATCTACCCAATGGACAGGACATCCTTCATAGTTATGTGGAGAGCAGGGACTAACTCTGACATGAGCTTTTGTGCCACATATTTGACGACCTCTCCTTGGGAGCCCTAGTGGCACTCAAAGAAAGAGTAGGCAGACAACCAAGATGAGACTTGTTAGGCTGTGACCATAAAGTGGGGGTGGAGATCCACCTCGGGCATGGACCTAAGGGAAGGTATTAGGGTGGGGCTGGGAGGGTAGGAGGAGTGGGAGGATACGAGTGATAGGATAACAATTGAGTTGTAATCTGAATAAATTAATAAAAAATAAAATAGTACAATTATAGCAACAACAAAAAGAAGATGATGAGCTTGTGTGTAATCCATTTCTAGTTTTGGCTAGCATTGCAATGAAATTCTAGATAATGCAAGAATAAATTGCTATGGCTTAAATATCCTTTCAGGCTCAGAGGAAGAATGGGAGGATATAAGGGATGGGATAACCATTGAGATGTAACAAGAATAAATTAATAAAAAAATTTTAAAAAAGATATAAAAAATATCCTTTCAGCCTCATAGGTTAAATATATAGTCCTACATAATTTTGGAAGATGGGGGAAGTTTTAGGAGATAGGGCTTACCTAGAGGAAGTCCTTCCTAAGCAGTGTTCTTTGAACACTCTTTACCTGTACTATAGTTCCATTTTATTCTCTGTACTTCATGGCATCTTTGCTTGACCATGCCATTTCTTCCCTGACGCTCAATCTCTTCACAACCTAGAAGCCATGAACTATTATTGATCATGGACAGAAACTTATGAATTATAAGTAGAATTTTTTTTCTTTCTTAACTTGCTCCAGAAATTGGGGTTTGCTAGTTTTCAAACAGGCTGTCAGCGAGCCTCATCCCAGAGCAATCATTCTGGTTTCAGATATGCTACGCTGTTTTGGTTTTGGGGTGTTTGTCTTTGTGTGTGTATGTGTGTGTGTGTGTGTGTGTGTGTGTGTGTGTGTGTGTGTGTGTGTGTGT
>OU015742.1:38922790-38935822 GCA_907169655.1 Acomys percivali
TGTGTGTGTGTGTGTGTGTGTGTGTGTGTGTGTGTGTGTGTGTGTGTACTGTGGCTCCAAATGCAGGTCTAGTGTATAACCAGCAAGCATTCCTTTCTACTGAGCCTCAGGCCTTGTAACAATTTCTTCACTCTCTCATGAGACCTTGTTTCCTGAGGCTACTTCTTCAGTGTAAACATCCTAGCAACCAGGTGCCAGATTGCTTCTCACTCAACTTCAGGATAGGTGCATCAAGTGGACCATATCTCATTGATTTCAGTCAAGTCAATATCTGAGAGGTGCTCACAAAAGTACAAATAAAGGGAGCTGTAGGTAATTGTGGGCAATCTTTAAATATAGTTGCGGGAAGAAGTCTTCCTCTATTTTCCTCTATCTTCCCAGGAGAAGTCCAGCTCCCTTTTAATCTGTTCCTCTAGAATAATTGACGTTTATTCTAAATTGTGAAACAAGGGTTGGATACAGTGGTTCAGAGAATTTTGACTTGTATTCTTCCACTTTTAGGCCTCTCCTCACCTGAAGGCTATGGCTTTCCAGCCCTTCCGTCATGTAAGACTACTTTTATTGTAAAGGCTTTTGTCATCTCCGGAACACAGCAGAACACACAGTGGAATCAAGGTCTGGATATAACGTAAGCTTTTCTAAGGAAGCACTAGATGTTTCTTTATAACCTCCACCCCTGTAGACTTCAATATTGTTGTTTTGAAAGAAAATGTTTCCAGCTGGTAAATTCTGAACCTCCAGATACAGGTAGAAAACAAAACTGTCCTTGATCATAGAAAAAGAACTAGCTGGGTTCTATGCTAATCAGAGCAGACCTCATTCTTTGTGAGAGGGAAAAAAAATCACTGTTGCTGAAGCACTTTGAAGTGAAAGCTATTTGAATGATTTTTCTGAATGACGCAAGGCTGAGCAGATCAAATCTGGTGAAAGAGAATACAGACATTAAAAACACTGAACATCCTGCTGGTCACAGGCTTGAGATAGAAACTTTCAGAAAAAAATAATCTTTTTGATGTAAAAGTTATCTAAGGAAAATGAACAATTTATATTGAGAGAATCAATGAAAGAAGTGGTCCCCATAATTAACATGCAAAGATAATGGCTACAACTCAGCTACAGGATGGTAGTAAGATTTTGTTTCCTTGAGTCTAGGCACCCTGTCAGGCCACACATGCATAGAAGCTCACTGTTGATAAATACTCACAATGGATTGTAAGGGACTCAATAATGTTATCACTATTAAAATATTTTTCTATAACACACACATACATACATGTCTGCATGTGTATATATAAATGATGCTTAGCGAAAAGCTCTGTTATACCTTAAAACCTCTACAGAATATATTTCTCTTGTAGACATCCATCTCAATCTTCTGATAAAGATGTAATTTATGGACTTTCTGAAGCCCTATTCTATAGAGATAGAAGCAGGCCTTGTCACTGTCAGGTTTCAGGGGAAATTCTGATCAAGGCATTCATTCTAGCTGGGATATAAGCTAGGGAAGTCACTCGGGGGTTTTATCTACAGCAGATTCTATCCCAGAAATAACAAAGGAGAAGTTAAAGTCCAAGAGGGCTAAAGACAAGGAGAAGGAATGTGTGGCTTGAACTACGTATCTGTCTGTCTCGTGCCTGTACTAATACAAAGCAAATACACAGAGGCTCCAGGGAGACCAGATGGGATAAAATCTCAAGGAGACAGTAGATGTCACTTTCAAACCTAACAAGCAAAGAGCAGATTACAGAATTAAGACAGAAGAAAACAAAACTCTACTAACAAAATGAAATAAGGTCTCATGGAGCTGGAAGAAAAAGAAGCTGCTGCCTTAGAATAGCCTGCAGAATCAGTTTTCAGTGTGAAATATATCTCCTTGTTCAAGTTCTGGTTCTGCCTTAAGAATCTGAGCTCTAAGAGGGCTAGGTCTGGATTAATTTACATAGAAGATTACAGATCCTGGCATATGTAGGTGAAGGTGATTGACAGTGTAACTAGGATATCTATAATATCTAAATTAGAAAGGACCCCACACCCAGGAAAAGCATAGATTACAAATGGCTAAGAGTAACATGTGTCACTTAACAGCCGAAAGGGCACTTTGGTACTCATGTTGTACATACTATTGTTCAATGTATGGGTTACCCAGATTTTTCTTTTCTTTTTTTTAAAGGAAGGTATTTCTGTGTCCAGACAGAGTTTTTCTGTGTAGCCTTGCTTGTTGTGGAACTTGCTCTGTAGACCAGGCAACTTTGAACTCTCAAGCGCTGGGATTAATGGTGTGTACTACTAACCCCCTCCAAACACACACTCCAAGTATTTCCTTCCATTAACATTTTAATAGACTTTTCAGGAAAGAACATTGGCTCTGAATTTCAATATCCCTAAGAGTACTTACTTGGAAAATGATGACATGCCACCAATAAGAGTCAGGAAACTAATCACCTGAGGAGTGTTGTTAAACCTTCATAGTAATAAATTCTGCAAATAAATCAATCCTGACTAATTAGACCTCCTTGCCTCTAGAGTGAACAAATGTGTTGACGCTTTTTATTTGCTTCTCTGTCATGGAGTATTTGCTACATGGCACTATTTTGTTTCAGCTACAGAGGTGAATGGTTGGCAGAGGTGAACATGTTCTATCCTTATAACGAAGGAGAAGTCGAAGATATACAAGAAAAGGCACATCATGGTTCTTTTCCCCCAGAAATTAGAAAAGTCCTCCACCATCCTTTCACCGTGTAATTTGGACTCACCAACAGAAGCCAGTCACAACAAGGACTGCAGATGTCAACCAAGAATTGAAGGCCAGGTTCACCTGGGAAGACAGTAGATTATTTCTCTTGAGCCTCCACAGTTTTGTTTCTACTTCAACACCTCGTCTTTCTCTGTGGCCTTTCCTTGCCACTTGCAAAATAAAGTGAATGACCCATTCACTCTGATATGGCAGAATGCTTGCCTTTCTTCTGTCTGCTTAATGGATATCACTACCTCTTTCCTGAATTCAACTCCTAGGCACCACCTTCTCTCAAACTTTGATACTATACCCTTTTATATGTCACTTGCCCACTCTCCAGAGCAGACTAGCATCTCACTTTTTTTGTGCCTCTAAAGTTTTCTGTAGAAGTCTCTAGAAGCTTCCTAAAATGTTTCTTGATTCTATATCTGTTCTTCTTAGTGACAGCACACAGCAGAATCCAGTCACACAGTCAAGAAGTGCATCTATGTAAATACATGCAACCAAATCTATATATGTATTCCAATTTTGTGTGCTTTGTGTGTGGTATATGTACATATGTGTGTATGGATGTGTTGACATGTGCATATGGGTCCTGTTGGACAGAAGAGAATGCCAGGTGTTCTTGTCTTTCACTCTCCACATTGTCACCTTGAGACAGGATCTCCTTGAATGTAGAAGGCTAGTCACAGAAATCTTTCTCATCCCACCACTCTACAGTACTGGAGGATCACACATGGTCTTGCCAAGCTTCTTATGTAGTTGCTGTGACTTCACCTTAGGTATTCATGCTCACATTCTTACTCACCATTATGTATTTTGTTATTAGGGAGACATTTTGTTGAGAAATTGTTGAAATTTATGTCTATTCTTGTATCTTGAACTCTTTACGAGTGTGAATAATTAATTTGGGTTTTCCAATCATAAATCTATTAACATTTAATTTATTTATGTATGCGTTTAGTGTGCACATGTGTATGAGATTGTACATGTAACTTTGTGTTTATGTGTGTGTGTTCACATGCTGTGACATGCATATGAGGATCTGAAAGACAGTTTGAAGGAGTTACTTCTCTCCTTCCATCACATGGGTTCTGGGCATTGAACTTACATCTTCAGGCTTGGCAGCAGGTACCTTTACTTGCTGAGCCATCATTCCAGCTCAACCTGTAAGTGTTCTTTTAACTCTACCAAGTAATAAGCAAACTCTGTAAAACAGTTCACTTAGAGTACAATGTTCAGTTAAACTACAATATAAAAATAGGAGCAAGTCCTTTCACAATATTATAGAGATGAATAGCTGATATTCATGAGTGTTGATACATGCATGAGAATTAATGAGCAGCTGAATCCTGAAGATGGGTGACAGTGATCCCTGCAGCCCAATATAGGTTTTCTGGGAGAATATCCACAACTAGCCCAGCAATCTTAAGTGGATAGTGAGTCAATAAAAGAGGAAACTATGAAAGACTCTGATCAAGCCTTTTCAAGGATGATGCAGCCAGATGCACCATGGATACCCATCTGCACATAAAAACATAAAATGTGTATGTGCATGTATGCATGCATTTACTTTCTATTAAATGAGGAGACTAGCTTCATTATCCTGTGTTTTTCTATCATGAATACATTGGTATATATTTATTTTCACCTTCTATACATTTAAAAGGCAGGTGAGAATGAGGTGTTTCCTTTAAACTTGGTGTTACTGATAGTATTTGATCATTATTTGATCATGGACTTTTCTGGATCTAAGGATAAAGGTCTCTTATTTAGTACAAAGAGAAAGACATAGAGGCAATATGACTAGCTGATGATCAGATGGCTAAGAGTCAGAGGTCTTTGATACCTCTCTGTCTTATTTAACCAGACTGTTTGTATAGCCAGAGGTGATTATTTGAACTGGAGCTGGGTTACGAAGAGGTCTTCAGGTCAGTTAGCAGTTGTAGTCATCTGGACAAAAGTTGGTTTGAACAAGGGCCCCAGAAAGCATGTGAAGGCAGCTTCACTAGAGAGAAGGTCTAGAAGGCTGAAGGAACTGAGCCAGATCATGATGTTCTCTGAGGAGACAGAAGCCAAGAAGAAGCCTTGGCCCAAACTCTGAATTATCAAAGGAAATTTATAAGACCCTCCTTATCAATTTAATGGTATGAGTAGGTCACTTTGAAGCTATTCAGATAGGGCACTGGAGAGATGTCAGAGGACCAGGGTTCAGTTACCAGTGCCTATATAAGGCAGATCAGATCAAAACTTACTCTAACTCCAGTTCCATATGATCCAATGTCCTCTGCCTTCCACAGGCAACTGTGCCCATGTGGTGCATATAAGCTTACACAGACACTCATACATATGCATAAACAAAAATGAATATTTAAGTATATACAGATGAATCACTGGACTAATTTATGACTTCCCTCTGTAAACTGTCTAAGAGTCCTACACACTTGGGCCAAAACTTCCAGCCCTATTTCTGATTGTTATAAAGTAGAAAGCTAGGGAAATGATCGGTGCGGTGTCAGGCCATGGCTTCTATCTGTGATACTTCTTGCTGATAGAAACTAATTTACATAGGCCGATGCATGTTTCTGTCCTACAGGAGCTGTGCCATTTATAATCCTGTAGACAGCAGTTACTTTGAATGACTTTTTTCTCACTTCCTGTATCCCCTTTATGTTGATAATAATGCCCCTTTGGGGGCTCCTAGGATCTCAGTTTTCTTTTCTTTCTTTCTTTCTTTCTTTCTTTCTTTCTTTCTTTCTTTTTTTTTTGAGATTTAAGGTTTTATTATTTATTTTTAAAAAAATGGGGAAATTTTACAAGATGCAAAGTCTCATACAGTATGTTATTGTTGGTTCCCTAACACCAGCCCTATCTTGTGACTCAGGGATGGAGACAATATGGAGAGCAGGAATGTGCTGGAAACTGATCATGGATACACAGAATACACCACAACAGACTTGAAGACAGATGATGCTGGGCCCGCCTGCTCCAAAAGCAAGCAAAGTCATGGCAGAAAGCAAGAAAACCGATGGACCTCTGTCCATGGGAAAGGCATGGGTGTGAGCCCATGAGCGTTCCTCCACTCCCACCAGATCACAGCAGTACGCGGAATGGAATGGTCCCAGGGCGTTTTTCAGGGGGATTCAGATTCCCAGTGTCTTGGTTCTGATTTTCTTTTCATATTTGAGTCCCGAATTCTTAAAGCAATGTAGGGGTTGAGCATCTTGAATGTTCCAGGATCCGGTTCTGCCAAATGGTAATTTGCTGAACTCCTGCTTCTGTAGCTATGGCTCCCGCTCCGAAGACACATTATCCTCTGCCCCGCTGCTAGCGCTGTGGTCTTCTTTAAGGGGTGGATTCTGTTCTCTGCTTTACTCAAAAGGCTCTTTGGCTCTGGTCTTTTCTTTTCTCTGCTGCTGTTTCTCCAGCTTTGACAGCTGCTTTGGATCAGAGCTAGCAGCACCAGGAGCAGGAGACTCCTGTTCTATAGTCACCGGCCCATTGTTCTGAATGAGCACCTGCATATAGGCACCAAACTTGCCATCTCTGATGAGCTCCGGTCTGTAGTTCTTGTGAAGCTGTTGTAGACGCTATCAGCCTGCTCTGTGGGCATCGCCAGGTGGAAGTCGGGCTTGTTTCCCTTGAGGACGCACTGGAGGGTGAACTGGCTGACACACAGCACCTCTTACTGCTTATCCATCACGCTCTTGGACCAGTGCTTCCCGCTCTCGTCCTCAAACACACGCAGATTTAAAATCTTTCAAACCATGTGTTCCAGTTCCTTCTGGGAATCTTCCACGGAGATGGCCAGCAGCACGCAGATACCCCGTCCAATGGCTCTGATCTACTATCCTCCGACTGTGACGCTAGCCCGGGTGACGCGCTGCACCACGGCTTTCATGGCTGCTGCTGTGGCGACTCGGATTTCAGTTATCTAGTTGCTATCTCTTTATATTTAATGCATCTCCCTAGCCCGGAGATGATGCCAGACTTTCTATAACCTTTTCCAGAACCATCCTTTCGAGGACAGCCTCAGATTGTCATCTTTTCACTGCGAATAAAATTGAGCACTATAAAAGTGAAGAATTTGCCCAGTCCATATGTGGCCAAGCCATAGGGAATTTGTGGGTTGGTGTCTCATTCAAACTGTCTTCTACCACCATCCAGGCCCAGTGGCAGGCACACTTGTTTAAACCCAGTGATCTTTCAGCTGAGTATACCATAGAGAGTGCTGTCATGATAACTTGTGTGCTCTGTTTGCCTCTGAAGAACCAGGCTTACTGGGGACAGTAGACAAAGAACAGAAAATGAATAATTTATATTTCACTCTCTTGCAGAGGCTCCCCACTGGGTTGCTTTCTAGGAAAAATATTTCTGGCTTGCAGGCCCAGCAGGAGAACATGTGCCAAGCCCAGCCCACTGGCCCCCTCTTCACACTAAGATATTAACCAGATAGAAATAACAGGCTGCTGGGTTTGATTGTTGCCTTTGTATCTTGGTCCCTGGGAAAAGGAGATGCTTTCTATTAACTAGAAAAAAAAAACCTCTCCCCAGTCTGAGTGTTTATTTGTTGTCAAAATGATCCAGATGGTAGGTAGACAAGAGGGGTGCTTATAGCAAGACCACCAGAATTCTTGTTTGATATTGCATATGAATTTCCCTTCTGAGCTCAGCTATAGGGCATTTTATTAATCTTGTTGCCTACCAGGTTCCATCTGCTAAATTATACACTCAAAATAGAGACAGGCCTCATAGATGCATCTATCTAATGTCATTTCTGTATGCTGTTATAAATTGAGATTTTTATAAATCAATAAATTGATTGATCTGTAGTACTAAATGAGATGTCCATTATTTTCTACAAGGAAATCTATATTGCTGAGAGAACAGTAGAACAGGGAAGCTCTAATTTATAGACCTGGCGATCCTATGATCCATGGAATACAGTTATTGAGATCAGATGTGAGAATATGACCCAAATTCTGTCAAGCCTTATGCAAGTGGATAGTATGCCTTTGATTTAGCATTAAAAATCTCAACAAACACTGACTTTTGTGGGTATTATCGGTTCCCTTTCTGCAGTGAACTCTGTGGTATTAGAGAGCAAACCACAGTGCAGCACTGAGAGCAGCGTTGCGGAGTGAGCAAGGTGAGGAGTAAATCGGGATGGCTATGAAGAAGCAGGATTGAAAAGGAAGATAGTAAAAAGAGAAGCAAGAGATAGACAAGCAAAAGGCAGAGATATATGATAGACAATCAATAGACACTTAGAGAGATGATATAGGTAGATGATACCTAGATATTTAAACAGATGTCACATAGATAGATGGTTGCTACTTAGATAGAGTATATAGATAGATAGACACTTGGCTTATATCTAGAGGATGATAGATAGATAGACAGATAGATTGATTGATAGATAGACAGATAGATGATAGCTAGACACTTAGTAAATAGATGAGATAGTTGATAGCTGAATACTTAGAGAGTAGATAGGTGAGATAGTTGATAGATACTTACATGATAGGTAGTTGAGATAGATGGATAGATAAATAGATAGATAGATAGATAGATAGATAGATAGATAGATAGATAGATAGATAAATGGTACATAGAGCTTAGTGTCCTTCAAATTAGTTGCAGCATACTTGAGATTTGAATTCCAGGACTTGTGCTGCCTGTGTCCCCTACTGCTTCAGCAAAGGTAGAATAACTTTTCTTCTAGTTTCTTTGTTTATGGGCACATTGAATCTTCTGTTCTTGTCCTTACCCTATTTAGAAAATTATCCTTGGGTCATACAAAAACCACTCTGACTGTAACTTTAGGCCTTCTAACTAATATAAATAGCATCCTTAACTTCTGATAATTTTAAAGATAAGACTTTTCCCATACATCTTTCCTGGAAAACATTAGTATACTCTCTGCTTACTCTTACTATTGGCATGCTCTTTACCAAAACAATGACCATCTTAGATGTAATCACATTGTAAAGTCATGTTGAGACCATATTCACCGACTGAAACCCTTTTTTGTTTGTAACATTTGTCCTTGCCTACTCTTCATCCTTGAGCCCCCTCCCTCAAAGTCTTTTGTCTTTATTTGATTTTTGCTTTTAAGATGTGTTTACCATACCATTACTCCTAACCTTAAGATGCTATTAAACCTTAATTTTACTATTCATTATAGAGTGCACCCCTTGACAGGTGATTCCATGGAAAGCTTCACTGTGCATCTGGTCGTGTCTATTGGCTACATTTTAGCACTAGATAGTAAAAATCTTTTCTCAAAGTTTATTTATTTAATAGCAGAGGTGTACTGCACCACAGCTATATTCACTCTCCCTTCCGTCCTGAGGTCTATGATCTTACAAACTAAGATAGAGCTAGAACTTCAGGAAGAATCTGCAGCCTCCAGTCATTTAATATTTAGTATGATGAAAAACTTCATGAGGTTCCATATGAAAAAATAAGCTTCCTCTTAACCTATAAAAACATTGACTGAATGTTTCCTTTTTGAATTTTAACTCCATTATATTATAAAAGTCATGAATCAAAAGATCTGTTACAGTGGTGGCAATGAGAAATCTGTGTCTATCCTGACCTTGTACTCTTAAATTAGACAGCCGTCATTATAACCTCTGAACAGTATCCAATAAAAAAATTGATGTTAGCTGCATGTATGACCTCCATTATCCTGCCTCTGTGGCTTTGCTTCTCTCCTTATTGCTGGCAATTGCTAATTTTAAGTTTCTGCCTACCTCTCAAGACTGCCGTTATTTTCCTCAATATTTCATTTTTACCCCAACAGTTTAATAATTTTAAAAATATTGCTTACGGTTCATTTGTATCATATTCACTCTCCATTCTTCCAGCTATCTCCTTCTGGATTCACTTTTACCTCCCTCGCCCAGCCTCTCCAGGGATTGTAGCTACACTTACCTTTGGGTATAAGGTTAAGTCTTAGAATATAGTAATAGGTTATGCTAGACTACCAGTGTTGCTGTAGTAGATCTTTTTCTAAGTTCCATAATTTCACTATAAGGGAAAGCTGGCTAGTTTTTCCATGTCAGGCATGTTTTTCCCCATTTCGTGGGCCTTAAGTTGCTACCAAACGTCAGAACTACTTCTTGCACGTTTAGGAATGTCTTGCCCCGCTGGTAATAATCGTGGGGCATAGGTGTTGCAGCTGTATAGCGTTGTTCAATGGCTCCCTTTGGCAGCGTGCATAGTATCTTCATGGAAGAAGAAAGGAGTCTTTCTTATCAGATGGTGTTCAAATCATATAAGTCCTGTGTCTTGAGTGTGCAGTATCTTCACCAATATGGTCCTACTATCAACCCCTTTGAGGAAACCAAGGGCTACATCAATAATCTATATTATTTTGGGAGTCACTTGGATTACTCTGACCAACATTTTAAAGGTTTGCTAGTGCCTGGTATTGGGGTTTTTGTTAAAAGGAGCAAAAGACAAATCACACTGAGTTTGTTTGATAAAGCTTCAAGGAATCATATTATTTATATTTACCTAGAATCAATACATATAAATGTATGTATACATATGCATATATAATATATGATATATATAAATATATACACATATATGTACATATGTATGTACACACACATATAACATATATACATTAAGCTATTTCTATTTGGGCTGACATTCCCATAAAAATCGTAGTCTAACATAACCCATAGTATCAAGCACAAGAAACCCTCTTGAAAAATAATCCATCAAATCTAGAGTATGATGCCATATCCTTCTGAATGGATCCTTCAGCATCCATCTACTGGACCATGGTTGGTCTACCAGAAGCCAGTGGAAATGGAGATTTAGTTGAAAGAGGCACAGGAATGTAGGGCAGTGGAAGGTGTGGGGGAAGAATAACTAACACTAAAGATGTTTGAAAACCTATATGGAAACCCTGCTATTTTATAAACTTCTTACACACACACACACACACACACACACACACACATACACACAGACACACAAACACACACAGAGAGAGAGAGAGAGAGAGAGAGTGAGAGAGAGAGAGAGAGAGAGAGAGAGAGAGAGAGAGAGAAATTGGAGTAATCCTACATGTGGGATTATGCTCCTGAGAGAAGATATATATTTCAATGTAAAAATCCCAATGTCAGGCATGGCAAGTCTTCCCCCTCAGTTGCTGATGAGAAGTGTCCCATTGATACCCCCAAACTATAAATGCTATTAATATTATTTCTGGTTACCTGCCAGAACTTGAGGGTATGATGCTATTGCTGAAGATACCACACAGATTGGTCACAAGATGCAGAAAAATCAAGCTGGTACTGATTAACTTTCATAGTGCTAGAAGGAGCTAGCTACATTTGGAATCATCAACAGCCTCACTTACCGGTGATTCTGTGACCTACAGTAAAGGATGGCATACAAATTTATGCCTGTGATCGCAACAGTGTCATTAATTTTATGTGAGTAACAGTTGTTTTCTGGTTGGATTTCAGATCTACTCTACAGGATAAAGCTATACCTAGTACTGCAAATATGGCCAAGAATCCATTGAGTATGAACTTACAGGCTCCAGAAGAGCACCCTCTACCCTCATCCTACGTAATGTCCATAATATCAAACTGCCCTCAGAATTTGTATCTGTACACTCCACAGATTAGTATACATCTCTGACTTCATTAGAGACATTTCTTTGTGCAACACATGGTGGTTAAGTCACACAGAAATCCACAACAAGTTTTAGAGAAAAAGAGTCAATGGAATGCTCAGCTTTGAATGGGACATCTATGTCACCAAGCCCCCTCCAAGACTCAGGAAGCAGTTTGGAAGGGGAGCCAGACCGATGGTAAGAGCCAGAGCTCAGGAAGGACAAGAACAAAACGGTGTCTTCTGGGCATAACAGGACCACCACACTCACGAACTAACAGCATCTGTGTTCACCTGCACAAAACTTGCAAACGATCAAGCCAATCAACACTGTAGTACTGAAGATGTTCAGGAGCCCTAACTCCTGACTGAGCACCAGAGGACAGTTTCTGGCCATTTATGATAGTCTTCTTTCTTAAACATTTTTTTGTCTCCAACTTTTCAAAAGATTTGATTTCCCTGTTTTTGATGCTAGTATACCTGAGAGTGTCTTTTTCCTTCCCTGGCTTAGTCTATTCTTTGGTGTTCATAGTATCCACTTTGTATTGTTCACTTCCTAGCATCTCCTACTCTTGTTTCTCTTCCTCTTATATTTCTCCTCCTCCGACAACTACAGCAACAGCAATAGTAACTGCAACAGCAACAGCAGCAACAACAACAACAACAACAACAAAATCTGTGAAGAGGTGAAGAGAAACTAGCACCCTGTCTGCTACTCTGGCAACTTAAGAAATGAACAGCAACTTTTTGCCCATGAGGGGCTATAGGTGTCTTAAAACAAACAAGTAATTTTAGTTTTGATTTGTCTTTGACTTCTGAAAGGCTTACATTATATTAGTTTCTAGGCAACAGAAAAAACATGTCTGCCACCAAGGAAGAACACAGGGTCAAGTCACAGATAGTTTATTAAAACAGACAGAATGCTCATGCCTCAAAGGCTTTGCTATAACCTAATGGAAGAATGAAAACTTACGGTTAGTAGGCTCTATGACTAAATATTTGGATTCTATTTCTCTGTATGTATGTGAGTGTGCATGTGTCTGCTTTTATATTTAATACAATTCCAGTAATGTCAGTTCAACTAAGAATAAAGGAAAAGGTCGTGCTTTCATTTTGCTTCATGTACTGATTCTTAAATATTTATCAAGTACCTATTTCATTACATAACTGCAGGGTTAACAAGAGAAATGAGATAGATGTAGCCCCTCTTATCATGAGACTTGCAGAACAAAAGTCTTCTATAGGGAAAAAGTGGTGAGGAAGACAGATACTCATGGGGCAAAGCATATAATGGTGATTAAGCATAAAGAAGAAAGTGACACCTGAGAAATCTTGGAACAGTTCCATTGGATACTCTGCCCCCAAGAGTTACCCAAGACTTGCCTCCTTTGAAAGCACTCTTATTTAAAATCCATGAAAATGTCATTTGTGATTTTTTTGGAGTCTTGAACTTCTCCTCTTTACACATTAAAGATTTTGTAATAAGCTTTATATTATGTTATGCACAGGTTCCATCTAAAATACTCCTGACTTGAGGTTCACCTTCAGGTGCTTCAGTTAGAGATGACCATATTCTCTTTTTCTTTTTCCTGTTTGTAATTATTTCCCTCTCCTTCTCCTTCTCCTTCTCCTTCTCCTTCTCCTTCTCCTTCTCC
>OU015742.1:38935832-38961728 GCA_907169655.1 Acomys percivali
CTTCTTCTTCTTCTTCTTCTTCTTCTTCTTCTTCTTCTTCTTCTTCTTCTTCTTCTTGTATTTTGTATATATTTATATATGTTAATATGTATGCACATGTGTATAGAGGTGAGTGCCCAAATGTGTGGAAAGCAGAAGTCAACATTTAATGTTCACCCTATTGTGTCCAACTTTGTTTTGGGGACATGGTCTCTCGTTGGGATCTGGAGTTCATTGATTGGCTAGACAAGGTATTCAGGTCCCTAGGGCTAGGGTCAAAAGTGCATCATGCCTGGCTTTTTTTAAAACATAGGTTCTGTTTATCTGATTTCAGAGCCTCATGCTTGCCAGCAAGCACTTTATTGACTTAGTCATCTCCCCAGCTCTGCAAGTGCGTTTTGAAGATCATAATCAGCTCTGTGGCAATGAGTGTGTAATGGCCAGCTCTAAAAATGTGTACACATACATATATTGATAGTTATACATATTTTCATGCTTATACATTTATTAAAACTTTCATGGCAAAATATGTGCCATGTATACAACAGTAGCATATGCAATACTCTTTTCAGTGAATGACATAGTCTCAACTGTATTTCACTATGCTTTTTGATCATTACTGAACTCTTTCATGCTTACCTGAACCCATTGGTATTAGTGATGCATAAAGATAGCTCCATCATGAATGTTGCTTGATGTTTCCATCTTATTAACTACTAAACAGAACATGAATAAATGGGGTCATATGTTAGAGCTTTGCTTATCAATGAAGTATAAGGCTTGTTTACTGAAGTAAACAAAAGCTTTAAAACACTGAGTATTTATTCAAATACCCATAGACATAGCATGCCTTAGAAATATAATCTGTATTACTAACACTTTATTTATCTCACTCTTGTCTATTAAACAAACCAGCAAATGAGGCCCTGATTTGTAACCCGTACCAATTTCTGTGGGTTAAATACCCATATTGTGGCTGAATTAAGCTGCTAGCATGTTAATGCAGAGGGAGCAATGATGTGCATCAGTTTTAGTACTTCTGGCTTAGAGATACAAGAGCAGGAACGATATTTAACGTGTGAAATCACTAGCAGTGAAGGGTCTTTTATGTTGATTATCTGATTTTATTATGACTTACTTAAACTTACATTGTGCAAAGAAAACTTTAACAATGGCTGTGTTTAACCACTTACCAAATTCCTATATATTTCATGACAGCTTTTTCAACACACCAGTCCTGGTAGGTTTTGGTTTTAGCAGAGTGTTCTGGGTCTCTCTCTCTCTCTCTCTCTCTCTCTCTCTCTCTCTCTCTCTCTCTCTCTCTCTCTCTCTCTCTCTGTCTCTCTGTCTCTCTCTCTGCATTTGATGACTTTAGCTGGCTTTTGCTCTGTGATCTCCAGAACCTAGGCTTTTCTTTACACTTAAGTATAACATCCCTTAAAATCCCTGAAGCAAGCAGAAGGCTGGCTTTTCCTCCTGACCCAAGGCAGCAAGGCATAAGCCTGCCAGAGGGGGTGTTTCCTCAAAGCTGCAGCTCAAACTGCTTCATGGTGGTGCTTATGTGACAACTCCATTAGAAGGGTGTGTCACACAGCCATTAACCAGTCACATCTTAAGTGCAGCCCGCTGGGCTCAAATACCACTTTGGGAAGTAACAAATAATTTTGTGTTATTGCCATAGGTCGCTGCAAGCTTCCTCCTGCTTTAGCACTTGTTTCTACAGCTCGTTGCTGTTAAAGGAAACCCAGCATTAAACGTTTAATTCTGAAATATATTTTCTCAAGAGGTATTCATTTGAGCTCCCTGGATTTCAAAAGTATTTTTCACCCTTGCCTGTAATCGGTATCAGCCCTAAGCATCCCAGCCGCAGGCCACTGAAGGATGAAGAATGAAATGGTTGCTCTGAAGAGTGGGTGATCACGGGTCTTAAGCAGTTCATCAACAGCATCAACAGCAGAGGGCAAGTGGGGAAGCTATCTCCACTCCTCCAATGGCTAGAGGCTGTGATTGCTACTTGTAATCAGGAACTGTAACCGTGTGTGTGTGTGTGTGTGTGTGTGTGTGTGTGTGTGTGTGTGTGTGTTTGGGTACTAGAAAGCACTCAAATGGAGTTAGTAGACTCAATGTGCAGATTTGGTGGTTGAGAAACATATTTTGTCTCAAATCTGTTTGGAATTGCAGTTCTTTTGTTTCCTGGCTATGGGAATCCACAAGATATTTCTTAGGTGACTTAGGGTGCTTGTCTGTTAACTAGTGAAAACATAGCCTTTGTGGATGTTCCATGAGAGTCAGATGCAATGCCATATAAAATGCCTGTAACAATAATTCCCACTGTTAGTAAATATGTGGACAAACTCATCACTATAGTCCCCTCTTTCATTGATTCCTAGTTCCTTTTGCCAGGTGAAAAAGATTAAACCCCCAAGCAGGTTTTGATGTTTGCTTAGGGAGTAGGTCACACACAAAGGGTTTCGGACAGTTCTCCTGGCCTAGGACGGTGCAGTAAGGCTCAGAATCCCTGGGGGCTTGTTAGGAATGCAGACAATTGGGCAGTTACCATCTCTGAAGGTGGAGCTCAGGAACCTACACTTACATAAGTTTTCCAGGTACTGCTTAGCATACGAAGGGGTAAGAGGCAAGATCTGAGTTAACATAGACCAAAACTCCTTCTAATAAAGCACCCCAATTCTTACCTCAATTGCAAACTGAGGCCTCATCCTGGAAGGTTACTAAAATGAAAAATGCTCATGAGTCCCAAGCTAGGAACTATAACGTTTGTAGGCTAAAAAACACTGAGAAGAATGTCTTAGGCCAATTTCACACTGACAAAAATATGTATTATGCTAGAACAGCCAGCACAATGAAAAGTTCATGTCTTGACCTCACTACCTGTTGCCTAGAACTGTACAAAATGACGCAGGGCAAATGGCTTATTTGGTGGGAGGCAATTCTGGGAAATTATATTGATTTCTGACATTGATATTAGCCAGACAAGTGATGGTCCTATTCTGATCTGTTCAAATCAAGCTTCAGGCACTAGCTTGCAGAGTCTGCATTAAGTGTAACAACTTCAGAGATTTATACCATTTCAATGGCTGAT
Source organism: Acomys percivali (assembly GCA_907169655.1). Classification (NCBI taxonomy): domain Eukaryota; kingdom Metazoa; phylum Chordata; class Mammalia; order Rodentia; family Muridae; genus Acomys; species Acomys percivali. Next base: position 38,938,912 of record OU015742.1, read on the forward strand.
ATTGAATCTGTGTGCATTTGAGTTTGGTCTCTGCTATGTGATTACATACATGTGATAATCTACTCATGAATTACTTATTCCTCTCATTGTCATCATCTTTTCTCAGGAGAAAGGTTAGTACACACACACACACACACACACACACACACACACACACACACTTATATATACAAAATGTAAAGCAAAAATCTTATACTAATGACAACACTTCCCTTTACACAGTGTTGAATTCCTTGTAATCAGTGTTTGAGTGATCTCTCATATTCTACAGTCCCTAAAAGACTACTTCTTGCCCAATACAACACACACACACACACACACACACAACACACACACACATACACACACACACTCCCAGCAAAATAAGCATTCTTTTTTTGCTGTTCATTTGTAGTAAAGAAACATGGCTACAGTAACTCTTACTAAATACTAGTGAAGCAGTTCTATTATATTGTCAGTGTTGGGAAATAATAATGACATAATTATAATTACAAGATTTACTGTGTACCAGACAATGTTCCAACATACTGGAAGACTTTAAACTAAGAATAGATTCATTATCATGCTCAAGGGTAACTCAACATTGAGAATACAAAACCAAAATGGAGCATTCAGGAAATTGCTCTGGCTGTCAGGATGAAGATGGAGACATTAAGTAATATTGTTGGAAAGTCAAGTCCATGCTGAGAAATATCTGGGTGAGTAAATTTATGCAGAAGAGAGGTCAGAGACAAAGGGAATTTTGCACTGATTCTTCAATTCATAGTGCCCATTTCCTATAGAACTGTATTTAGTTCTGCTACCAGTCTTTCAGTCATTTTGGACTTCCAAAAAAAAAAAATCACAGATTAGGTGGCTGTCTTAGAGTTTCTATTGCTGCGAAGAGACTCCATGACCATGGCAACTCTTATACAGAAAAACATTTAATTGAAGCTGGATTAGAGTTCAGAGTCCATTATCATCCTGGTGGGAAGCATGGCAGCATGCAGGCAAACATGGTGCTGAATAGGTAGATGAGAGTTCTACATCTGGATCCTCAGGCAGCAGGAACAGACTGACACACTGGACATCGCTTGAACATCTGAAACCTAAAGTGCACCCCTAGCGACTTCCTCCAACAAGGCTGTATTTCCTAATAGTCCCACCCCTATAGTCCAATGGGGGCCATTTCTCATTCAAACCATCACAGTGGCCTAAAGAACAATTTAGTCTCAAAGTTCTGAAGGTGATCGGTCCATGATCACCTTTCTGGCTTCTCTGACTCCTGAAGGAAACTTTGCTCCTGGCTTCCTTTTTCTCTGTTTCCTCACAAAGCTTCTGCTCAGTGTAATGTGCACATGGAGAAAGGCCTTTCTTCTTATAAAGCTGCAAGTCTTCCTGAATTAAGGGCTTACTCTTCCGGATTCATTCACATTCTCTAAAAGCCCTATTTCTAAACTATAGTTACATTAAATGTTAGGGGGTCAACATTGTGAATTTGAAGAAGTACAACTTAATCCATAGTAGATTCTATGAACAAAAAGCATTATTAATTTGAAAGATGAGAAAAATTAATGCATAGAAATAGCAATAATGTGCTCATAACCTAAAATATGAGATTTTGTTAAGTATAGATTAAAATCAAGAGCTCTGACTCCAGTGTGGGCTGCCTACTACTACCCCCACTATCAAACATCATTTTACAAATGGAATAAAGTTCATGAAAAATACAGGTGAGCTCCTGTTGGCCTCTTGGATCCTGTTATGTGCAAATCTTTGCTAGATAGGCATGGCCTCTTTATGACTCTTCCTTGGATTCTGCCTCTGTTAAATTGATGGTTCTATCAGGTGTGTTGTTGGTCTATAAAGAATTTGGCAGATCCTGGAAATTCAGAGTAGCCTTTTGTGATTTTTTTCCCAGCCTATGACAGCAAGAATAAACCTTCCCACATTTTGTTTGGTTGCTACTAGGGTGGTTAATGAAACCAGTACCTTTCTGGTGACATCTGTCCTTCAGGTAATCTTTCTAACTGGTCAGATGTAACTTTTTCTTGTCGGTAGCAATAAATCCAACCATGAGACTCACAGATAGAGAACAATTTGTTCCTTCTATGGTATATCTGCAGAAAGTTTTCTTGCTTGTTTTGACAGTTCTTTTTCAGAGGGGACATAAGCAAATGTCTGTCTCTTTTTTACAGATCACTAATGAACAACCAAAGGGTGATTCTACTGAAGTCCTTGCAGCACCACTGAGTTCACTGGGGTTATTTACAGAGCACAAGTGAAAGGTTACAGGGGGGTAGGTGATCCCAAAACAGCTGTGCCACCAGAAAGTCTCATCCATTATTGGATGATGATTTATCTGTAGCTGTATATAAGGAATCCCTCCTTCTATAAATAGTCCAGAGTCTGTATACTACAGCACCTCCTGAGATCACAAAGCCATGTGCACTTGGGGCAGAATTATATATACTTGGCTGAGTAGTACATGAAAGAGAAACAGGAATCTGTGGTGAGTGTCCAACATCTCTTCCAACTCTTCCTTCTATGAACAGTCAATGAAGTGAGCAAACCCTGGGGTGGGTGTTCTTGTCTTCAAGCTGCCTTGATGAAGATGGTAGTTGTTATGCTTGGAGGATAGAATTTTACAATGTTGCTGTACTAGGAATATTGTAAGCAAGAACTCATCTTTAAAACAAATCTATTCAGCCTGGGAATATGTACATGGGAAGTGTTCACCTTGTCAGGAAGAATCAGCTCTTACTGAGGAGAGGAGAATACATCACTTGGTGAGGTCACCCATGGCTATATCCTTCAGTGCCAGATATAGACAGGGTATGGGGGTGGGGGAGGGCATGAGGAGCTAAGAATAAATCTCCTGCAAATAGACTTGGGAAAGGTACATATCAAATGAAAATCCAGGACGAAGAATCACTGGCACCTTTTATTAGGATGGCAAAGATTATTTTTATTAACCAGTAAAACATTCAGTTTTGGTAAGATTACAGTAGAATGCTCTCTGAATTTATTTGTGTAGCCTTTCCTGAGGGTGATATAGCATCATGATTCAAAAGCCCCAAGGGAACCTGCTCTTTGGAAAAATCCAGTCTACTTCAGATGAGTATTAGAAGGAAATCATGTATCTGAACAAATATTTTTTATGAATACAGCATTTATAAGCATGAAAACTGGAGTAGGAAAAGGCTAATAACAGCAGAGTTAAGTAATATATGACACATTATAAGTAAGAAATACCTATGGGTAAGACTCTCATCCAGTACAATTTTACCAATATGGGAAAATACTTCCATAAGTTAAATTATTAATCAATATGTTACCAATTAGTATTTGCAGCTTGACTTAGTTCTGAATTCATTGATGAGTGTAAAGTCCAAAATTTTACAGAGTTAAGTTGCACAATAGTGGCTTCAGATTGCGGGTTTGTTTGTTTTGTTTTTCGATTTATTTATTTAAGTATGTGTAATATTTTCAGGTGTTTCAACTGGCATATATGTGCCTATGTGTGAGGTTGTTAAGATCCAGCTTGTTCATCTTTTTGAAATAGAATTTTTTATGGAGACTGAGGTTCAATAATTTTAGGGTAGGATGGTTGGCCATTTATTTCTAGGGACCATGAAGTCTCTGTCTCCCTGAGCTAGAATTATAAGCACATATGACCATGCCTGGCTTTCTGTATGTAGATGCTGAAGATACAACTTGGGTTCTCCTGCTCCCAAGCCAAAAGCATTAACAACTGAGCCTTTCTCTATCTGAAACATATTTCTCTACCTGTGCTCTCACCTTTATAATATAAAAACAAATTTATACTAAGGTTATAGGAAGAAACAGCATTTAGAGATTAAATAGAAGCACAGACAATGGATCTAGGCCCCTTCACCACCTCACCACCATCTCTGTTCTCCTGCCACCTTCCCTTCCTCCTCTTCTTTAGCACTCGTGATCCAGTTATTAACCATCTGTGACATTGCATGGTCATCTGACATGGACTATTAAAAACATTCTGGTGATTGTACACAGCTTGAAAATGAAAAAGAAAACACATTTACTAAAAAGATGGAAACACAAGATAGCAAAGCATCATTTTTATGTTAGAAACAGACACAATTTTTCACTCCTTTGTGTGCAAAAGAAATCCATAGTGAACACCTGAGCTCTGGCTAATGTTCACACAATAAGGAAGACAAAAATTAATAGTGTAAATTATATTTATCTCTGACTGCTATTTGTTCATATTACTTACACTAAGGTTTCCAGCTCAACAGTGAAGATATGTCTGGATTATATTAATATTAATATACAAATATATAATTACAATAAAAGATAATGTGTGTTATTGTGTGTATAACATTAATTATATTATACAATATTAATGTCTTAAACAAATTATGTTTCAGGAACAAGTCTGAAAATATTTTGAGATCATAATTTCAATTAAAGCAAATTACTTTAAAACTTCTGGCTTTTTTATGTGAGTTTTTTCTTTTTTATTATCTTTCTTTTTTACATATACATTTACATTATTACACATATATACAATAAACCACTTACAGCAAAAAGAACCATGAAACAATCGGGAATTATATAAATGTTACATTTATAGTGTTTCGGATATTTGTATTTGGCAACCTTGAAGAAAACATATTTCCTATCTTGGTGTGTCTAAAATTCTGAATGTAAATTAATATCTATCATATCTCATCTTTATCAACTTAAAATATCTATCTAGACCTAAAAACATTTTAACCCCTAAACAACCAAGCTTAATTGTAAAACTAAACTGAGTTTAGCAGATAGATATGATTCTATAGATAGATAAGGTAAAATAGAAAAGGTGTTCAAAAACCTCAGAGACCTACAGAATATGACATTTAAAGATTTTTATTATTTTAAGGATTCACTAACAATGAGACAGGTTAACTCCTGGTAACTCCTAGCCTACCTCAAAAAAGATAATGAGCATCAAAGAAACTCCTTATGAAGATGGCTTCAAATGCGACACATCAGCCCCTGGGCAATATGTCCTTGTTTCTGCCACAGACAGAATTCTGCCTAAAAATGGGCAAGCTTGGATGCAGGCAGAGTCTACAACCAAACTCTGCCAAGTCAGGGTAAGCAAGTCCTCAATATGTCCTCACAAATATGTCTGTCAGATATATTGGGCCAGAAGGCTGTAGATGATGCTCCACAGTTGTATATAGTTTTGGGTGACTGTTCAGGCAGCAAACTGTCTCTGTCATCTTCTCATTTTGGAAGCTGCTAACATGCACTTCCTGTCTACTCATTTAATTAATTTTATTCTTTCTCAAGTCTCTGATGGGGTTGAAAACCAGATAGGTTAGTTTTACAAAAACTTTTAGTTTTTAAACTGAAGGTTTGAAATCAAGATTCCTCAGTTTACTTGTACCTGAACTTGTATGTAAAGGGTGACACACTCAATTTTACAATTAGAGTGTTAACGTTGTTTTTCTGTCACTTCTATTTTCTCATCAGGAATTAATTTAAATGAATATTAGGATGGCTCCTCACAGGATTTAATCTATTCAAGCCCACTAAAGTTAACCAGACTAATTTCATTACACCATCATTGATGATGCAGCACTTATCCATGGGGAGGCTGGTGTTCTCTGTTCTGAAATATCTCTGGGCTGTAGCAATCTGACATGCAGAGATGGTTGGTGCTGGGCAGTGGTTTGTGCTCTAAGGAGCTGTACTTCTGCTTACTCTGTCTCCATCCCTTCAAATCAGCCTGTGGTGTCTAAGTACTTTCCAATGATTCTAAACTCTGACCTCACCAAAGTTACTCGTGGAATTCCTAGACTGGCAGGTCCTGCCTCTGGAGTTTTGGATTTGACATTTGTATCTGTCAAGAGTCCAATGCCAAAAAGACTGTCACTAGAGGATGTTGGTATGAGTAAGCTTAGAAGTAACTACTATGTGTCATGGCTACCCCCCCAACCTCCGCCCCAATACACGGCTATTAACCATGGACTTCTGTCTGCTGAACCCAGCTGCAGTCTCTGATCTTTTCAATAAAGTTCTTCACGCTATCACTACTGATCATATGGATGAGACATGAGACATAATCAACTCCTTCTTTCTGGATTGATCTTCTTGGTGTTTTTTTTTTCTTTTAAGCAATTGCTGATATAAATTCTCCTTTGAACCCTTTAGAGTTCAGAGCCACAACAGATCACTTGGGAGGATCCCTAGTCTCTTCCCATATTGTGGGACCTTTGATGAATGAAAATTTTGATCCTAACCCAAAAACTTCCAAATCACAGATCCTGCATCCTAAAGCTACGTCACCATTTCATAGAGTGACTTGTTGAGTGGAATTGTAGCTGCTGAAGCATATATTCTCACACTCCTCAACTCATACAGCTATTATTTGGTAATGATTAGGCATGCCAACTACATCATGTGCTGAAACAATGGGAGACACAAGTTAACAAGATATAGTTAGTTTGTTTGTAGAATGAAAAACATCTGTCAGAAAGGGCCCAGACGTTAGCAAATTATTCAGAAAACTGACAAAGCCTTGGAGTCAGGATGGAGAATTTTCAAAGTCCAGAGAAAGATGGCCAAAGGAAGGGATTTTGGTCACAGGTGAGGAAGCAATCAAGGTACACACTAACTCTGCTGATTACCAAGTGTGTGGCCTGGGTCAGGCTAATGTGCCTTTCTGACCCTGTGATTTTTCAGTGGGAAATCTGCAAACAATCACAGTGAAGATAAGATAAAGATAGGAAGATGAAGAGAATGCCAGCTCTATCTGTTAGCTGTATGATAACTCTAGTGTTTTCATCATAAGAAGAGAGAAAAGTGACCTTTGATACTAGTGCCTCGATGTCCCTGCCCAGATCATGTACCTGGTGAGAATCAATATAAGATCTGTGGGATATGTGAAAAACTGGGGTCCTAATTAGTATCTGTTTTTCCCTTCTCATTCATATACCTAAGTCTTACCTTGTCCCTCAGATTCAATAAAAGATTCCTAAGAATCAAACACATGATAGTCTCTCAATACACATCAAGTGTTTATTTCAGCAACATAAACAAAGCAAAGGCAGGAAGCTGTGTCCGGATGACGCCTTGCCAAACAGCATCTCTTTTCTTGTCACCTATCACTGCTATGTCCTCCTTCAGAAACATTTGCAGTGCAGGCACTGAAGAAGGTGACGATTAGGAAAAGGGAGAAAACTAGTGGGTAGAAGGAAAGCTAGAATAGCTAAAGGGCAAGGAAGGTTGGTCTATTTGAGCAGTAACAGCTGAAATGTCACGGCTGAGAAGCCTTTGAGAAAGGGCCCTGCAGTCTGGTCCACATAAAGAAAGCTCACCTTTCTCTTTTATTTTCTCACATGGTGTTGCTACATATGTTTTTTTCAGAAATCAACTCTACTTAAACCCCCGGAAGCAAGTCAGCAAACCCTCAAGCACTCTCAACTATTATGGAATAGAAATGTTTCTTGCGGCCTTAGACCCTCTTAGTCTCCTCTGCTTTAATGTTTCTCCCTACATTCATCTCTTCATAGCACTCCCAGACTGTGTGACCTACTGTTAGCTTCACATATCTTGCAAGGACAATATAAAGATCTGATGCCATGGAAACTAGTTTGGTGACTGAATTCAGTATAACTCAATTCTGGCAATCCACCAATTATATTCACTTAGAAGTCATTACAAGTCAGGATTACATCCCTTAGGATTTTGATTTAATTTCTTTAGGCCAAGACCCAGGACTGGGTCATGTTAAAGGTTGTTTAGTAGATTCTTCATGTGCAGTTGGAGTCCAGCATCATTAATTTGATTGAATTCATTCTCAGAAGAAAAAGTCCAGCCATAATTTGCCTATTGATCTTGCATGTTAAAAATATTGAAGAAAGTTAAAGTAGAGAAAATGTTCTTTATTTGTTGGAGATGAATAATTACATATTTTAAAAGCTAAGCCAAAAAGGTGGCATTCTTGTCCAAGAGGTTCCTAAATATCTTTTTCTTTTGTCCGAAATGTTTGGCTTATTATTTATGGCATCATAAAAAGATAGAGAAGCTTGGAAGATTTGAAAGTGGTCCTAGGATTAGAAATTTGCAAGGATTTGTGGTGAATTATGAAACAAAAACAGTGTCTAAATTTAGCAAAAGTAATTTCCCAATGAATTATTGCTCAATATTATCTTTACATATTAAATCTTGGCCTCTGTAATAGAGAAATAGAAGAACTTTATGGATTTTTTTTAAATATATAGGGCAGGCTCTGAATATACACACAGGCAGAACAACTCAGACTTGCCTTAAAAGGAGAGACAGATCAGTTTTTTTTTTCCAGCAAGTAAAACAAGAGCCGGAGAAGATGTCATTAACAGAGCAAAACAGAGAAGTGGCTTCTTCCTTCTGCATCACATCTTCCTGTTGTTGACTTAAGCATTTGATGTTTATTAGTCACTCAATACATGTTGTACTTGCTTTTTAGGAGTAGGGCTTAGTTAGGCAAGTGAATGAAAGTAGAAAACCCTGATAGTACTTCAGGCCCCCACACATTCACACATCCCACAGATCTCATATTGGTCATATTAAATGCGTGCCTGGGCAGAGAACTTGGCGAGGCTATGCCACCTGCATTGTTGGCCTTTTGGATAAAGAGGGACTGGTCAGCTTGCACATGGAGGAGTAAACCCTGGCTGGCTATTTCTGTGTACAGGCGAGGCAACTCTAACTTCTACAAAATTAGTGCCTTTTAAAGACAAGAAGCCTCTGAGTACATCAGCTTTTCCCCAAATCAGACCTAGCCCCTAGTCTTCTGAGGAGAAGATTGTCAGATAAGAATGACTACAGTTAATCTGTAATTTCATATACACAGAAAGTATGTTTTAAGTTATAAGCGTGTTTCTTTTGACCCAAAATACTTATGCCTAAACAAAACAAAAACAAACAAACAACTCCCTATTTGTTGTTGTCTTGAAATTAAAATATATCTAGACATATCCTTTCTCCCTCTTTGCTAAATTTTATAATCCTGACTAGGACTTTCTTCCCACCACAATCTGCCTGAGTTTCTTTCTTCTGTGCTCACATAGGGCTTAGCATCCGATATTGTGACTAATCAGTAAGAAGAGTTTTGCCCTTTTGCTCCATGAGGTACAAGGCTCAAGGAGTCTGACACAAATAGGCTGTCAGAAAAGTTGATTGAGTGGAGGGCAAATGTAACAAATATATTGAGCCCAAATTGTGACTGAGTCACAACCAGCTTTCCTGCACTGAGAGAAGGAATCCCACGTGCAGCTGACACTGGTCTTATATGAAAATATTTCTGGGGCTGGCCTGAGCTTTGTTCATGAGAACTTCCCTCTGCATTCTGGCCTTATAGGAGCACAATGAAGCAGCTTGCTGTTGCCTCCCCACCCTCTGGTGGGTCTGGGCTGGGTTATTAGGCCAGCAGAGTTGAGAGGTATATATTGCAGCAGGTGTTTCTCTCTCTGCTGCTGAGACATCCAAAGGCACTGTCTGCCTGCTGTACCTCAAAGCTGAAAGCTATTGAATCAGATCCTGTGGGGGGTAGTGAGGGCATAGGTTTCCTTTGACTTTGTGTTCTTGCTGTGTGCAAATGTCAGAAATTGATAAATTTTAGAAAAAGGAACTGGAGACAAAAAGAAAACCTAACCTTGAATGCTGACTTCTTTCCCATTGTCGTGAGCAATGCATGATTCACCTCCACGTTGGTACCTCCTGGAAAGCTGTGTCATGTCTCCATTTGTAATTTTCAGAAACCAATTCTAGCTTTTCTCTTTATGAGAACAAGTACAGGATCCATGAAGTTGGCTGCCATTGTCTGAGGGAAAAGATAAAAATGGGAGAGCCATGTGTGAGTGTAGAACTTAATGTGTGTTAAACATTGAGCAATGATGTCTAGCTTTAGAGAATGGCCGACAGGCTAGGCAGGACTTACAGGGACTCCAGATACAAAGCGAGGCTGGAACTTTTCTTAGTTTCTTTTCTTGTTGCTGTGATGAAAGACTCTGACAAAGGCAACTTAGGGAAGCGTGTTGGCTAATTTTTATTGTCCTTATGATACACCTTGCTATCCCCAGGGAACCAGGAAATGCAACAGAAGACTTTCCCAGGTTAGTTTGGTTTGGGGCCATGCCAGTGAGTGAGCATTTTGACTGATGATTGATGTGGGAGAACCCAGTGAGTGGTATGGGGAACACTCTGAGCCCTCTGAGGGTGGGTAGCACCATCCCTAGTCTCTAGGCAGGTGAGCCTGGCCTGGGTTGTGCTAAAAAAACAAAACAAAACAAAACAAAACAAAACAAAACAAAAAACAAGATGATAAGATAGACTTTCACAGATATGCCAGAAGTCTGTCTCCCTGGTGATCATCAAGGTCTCAATATTAACCATCACACATACTAGGAGCCTGAATACACATTGTTGGAAAAGCCAAGACTAGAACTCAGTTCTGCTGTTAATCACCCCAACTGAGGCTTCTTGAGTCTACTGACTCTTAAGCATTTGCTGTCAGTGAAAAGTCGTTAGAAAATATTAGTGAAAAATTTCAGGCATCGAGCCTCACAGGTGTAGTGTTGAGCACACTGTGCTTCCCAGTCTTCTCTACCTCCTTGATCTGATCCTGCCCAGCATCCCTCTCCTCCCCCTCAACACCTGATATTAATGAATACCCAGACACAGTCCACAGTGAAGAAGTTTTCTGGGAAGCATAGAGTTTTTTGGCAGCATCAAGATCGAGCCTCCCAGCCTCCTGATGCTTAGTCCATCCCAGAGCCTCTAATCGGCCCCATCACATCTTAGCTGTTGGGTGTGAAGACTAAGAACAGAGCATCAATAATTAAAGGTTCAATCACAGCTGAAGCTTCCCTTAGTTATTTTTCTCCAACCCTGACATTTTATGAGTCAACAAAGCCAAAGCCATCAATATGAAGCAGATTATTTTTAGCAGTTTCTTAACCAGTGTGCTCTATCTTTAAATTAAACACTGACGTTGGTTATTATTAAAATTCCACGGGCAGAGAGGAGCCCATGTTAGTACAGTAAACACTGGGTTTTCATTAGCTTGTTTTGCAAAAGCATCGACTCACTTGCTGCTCCCACCAAACATAACTGCGTAAGACTAATGGATTGTGGATTTGCTAAGGATTAGTTGCTCTAGGTCAGGACCTGGATGTGTGGGTGTAGTTTGCACCATTAAATATCACTGCAGACTTTAACCTTTTTAGATTTTTCAGTATCTTAGCCCTGATTCTATCTTATCATCATTTGATTCTATTAAGTTTATCCCATTCTCTTTCCATCAACACTAAAGACAAAGCATTAAACACATTGAAGGAAATATGGCCCCAGCTTTGGGAATTCAGGGATGTCTTTTTGCAGTGTGAGATAAGTAGGACAGTCTTTGTGTCATAAAACTAGAGTTCAGAATCAGTTCTTTTGAAGTGACATAGTCATATGATGCTGGTCTTAGATCCAAAACACTTGGCTTCTGCTATGTGCCAGCTGTATGCCATCGGATAAATGATTGAGATAGTTAGAAGGCATACCACAGTAATCAAGTAATTTAGAATATTAGACTGCTAAAGTTTTTTTGGGGGTATCTTTTAAATTCTTTTTTATTAAATATTTTTACATATACATTTATATTATTACACATACATATAATAGACTACCTACAGCAAGAAGAACCAAAACACAACCAGGAATCATATAAATGCTACATTCATAGTGTTTTGGATATTTGTATTTGGCAACCTTGGAGAAAACATCTTCCCAATTTTGATGAGTCTAAAATTTTGAATGTTAATCAATATCTATCACATCTCATCATTATCGACTTAAAACTTAAAACATCTATCTAGACTAAAAACATCTTAGCCCCTAAAAAACTAAGCTTAATTATCAAACTAAACTATCTGGTCTTCAAGCCCATTCCTTGAGAAGGAATAAAATTAATTACCTGAGTTTACCAGGGGAGTGCAGGTTAGCAGCTTCCCAAATGAGATGATGACAGAGATGGGTTGCTGCCTCAACAGTCACCCAATACTCTCTATAATGTTGGATCATCATTTTCAGCCTTCTGGCTCAATATATCTGACAGATATATTTGTGAGGCAGTAACTAAGCTTTTATTTAAAGGGATTTGAGTGTAGCAGAAATGCTAAGCCTGAATCACACACCTGGGGAGATGAGGATGAGGAGAGGTTTTGGAGGTAAGGCTAAGCTTCCTACCCAACCTGATGCAATATGTTTCACCCCTTAGTCTCCTACTACTGTTTTCCCAGAAAGTAAAATCCCCATTTCCAAGAAAGTTTAAATACCATAAAGAAAACCACACATTGATTAGTGTGCCCTGTATCATGAAATTCTGTTTCTCTAGATATCAAATGAGTGTTAGGAATATTTTATCAACATGATCATCATCTATATTACAATATAGAATTCTAGATTTTCCCACAGGAAGGAGACACTAGATTTTGGGGGAATTGGCATGTTTGAGTTCTGTTATTAATTCAGTATAATTTAGGAAGTAGGAGTTTGTACTCCCAGGTTAAAAAAACCCATCTTTAAATCCTCATTCAGGGCTTTACTGTGTAGCTTGAGCTTGGGCTCTATTGTGACAATTCTTTTAGAAGTGAGGAAACTGATACAATGAGAAGACTCTGTAATGGGGGAGAAAATGGTTTCGTAGTAGGACTTGCTAGAGACTAAGTGAATGAATGTTATGAAACATTTTTTGTACCAGACACATAGTATGTACTGAATACATATCAATTCTTGTCACGCTCGTCAGACTTTTACTGTGATTCTATTACATGGCAATTATTGCTGTAATTTAAGTGTGTACCCCAAAGGTTCAAGGTTGGAAACTTGTTTTCAGGTGTGGTGATATTAAAAGATGGCAGGACCATTAAGATAACAGGTCTCATTGAGCCCCTTAGATCATTAGTTTTACATTCTCAGAAGGGATGAACATGCATTTGGAGTCCTGCTAGGACCTTATATTCAGTCTGGTCCCCTGTCACAACATAACATATATTTCTGTTATTGTGACACAAGGTATAATGGAGTCCTTTTCATGAGCCAAATTAAGTGCCATGTCTTTCAATATCCAAAATTGTGAGATGAAATAGACTTTTATTTAAAAGTTACCAGGTCTGACAAATTTTGTTGTAGAATAATAGAGTAGGTAACACTATCATAATGCCAACATCTGCAGTTTCAGAGTGATAACATGGTCCCATCCTCATGAACACGGACCATGGACTTTAAAGAAGTTAAGCAGTATGGCAACCTGTATAAAGGCCTTGAGGGAGATGTGAGGAATTTATGTAAAAGAGACAGTTCTAAATAACACACAAGAATCTTTCAGTGGGTTAGAAGGCCAGCTATAGGGCTGTATGCTGACCAGAGAGCAGAAGGAAGGAAAGAATTGACTAGGGTTGGCTTTCAGTAACTGTTGTTTGCTGATGTCTCTTATTTGTGAGATATCTCCTAAGGTAGATTCTGAGCCTGCTGGTTACAGTGTGTCCATGACTATGTCAGCCTCCTCCTCACTTCATTCTTGGCTTGTCCCATCCAATTGTGAACATTTTAGCACACATCTTCTGCCAAGTCAAGGCTTGAGGATTTACATTTGCTTGTATGCTACAGTTATTCCTATAACTCAGGGATTTCAGACATTTAAAAGAAAACAAATCCATTGGGAAAAAAAGAGACATGTCAGAGAGAAGCTGAAATATCCATAGGCATTTATAACAGCATTTAAACCCAAACAAGCTGTCTTTCTAAAAGCCAAGTGGGGCCCTCAAACCAGAATCACTGCTGTTCCCAGTTAGAGGAGAAGACAAGCAAAATTCAGACCAAAGGAAAAGACTATTCTGGAAAGTTCAGAGAGAAGAACAATATATCTAGGGATAAAAAGATTCATTTCAAAAAATGAGCCCAAACACAACCATCCTCTCTCCATTGGACTCTTCTTTCCTTATATGGCTGGTTGAATTATTCAAACATTGTGAATACTTAGGGATAGAGTCAAGCATTTTAATAATGCCATCTAGTCAAGTGGCATAATTCTTGATTCAGGGACAAATAGATAAGTGAAAGACAGAGGTGAAGACACAGATGAACAGACTAGAGGTTATTTGAGCCACCTCGCAACCTTAAGGTTTAATAAGGACACGGGTTGTGGTTTCTGCTGCCCTTTGTGGCCATCAGGGAGATTTATGAACACAGGATTGGTGCCCTGCTGGACCCCTGTGGTTCTGGGTTCTTTCATTCTTCGGTTAATAGTTTCTACAGTGAAATAGGATGAAAGGAAAGCCAATCTATAGCATATGTGCCAGTAAGTGGCTGAATATGGTTTGAAACAAAAGCCTGGGCAGTTTTCTGATTCTTTAGATAACCTGGAATTTGCTCCTCATATGTACATTCTATGTCTCCAAAACCTAGATCTTTCAAGAATATGTGGCCAGTGATTAAAATTGCAGGACCTATCCCAATGTTTCTCTGATAAAGACTTTCAGAACTATCTTGTGTCTCTCTTGAGTGAAAGTCTTTCTGTATAGCTGACAATGGAATCGTGGGCCACCAGCAGAATTGGTTTTGTGTGCTGCGCTCAGGAGAGCATAGAGGGGTACGTGTGGGGGATGAGATTCTGTCACTATGTCTTTGCTCTTAGACATTTTAACTTAGTCTGAGAAAAAAAGATACAAAATTAACAACTAGGAAACAGTTTGCAGACAGTGTAGAAAAGAGATTAATCAGAGGTCAGAGAAAGGACAAATTGTCATAGAGCAAAATGTTATGTTTCTTTCATTTTGTACTTTAAGGAAATGCCCTGGTGTCCTCAGGTGTATATAAATATTAGTGTTTTTCCCTATATATTATCATATGACATGAATTCTCAATCCCTGTGGAAATCGTAATAAAGAATATGTTCTGTGTAAAAAGGGCTTAATTTCAATTAGGGCTCTCCCACAGAAAGAGGTAGAAGGACATTCTACACACTTGAAATAAACTTTCTCATATCCTTTTCAATGAAAAAAAAAATACAGCTAGTGTTTACATTGTTACATGTGTCCTCTGCTTTACACTCTTCCTAGATGCAGGGCATCTTAGCTCATTTTCAGCTGTAGCAGAATTCCACAGAAAGGGTGATTTATAAACAACAGAATTTCATATCCCACAGTTCAGGATGTGATTAAGCTCAAGAAGGCAAGAGCAAGTGCAGTGTTTAAGATACTGCTCTGTGACTAAAATGATGTCTTGCTTCCATGTAAATACTATGTCCTCATAGGGTGAAAGAGTAGAAAGGCAACAGAGGCCAATTCATTTCAAAGTCTTATTAATAAGCTCATTAATCCTTTGCTGACAGCATAGTACTCACGACTCAGTCCCTCCTTGAAAAGCTCCACCTCCTGATTCGACCATCACCTTAGGACAGAATTTTAGTGCATTGTTCTTGGGGTACTTAGAGTACAACAATAGACAACAACTTACTCATCGTTGTTTCAAATTTAATTTATTACTAATTTACTTTTTTTGCTGTTCTTTAACATAAAATCTGGCTATAAAGCCAAGATTGTCTTTCAAACTTCTATGTTTCCCAAGCTGTCCTTGAACTTGGAATACTCTTGTCCCAGCAGATGGAGGATAGGGATTGCAGGCATTCATCAGTACATCTGATGTCTGTTCCAAACTTCTGAACTCAGAAGTTGTATTAGGCTTTTGAATTATCAGCACTATTTGCTAAATTATATGCATAAAATGTGAATTATTATCATTTTTAGTTGTTTCCTTCTTGATTTTTAATTGTCTCATTAATTTTACTACAATTCCCCATTGGTTTGTGCATATTGATTATTTAGAGATTTTTTTCCTTCCTGTCCTACTGCCTACTTTCTGTGGGCCTTAGACTGAAAAGAATAGTTCCTGGGCTAATGATCTATGAAATATCTGCCACTCAATTACTGATGTCATTCAGACTCTTTAGGATATCAAAGTGCCCCTGCAAGCAAACATATTGCCAAATAGGCAAATATTATTCACCTTCTATGTTCTGTACTTTTCCTTAAATTTTTATTCCAGTTCTTAAATTCTCTGATCTTACAATAGATATATCAACTTGAACAGGGGAACACCCTACACAAAGACCTCCAAGCAACCAGGGAATACTGAGAGTTGGAAAAATAATATGCCCCAGGGAAGAGCACAGCAATACCAAATTGTCAGTCTCTGAAACAACATACATAAAAGTAACATTATACAGACTGAGCAGATTGAAGTTATATATTTAGAAATAAACATGTATATATGTATATACACATGAACATACACACATATCAACAATTAATAAACAAAGAATCAATTTATGCTATAAGCTCAAAAATAAAAGAAGAAATTAAAAATAAATTAAAATTTCCTGATCTTAGCTGCTTCTTTTTCTCTCTTTAGTGATTTTTATATATCAGATTATTTAAAATTGGAGGGAATTAATGGAGAGGTTAAGGTATGACATTTGTCTGATTGGTTGTACCTTTAGACTCTAGTGTATGACCTTAAACAAGTGAGTTAGTGGTTCCGTAACACGGATTGACAAGAACAATGTAAGAGATCTGGTGCATGTACGTCGGTTACCCCTTTCCATGCTGTTTTAGTTAAAGTTACTATGCTATAATGAAACACCGTGATCAAAGAAACTTGGGCAAGAAAGGGTTTATTCATCTTATGCCTCTACATCACAGTTTATCATCAAAGGAGGTCGGAACAGGAATGCAAGAAGAGCAGGGACCTGAAGGCAGGAGCTGATGCAGAAGTCATGGAGGAGAGCTGCTGGCATGCTCCTTATAGCTTGCTCAGACTGCTTTCTTATGGAACTCAGGACTACCAGCCCAGGGATGGCAACACCTGCAATGGGTTGAATCCTGCTGCATCAATCACTAATTAAGAAAATGCCTTACAGCTGGATCTTATGGTGGTGTTTTCTCAACTGAGGTTCCCTCCTTTCATATGACTGTAGCTTATATGAAGGCGAAAAACCAGAATGCTCATCTAGTTTTATCATTTCTTTGTTTTAGCCTCATTCCTATCTCATAGGCCTATTGGCCATTAGAATATCTTCTTCATCTTTCCCTGAATGTTGAGCCATTCCCCAGGATGTATAAAGTTTTCCTTTCTTTAGGTAAAGTGAGAACTTTATTACCTGAGTTGTCAAAGAGTATTAGTCATTGGAGAATGTCCACGACACTAAAGACACTCACCATAATGGAGATTACAACTGTTTCCCTCTGTTGCTTCCCTCTAGTAATAAGTCCCTTGTAAAAATAACTGGAAATGGTCAGGGCTTTAACATAAAGCAATCTTAGTTACAGAGCAGGTGGACCATTCCTATGCACATTAGATGACACTGATAATGTCAGTTCTCACTCAATAATCTGATGCAGCCAAACTGTGGCCAGTTCTTCATTTTCCTTATATCTTAAAGCTTGGCAAATATGGTACCTTTATTATCTCTTTCCAGTTTGCTAAGACTACACAAATGTTCTTTAATGTGAGCATTGGGTAAGTGCTGATATAAGATTATCAGATGATCACAAAGAAAGACACTATTGAGAATTTTAGGGGATGGGATTTGTACATACAAGGGACATTTAAAATCTCTATTTTTCTTATATGACTCAAGACTTGAGACATGACTGAACTTTCAGCAATCATTTGGGAAAGGCAGAAAGAGAGGAGTGGTCAGTCTGATTGGGAGAGTTTGACCATCTAGAGTCTGCTTATTCATGCCATGTTCAAGGGAAAGCAATTGTCCTTTTATTATAAAGTAACACAATGTTCTGTGTGTTTATTTAAAGGGCAGGTGGTTGGGATTAATATTTTTTGCCTGAGGCAGAGCCACAATGTAAACCAATGTAGTCTTTGGTGGAAAGAAAGAATCAAATACAAGAAGAGGTCCTGATCCTGAACAGACTCTGAGAACTGCTATGAATGGGTGTCCATAGCAATAGAATAGCAGCCTGGCTTAGGTGCCAGATGTTATTTGCATACTACCATGCTTCATTACCTTTTCTGAAGATGTTTCCATACCTGAGAGTCTGAGAGGGACCTCAATATGCTTCTAGCAAAAACATTTTCAAGAAAGGGAGATTTGGGATAAAATATATCCTTTTATGAGAATGACCTTCCCCTAAAATAAAACCCATCACTTCTTAAATGATTCTTGCACATCTGGTAAGGCAGACCCAACAATTTGATCTGGGAGAATGTCTATGGGTGGTCCCTCTGAATTATTGGGTAAGGTTTCCATGATTGTAGCTTTGTTTTGTTTGTTTGTTTTTGTTTTTTGTTTTTGTTTTTGTTTTGTTACCTGGAGACTAAAAATGGATTTGATCCTGTTTTAGTCATTTTCAGGAAAACATCCAGTTAGTCCAACAATGGCTATTTACCAACAGAAAGTTTAAGAATCTAGTAGTTCCTGAACCTCTAGGTCCTTCCTTTCCCCCAGTTTTCCATACCATTCTCATCTTTCCACTCAGAGTCCAGCAGTGAGTTCCAGATTCTGTCCCAATCCACCATGGGTGGAGTCTCTCAAAGGACATCTATGCTGGGCTAATATCCACTTCTAAGTGAGTATATACCATGCATGTCTTTCTGAGTCTGGGTTACTTCATTCAGAAAGACTATCAAGGCAGTGGGCCCCACACAAACTCTTGCACCAACCAAGGACAGTACATTCAGTAAACCTAGACCTCCTATTAAGATCTAGCTAATGGACAGCTATTCTCCACAGTTGTGGGGAGAGTGGGGCCTGCCTCTGACATGGACTCTAGTGTTTCCAATTTGATCACTTTCCCTTGGTGGGGAGCCCAGGCAGCACAGAGAGGAAGGGAAAGCAGGCTACCTGAATGAGACATGATAGGCTGTGGTCAAAAGGTCGGGGGGGGGGAGGTCTCCTTCTGTCAGAGGTCTAGGGAGGGGAATAGGGCAGAAGAGGGAGGGGGTGCAAATGGGAAGATATATTCATGTAATAATATGAATAAGTTATATTAAATTAAAACTAAAAAAGAATAGAATCTAGTACTTGTTGAGTCCATGAGGCTGGACTTCCCACCTGATATTCAGTGTGCACCAGAATCCTGAAGAAGTAGACTCAAATTCCAGTGGAGGAATGGACTTGCTAGTGAGCGTAAGAGCAATTATACAATGGAAGGGCAAGCTTCCTTCTTCCGTGTCCTTTTTATAGACTGCCAGGAGATAGTGTGGCCTAGGTTAAAGGTTAAAGGTGAATATTCCCATTTTAAAATAACTGAATTAGTTAATTCCACATTTAGCCAAATTGGCAACCAAGAATAGCCATCACAGACTTCAGGTATGATCTGAGACCAACCACTTTAGTTTTTCTCATACCTTTATTGAGGTTTCCCAAAGCTGCAACAATTGTCTTTGAGTCTAAGTTGTTTGAGAAAAACCAATGTATTAAAATTCTCCCCTCCAATCTGCTAATATATTAAGAAGTTGAGCTGGAAAGCTTGATTGCAGAGGGGTAGTAATGGACATCTTGAACATAAAGAATAAATAAGAAAAATACTCATCTCCTAGGAGGCCTGTAGTGAAATGAGTATTTGGGCAGCTGTGTGTAGCCGTGTCCCTTAGAAACACAGTATCAGGGAGGCAGAAAATAACAAAAGATTTAAAAGAAAAGCTGAGGACTGACAGATTTCCTTTTTAAAATCTTAGTTTTGCTTAGCAGTATGGGAAGTGATTTCCAGATCGTCCATCCATACCACTTGAAGTTTAGTATTATATTATGCTTGAGCAGAAGGAAAGTCTTAGCATGACCCTTCTGATATGTTTATTTCCCATAAATAATTTAACTTAAGTATTTAAGATTGGATATAGAATGTATATGAAATTTTTTTGTCTATGAAGTTTTCCAAAAGGGATTTCTGGCATGGAGGAATAGTGGTGTTACAGCTGAGGGTTGGGTATGATTGCAACTGGCCTTTAGTGGGATTGGCAGAACCATCTATAGTTAAATCATCAAGGAAAAGCTGTTTCATGGCTGGTCAGCGCAGAATGTTAATAATAAGACTTAGACCAGGACTAAGCTCCTGCTAGTGCTCATCAATTTAGTTTTATTCTTGCTGAGAAGTCATTTAGATAAACATTATCATCATTTTACCTGTGAAAGAATTAAGATCATGGAAATTAGGCAGATCCTTTCATTTAGCTAGTAGATGGTCTATGCCATAGCTCAAATTGCAGACACAGGTTCACTGCAGTGCTCTGGTAATTCATGAAAGCAGTATTTGGATTAGGGCCAAACAGCTAATAGAAAGTAATGCAACTGGCAGTGAAGATTTTAAGATAGCCTAGTATTGACTATGTGGTGTGGTTATTATTAGTCTCCTGTATGCTGATCTACAATGAAAAGAAGCGAGTGGAGCAAGGAGAAATACAAATCATACAGTTTGAGGAGAAAAGAAGCACCAGAAAATGTGGGTTTGGAGCTAAGTCCTGAGCTCAAGAAGACGAAAAGCTTAAAGAAAAGCCTAATGATGATAAATTGAGTAAAGGAAGTGGTGACCTCAGGGCAAGATGACAGCCATGGAAGCTTCCAACTTGTAAAATGGAGTTAAAGAAAAACCTGGGCAGTAAAGGGAACCATCAACAGCTAAAAATGATTAAAATGTATTGAAAAAGGTGACCAAGCAGCAGAATTTGGCAGTTTCAGCCATGGTATGTGGTTCTGGCTTTATAGTCAAGGAAAAATGGGTTTGTAGAATATCCCTTTGAGTTGAGGAAAGCTGCTGAGGCCAGGCATGTGTCAGAGTGTCCCTGTGTGGAAGCCCAGAAAGACCATTGTGTGAAGCTGTGAGGGTGAAGGCTGAATTTCATCAGAGACCACAAGAAGTTGGAGATGCAGGATATGTAGGATACCAGCCAAGGAGTGCTCAAGACCAGGTGTGGAACCAGGCCAAGAGACAGGAGGATGTTGTGGTCAACAATGCTGAAAGGATTAGGAGATCTGAAGGGTTCTTAGGCATCAGACATGGAGATGCAGAATTTGATATTCATCCTAAAGGTTTAGTCCTGCTTTGGTCTTGTATTTTCTCATTATGCTCCCTTTTCTCCCTTTTGGAATGGTAATATATATTCTGTACCATTGTATATTGGAAGTTTGTGATTGGCTTTTTAATTTTTATTTTACATGGGTTGAGGGATGGTCATAAGTCTGGGAAGAAACTGCAATTTGTACTTTTAAACTATGTTGATACTGTGATGGATTATGGGGACTTTTGAAATTGAGTTGAATGCATTTTTTGCATTATATGACTACAAGCTTATGGGGCAAGGGATTGGAATGTTACAGTTTGAATAAGAATGGTCCCCATAGACTTATATATTTAAATTCTTGGTTACCAGGCACTGGAGCCATCTGAAATGATTACAGGAATTAAGAGGTGTAGTGTTGTTGGAATAGGTGTTGCCTTGTTTCAGGAAGTATGTCACTGAGGGTAAGCATTGAGGTTTCAAATGCCCATGCTAGTTGTGCTCTCTCTCTCTCTCTCTGTCCTCTTTCTCTCTCTCTCTCTCTCTCTCTCTCTCTCTCTCTCTCTCTCTCTCTCTCTCTCTCCTCTCTCTTCTCTCTCCCTTCTCTCTCTCTCTTCTCTCTCTCTTTTCTCTCTCTCTCCTCTCTCTCTCCTTTGTCTTTAAGCCTGCTGATCAGGATGTAGCTCTCAGCTATTGCTCATATGCCATGCATGCTGCCATATTCCCTACCATGATGATAATGGACTAAGCCTATGAAACTGTAATTGATCCCCTAATTGAATGCTTTCTCTTTATAAAAGTCTTGTTGGTCATGGAATCTCTTCAAAGCACAGAGGATATAATATAATTCAGGCTGATGGTATTGTGGCTTATTGCATAGCCACATGAGTTTCCTGTAAGCAGCAGCTGTGCTTCATCTTAAACTGATGTTTGCCATATAGAAATGCACCCACTGAGTTGTCATATCTGCAGAATTGAACGCCTTCAACAATGTGAATTTCTATGTATAATGTCCTGACTTCAAAATGCCAAGGCACTCCAAGATTTTAAGAAAATGATGACTCATTTGAATAAACCCATAGTTAAACATGTTCCGCAAACCAATAGTTTGCCATCTCTTAAGAGGCTTTTCTGGGAAAGCCTAGCCAGTGTGTTAAAGAACAACTTGAACCAAGAATAATCCACTCAGATGGGCTGCCAGAGCACATGTCTCTGTGTGGCCTCTGCTAAGCAGTCAGCCAGAACTACTGTACTGCAATGATTGCCTTCATAAAACAGTGAGTGGAGGAAGCATGGGTATGCGCACACATTTTAGTGGTGAGCTCATTCAAAGGTTTGCACAATCATTGAGAGACTTTTCATTTACAGGCTTCTACCATGTTATGCATGCTACATCTTTCTCTGGCTGATGTGGAGCTATTGCCATTCACTGGGGAGCATGCCCAAGGAGACAGTGGCTCAGTGCCCTTCAGTTCATATCCACCAAGTGAAGAGCCCTGTGGCTTGACACGTGTTAATTACAGCTGAACAAATGGGAGCACAATTCCCAGATTCAGTTAGAGCTGAGTAGATTGACCTCTGGCATAAATAGTCCAGATGGACCTGGTGGGAAACTGGCTGGACTTGGATTTTCCTGGAGAGGTAATAGCTGCAATTTTTGAAGGAAGCAGGGAAGTGTCTCTGACTCTTACATGGGGAATTAGAATTACATATCTATCTATCTATCTATCTATCTATCTATCTATCTATCTATCTAT
>OU015742.1:38966689-39011550 GCA_907169655.1 Acomys percivali
CTCTCTCTCTCTCTCTCTCTCTCTCTCTCTCTCTCTCTCTCTCTCCCTCTCTCTCTTCCCTCATCCCTCACAAACAAATACACAATTGAAATAAAAACAAGAAACAATTTAGTGTATTCTGGGACACTTTGCCACAAGTCAGATGCCAAGTGTATAGATTTACGTATCCTAGTCATTGATAATACTTTGCTGATCAGTGTATTTTATTAATGTTAGTTTCATGTTTTTATTGGTGTAGCTCTGTAGTATAGCTCAAAATGAAGAATGGCTTTATTACTATTATTGTTGTTATTGTTGTTGCTGCCGTTTTTCTTCAGAATTTTTTGACTACTTTATGTCCTCTGTATTTCTATATATAATGCAAGAGTATTTTTTCAATTTCTGTCAAGAATTTCACTGGAAGTTTGATGAGGATTGCACTGAATCTGTGTGCTGGTTTGAATGATAATGGCTTCAGTAGGCTTATATATTTTTAATAGTTGATCCCCACTTGGAAATGTATGTGAAGGATTAGCAGGTGTGGCATGGTTGGAAGAAAGTCACTAGGGCTGAATGTTAACATTTCAAAATCCTGCATCATTCCAAGTTACCTCTCTCTGACTTCTACTTTAAGATAACAATGCAATGCTCTCAGCTACTACTCCAATGCCATGGCTGCCTGCTACCATGCTCTCTACCAAGATACAGACTCTAACACTTTGAAACTAAACTCTCTAAATAAAATCTTTTTCTATAAATTACTGGGGTGGTTTGGGAAAGAAAGCCTCGCCATAGGCTCATATATTTGGGTGCTGAGTCCCCAGTTGGTGAACTGTTTGGGAAAGATAATGAGGTATGGTCTTGTTGGAGGAGGTATGCCACTAGAGGTGGGATTTGGGGTTTAAAAAGCCCACACCAAGCCCAGAGTCCCTCTATCTCTCTGCCTGCATGTGAATCAGGGTGTAAACTTCTCAGCCACTACTCTAGCACCATGTATGCCACCAGGCATTCTGCCATGCTCCCTACCATGATGATAATGGACTAATCCTTTCAAAATGTAAGCCATTTTCCTTATGAGTTGCCATGGTTATGGTGTCTCTTCACAGCAACAGAATACTAGCCAAGGTAACTCCCTTTATCATTGTGTCTTATTACAACAGAAAGGAACTAAGAAAATATGTAAATTGCTTTTGGTAAGATAGCCGTTTACAATGTAAATTTGACCAATCTATGAGCATGGGAAGTCTTTCTATCTTCTGGTACATTTTTCAGTTTATTTCTTGAGTTTAAAATTTTTGCTACACAAGTCTTTCATTTTCTTAGTAAGGTTTTTCCAAGATATATTTTCTTGACGATATTATGAGTGGCATTATTTCTCTAATTTATGTCTAGGTTGGCTGTCATTGGTACATAAGAAGCCCATTGATTTTTGTACATGAATTATGTAATCTGTTACTTTGATAAATGTGTTTATTAGCTATAGGAGATATCAGGCAGAGACTTTAAGATTTTCTATATAGAGAACCATTTCATCTGAAAATAAAATACTTGGACTTCTTTTTATATTTATATTCACTTTATCTCTGTCATTGTCCTACTGTTTTAACTATGACTTTAAACACTATACTGAACAGGAGAAGGTAGTGTTTTATTTCAATGGAAATATTTTGATCTTTTTTTCATTAAGCATGATGCTAGGTGTGGTCTTGTTATATGTTGGCTATACTATGTTGAGATATGTCTTCCATGTCTATAGATTCTCTAATACTTTTATCATGAAGAAATATTTCATTTTGTCACAGTTCTTTTTTCTGCATCTAATGAAATGATCATATGATTATATAGTGGTTATTGGGTTACATTTCTTTTATTTATTTTTAAAATTTTAATTATTTTATAGCCTAATTCCAGCATCTTCCCTTCTCTCTTCCAAGGCCCATCCTCAAACCTCTTTCCCCATTCCCCACTCTACTTCTTCTGAGAAGATGGGAAATCCCCCAATGGGTATCAACCAACCCTGGAACCTCAAGTTACAGCAGGACTAAGTACCCCACTGGGTACTGGGACATGACAAGGCACCCCAGCTAGGGGAAAGGGATCCAGCAGCAGGAAACAGAGTCAGAGGCAGCCTCTACTCCCATTGCTAGGAGACCCACATGTTGAGCAACCTGCACATCTGCTACATATGTATAGGAGGTCTAGTTCCAGCTCATGCATGTTCTTTGGTTGGTGGTTCTTTTTCTCATGGGCCCAGGTTAGTTGGCAATGTAGGTCTTCTTTTGGTGTCCTTGACCTCTCCAGTTCCCTCTATCCTCCATCCCTCTTTTCCCTACCTTGGCCTATTGTTTGGCTGCGGGTCTCTACATATGTTTCAATCAGTTTATGGATGAAGCCTCTTGGAAGACAGTTATGTTAGGCTCATGTATTCAAGCATAGCTGAATATCATTAAAAGTTACAGGGATTGGCTGTCTACCATGGGGTGTGTATTAATTTGGGGTAGTCATTAGTTTGCCATTCCCACAATCTCTGTTCCATCTTCACCTATACACTTCTTGTAGGCAAGACAAATATTGACTCCAAGGTATCCCCTTCCTTTTACTGGGAATCCCACCTGGCTACAGGAGGTGGCAACTTCAGGCTCCTTAATCCCTCCTGCTAGGAGTCTCAGCTAGGGTCATTGCAATAAACTCTTAGGAGCTTCCCCTACTCTGAAAGCTCCAGGTTGATTCCACAGTAGTTGTATAAGTTCACACTCCCACCAACGGAGGAGTACATGTCTTATTCCTCAACTTCAACTACCATGTTCAGTTACTTGAGTTTTTTATCTTAGACATTCTGACAGGTGTGTAAGATGGAATATTTTTTTATTTGTCTATTTATAATTTTTTAATTTTAAAAAATTTTATTTTTATTTTTAATTTGTTGACTTTACATCCTGATTGTAGCCCCCTCCTTCATTGCATCCTGGTCCCAACCTTCCTTCCTCAGCCACACTTACTCCTTCTCTAGTCCTCAGAAAGGGTGAGCCCTCCTCCCCTATCGTCAGACCTCAGCCTATCAAGCCTTATCTGGTCTGCATGTATCCTCTTCCTCTGTGGCCTGGAAAGGCCACCCCACCATGGGGAAGTGATTAACAAGTGGGCACCAGAGTCCAGGTTAGAGGCAGCCCTTACTCCCCATATTATGAGACCTACAAGGAGACTGTCCTGCCTGTCTACTACATCTGAGCAGAGGGTCTAGGTCCTTAGCATTCATGACCCTTGGTTGGTGCATAAGACTCTGTAGCAACCCTCTCCCTCCTCTCTTACCTGTATTTGTTGGCTTCATTGGTCTCCTTGTGGAACTCCTGTCCCCTCCATGTCCTTTTATCCCACAACTCTTCCATAAGACTCCTTGTACTCCACCCCAAAATTTGGTTGTGAGTCTCATTATATGCTTCCATCCCCTGCTGGGTGGATTTTTTCAGAAGACCTCTATGGTAGACTCCCTTCCTGTTCCTTCTCTTTAACTGCTTCTGGTGTCTATTCTATTTTTCTTTCTGAATAAGAATTAAGTATCCTCCCTAGGATCATCCTTGTTATTTAACTTCTTTAGTTGTATGTATTGTAGTGTGGTTATCCTGTGTTATTTGGCTAATATCTACTTTTAAGTGAATATATACCATGTGTGTCTTTCTGGGTCTGGCTTACCTTACTCAGCATGATCATTGAGAGTTCCATTCACTTGCCTGAAAATTTCAAAATTTGTTTTTAATAGCTGAGTAGTATTCCATTGTGTAAATGTACCACAGTTTCTTTATCCATGCTTCAGTTGAGAGACATCTATGTTGTTTCCAGATTCTGGCTATAATGAATAAATCTGCTATGAACTTGGTTGAGCAAATGTCATTGTTGTATAGTGGAGCATCTTTGGTGTATATCTTTTGAGAATTCTCTATTTTTGTTGTTTTCTTCATGTTCAGTTTGATTTTTAGTTCTTTGAATACTGTAAATAGTAACCTTCTATCTGGTGTATAATTATCAAGATATTTGTTCCATTCTATAGGTTACATCTTTGGTTAAACGATGATGTCATTTCCAAACAGAAGCCTTTTAGTTTCCTGAAGTCCCATTTATTAAGTTTTGGTCTTAATGCTTGAGCTATTTTTAGAAAGTGATTTTCTGTGTTAATAAGTTCACAAATATTCTCCATTTTCTCTTCTATGAGATTGATAATATTAGGCCTTATGTTGAGGTGGTAGATACTCTTTTTGTTGTGTAACTGAATTCAGGTCACAAGTATTATATTGGTAATTTTTACATCTATATTCTTGAGAGAAATTGATCTATAATTTTCTACTTAGATTTTATCTTTGTCTGGTTTTGATGTCAGGACAATACTGGCCAAAATATATAGTGGACAAAATATGGCATCTGTTAACACATTGTGCTTGTCAAACTGGATAGGTACCTGTAGAAGAATGAAACTAGATGCTTGTATCTCATACTTCACAAAGCTCAACTTCAAATGGATCAATAATCTCAACATAAGGTCTGATAAGCTGGATCTGAGAAAGGGGAAAGTAGGACATACACTTTTTCTTTATCTTTTTATTTTTCCCTTCACAGGAAAGGACTTTCTGGACAGGACTCTGACTGGGAAAGTATCAAGACCAATAAATGCTGTATGAGATCTCATGAAGTTAAGTTTCTGTATAGTAAAGGACAACATCACTTAAATGAGGTAGCAGCCTGATGAATTAGAAAAAAATTATCAATCATACATCTGACAAAGAGTTATAATCTAGAATATACAAAGAACTACAAAAGCTGAACATTAGGCAAACAAACAATCCAACTAAAAATGGAGGCATGGAAGCAAAGATATAATTCTCAAAAGATGAAAAACAATTGGTTGAGAAACATTTTAAAAAATGGTCAACATCCTCATCCATCTGGTAAATGGAAATTAAAACCACTTTGACATTTCATCTTCTACCAGTAATAATGGCTATAATCAACAGGCATATAAATACAAGATAACAAAAATGATGAAACATGTTGGCTTGGACCTAGGGAGAAGAGAAACTACGTTCATTACTGGTGGGATTACAAACTGGGTCAGGCACTATAGAAATCCACATGGAGGTTCTAGAAACACCTAGAAAACAATCTACCATATGATCCAGCTATATCACACAGGCATATAAGCAAAAGACTATATCATACACTAGAGAAATCTGTTTGTCCATGTTCATTGCTATTCCATTCACCATAGACAAGAAATGAAATCAGCCTGGTTATTTACCAATGGATTAATGAATAACAAAAATATGGTCCATTTATGCCATAGAATGCTATTCAGTTGTTAAGAAAAGGGAAATTATGAAATTCACAGAAAAGTGATCACCAGTATTACTTATTAATGAACCCTATACATTTTAACAATGACTGTCCTGGCAAGATACTCTCAGTGGAGAAATAGTGGCATGAATGATATGGTAGTAACCAAGCACTTACCTAGCTGTAGCTAGGTAAGACCACAACATTGTCATATGCCACATGTCCTAACATTTGTGAAATAGATAATAAAGTTCTCTACAAGAGACATTTGAGAAACAATTTGTGTTTTGTTTTGTTTTGTATTTTGTTTTTTAATTGAGAGAAGCTCACACCATGTAACCCTGGCATAAGACACAATGTACACCAGGTTGGCCTTGAGTTCAGAGATCCACCTGGCTCTACCTCCCAAGTAGTGAGATTAAAGGTGTGGATAACTTTCACATCCAGCTTCTATCTGATTTTTAGGGGCCTCACCTGAATCAGTGTGTAGTTCATGAATGTCAGGTTAGGTCTTCCCAGTTTATTCAGAAATTACCCATTTGTAAAACTCTAAAAGATTAGCCTTTCTTCTTGTTGAGTTGAACCAATATTTTACAACTTCAGAAACTCAGATAATATCAAGGATCCCATATGGTTGGTCTTCTGGGTGGTCCTACTGTGTCATCATACTTCAGAGGTAGACTGAGAAGAAGAAAAGGTCTAAGGGAGGGAAGCTAGAGTCTCTCTCTCTCTTTTTTTTTTTTTTTTTTTTTTTTTTTTTTTTTTTTTTTTTTTTTTTGCAGTTTCTATGCTCGTCTGTCCTTAGCTGAGTGTTTGAACTTGTGTGAGTTGTTTTCACCATTCTGGGCGTCTGTTTCTTTATTTGTAAAACAAAGGGCTCAAATTAGATTCCCCAAGAGCTTCCTTGTTTTGCACTATATGAATCTGTTGCTCCATCACCTCCAGCTCTATGTGTACTCCTGCCAAGGGAGGACATGTCATGGGGAGCCCACTCCATTGCGAGTGTTTTCCTTCATGTCTTATTAAATTCCTCATTTGTATCTCCCACAACTTTATTTTAAGGTGTAGTATTCACTGCCATTTCCCCCCTATTCTTTGTGACCTAAGTAGTAAAGGAGTTACTATGACAACGGAGTGATTTTTTTTCCTGGATAGGCACATTCAATTTTCTTAAGTGGATATTAGGATTGCAGCATATTTCATTAACTCTGAGACCCTTGGGAGGCAATATCCAAGTGCAGTGCAGACCAGAGCTACAGGTTAAGCCCAGCAAAACCCCATCTATTGACTATAAGGAGATGGTATTTTCTTTGCAAGTCCTGGGCCCCTGTTTCTTGGTTTCAGTAAGTGTCAAAAGTAATTATTAAAGGAAAAATTTAAAAGATCTTCTACTTTAGCTAATAAAAAAAGAAATGGGATATAAACTTTAATCACAGTGCAAAATAGCATAAATCAGAAAGTAAATAGCCAAGATATTAAAAAATGTTTTACATATGTTTGTTTATTTTTTCTTTTATAGGAAATAGGGAAATGGACCTTTATCTAAATTAAAACTTAAATTCTCAGAGGCAGCACATAAAGCAGATGAAAATCATATAAGGCTAATGCCCCATTGTGAGGAAACAGAGTGGATTTATTTATTGAGGAAAATGTTAATTTTGACTAACAGTCATAATATTAATAAAAATAAAATCAACATTTATGATCATTGCAGAAGCAATGAACATTTTTAGTGCTTTCCACACATCAGGCTTTGTATTCTTGACAACCACATGGAGTATGTGTTATTGCAATTTTATGTATAAGAGAAATGGGGATTCAGAAAAGTTAGTGATTTGCTATTGAATTACGTTGAGTGCATTGAGTAGCAAATTCAGGAGTGCCCCAGTCTTCTTGCCTGTGCTTAGTCTTGCCCTTGTATATGGGGAACTTTCGATGCTATTGCCCAGCCCACTGCAGGTGATGTAGTTAAGACCTAGAGAACATTTCAAAGCACATCATTTGTACTTCCTTTAACTGATAAGCCAGTGTTGTTTGGATCAGCACACTGCTTTGAATATGAATATTGAGTGGATAGTGTCTTGCAGTCTAATAAGTTTGAGATGATTTGTAAGACACCAAGGGATATATATGTATGTGTGTGAAGGAGCAGGGGTGTGGGGTTTGCTAGAGGGCTAGATGGTATGATTTTTTGCAGTATTTTTCTTCGACTCAAAACCCCCTGCCTATAAGATGTACAGGGATAAAGATAGAGCAGGCACTGAGGGAATGTCCAACCAGTGCCTGGCCCAACACAAGACACACCCCATGGGAAAGAAGCAACCTCTGACACCATTAAGGATACTCTGTGATGCTTGCAGGCAGGAGACTAGCAGAGTTATCCTCTGAGAGGCTTCATCCAACAGTGCCTGGAAAGAGATGCTATGACTCACAGCCAAACAATGGGTGAAGCATAGGAAGTCTAGTGGAAAAGTCAGAGGAAGGAGAAAAGGACCTGGAGGTGACAGGAGCTCCACAAGAAGAACAGCAGAGACAATGAACCAGGGCCCAGAGGGTCTTGCTGAGACTGAGGCACCAACCAAGGACCTTGCATGAACTAGACCTAAGCCTCCTGCAGGAATGTGGCCAATGGACAGCTTGGGTTTCTTGTGGTTCCTCTGTTGAGGGGAGTGAGGACTCTCTCTGGCATGGACTTTCTTGTTGGAGTTTTGACTGCTTACCCCTGGAGAGACTGCCTTGGTGGGCCACAAGAGAGGAGGGCATGCATGGTCCTGGTGTGACTTGATGCTGGGGTAGGTGGGGTGGAGGGTCCCCCCTTCTGAGGAGTGGGGGAGAGAGGGTGAAGGAGAGGGAGGGAGGGAGTACACGGAGGTGAGGAAAGAATGGACTTCCATTTGGATGTGAAGTAAAAAAATAAATAAAATGCACTTGATAAAACTAAAAAAAAAAAAAAAAAAGACCTCAGGCAGGTACCTTTTTGCTAACATTTTACAGGAAAAGAATGCATAAATACATTCAACATGCAAACATACACACATTTATTCTTGCTTAGCAGCTGAAGCAATCACATGGCTCTCCTGAGCATTGTTTATAATTCAAACTACCGGTTCTACATTCACAGGAAACACTGCATGTAAGAAAGCTGAGCAGAGGGCCTTGGGCAGATGTGGCTCATTAAGCCTGCCGCTTCTCCTAACTTGCAGTCCAGACTGTGGTGAGAACAGACCCTGACCCTGGGTAGGTTCATCTGGAAAAGGCAATGCTCACTTATCTAATACATAAGCTCTAAGTCTTAGTGCACTAAAGGAGTACAGTGTGTACCTATCCAGCAAACAGAAGCAGCTGATCCTGGATTGGGTTAGTCATCTTACTTTATGCAGAGTGAAGGGACCAGGCTTCTTCAGTATTATGCTCTGCTGTCCTGCATGGCTGAGGTTGGAATTATATTCTGATGACTACATAGAGCTATCCATATTGTATTACTTTTCTTGTTGCTACCACAAAATACATGATGAAGGAAATATAAAGAAGGAAGGGTGTATGTACAGTTTGAGGGTGCAGTGAGTGATGGTGGGGAAATCATAAAACCTGGTTACATCCATAAGTTTAGTGCCCCTTGATTTAGGGTGCATTTGTCAACAATATGAGGCATCACTCGTTGCTCTAGAATAAAAGTATGTGTAGAAGTTGTAGTTCTTTCCATAAAGCTTCAAGTCAGATAAGACAAATATTTTTTAAAATTACATCTCATTGATTAAACAATAATCACATGGCTATGATAGATGCAAGGTGTGGGAAACATACTCTCCAACTTAACAAAAATGTAGTCTAACTAAATGCACTGTCTAACTGAGAAGACTTTCCAGCCATGTTTTAACAACACAAAGTGAATAATACACATGTTGATATATGTTTATCTGTTTCTGTCATAGACTGTCTGAACAGCAGCTTGAAAGACTTTATCATGGTAACCTATTAAGTATACCCTATATCTGAGATAATATGCTGGCTCTTAAATAGGGAGGAGGCTGGGGACATGGCTGAGCAGTGGAGAGTGAGAACTGCTCTTGCCATGTAGCAGATGTGGTTTAAAGCTCTCATGTGTAGCCTGTCATGAAGGCCTGCCATTCCAGTACAGGGCACTCTATGCATCTGTACTCATGTGCGCACACCTTCACACAGGCACACAAGTACACATAACTTAATAAATTTAAATTTAAATAATATTTCATTAAATAAATGAAACCTCCATATAATTAAGGAAGTCATCTAGACTGACTCTGGAAGGGCTGATGGTCTGGTGAAGAGTTGGTGAGTCTAAATCCTGATTTAGTTTAATCTTAGATATCTACTATTGGATGTTCCCGGGTAAGTGGGGACACTAGAAATTAATTTGTCCAGCTTAGGTGACTTGGAGCAGAGCCACTTAGATATAGAATTCTCTGTTCTGGAGACACAGGCTACATGGCCTAAGTATGAACCTAGGCAGCCAAGTCTTATAGCAATCAGGGAAGGCAATAGTTATCACCAATGAACTGGACCTCTACTGGGGAGTTGGGGAAGCGAGATAGACTTGTTCTTCAAGGCTCATGATTAAAATTCAAAGCTTTCCCTGCTGCTTTGTTCCAATCTTTACTCTTTTGACCAAATCCAGATAAATGCTTACATTTTACTTCCTAATGGGCCTATTCTCACGATTAAGACTGCATATTTGCCCTTAAGTCATATGTGACTTAGAAGAGGAGCTAAATAGAAAGATAGATAAGCAATAAAACACGGCATTTTTTTCCTCTGAAAATGCAATGTCCAGGTGGTTAATTACATGTGAGGTATTGGCTTAGAGTCCTAACAATGACTTCCTAGATTGATGACACATGAGTTACGTCTGGGCAGAGAAGCAGGAGTCAGCCGAGTGAAAAGGTTGAGTAAGAGGATTGCACTGGGTGACTGAGTACCACAGGAAACTCACAGAATCCCAAACCAGCACAGTTATTTGGAGGAAATTAAGGTTTCTAAACTTGTTAAAAAAAAAAAAAAAAAAAAAAAAAACAAAACCAAAAGCTTTAAGGGACAAAATGTAAGGCCATACAACTAAATAATAAAAACAAAGTGTCTAGTATTGATGAGGGATCGATTTGTATAGTCGTCCTTGAAGAGCTCAGATTCCTTCTCCTCAGTGAATTTTTCTTTGAGAATATACCAAAATTAGGACCAAGTCAAGAAATAGCAGCTGCTAATTCATCAGGAAACACAGTATAACGAGAAGCATGATAGGACTCCACATGTTCCGCTAAACAGGAAACGCCAAATCAACAGCTAAGCCCCTCACAGACCCTGCTCCTTGCCAGTCTTCTTAGTTCAGTTAAGGATGGAGACTCACTCCACAGCTGGTTTTCCCCCCTTGAGATTATGAAAGATAAGTCCATGTTTTGAACTTTCTGGCTTTTGTTTCAATACTAAACACCCTAATTTTTAACCTTCAAAGACATTTCCTCCACGGTTTTGGATCCTGTTTTACCTGCAAAGAATTACTTGGAATCAGTTTCTCTGTGGGAGAGGCAGGCATCCACCCTGGATCTTTGGGTGAGTCACTGTTTCACGTCTCTGTTTACCTTTAAAAACAGTTTGTTCTTGGTCCAGCTTCGCAAGTTGATGACAGGCACTGAGCGCTCTGGAGAGGGGGCGCCCTTCCTTTTTGTGCAGTGCTTCATTCCTGCGTTTCTCTCCTTCTTGCCATCTTTTCCATCCTCAGCTGCCATTGCTGTTTGCTTTGGGCAATAATAAAGCGTGAATGGTGAAACAAAACAGCCCACCACAGTTGTTGACAATGATAAGTCTGTGGGGAAATTTTTCGGAAACCTCAGAGATGAGACTCCAGTGTTGCTCAGCCCGCAAGTCTCAGCTGCTCAGGGAACAATGGTTTGCCTGCTTACCTCCAAGGACAAGATGAGGCATGGGCCTTGTTTTTTCTTTCTCTTCCAAACTGCAAACTTGAGCAAACAGTCTTTACTTAACCCACATGGAAAACTTGCAAACACAAACACATTCCTCCTCTCCTATTAGTGCCGGATGAAAAGCAAACTTCAAATTAGTTAATGCTCATGTAGTTAAGTGGCGGCTCTCTATTTACTGAGAGTGAGTAGGTGGCAGGGGAGGAGGGGCTGACTGAGAGGGTCTTTTGCTATTGGGCCAACGACAAAATGAAAGCCAAAATCTCTCAGATTGCAGGAGAGAGAAAGAAA
The DNA here is from genome assembly GCA_907169655.1 of Acomys percivali. Lineage (NCBI taxonomy): Eukaryota > Metazoa > Chordata > Mammalia > Rodentia > Muridae > Acomys > Acomys percivali. The sequence continues at coordinate 38,978,233 of OU015742.1, forward strand.
AAAATGAAAGCATAAGAAATCATCGAGGTGGTCCAGCGCTCTCTTTGTTGTATGTTCTAGCTCCCAATTCATGTGGCACATCTGGGTGGCTCTGTGAAAAATAAAGGCAGACTTCTGGGAAGAGCCCATCCTAGTCCTTGTCATAGTCTATGAATATTTATGGAGCAGTTCTTTACTGGGGTGCCTGGCGCCACCACACAATTTTATTGTTTGGCAGATTTTTATGCCAATTCCAAGCTCACTTCCAGGTCCTCAGCAAGGAATGTCTGGGTTTGAGCAATAAGATGGCCACATCATTCTTACAACGAGACATGGCCTTTCCGTTCCATGGACAGGAATGTCTATAGACATAATTTAGGAAATGAATCAGCTTTGGGACAGGACAGTCCTTAACAGCAAGAGCCATTGCAAGGGCCACTGAAAAGTCTGCTGATTTCCTTAGATTTAGACATTCCATCCTCATATCTGTAGTCAAAGGTCAAGTACTTGAGGAAAATGAGCGTAACCTTGTCCTACTAATTTAAAACAAAAGGACAGAGAGGAAGAAGTTCTTAACCTAGTTTTCAGTCTAAGCAATCTCAACCTGCGATTCCACTATACCTTTGAGTCAAACATCAGATATCCTGCATACCAGATATTTACATTACAATTCATGACAGTAGTAGAATTACAGGTATGAAGCAGCAACAAAATAAATTTATGGTTGAGGGGGCATCATTACAACATGAGGAACTATATTAAAGGACCACAACATTAGGGAGGTTGAGAACTACAGTATTTAAACAATTTGAAAATTAGGTTAGAGATAATAAATTGAGGTAGCCTTAGGTTTACTGTCATATTAACACCTAGACAGTGAGATTTATGCCAGAAGGTTTTCTTTAAGGAATCTTCACACACACACAGACACACAACTCACTCTGAATCATCACCATTATGCTATCAGTACAGCAAAGGTTTTAACCGTGGACCCAGAATATCCATGGATAGACAGCAGATAGCTTCACCGACTGATTATATTCTTAATCTTGCTAAATTCTATATTCTAGATAAATTTCCTTTTTCTATCTGTTAGTGTATTTGCATTTCTCTCAGAGAGATGATCCACTACTTTCATTAGCTCTCAGAGCAGTCTTGTAAGTCTTTAATATTAAGACCTATTATTACAGAGTTGGGATGAAAACAGAAATATCTGGTCTGGTGCTTCCAAAGTACTTTATTCTGGCCCCATATTTTGTGTATGAGAGCCATATGGTGTGTTCATGTTTAATGCAGATCTCTCACCTTTACAAATGTTAAGTTATTAGGTGTTGGGGTGGGATTTTAGGTCCTGTGTTCTGATAACTCATGTTGATGATGAGCCATGTGCAGGGGCCAGAAATAATATTTTGAGTGCTCAGCAGATTTAAAACCTCTGAAGTATAATATTCAAAGGTTGGTAGAAATTGCATTCTCTTCAAATCAGAGCATCTTTGATGCACACACAGCCTGCTTTATATATTGAACATCCATGTAAAATTTCATCTAAACAAGAGCTAAAAAGAAAACATGGGAGTCACTAACATCATTCAACACCTTCATGGTATAGGGAAGAAACAAGGGCCAGTTTTGTAAAATGTCTTTACAAAGGCATACTATGAGGGACTAGAACAAACCCCAGCCCCTTTTTACTTGTTGTAAGTTCACTCATTAGAGTTAAGGCAGTTTTTCACGTGTTGTGTTAGAAGGAAGATCAGACATATTATAGTTTCTTATTTAATTACATAAGTCCTCTTACCTAGGAACTTGAAACAACCCTCAAAGCCTATGAGAAGCAACAAAGGCAACAGGGGCATATGATTGCAACAGCTTTGCCACTTTCTCTGATGTCAACCTTGCCACCCAAGATATGTTGCCTCCAAGACAGTCTGGAAAATATAACCTAGACCACCCTGTGAGCTCTTTTGTTCATGTATAAATAGAAATTACTCTCTTTGGTTTGGGTATTCCCTGGTGATTACTGACTTCAAGGTGCTTCTTTAGACTAGACTTTTGGATTTCCAACATGGTACTGAATTTCAGTGTAGTTAGTGTCGGGGAGATACTGAGTCTCCTTCATGGAAGTGTGGAACTGTATCCATTTATGAAGATGAGTGTCAAATCATTTAAGTGCAGTCAGAGTAAATTTGGGTGGTGACATTAATTAATCAGACAAACAAGTCATAAAACTAGTCAGAGGATGTTTTTTACTCTCCCTCCAGGTTTCTGATATTGCTGGATTAAGAAAGAAGTTCTTTTCATTTTTTCCCCTCCTGGCTCCTGGCCAGTTTTGCAAATGAGGAATTTCAAGCATGGTTTACAAAACTATCAAACAGTTTTGTTTTAGACTTTAGAGATTGTTAACGTATAAGGAAGTAATATTTATCCAAGATGCAAACAAACTCTCAGAGTAAAGAGAATTGTCTTTTTCATAGTTTCATTAAATGACTTCAGAATTATGACCTGAGGTCCTGCAGAAAGTGGGATGGGCTTAACCCACAAAGGAACATTCCAGACAATCAGTACCTGTTTAGCGCAGAGTACATATTTCCACAGTACAGTGTGGTGGTGTTTTCAACATAGATAAGTCCAGCCACTGTTGACAGGTGGTAGCCTCTCCCAAAGTCTGGAAGGACAGGCCTAATGATATATTATTAATATTATTAAAAGAAAAAGGCGGTCTGGAACAGGAACAGCTCAGAAGGATTTCTTCTTGATGGAAGGAGGCCATAGGTTTTGAGTGGTGGAAGGAGCTATCAGAGTAGAGGCCTTTCTCTGGGAGCATTGGTTTTCTGAGGGAAGAGCCCATGGAAGGGGAGACTAGGGGTTCAATACCTGATGGTTTTCAGCTTTTCCAGAATGACTCTTTCAGATTCATTTCAGACCTTCTCTGAATCCCAGTGAGAGATGAGCTCTCCTGTTTTCTGCTTCTGATTAGATTTAGGTGGAGTACTAGGCAGAGACAAGTAGAAAGGAACCTAATGATGCCTGACTATTATTACCCTATGGTGTCTGCGTTTCATTGCTCTATCGGCATCTCCATCGTAAGACAAGGATTTCCATTATGTCAAGGCCTTAACTGTTGGCTGCTTTCTACACCCAGATCTCTCTCTCCCTCTCTCTCTCTCTCTCTCTCTCTCTCTCTCTCTCTCTCTCTCTCTCTCTCTCTCTCTCTCTCTCTCTCTCTCCCCCCTGCCCCCTGTGTATTTATGTGTGTTCCCTCCTTGCCTCTTCAGGCCTGAAGTAATATGCAGTCATTTGACTTGGGAGCAGTGTACTATCCCTTGTGGTTTTAGTGTGTGCTGTCCACAACTCTGGCAAGAATCATTTTATTAAATTTGCCTTAATTTTCTCAATTTGAGAGTGCCATCTGTTTCCCGCTGGGACCCTGGTGATACAGGTGTGTAATAATGATCTGCTGGAATGAACTCTGTGTCATTTGGAGCTTGCTTAGGAACTAAGAACATATGATGCAGAGGACCTCTGGGTCCTGACAAGCGGAGAATGTTTCTGGGGAGGAGATAGGCACTAGAAATGATATCAGCATACGATTTTTCTGGACCTGGGAAGCTTTCCTATCTGTTGGACATGTTTGAGTACTGGTATATTCTATCCAGCTCTGTTTTTCATATAAGTTTTTTTTTTTTAAATACAGGCACTCTGTATATAGATACCAGGTCCTATAGACAATGTTGCTTTAAGAACTTGTTTTAAAATTAATTAGTTTATTATTTTATGTATATGAGTGTTTTGTCTGTATGCTTGTCTGTGCCCCATGTGTGTATCTGGTGTCCATAGAGACCAGAAGAGGGACATGGATTTCTGGAACCATAGTTACAGATGGCTGTGAGCTGTGATGTGGGCACTGGGAATTGAATCCAGTTCCTCTTAAAGATCAGCCTGTCCTTTTAACTGCCAAGCCTCTCTCCAAGCCTCTCTCTCTCTAGCCCCACTTTAGAAGACTTTTAAATTCGCCTCTTTTAGCTCTTACTTTTATAGGTTTCCCCATCTCTTCTTATGAAAACAACAATGGATTTTTTTTTGTTCTTACTTTATTATTTGGTTGAGAACAATTTGAACCAATGTTCTTACATTGACCTTGTTTCCTCCTTAAGATGTAATAACAGCTATTAATAGCTAACATTTAGTGTACTGTTGCTATGGTTATGAATTTTGATAAATGCTTTATTTTGATTATTTAATATATTTTACACTTAAACATTATAATGTAGGTTTCTGACTTGCATTTAGGTTGCTGTAATAAAATACTATGATCAAACACAAGAAAGAGCCTATTTTGGTTTTCTGCTCAAGGGGCATAAGATCCTTTGTAGGTAAAAGTATGGCACTGTTTCAGGAGCAGAAAACCAGATGATTACACAGTAAGGAAGGAAAGAGAGAGGAGAGGAGAGGAGAGAGAGAGAGAGAGAGAAAGAGAGAGAGAGAGAGAGAGAGAGAGAGAGAGAGAGAGAGAAAAGAAGAAGAAGAAGAAGAAGAAGAAGAAGAAGAAGAAGAAGAAGAAGAAGAAGAAGAAGAAGGAATAAGGCAAGATTATAAACCTTGAGGCCCCACCTACCTACCCAGTGACATATTTTTTTTTTCCAGATGGTCTATACCTCCAAAAGATTCAACAGCCTCCTCAAATAGCATCACCAGTGAAGGGCCAAATATTCAAATACATGAGCCTATGTGGAGCATTTCTTATTCAAATCATCATAATAGGTATTATTATTATCCACATAAAGGTTTCTAGACTTAAAATATCATATGACTGAGCAGGGGCAGAGCTTGAATTCCAGCTCTGTATTTCTGTTGGTCTTTCCACTGTTGCTGCAGGAAGAAAAGGTCACACCCTGTGTTTCTGATGGCTGAGTTTCTGTACCATATCTTCACTGCATTCATAATGTACTTAGTGTCATCAGAATGTGGCAAATGAAAAAACAATGGGTTAAAAATGCTCATTTCAGCACATATTTTGCTTTGTGCTAGACAGAAAGAATAGTATGGGATTCAGTTATATATTTTATCAGGTAAATATGGAAACATTCATTCATTCAACACATGTTTTCTTTTGGTTTTTCTATTAAGAGCCAGATATTTCGGATACAGAAAAGGATATAGGAATACAATAGTATAATTTGATTCCTATAGATGGAGAGCCATTCTTTTATCCTAGCTATAAATGAAGGCAACTGAAAGTAGTTATGCATTTATTTATGTACTATTTATTTTGAGACAGGGTCTTACTATGTAGTAGGTCTTACAAAGTAGCCTTGGCTGGACAGGAGCTTCTTATACAGACCATGCAAGTCCTAAGCTTACAAAGATATCCCTATCTCTGCCTCCTGGGTTCTGTGATTAAAGGCATGTACCACTATGATGAGCCCCAATGTACTCCTTTAAAGCAGTGTTTAAAATCAGCAGTGTGACAGTCTAGATTTTTCAGAGAAAAAATATCAATAGGAAAGATAGGGGAGAGATAGGCAGATGAGTAAAAACAAAGATATATAGCTAGCTATACAGGGATCTTGTAACATGTGAACATATGAAAGTATAAACTCCTCTGGGTAGTGTGGCAGGCTTGAAGTCCAAAGAAGAGCTAACCTGAAATTCACATTAGAAGCCTATCTACTGTAGCATTCTTTTTTGAGGGGAGAAGACTATTATTATTATTATTATTATTATTATTATTATTATTATTATTATTACCATTGAGTTCTTTAAGTAGATAAGGCACATTCACAAACAGAACATAGCAAAGCAAAACAAACAAAACAAAACAAAAACTTGATATACTACTCAAAGTCTACCAATTTTGATTAGTCTCATCTAAAACATCCTCACTAGAACATCCCAGAATGATGTACGCTTGCATAAAAAATCTTGGTATCATAGTTCAGCTAGGTCAACACTTAAATTCCTAAAATGTAGAAGGAAGCTCAGAAACACTACCAAGAGATGTTGGATGGTGCCCATTTCCTTGCCATAAGGAAGGATGCAGAACTAGCTGCAGGTGCTCTGATTTAACAGGGTAACCAAGCAATCACACCATCTGATAGAAAGTACCAGGATAGTTGGATTAGTTTTTGCTTACTTGCATCCTTGTTCTTACTTTCTTCTTCACTCGGGTAGCCTGCTTTTGATAATGATAGTTATTGTTCTTGTTGATAAATGATTGGATTTGTGCCTGGAAAAAGATTATTAAAAGAAAGATTTTCTAGATTATGTCTATACCAAATACCATATATTTGACTTACCATTCATCCATTTGTTTATTCTTTAATTTTAAAATCTTTTGAGAGTGTTCAAAACATATAGAACTTTTCTATTTCCTGCTGACATAACATTGACTCCAAAGACTACATTTTCATGTTTTTCAAGTATAGTACATTGGAGGAAAGATGCACAGTAAAATAATGGTTCTTCAAACAATTACTAGACTATAATTTCAATAAGTGGCCTGAAGAGAACATATATTGAGCAATGAAAGAATGCAGAAAGTTATGGTAGTAACCACAGATAACATATTAACACATATTTTGTTATAGGCTCTCTGAATACACATAGTTTATATTTTCTAGAAATTGTAGATAGAAGTATATTTGAGTTATGATCAATAAAATATTAATAGAAATCATGTGTACTATTTTCCAATTTATGTCATTAAACTCCAATTTTCCCATTCTTTCTCATAGGGATTAAAATACATAAGCATGATGGTCCTTGAAAATTACAGTCACAGATGAAATAGTTTAGCCTTTGAGGCATCACAAGGAAGACTATTCACCATCATTTGACTGTTACATGTAAACAAATGAATTTATGTTGGATTTAGCCACAGAAATGCTATTACCTTTTATTCTGAAACTACAACTACAAAAATGTTATGGAAACCATTTCTTAAGTTATCATTCCTAATAAACTTGAAATGTGGTGTCATCCATAACAACTATTTAAGGTGGGTGACCTAGACATCAGTAATTTGTACATAGGCATAATATTGCTGGGAATTAGGGAAACATTGGTTCATGCTGCGAGTTGGACCAAGTATTTGATAAAGACATTTACTGCCTGTGATAACTTTATGGCAAAAATAATCCTGTTGAATCCACACTTAACTTGTGACTGAGAATGCCTTTGTGCTTCAAGGGGTATTTAACAATGCAAGGAGACATTTCACTTATTATGATTAGGACTGGGGGAAAGTAGCATGAATATTTATGGGTACAATACTGGCATATTGATAAACATTTCATAAAAAGGCACTATAGGCCCTGAAAATGTTGGGAACCCAAACAGCTTTCTCAAATGGATGCATTTCAAAAGAATGAGAGTGATTACATAAATCAACTTTCACTTCTTTGGTTATCCCATCCCTTGTATCCTCCCATTCTCCCCTCCCTCTCATTTTCCCCTTATTCCCCTCCCCTATGACTGTTCCTGAGAGGGATTACCTCCCCCTGTATATGCTCATAGGGTATCAAGTCTCTTCTCAGTGACCTGCTGTCCTTCCTCTGAGTGCCACTAGGTCTCCCCCTCCAGGGGACATAGTCAAATGTGAGGCACCAGAGTACATGAGAAAGTCATATCCCTCTCTCCACTCACGTGTGGAGACTGTCCTGTCCATGGGCTAGATCAGGGTAGGGGTTTAAATTTTACCGCCTGTACTGTCCTTGGCTAGTGCCTTAGTTTGAGCGGGACCCCTTGGCCCAAATCTGCCTATCATAATGTTCTACTTGTAGGTTTCTAGGACCCACTGGATCCTTCTACATTGCTATTCTCACATAGTTCTCTCATCTAGAGTCCCAATAGGATGTCCTCCCCTCTGTCCCAGTTTCCTGGTAAGGGAAGGCTTTCGTGGGACATGCCCATTGGACTAGTATGCAGATATAAGTGAGTATATACCATTTGAGTCTTTCTGCTTCTGGGTTAACTCACTCATTATGATCATCTCTAGCTCAATCCATTTATCCACAAATTTTGTGAATTCCTTGTTATTAATAGCTGAGTAGTATTCCATAGTGTATATGTACCACAGTTTCTTTATCCATTCTTCTACTGAGGGACATTTAGGCTGTTTCCATGATCTGGCTATTATGAATAAGGCTGCTATGAACATGGTTGAGCAAATTTTCTTGTTGTGTGCTGGTGCATCTTCTGGGTATATACCAAGGAGTGGAGTAGCTGGGTCTTGAGGAAGCCCTATTCCCAGTTTTCTGAGATAGCACCAGATAGATTTCCAAAGTGGTTGTACTAGTTTGCATTCCCACCAGCAATGAAGAAAAAAAAAAAAGAAAAGAAAGAAGAGATATATAGAAAAATATAGGTATGACAGGACAAAAAGTAGATTATTAAATCTACTTCCCAACTTAAGGCCTTGTTAATCACAAGGTTACTTTTAATTCATTGGTATAGAATTTTATATATTGATACAAAATAAGTTTAATTTTGATACAATGGTATAGATTTCAAATTTAAGATTATTCTTCTTGAACATTTTATATGTATACTCTAATGAAATATTTTACCCATACTTCTCAATTATAATACAAGGTTTACTTTCAATACTTTGAATATACTATTGTAAGCTGTTTTGAATAAGTAAATTATACAAGTTCATTGTTAGTTGATCAAATCCTGGTCATTCATGTCAATTACTAGTCTATTTATATTACAAGACTATACATCCTAGGTATAACAGATAGATATGATGCTATAAATATATAAGGTAAAAAAGTTAGATAAGGTCTTCAAAAATCTCAGAGACCTACAGAATATGGCATTTAAAGATGTTTTTATTATTTTAAATATTCATTGACAATGAGACAGGTAAAATCCTGGTAAAAACCAGCCTACCTCAAAGATGATTATGAACATCAAAGAACCTCCATATGGAGATGGCTTCAAATATGGCAAACAAGCTACTGGGCAAAATGTCCTTGTTTTTGCCACAGACAGAATTCTGCCTAAAAATGGGCAAGCTTGGATGCAGGCAGAGTCAATGGCCAAACTCTGCCAAGACAGAGTAAGCAAGTCTTCAATAGTTCCTGCCTCACAAATATGTATGTCAGATATACTGGGCCAGAAGGTTGAAGATGATGCTCCAACATTATAGAAAGTTTTGTGTGACTGTTCAGGCAGCAAACTGTCTCTGTCATTTTTTTTTTACTTTGTAAGCTGCTAGCCTGCACTCTTGTTAATGTAGGTAATTAATTTTATTCCTTCTCAAGTCTCTGAAGGGGTTGAAGACCAGATAATTTAGTTATACAATTACTCTTAGTTGTTTACGGGTTAAGATGTTTTTAGGTCTAGATAGATGTTTTAAATTGATGGAGATGTGATATGATAGGTATTGATTAAGGCTCAGAATTTTAGACTCACCAAGATAGGAAAGATATTTTCTTCAGGGTTACCAAATACAAATAGCTAAAACACTGAATGTTTTTATATAGTTTATATACTTCCTGATTGTTCTTCTTGCTGTATGTAGATTTATATATGTATGTGTGTGTGTGTAATAATATAAATGTATATGTTAAAAAAGAAAAAATAAATAAATCAACTTTCACTTCTGTCTTTTGCCGAAATGTTACAGAAGCATGTGCACAGCTGCCAGGCAATAAGGTAGGTATGGAGGATTTTGATTTTTCTTAAAAAGTTCTTTAAGACCTCAAACCATAAGAGGCTTTTAAAGACAGTAACTCAGAGTTACTTAATAAATGTTAGGGTAAAGCTGTGTGGCTTTCTCCCCAAACTCTAGTGTTTGAGATGACCTCAAGAGATGTTCAATTCATTCAAAAGACTGTCCCAGGAGCTAGGCAACAAGGACTTAAGTCAATCTTGAGAATTTTACTTAGAAGAGAGCTTTGGATCTAGTAGCTGCATCAAGAAACTGTAGAAATTGTGGCAGAAAATTATGAAGTAAAACACTAAGTATCTGACAAAAAGCTATAGTCACAGAAATTTTATTAGAAATTGTCAGTATTATTTAATAAATAATTCTTCAAGAATATGTTCCTTTGGAGATTGCATCTAAACTTAATCCTCAAGAATGAGAAGAAATAATCAAGAAGTAGGAGTAAAATACTGTTTAATTACTGGAAACTGAATTTTATCTTGTGTGCTAAAGATATGCCAAATTAAAGAAAGCCTGTAAAAGCATGAGACAGACAGAAAGTATAAGACATTGACGTTGACAGAGCTTATCAAGGATATGGATAACTTGTGCTTGGATATCTCATAGAAGTACTCAGATTTGTTGTTGTGCAGTTGCTTGTAGTATTTTCTCATCATTATTTTCACTTGTGTGTTTTCTTTTAACAGATTCAACATGCCTCTTCACCATAATAGCTTTTGCTAAAGAGTCAGCTGCTATCCTTACTGAGAGTGCTTGGTACATAACGAATTACCTTTATTCTGCGATTTTCTAGACCCTAGACACTTTAGGAAGAGGCAAATCCTTCTGGAATCTTGATTGGATGCCTAGGCTCTAGAGCTATGATAGATAAGTTTATTCCATTTAATATATACAATAAATGTTTTTTTGTATTTGTACTAACAGTACAAGAAAATATAAGCCATGACACAGGTTCCACATCTTTTCTGGATTATATTTTTCCCCACTAAAGGGAGTACTAACTTTCACCATAAAAACTTAATATGAATTTAAGAGGAATAACAACAAATAAAACTTTTTTAAAAGTGATTTTTTAAATTTTAGGACATCTCTATGTTTACCTAGTTTAAGCAGGTATAGATTTTCTTTATACAATGCAATAATATTCTCATCCTTTAAAAGTCAACTTCTATTATCTGAGAATAGATATTTTCACGAAGTTGGATGCTCTTTAATTTAACTTTGCAAGTAATCACACACCTAGAGTGTGACTAATAGCTCATGCAAGAAGCAAAATACATTTGATTTGCATTACTAGCTTAGCAAAAAAATTGGTTTGTAATTCTTGTTGTGATATTTTGAGCCATTATTCTTTGGTTCATTGGTTTTATAACAGGTGCTTGGAGAAAATAGGATAGCAATGCATCTTGGAAAACCTAACTGGATTTTTAACTATTTTGCAATATTGTGTTATTTTTTCATTTTCTTGGATGGTCACTAATTCCACAAATAAATGTGGATTGGGAACCTCCTACATTCCAGTACTGTACTAGATATTGGCTTGATGAACAGTGAATCTAGCCAATCTTTTACAATTGAAATATTAGGAGAAAGATAGATATTTATCAAACAAAAATGGCTGCAAAATTGTAATTTTGATAATGTCTGGAAGAAGAGAAGCATGATGCTTTGAATGCATGGCGTGTTGGGATTTGACCTAATCAAGGAGGTTTCTTTCCCAAGGAAGTGATAATTGAACTGAGATCTGACAAAGGAGAAGGTACTAACTAGGTCCCTGGGGGAATTTTTCATTAATTTAAAAAAAATTGAAATTAAAATATAATTACATCATTTTCCACTTCCTTTTTCTCCCTTGAACCCCTTTCATTTATCCCCTTGCTATCTCTCAAATTTTTGACCTCTTTAATTGTTCATGTGCATGTATGTGTACACATGTGTGTGTATGTTTCTGTTAATTACAAACACAAGCTTCTCATTCTGTATAATGTTGTTTGTATGTATATTATCACAGGGTTGACAACTTGGTGTTGAATAACCAAGCATAGGCTTTTCTCTGGGGAGACTACTTCTCATGCTCTGCTGCTAGCATGGCCTAGTTGCCTGTAGTTCTTTGACTAGGGTTGAGGCCTCATGAGATGTCTCCATTCTATGTTAGCATATCTCCTGGCTCTTTATTTTTATTTTTTTTATTTTATTAATTTATTCTTGTTACATCTCAATGGTTATCCCATCCCTTGTATCCTCCCATTCTTCCCTCCCTCCCATTTTCCCCTTATTCCCCTCCCCTATGACTGTTCCTGAGAGGGATTATCTCCCCCTGTATATGCTCATAGGGTATCAAGTCTCTTCTTGGTGACCTGCTGTCCTTCCTCTGAGTGCCACCAGGTCTCCCCCTCCAGGGAACATAGTCAAATGTGAGGCACCAGAGTACGTGAGAAAGTCATATCCCACTCTCCACTCAAGTGTGGAGACTGTTTTGGCCATTGGCTAGATCTGGGTAGGGGTTTAAAGTTTACCTCCTGTATTGTCCTTGGCTGTTGCCTTAGTTTGAGCGGGACCCCTTGGCCCAAATCTGCCTATCATAATGTTCTACTTGTAGGCTTCTAGGACCCACTGTATCCTTCTACTTTGCTATTCTCACATGGTTCTCTCATCTAGAGTCCCAATAGGGTGTCCTCCTCTCTTTTAGAAAGAGAAATAGTATGAGATGTGGTCCATTTTTTACTATCATCATCATCATCACCATCATCATCATCATAATCAACAACAACAACATTATTAAATAAATGGAGAAGTATTTATTTATCTTGTCCAGAACCTATGTACCTTCTGTTAATTCCAGGGATAACATTAACTCCTAATAATTTCTTGTCTGTGAAAGTATGCCAATCTTGACACTGATATTGGCATGGCAGTTCTTACTCATGAAGTAATTGCCAATCATTAAATTCCTGAGGATAATTAATAAAAACAAACAAACAAAAAACAACTGCCTATTCCTACATGAGTGATGCAGAGTCCAGTCTCATACAGCAACAAACCAGCAAATCGTCTAACACCGGATATTATGTAAGGACCAGTTCAAATAATATAAAACGCCATTCTCCCTCAGGGAGGACTTAAAGAGGTATTCTTCTATTCCTGTCCTTCCATGAAACATTTCTGCTTCATCTGTACTGAGATTAAGTCAGCGTGATTGGTTAACCTCTTCTTACTGAGCACAAACTGAACCCAGATGTGAATTGAGCAAGGGAGGCAGATATTGTGTCTGATCTTGGCAATGCCAACAAGCTGTTTGTTTATTTATTTCAAAGCTTTATATTACCTGAAAGTGTAGGACCATCCTAATAAGGTCAAACTTGGGACTGCTGTTCTCTAATAACTACTTTGCTACTACTCTCCAAGAATAAAAAATAAATTATGTCATTTAATTGATTTTGTTAAGTACTTGTGATATATGCATCTCTGTTAAACGACTGGATCTAAGAGTTGGATTTCAGGGCATTTTTCAAAAATGGCACAATAAAGCATTGTTTACAATTAAGATTATCTTGACACTTAATTGGTGAGTGATTGTGAAACAGAAACAGGTTTTCAATTTTTTTTTTATTTTGATGTAGTTACGTAACTGCAATGAGGTAGGACTCTTGCCACTCACCTACCATCTTAAATTTAACAATTCATAGGCTCTAACCGGTTCACAGTTTGGAATGTTTGGAAAAGATAAAATCATAGGTGAAAATGTACTTGTGTTGAGGAGGATTTTAAAATCAGTAGGCAACACTTAGTTGAAACCACTAATGAGCTGCACATGTCTCCAAAATAAAAAGTTTATTTTGCTTTTGTGAGACACTGGACTAACATGTGGCTGAGACTGTCAACACTCTAGACCACAATACTTGATGGCCTCTGGTTTTCCTTGCAGTTGAGAAGTGTAAGGTTCCAGGAGAAGGGCAGAAGTCCTGTCCATTGAAGCATGCAATTCCCTAGCTTCATGATGGGAAAATAGTTTGAGAGGTTTTGTCTTAAATCACCAAGATGTAACTTTATGAAATCCAACTTCTTGTTGTTCTTTCATATTCTCCACATTACTACATTTTAAAGAAATAGAGTCTCTCGCAGAATAGTTTCTTTGATGAAAATGTGGAACACAGGATTTTACCACCATCTTCAGTCCCCACATCCATCCTTCAATGAATTCATAAACATGCTTGTGGGCTTTTTTTTATATGGATGGGGAGGGAGGAAGAGAGAGGGAAAGAGAAGAATTAAAATGAATTTACGTTTTCCTTCTGGCATTCATTTAAGACTTGAGTAGATCTGGGCTTTCTCTCATTCTGACTCTAGACTTCCCTGAAGAGTTCCTCAATCCTTAGCTCTGTACTTGGAACAATAGGGGTGCCCTCTGGTGGACAAAATATCACTTGTATGTTTGATGATTACTGACTGAATGTGCTAAGTATGGAAAAAATAAGTCTTATGTTTCAAATGGCCCTCATTGAACTAATGAAATCCCTAGAAAATAAGTTCCTCGTGTTCACACTAAAGTGGTGACAAGCAGAAAATAGACCATAAAGTAAGAGGATAAAAGCAAACTGTGATGGCACTTGGATCCTGTTTGCCACCAAAACTGTCTTGGAACTGTATCTTATTTGAAACTTGAAGCAGAATCTCAAACATCTAAGGGGAAGGCAAACAACTCTACTTCTTGGCTGTCAGCACAAAGTTCAGCAACACTGTCATAAAGAATCATACACTAGCGAAACCACTTGGGTACAGGGACTGTCTCTAAGGGGTTGTAACTCTTGGTATTATTGACAAAAATTCTTTTTAAATTTTGAAGAAGAGAAGATTCACAAAGATTTTTTTCATATGCCTGTCAAATGCTGATGGTGTCAGCCAATGCAGGTTTCAGCAGTTAGGACTCATAAAGCGTATCATCTTATTGTTTACTAAGAAGTTCTGACCTTATTAATTAATTTATTTATTTATTGGAAAACGACACATTAGAGACTGAATACATACTAATTTGGTTCATAGTTTGAATCCCTTTCAAATTTTGATTGGCTAATAGGATTGTAACAGTAAAAATTAGTGAAGGACCAGGGCTTTGGACAGCAGAACAATGAAGAATGTTTAACAGCTATTTCTAGCTGACATTATTTTGATGTGTTTGCCAGTGGCCATGGTGTAAGTAATTTCCTCACAATGGAGTTCAGGTTACCTCCTAAGTTCTGTGAGCATAGAGTTAGGAGAAGAACACAACCATTCGAGTTACTATATGAGATTGTCAACCCATCATCATATAAATGAATTAATTTTTCCCTGTAACTTTAACAATTTAGGCCATGAATATATATTATTTTGTAATAGAAAAAGACAAATAAAGGTCATTTTAAAGGCTGATACCAGCAGAAGGAATTACTTTTTAAGAATAAACTTTATATGTCACATATATAATACAGTATTTAATATTCCCTGCAATATTTGTAATTTCTCTCTGTCTCTGGAATCTTGTAAAACTCTGTAGTTAGGATATGTCTGTACAGTATGGGTAAATAGAATGACATGGGGAAAATAGCAGTTCCAAGGAGATCTCAGTAACTCACCAACTGCTTTTAGAAGGCTAGCTTTCTATCTATTGAGTCATGAATTCCCTGTCTTCCAAAGATCGTAAATATAAAATGCTAACATTGAATTGTTGAGCTTTACCGGCATTTACATTTTTCCTTCAGCCATGATGCTTATTTTGCTCTCTATAGAAAGAATTTTCTGACACTCCCTCTTCAAGGTAAAATTTGACAAAACAATTAATTTATACTTGTATAATGCTATGCTTCTACTTCCAGACTCCAATGTGATTATATCCGCCTTCCAATCCCAGCTCCTGGGACCTCAGAAGGAAGAATAGGGTCTAATTGCATTTTCTACCTAATCTTTCCCTTAGTCTTTTTTTCAGCCACTGCTAATAAAGCCCTCAGTAACTGTCATTTCTGCCAACGATCCTTACATCCTTGTGCTTAAGTAACTTAAGGAACTGCCTTGCTTGGGTGTCTACAAGAGCACTGCAAACTGGTGCAAACCAGTGAAAATCAGCGGTTTAGGACAATGAAAAGAGAAAAGATATGTGCATCAAGGACAGTTTCATTTGAGTTCTTTCTGTGTAGATTCAGCAAGTCATTAAATTTCTCTGATATCAGTTTCTCTTCTGAAGAGAGCAATGCCTGCCTGTTAGGAAAACTGAAAACACTAAGCTAGACACAATCAAGGAACTGTTTACCAAAAACATGTGGAATATTATAAACACAATTCTATTAGCGGTGATAATAATTTTTGATAATTGCATTATTTTGATTAAAGTTAAAATTTTATCATGAGAATTTATCATGTCTGCTATCACATAGTAAATGCTTCATTAAGATTAGTTTTTTGGCAAGTAAGCAATCAGCTGAAAATGATAAAAGATACAGGGAATGATTAGGTGGGGCTGTAGCTCCGTTGTACAGTGCTTGCCTAACATGCCTGAAGCCAAGCTAGGTAGGGTGGAACAAATCCATCAGCTCTGTCACAGTTCTATCACTCAGGAAGTGAAGGCAGAAACATCTTAAGTTCAGGATCATCTTTAATGGGTTTTAAGCCAGACTGTACTGCACAAGACCATATGTAACAAAACAGAAAAGAACAGCAAACAAAACAAAACAAAACAAAATAAAAGGCACAAATAGAGAATGATATACATTTCCTTAAACCTGAAAAGAAAGTTGATATCAAGTATCGTCTAATTACTTTTATGTGCTACATTTCTTAAGTTCCAGATACTGGTTTCCATGGCTATATTCTCACCTTTAGAAATAATTTTTTTTCACACATTAGTTCAAGGCAGCACTGCATCTGAGGAGGAGCTGGAGCTTTTTGAAAAATATTTAATTTTTTATATCTCCATGAGAAATATAGATATTATGTCATTTATCTCTCTGTCATCTATCTACCATCTCCCATCTATCACCATTTTATTACCCAGCTATATGGGTTCTATTTACCTATTATCCACTTATCTATAATCACTCTGTACATAACTTTGTATTTTTCCTCCTTTTCAACCTAATCAGTTAATCTCTCCACCCATTTAATTGACAGACTCATTCCTATAGTTCTTGTATGTCAGGGAATTAAAGGGCTGAATAACTCGTTAAGTTAAACTAACCAATTTGAAGCTTTATTCTGAAGAGCTCCCTTCTGTTCCCTGGGTCAGTGAGGTGGGCAGTTAGTTCTGGTAAAGGAGAACATTTTAAAGTTAAAGGCAATGAGGGAAAGCATGAGGGTTTTTCTATTCTATGTCCATATTAGGGACTGTGAATTTCATTGACTTTGCAAATTATGACAGAATTCAATCATTTTTATGGCTTCAAAAGTCTGAGGCAGATTTTTAAATTATGCAATAAATTTGAGCCCCTTAAAAATAGTTTAAAGTCTTCAGCAAAGCTAAAACAAGGTAATGAAAGACATTCCTAACCCTACAACCTATAGAAATCCACCGCATGTGGGTGTGTGGGGAGTTTAGTTGACATATATGTCTGTGGATATTTGTATGCTTAAAAGAAAAATTACCATTTACTACTCCATAAAAGTTGTATTTTGGCAACCTTATAATACATGACAATCATGTCTCCTTTCCATTTTTAGTGATAACACACTAATACGGGGAAGACAGTAATGTTTATTTGGCTAATTGTCTTGTGATGGATATTTAGGCTTTTCAATTTTTTGTTATTTAAAACTGCTAAAATGTATATACTGGTTCGTGATCATGAACTTGTGCTTGTTTTTAAATTGATGACTTAGAGGTAGGTGTATTCAGGCCTATCCTGATACCTTGATGTCTTATTTCTGTCACAAGATTTAGAACTTCCAACTACGCTGTTGCTGAATTTGCCTTGAATCTTGAAAGGTTGCTTTGGCATTTCCTTTCCCAAATTAGAGTCAACAGCTCCAGCAATAAAGAATTGCATTGCTTTGAGAGTCTGCTTCTTGTAGCCAGGAAATATCTTTCAGAATGAAATCTTAGAGAAGAGGCTTATTCTTTTGTGATTCTGTTTTGGTTAGCATTGGTGGAAAAATCTATTTCTTTATCCGATTCAGTAGTGGAGTTTTATGCAAAAGCAGAACTGTTCGCACAGATGAGCTGCATGTAGTTGAGGCAGCCCTAGCAGGTGACACCAACACAGAGTGGGAGGTAAGAGCATATGTGCACTCACTGTTAGAAAGAGCCATAGCAATGAGTCAGGGAATCCAGATTAGACTTCAAGGCACAAGAGCCAACTGTGCAATGTGGCAGCCCAGAATCAGACCTAGAACTCCAAATAACTGTTCCTGGATTATCATCTCTTGAGGATTGGTCATAAAAGCTAAATATATATTAATACAATGCATTAATTTTTAAGCTGAGTATAGTTCAGATATGTTTGTTGGGGGGATGGTCTGATGTACTTTTATGCTAATTACTACTTGCTGTTTCTGTGACCCACCTTTTGATTAAAAAAAAAATCCCACCTGGGAAGGCAGAAAAGACAGATGTGTGGCTAAGGTTCCCTGGCTTAGAGAGAAAGAGAGGTAACCTGGAAAGAAGAAGAGGAAAAAAAGACCCTGAGGAGAGAGGACAAAGAGGAAGGCTGACATGGGTTACATGGAGGAGAAGCACATGGCCAGTGAGGGTGGAGTACCCAGCCCAGATGAAGAACATTAACAAATATTTGGGATTATGGATGGGATAGAAGTTGATAGAAGTTATTAGAAGCAGATGGCATGGGATTGGTGCAGATATCACATACCTGCCCCATTATGGGAAGTAGTTTAGAGAATTGATGTCTGCACTGCCCCAGGTTAACTAAGGCTATTTTAAAATATAACAAGTGTCAGTGCCTTAATTAATTGATTGCTAGCTGGGCATACTGATAATACTGATAATATTAATAATTAAAACAATATATATTTTCTTAGTAGTGTAGACATGTTATCATTGTAGTTATCATGATGAATAATAAATATTTTTGAAATACTTAATTTCATTAGTAACTGTACTCTATATAGCTATATTTTAGTACAAATATCTATAGTGCACTGGCTTTGTGTACATTTATGTGAATGTATATAACTGGATGTATATTTATCCATATATATGTACACATATATATATATATATATATGTACAAAAGCGCATTAATGCTGAAAACAAGACAAAGGAAACTCACACAGTAATTTTAACAGTAAACACTCATTTATGGTAAGGTAAGATGATTCAGTGTGTAAGGGCACTTGGCACAACCTGAATACCTAAATTCAATGCCCAGAATTCACATGATAGAAGGTAAAACCCATTTTTCTTTTTAAAAAATATTTTATTAATTTATTCATATTACATCTCAATTTTTATCCCATCCCTTGTATCCTCCTATTCCTCCCTCCCTCCCACTTTCCCCCTACTCCCCTCCCCTATGACTGTGACTGAGGGGGACCTCCTCCTCCTCCTGTATGTGCTCATAGGGTATCAAGTCTCTTCTTGGAAGCCTGCTATCCTTCCTCTGAGTGCCACCGGGTCTCCCCATCAATGGAATGTGGTCAAATATGGGGCGCCACAGTTCGTGTGAAAGTCAGTCCCCACTCTCCACTCAACTGGGGAGAATGTCCTGTCCATTGGCTAGATCTGGGTAGGGTTCTAAGTTTACTGCATGTATTGTCCTTGGCTGGTGCCATAATTTGAGCAGGACCCCTGGGCCCAGATCCGCCTGTCATAATGTTCTTCCTGTAGGATTCTAGGATCATTTTTCAAATTGCCTTCCACCCTGCACACATTTGTTCACACACACACACAGCTGCACATACGCATGCATGCACACATGCATGTACACACTTGTGAAGAGCCTCTCTCACAAATACAAGATACATAAATAAATGTAAAACATGATGACTATAAGCGCAAGTTGAAATAACATTGTGTAATAAGCAGAAATCCAAAGGACATAGGACTGTCATAAGGAGGGCTTGGCATATGAAGGATTAGGAAGCCACTGCTACTTAGCCACTGAGATAAGGCTGAGGTGGAAAACCTAAAGGGCAGGTATCTTTCGTTCCTGGACAGGACCTGAGAATCAGACACTGGGGAAAGGTCCTTACTGCTACAGAATGCCATTGTGAGGAACATATTTTCTTTACCATATTTCCTTCCCTTCCCTCTTTCTCTAAATTATATAGGTGTATATGTACATCTGTAATTTAATTTATATTAGTCATTGTATACATGCATGCATGTCTTCCTTAAATTGCTGGCCTCATAAAATAGGCTATGCATTATAGTTCTCTAGTCCATGATGAGGATTAGACAATTTGTTCACAAGCTTTTGGCAATCTCTTGTCACCAAACTGTCAGTGGTTTTATTTCCTTTGAAGAGGGGATGAGATAAGAGCTGTACTCAAGCTTTATGAATACATGGCTTGGGCTGAACCCAGCGAATTTCTAACTCTTCCTAGGTCTTGACTTGGGAGCGTGCAGCCTCCGTACAATGTAATCTTTGGCAAGCCTGAACATTGAAGGCTTCAGCTCCACACTCTGTCTGCTTACCTAGGTCTAAAATGTTTTCAGCCTCTGAGCCTTACTGCTGAATAAGCTCACCCTTTCTAGTGGCTGGCTGGTTCAACTCAGCTGTTCTGGCTCAAAACTTCCCTGCAATCTAACTGACTCAATCTGGCTTCTCTTGGCTTCTGACTGAATTTCTTCTTAGAAGAACTGCCTCTGAACTCTATGAACTGAACTGCACTGAAGTGTACTGCACTCCTGAACTCTACTGTGCTCTGTGAACTCTTCTTCACTGTACGACTGTGAAGCAGCTTCTCAGTTCTGTCTGTTCTCATGAGAACTGGGTGCATCCCATCTCTGACTCATTCTATCAGATCTTTCTGGTTTATCCTCCATCTGCCCCTCAGTTAGACATTATTGTTTGGGATTAAAGTTGTGTACTAAATTCCAGCCAGAGGGAATAAAGTTGTATATTAAGGGAATGTATGTATTCCAGGCATATCATGCAAACCTAGGTGTTTGGATGTGATGCCTTGTCACAACAGCTATATTGATGGATTAAAATTCCTCTCCACCCTCATTTCCTCCCAGCCTACCTCAAAGAAGAGACAGAACCTTCATCAATGGATCTGCTTATGGAGATGGCTTCAAATGTGGCAAACCAGCCACTGGACAAAATGTCCTCGTTTCTGCCGCAGACAGGATTCTGCCTAAAAGTGGGCAAGCTTGGATGCAGGCAGAGCCAACGATCGAACTCAGCCAAGACAGGGTAAGCAAGTCCTCAATAGCTCCTGCCTCAAGAATATGTCTGTCAGATGTACTGGGCCAGAAGGCCAAAGATGATGCTCCAACATTATAGAGAGTGTTGACTGACCATTCTCGCAATAATTGTCTCAGTCATTTTTTTATTTTCATTTTGGAAGCTGCTAACCTATACTTTTGGTTCATCCAGGAAATTAACTTTTATTCCTTCTCAAGTCTCTGATAGGGATAAAGACCAGATAGTTCAATCTTACAATTAAGCTTAGTTGGTTATGGGTTAAGATGTGTGTGTGTGTGTGTGTGTGTGTGTGTGTGTGTGTGTGTGTGTGGTTTTTTTTTGTTTGTTTGTTTGCTTGTTTTTTTTGTTTTTTGTTAAGATGTTTTTAGATCAAGGTAGATGTTTTAAGTTAATAGAGGATGAGATAAGACATATTGATTTTCATTCAGAAATTTAGACCAAGCAAGACAGGAAAGATGTTTACTTAAAGTTTGCCAAATACAAATAGCCAAATCACCATGAATGTAAAATTTATATAATTCCTGATTGTCTCATGGTTCTTCCTGCTGTATGTAGTTTATTTTATTCATGTGTAATAATATAAATGTATATGTCCAAAAAGAAACATAATTAAAAAAATGGAAAAAAATTCCTCTACACCAACCTAAGTTTCCAGTACCAGGACTGGGTTGCATCCAATTAAGTTGTTGGCCATAGGGGTCCCATGGAAACTTCCTGTAACCCAGACTGTTGCCAAAACAATAGTTTGCTCTCCACAAATCATCAAACCCCATTGCTGAAGAAACACTGATGCGACTCAAAGAACAGAGAGAGGTCAGACCCCCTCCCTTCTGTTTAGTGTCTTTGATATTGGCAGGCATACCACAGGCCACCAAAAAGAAAGAAATATCAACATCAACCCAGCCACAACACCTTTGATATACAACCCATCCTGACTCCAAAATTTGCTAGGGTAGCAATGGCACAAAGCTTATATAGGAGTAACCAACCAATGTCTGATTTAATTTAAGCCCCACCCCAAGAGAGAGAACCCATACTAGACACTTGTTGGGCGACAAAACCCAGAGACCAGATAGCTCAGAGACCTAGGATAAAATCAAATACTACTATTATTATTTTAAAAAGAAACCATCAAAATGTCCCCTAATGATATTCTACTGTACTCCTAGATCAGTGACTTATTCAGCCATCGCCAGAGAAGCTTCTGCCTCATGCAAATAGGAATAAATACAGAGAAAAACAGCCAGATATTGTGGAAAGAGAGACCGTGGAACACACAGGTTTAAAAGAGTTGTCTCAATCAAATCCCACCCTCAACGTCAGGCAACTTCTCAGCAGAGGAGGGCAGAGGGTGTAAAAGATAGAGGAGAAGGAAGACACCAGGAAACCAAGGCCCTCTATATCAACTGAGCAATGGTCACATGAGATCCCAGAGACTGAAGCAGCAATTACAGGGCCTTCTGGCTTGTCCATCTTCAATTTGGTGGTATTTTTTAAAAAATCTTACTGCATTTTATTTTGCTTTGTCTTGTTGTTACCTCTCTTAGAAGACTGTTCTTTTCTTTAATTAGCTTGGAAGTATTTTATTTGGTAATGTTCTTTTTTAAAAATGTATTTTATTAATTTATTTATATTACATCTCAAATGTTATCCCATCCCTTGTATCCACCCATTCCTCCCTCCCTCCCATTTTCCCCTTACTCCCCTCCACTATGACTGTGACTGAGGAGGACCTCCTCCCTCTGTATATGTTCATAAGGTATCAAGTCTCTTCTTGGTAGCCTTCTGTCTCAAGACTGTTCTTTTCTAATGAGAGATAGAAAAAAAAGGGAGATCAGGAGAAGATGTAGGGGAAAACTCAAAGGGATACAGGGGCACCTGTAGTAATGATATATTGTGTGGAAAAGGAATTTTTTAGTAAAAACAAAAAATAAAATAAACACAATAAAACCAACTTTCATTTTCCTAGCAGCTAACAGTTTCCAATGTCCCTTTAGCTAAGGGAAGAACTCTGTGCTCAATCCTCCTTTCCATTATGGGGTTTGACCTGGTTTGGGCTCACTCAGGTTTTGTGCATGCTGTTACAACTTCTGGGAATTCATATATGTAGTTATGTGTGTCCAGAAAGTACTGTTTCCTTACTTAAACTATCCCTGCTTCTGGTTCTTAAATTAACTGCCTCATCCATAATTATTTACGAGCCTATAGGAAAAGCAGTGTGATATGTATGACCCATTTAGGGGCAAATATTCTCCATTTGAATTTACATAGGTGTAATTAATGGAAGCTTCAACAGTAGCAAGTTTCCACATGACATTTTTGAAGTCTTCAGTGTTATTTACCCTTCCCAATTTCCTTAACTTTTCTGTCTTCCCACAGCTCAATTTATCCCTTCCATTTCCATAATTCTGCTTTATACCAGTGAATTTCATCTTCTCTCCCTTGAACTTACCTCCTCTCCATATGGATCCTTAGTAATTTTCTGTCCTTTATGGATATTTCACATGGAATACACACATCTCAAGATTCAAAGCCAGCACGACAAGTGAGGCAAAATGTGATGTTTGTTGTGATATGGACTACCTTACTCAGAATGAGTGTTTCTGTCATCATTCATTTATTTGAAAATTTCATTTCATTCTTTGTAAAGTCTTTAATACTTGTTAACTGAACATATAAATTTATGCAGTGTGCCACAACCTGGCAGTTTTTATTTACATATAAGTTATTTTTAACACTTAAGTCAGTCACTTTTTTTTCTTGCTAAAACAACATCACTGATTTTATACCCCAAGTCTGTAGGGAAACAAGGTTCACTTTATAGTCATTTTTTTCTTGAAATGTATTTATAATAGCAAAGTAATATTCCATTGTGGCAATATACTGAATTTTTATTATCCATTCATCAGTTGGCGGGCATCTAGGCATTTTTCATTTCTCTGGCTATTGTGAATACAGCAACAATGAACAAAGATAACCAAGTATATCTGAAATATGATATAGAGTTCTTTGGGTATATGCCAAACACAGTATAGCTGGACCCCGGGACTTGTGGTATGTCTATTTTCAGCTTTTTGAGGAACTGTCACAGTGATTTCCATAATGACTGTACTAGTTTATATCTCCATAAATAGTGAATGAGTGTTCCCATTTTCCTACTAACCATACCAGCATTTGTCCCTTTTCTTTTTAAAAACATAGTCATTCTGACTTTGGTAAAATAAACTCTTTATTGAAGAAGATACAGAAGAAGGAAAGGCCTACCATGATCTTTTATTGGCAAAATAAATATTATAGAAATATCTATTCTATCAAAGCAGTTTACAGATTTAATGTAATCCTCATCAAAGTTCAATACAACATTTCAAAGCAGATACTGAAGCACCAATATTAAATTTCATATGGAAATACAAAAGAGCCAGGAAACATAAAACACTGCTGAGCAATAACAGCAAAACTGCTGGTGCTATTACCAAGCCGGATTTCAATTTGTAGAGCTATACTAGTAAAAATAGCATGATACTAGCATTAAAAAAAAAGACTTTTTGTCCAAGGGAATAAAGGTGAAGAACAACATATGAACCCACAGTATCACATCCACCTGACTTTTGATTTTTAAAAAGTCACCAATACATACACTGCAAAAAAAAAAAAAAAAAAAAAAGACAACATCTGCAACAATTTATGTTTATCTGACTGGATAACTGCATGTAGAAGAGTGAAACTAGATTCTATCTCTCACACTAGAAAAAAACTCAACTTTATATGTACCAAGGATCTCAGCATAAATCGCAGTACCCCAAACATGATAGAGGAGAAAGTAAGGGATACTTTTTGAGTTCATTGACACAGGAAGGGACTTCCTGAACAGGACCCTGAGTATAGCCATGAAGGCTAACAATTTATAAGTAGCACCTCATAAAATTAAAATATTTCTGTATATTGAAAGACAACATCACTTGAGAGAAGATATAAGCCTTACCAGTAATATATCAGACAGATTTATTACCTAGGTTATATAAAGAACTAAAAACATTAAACATCAAGTACACAAACAACTCAATTAAAAACTATACATGGGACTAAACAGAGAGTTTTAAAAAGATGTAATATAAATGGCTGAGAAATATTTCTTTAAATATTCAACATTCTCACCCACAAGAGAACTCACTTAAGTTGTCATTGTCAGTGACAACTCGTTATCGCTTTCTATATGTATGTCATTAAAATAACACTCTTCCCTTGTTTTGATCAATCACTCAAATAACATTTTAGCAAGGGACTCATTTAATAAGACTGATATTACTTATTATATACCTCTCTTATGCCAGGCATGTGTATGATATTTATTATCTCCTCTAGAAACCATTCATTGCCCATTTCTCATTTAATTGAGTCTAGTGGAGCTAGAAGGACATTTGATATTTCATCTTGGGGGAATCTATATATATGAAATAATTTTTTACTGTATTATACCTCTAAGAGAACAGAGATAATTTGGAAGAAATTTAGAAACCTTTCTTAATGGATATCTGTTGAATAACACCAATTGAGTGAGTCATGTTTACTATGTGACCACTGTTATCAATTACTGCAAGCCATCAATCCTTTCATCATAATTTTTTGTTATTGATTCTTTGTGAATTTCACATCATGCACCCAAATCCCACTCATCTCCCAGTTCTTTAGTATCTGCCTCCATCACTGCAACCTCCCCTACAATAGAAAATACAAAACAAAAAAAGAAAATCACTGCCCCTCAAAAAATCTCCCTGTGGAAGCTGCCGAATGTCACAATCTACCTTTTTGTAGTGCCCACATCTATTTGATCTCAACTGTTCCTCATACACAGCTATCGCAGCCTAATGTATTTATTGCATTTCCTTTGATTGTTCATTTTCATTTTCAAGACATGGAACTAAATGGTTTAACTAGAGTAGCCACTCAATGAACTCCAGGGATCTTTCTATCTCTACCTACCCAGTGATGATCATTTCATATGTGATTTACTGTACCCAGTTTTTTCAAAGCAGGTGATCAAGTCTTTGTGCCTATGCAGCAAGTACCTTCACCAACAGAGATATCTCTTTAGCCCTTATCTATGAATTTAAAATAACATAAAAATATTACATCGTACCTTAATTTCTACTTGTTTTTCTTATAGTAATACCTGGGCAGAGCTATTAGTGTATTTCTTTTTTTTAAATTTTTTAAATTAATTTATTCATATTACATCTCAATTGTTAGCCCATCCCTTGTATCCTCCCTTTCTTTCCTCCCTCCCGCTTCCCCCTCTACTCCCTTCCCCTATGTCTGTGACTGAGGGGGACCTCCTCCCCCTGTATATGCTCCTAGGGTAACGAGTCTCTTCTTGGTGACTTATTATCTTTCCTCTGAGTGCCACCAGGCCTCCCATTCCAAGGGACATGGTCCGATATGGGGCATCAGAGTTTGTGTGAAAGTCAGATCTCCTTCTCCACTTAACGGTGGAGAATGTCCTGTCCATCGGCTAGACTGGGTAGGGGTTCGAAGTTTACTGCCTATATTTTCCTTGGCTGGTGCCATAGTTTGAGGAGGACCCCAGGGCCCAGACCCGCCTGTAGTTTTCTAGGACCCTCTGGATCCTTCTATTTCCTCATTTTCCCAGGCTTCTCACCCCTAAAGTCTCAATAGGATTTTCTCCCCTCTGACCCACTTTCCTGGTAGGTAAAGTTTTTCATGGGGGCGTACCCCTTGGACTAGTGTCTCGATATAAGTGAGTATATACCATTTGACTCTTTTTGCTTCTGGGTGAACTCACTCATTATGATAATTTCTAGTTCAATCCATTTGTCCACAAATTTCGGAAATTCCTTGTTTTTAATAGCTGAGTAGTATTCCATAGTGTAAATATACCACAGTTTCTTTATCCATTCTTCTACTGAGGGACACGTAGGTTGTTTGCATGTTCTGGCTATTATGAATAAGGCAGCTATGAACATGGTTGAGCATATGTCCCTGTTGTGTGGTATTTCTTAATGTTATTAAAATTATAATACAATATATAATCTATTATATGTGTAATAATATGCAATATAATACATAATAAACTTGTTAAAATGCATATTGATAATTGTGAGTGTTTGAAACAGGAAAAAATGTATGCCACATTTTCTTGATATACTCCCTATCTCAGACTCACTGGCTAAAACTTTTTGTCACTTCCATAAATGCTACAATGGAAGTCTGAGTGGTAGACTGTGACTGTTCATCAATATTAATAACCTTTCAGGGGAGATATGAAGTTGTCTTCTATGTTGACCTAGAATTTGTTGATGCATTCTTTTGCCTGATACAATATTAGTTGAAGTTGTATATACCAGGCTAGGGAGATGGCATAAAATAATTTCTGTGTAAGTGTGAGGAACTGAGTTTAGATCACCAACACTTAATGCATGAATGGTGATGTGACAAGTGGACACTGTGACTCTCTGACCACTCAGTCTAGCAGAAATGGCATGCTCCACACTCACTGGAACAACCTGCCTCAACACATGAAGTAAAATTACGGACACCCAGCACTGACTTTCACCTCCATAAGTGCTCTCAGGGGTGAGTGCACTTGAATACACATATACACATGCACACACCACACACACAAATAACTTCTATGGAAAAACATGTATAGTTTTCATTTTATCCTTTGTGGATTTTTAATGAGTATAATACAATTACAACCTTTCGTCATTCTTTTCCTTCTTCCCAAACCGTCCCATGTACCCTTCCCTGCTTCCTTTCAAATTCATGGCCTTTTCACTGATTGCTATTACATGCACATATCTGTTTGGCCAATAAAACACTACTTGTGTATATGTATGTCTTTGGGGCTGGCCATATGATGACACTGGACAATCAGTTGGGGTGCTGTTCCTTAGGGAAGACCACCGCTCCTGCTCGAGTCCCAGCTTCCCTTACTTTCCTATAGTTCTTTGAGTAGCGGTGAGACTTTATGGGCTTGAGTTTTACTTTCATCTCTTGACCATAATTTTCCATAAGTCTAATTGTCATGCTTAAGTTTTGTGGTCAGGTTAGGGTAATTATTATGATCAGTTCCTACTTTCCATCATATCGTAAAAGGAGCACAAATAAGAAATAAGCCTTTGCTAGAATTTGGGTTGCGATATGAAAAATCTGTTCTATTATGATTGGCAAGGAAAGTGTTGTTATGACTGAAAATACTAATTTGCCCTCTCTAGCAGAGTAAGAATTCTTCTGATCTATGACATTCTCATTAAATGAGGTTTTGGAGAATGAAGGAGTAGGTGTTTTATTCAAGAGTCCTCTGACAGCAACAAAGATTGACTGTGTACTTAAGCAGTCTTAAGCACCTAGGACAATTTTATCTTGTGACCAGTTAAACATCAGATCTCATGTCCTTTTCTTGTGGATTCTTTGGAGTACCTGATTTATTTTTGTATGTTAAGTCCTTGTTAGATTTTGGTATTGCGAATATCTTTTTTTCCTCAGTCTGCCACCCATCTGTTAACTTTGACAATAATTCTCATTAACCAGATATATTTAATTATTATGTAAATTTATTGGTATTGCTACTTATGGCCTATAACTTTGGAGTCTTTTAAAATAAATCAGTCCCTACCATCAAAGTTAAAAAGAAAAAGGAAAAAAATAAAGTCAATTAGACGTTTACGTTCTAAGTATAATGTGAAAAGGAAATATGTTATTTTTTTCCTTGACCTAATTTTTGAAGTACCCATGCATTACCCAATAATCATTGCTACAACAACCTCTATCATATTTTTGGATCTTTCATAAATAAACATTTTTTAGACTCTTGTTTCCCTTTAATCTCTCTCATCTTCATGTTTTGGTCAGAGCATCAATTCTACATTAAGCTGAAATGATAGCACACATCTTGTTCTTTTCCACCTTCCTAGATACCTTAAAATTTCAAGTACAAGTTATCCCTACATTTTTGTTCGACTATTATTATTACTGTTTGTGTGTGTGTGTGTGTGTGTGTGTGTGTGTGTGTGTGTGTGTGTAAGTAAGTAAGTAAGAAGTCATCCTACAGTTGCCTTCTTCAGGGGGAGCCCACATTTGCTTTTTGAGGCAGAATCTCTTACTAGAATTTGGGGAATACAAAATAGACTAGTCTAAGAGGCTAGCACACACCAGTGAGCAGCTAGCTCTACTACCCCAGCATTGAGATTATAACTGCATGTCACTATGAACAGCTTTTTATATGGGCCCTGGGGCTTGAACTCAGTTCCTCATGCTTGCATAGTAAGATCTTTACCAAATATCTCTCAATTCCTTATCACCATTTTAGAAAAACAAGTTAACAGCATCCTATTTCTTGTTTTTAAGAGGAATTTTTAAAAATCAAAATGTATGAATTTCATCAAATCATTTTTCCCCACATTTCTAAAATGAGCATATGGGTTGCCATCTTTAGTGCTAATGTACTAAATGATGCTTGATTGCTACTGAGAAACCCAGGAATTTCTGGAATAAGCCTTTTTTTTTTTAATTTTTAAAAAAGAAGAATGCTGTTATATTTGGTTAGTTAACCAAGAATTCTTGCATTCATTTTATAAATAAAGCTCTCGTATTTTCTTTCCTCATTATGATTTTATCTGGCTTTCGTTTGGGGGTTACTCTAGGTTTTTAAATGAAATGGCTAACTTTTAAAGATTTTACATTTTCTGAAATAACTTAAATATGTGGTACTGAAATATCCAATTAAATTTGCCAAACATGCCCATGCAACCACCTAGGGCTGAAACATCATGTGTTTTATAAATAGTAGTTTCAATAGCAAAATAATGTGGGTGATTTTTTTCATTATAATGTTTTTAATGACTAAGTATACCTTTTTTAATTTTTTAATTTAAATTTATTTTTAAAAATTTATTCACTTTACATCCTAATTGTAGCCCCTTCCCTCATTTCCTCCCAGTCCCACCTTTCCTCTCTCCTCTGCCTTTCCCTCTCTCCTAGTCCTCAGAGAAGAGAAACCCTTCTCCCCGACTAACTGACCCCATCCTATTGACTCTCATCAGGACTGCCTGCATCGTCTTCCTCTGTGGCATGGTAAGGCACCCCGCCAGAGAGACGCGAACAAAGTATAGGCAAGAGAGTACATGCCAGGGACAGGCCCTGACCTTAATAGAGAGGACTCATATAGAGACTGTGCTGCCTATCGACTACATTTGAATGGGGGGGGGGTAGGTTCTCTCCATGGACAGTCCTCGTTTGGTGCATCAGTTGCCATCGGCCAACCTGGGCCCAGAGTTGTTGGCTCTGCTGGTTTTCTTGTGGAGTTCCTGTTTGCTCCAGGGGTCCTTCTCACCCTTCACTCATCCATAGGACTCTCCGTTCTCTGCTCAAAATTTGGCTATGGGACTCAGCTTCTGCTTTGATCCCCTGCTGGGTGGAGTCTTTCAGAGGACAACTATGGTAGGCTCCCATCCTGTTCCCCTTCTTGAAATGCTTCCAGTGTATATTCTGTTTGCCCTTCTGAATGAGAATTAAACATTCTCCCTAGGGTCCTCCTTGTTGTTTAGCTTCCTTATGTTTATGCATTGTAATATGTTTATCCTGTATTATATGACTAATAGATGCTTATAAGCAAGTATATACTATGGTGTATATACTTCTGGGTTTGGGTCACCACTCAGGATGCTCTTTTTCCTTTATTTATTTATTTTTATTATATTTTTTTACATATACATTTATATTATTACACATAAATAAAATAAGCTACATACAACAAGAAGAACCATGAAACAATCAGGAATTATATAAATGCCACAATCATAGTGTTTTGGCTATTTGTATTTGGCAATTTTGAAGAAAACATCTTTCCTATCTTGTTGAGTATAAATTCTGAATGTAAACAAATATCTATCATATCTCATCTCTATCAACTTAAAACATCTATCTAGACTTAAAAGCATTTTAACCTCTAAACAACTAAGCTTAATTGTAAAACTAAACTATCTGGTTTTCAGTCTCATCAGGGACTTGAGAAGGAATAAAAATTAATTACCTGAGTGAACCAGAAGTGCAGATTAGCAGCTTACAAATTGAAAAAAAGTGACAGAGACAGTTTACTCCTGAACAGTCTCCCAACATTCTCTGTAACATTGGAGCATTATCTTCAGCCTTCTGGCCCAATATCTCTGACAGACATATTTGTGAGGCAGGAACTATTGAGGACTTGCTTACCCTCTCTTGCCGGAGTTTGGCCATGTACTCTCTCTGCATCCAAGCTTGCCCATTTTTAGGCAGAATTCTGTCTGTGGCAGAAATGAGGACATTTTGCCCAGTGGCTTGTTGCTGCATTTGAAGCCATCTCCATAGGGAGGTTCTTTGATGCTCACCATTTTCTTTGAGGTAGGCTCGGTTTTGCCAGGAGTTAATCTGTCTCGTCAAAGAATCTTTAAAATAATAAAAACAACTTTCAATGCTTATTTTCATTGGGAGTTGGTTAGAACTATTATTGGTCTTATTCAGAGAGAATACTAGTTTGGACTCAGGGATGTCTCTCTTTTCCTTTATCTTTCTTTCATAGGTATGGAGATAGGGATTGAAAAGAAAAAAGGGGGGATATAATAGTATACAGCGATGACAAGACAAAAAGTAGATTCTTGCATCTACTTCTCAACTTAAGGGCTTAATTGTTAATCACAACTAAGGTTAATTTTATCTCTTTGATATAGAATTCCAATTTAAGATTATTATTCACACACACACATACATATATATACTTTAATATGAGGTATTGTACCCATACAACTCAATTATGATACAAGGTTTACTTCCAATATCTTGAAAGTGCTACGGTAGGCTGTTTAGTATAATTAAGCAATATAAGCTAATTGTTAGTTGATCAAATCATGGTCGTATCTATTACTATTTTAATCACAAGAACATACACCCTATGTTTAACAGATAGATATGATTCTATAGATATGCTTCAAAAGCCTCAGAAATCTACAGGATGGTCTTTTATAGCTCTATCAATTTTCCTGAAAATTTCATGATATCCTTGTTTTTGATGGCTGAATAGTATTCCATTGTGTAGAAGTACCACCATTTCTTTATCTATTCTTTAGTTGAGGGACATCTGGGTTGTTTCATCTCATGTTTATGACAGTTTTGTACCATTTTAGATATTTTAACATTTAAATTATAAATTTAAATTTGGTGACTATCATGGCTGTTTGGTTTTACATAGGATTTTCCATAACCTTAAGTGTTATCTATATCTTTTCTTCTGTTTGTGTGGATCCATCAGAAACTTTGAAAATCCATTTTTATTGTACTGGCTCATGGTTGGAAAGATTACTCGTCTATGTGACATTATGTGACCTTCTGCAGCTTTTCAATCAAAAACACAGCCAAAAGCCTGCTTTAGGCAGTACTTTACTTTGACAAGTAGTTCCTTTAGGCAAGAAGGTGTCTGCCTAGCTATGTTTCATATTCTCTTGATATGTGGACTCTCACATATTCACTGTAGTCTTCACTGCTTGTTGTGACCCCTTCCTATTTTTAACACCATGCTTTTTTCCTTTCTGTTTCCTAATTAAGTATTCAGAACTGCCCACTGCATTCTATCCTGCTGCTACCTTCACAGATTTTGACATTTAGTGCTGATACTACCTTCTTGAATGGTTTTGAAAGTTCTCACATGATTTATTATTATTGTTATTATTATTATTATTATTATTATTATTATTATTATTATTATTATTATGAGACTGGGTTTCTCTGTGTAGTATTGGCTGTCCTGAGTTCATTTTGTATACTGAGCTGACTTTGAATTTACAATGGTCAACCTGCCTCTGTTTTCCTGAGTGCTAGGATTAAAGGTGTGCACCACCACAAGTGGCTGATTTATTTTTTATGTACAAACATACACTATCTTATATTTACTTTTTATTTTATACCAAAGTATAAGTCAACAGTATTTATCTATCTTATCTGTTGCCTTTATGTAGCTTAGGCAGGCCTAGAATTCTATTGCCTCCTTCCTCAGCCTCAAAGAACTTGGATTTGTTGTTTATATTTTATAGAAAAATACTTTGTCACTGATGTCACTTTTAGAACATCTCAGAAATCTACAGAAAGACAAACTATATGAGACAGACAATACAATCAGGGGATTGGCTGTAGTAGTCATAGTCCAAGCACTGTGAGAAGACACAGGGCAAAATCTTTCAGTGAGGGGATATTTGCATTGTGCTGTTGTCATCACCAGCACACACACACACACACACACACACACACACACACACACACACACAC
>OU015742.1:39017584-39043322 GCA_907169655.1 Acomys percivali
ATATATATATATATATATATATATATATATATATATATATATATATAATTAGATGAGCCTGAGCTTTGCAGTGCCCATCCCTCATTACTGTCATTGTATTATCATTCCCCAGCGTTATGGTCCTTTGAGCATATCTTCCTTTGAGCATATCTTCCTTTGAGCATATCTTCCTTTGAGCATATCTTCCTTTGAGCATATGAGTTTAAGCTCCTTGCCTCAGCTGGCATCAGTCATCTTCTTCGCCTCCTGAACTGAGAGTTTGACTCCATTTGCAGGTTAGGTGAGCCTAGCCCAGATGCTAAGGAACAACAACTTGGAACGATATATTAGGATATATTTATCTCAGACTCACAGAGATTACCTTTGCTTCTTTGAAAGGACCGGAGTGATCAGATACATCTGAATTCTACCTGATATTCAGGTTGATCTTCTTCAAACTCATCAAGTTGTAGTGCCACTGTGGTCTATGGAACACTCTTGTCCTGCTTAGTGTCCATGCAGTTCTGCCCATGATTTTTCTCTGATACATGGCTGAGATCATAAGAAAGCCCAGTCCAGGTATGTGAAGACTGCATGTTGATGGGTGTAAGGGAGATGAACAGTAGCTGACAATAGCTCAGAGACACACTTATACAAAGGGCATGCACGTTACCAGAGAGCATCATTTACTAGAGATGAGTAACTTTTTTGTAAATCTGAGAGCCCCAAAGAGCTTTGTTTTCACTGCTATCCAGTGTTGCAATCCATTGGAAGTATTTGCTCTACTCTGTCTAACATAATGGTGTCATGGTGAGTTTCCTAGGATTTTATTGGCACTGATGTGAAATAGCTGATTTTTTTCCCTTCCCCTCTGAAACATTATAATTTTCCATGTTCTGATCCTGCAATCATAGCACCATTTGGGTTAACTCAATTTCTTTGTCACTTTGGTAAAAACAGCCCACACATAATGGCAATTTGAAAAAAATCATACAATTTTAATAATTGAGTGACTAAGACCCAAAGTGTCTGATACAGGAAGCTCATAATATTTTGTAATATGATTTTGAAAAGATAATAGAGGAGAGAGAAATGAGTATGACATGGAAATGACAACACTTCCTTAAAGTGCTGCTATTAAGGAGCCTGGCAAGCCCAGCTGGTTACCTGAAACACTTGTGAAAAAGCAGGACCCTTTGTAGCAGCTCCCAGGGGCAGCTTGGAAGCAGGGAGTGGGATTTTGTGGGGAGGTGGGTCTCTTTCTGGATTCACAGGGCTGTCTTCTTAAGGATCCTTTCATACTGTCTGATTCTGCACTATTCCTCCAGTCTGGCTGCAACTCTAAGGCACTTAATAATCCTGCTGCCTTCTTATACTCCTGGTAGGAGCACTGGTTTTGACATCATTTTAATTGCTCTCAAAGCACTAGAATCCTTTCTTCAAGACAAATATTTCACTGATAAGCACAATATAATACTTACAAAGGGAGAACACAGTGATGGAAGTATGAGAGACACAGAAGTCTTCTTCAAGGAAATGGCTTGTGAGTAGAAAAACACAAGCACTCTCTTTGAGGGATGAATCAGACATGAAGGAGATCCTACTATCCTCGGCTTTGCCTTTAGTCCCTAGTTAGGGACAGAAGGAAAGACGTTTGAAATTGATTGGCTTAGAATTTGCTGAAGAAGCTTGAAGCTATGTTCTCAGGAACTGCCACCAACCAAGGTTGTGGGACTGTGTTTCTAAAGATTGCATGCTTTGAGTACTAGCCGGCAGGCACCCCTCAGAGGGCCTTATTTGGATTAGGAAGACATTTCATCGGCAGATTCTTTGCTTGTTTGGTAAACTACAAAGACGCTCTAGAATTGGAAAAGTTCCCTCCAATGATCTTTAATAATCCCAGTTTATCTAATATAATATCCTGTAGACTTAAGAAGTAGGTATAAAAAGTACAAGCACTAGCTTCTCTCTATTATTGGTTTCTTTTCCTTGGAGGTTCATAGGAAATGGTTTCTATTTTTGTTTGATCATACAAAAATTTGAAAAGACTGAAATTTTAAAGCTCTCTTTCCTCAAGGCCTGCACTTTGGAGTCTTCTATATCATCAAGTAACCAAAAAGGAAAAAATGACATGAAGGTCATATAGCCTCAAGTCTTAGTGTGTGATCTTCACACGAGACAATAGAAACTCTAAAGGCCAATTAAGTTTCTGAAGGTCTATAATATCCCTTTCCTAATGTTGAAAAATTATAATATACCTAAGCTTGCAAAGGAACTTTGAAAGAACTGGTCTCAATTTTGATACAAGTCATGATAAATTGGAATTTATTCTAGGCTGTCACCCACCAGATAGACAGCATGATGTTGATTTATCTGATGTCAGAACCACCTCCAGTTTCCACTGTGTTT
The DNA here is from genome assembly GCA_907169655.1 of Acomys percivali. NCBI lineage: Eukaryota > Metazoa > Chordata > Mammalia > Rodentia > Muridae > Acomys > Acomys percivali. Next base: position 39,019,973 of record OU015742.1, read on the forward strand.
CTCTTGTACTAATAGGATAGCTTGGAATTGTATAGAAGGTTTCCTTAACGTCTCCTTGGAAATAAAAGATCACTATAAAAATCAGAGAAAATTGTTGTGACTTATTCTTGGTCTTAAGATTAAACTCAGAGAAACTTAAACTTAAGGCAATATCAACTCTTCAGGGGTTCAGTTGCTCTCCAAGGGGGAAAAATCGCTTCAGGTGTATAGCTTGCTTTAGAGGAAGAAGAGTGTTCATGCAAGAATTGTCTTTCTTACTTTAATGCTATAGACAGTGAGTGGCCATTTCATTCAGACCTGAGGGTTCTGTGTATAGACAGGTGGCTTTCAATGCCCAGCTCAGCTCAAAGTCCTGAGAGCAGATCAGAGAATAGATGGTAGTGGCTGCAGTCACTGTGTCAATTGTATAGGTATTATTTCCAGGCATATGCACACATTGGGCAGGAGAAATGTCCTATTCCTTTGCTAGCCAGAATCAATCTCTAACCCTTTTATTCAACTCCCTCACGTTTAAACAAATGGTATCAGTTCAACCTACATATGTTGCTAAACTACTGTTATTCTGGATCCCTTGTCATTCTGTATTGACTTGAAATTGTGTTGTCCAAATGTACACGTGTACATTTAATGGTGACTGAAATCAAGTCATTTCCTCTATTTAGAGTGTCTACATTCCATGTGCCTAAACCCTTGCTGTATTAGAATTGCTAGGAACCTATGACTTATCTCCATAGTCTGTTGAAAGAAGACTTGCTTTGGATGGTAAAATGTCAATGGGGATGGGATTGGGATTGGGATTTTGCTGTTTTGAGTTAGGGTCTCATATAGCTCAGGCTGAATCTTGAATTAACTATGGAGTCTAGAGTGGTGCGGAATTCCTGATTCTCCCATCTCTGCTGCTCAAGTGCCTGAATTACAGGTGAACCAATATTCTTGAAGCTATTTGTAAGCAACCTGAAGAGGGACTGAATAATTCTGTCACTTCTCTTTTTTGAAAGTTTTTATTATTTAACTAATTTATTCAGATTACAACTAAATTGTTATCCCATCACTTGTACCCTCACGTTCCTCCCTCCCTCCTGTTTTCACCCTATTCCCCTCCCCTAGGCCTAAGACCAAGGCCAAGGGGGACCTCCTCCTCCACTATATGGTCATAGGCTATCAAGTCTCATCTTGGTAGCCTGCTTATTCTTTCTTTGAGTGCCATCAGGCCTCCCCACCAAGTGGATGTGGTCAAATATAGGGCACCAGAATTCATGTCAGAGTTAGGCCCTGCTCTCCACATAACTGTGGAGAATGTCCTGTCCATTGGGTAGATCAGAGTAGGGGTTTGATGTTTATTATTGTATTGTCCTTGGTTAGTGCAATAGTTTGAGCAGAAGCCTCTGGGCTCCAATCCATCTGTCATGATGTTCTTCTTGTAGGTTTCTAATCATACTGAGTGAGTTAACCCAGAAGCAGAAAGACTTTATCACTGTTCTTTATCAGCTACTACAAGATGGGTGTGTTTCACATTGGGCATGGCCTGTTGACCTAGTTGCAGAATAAAAATGATGTACAGCTAAAGCAGAGGTGAACAAGAAGGGAAAGAAAATCATTATTAGGATTTTTTGTTATTACAAAATAGAATAGCCCAGCACGATCAGACTAACACACTTGTTCATATTTCAGACTAGGTTCAACATAATTTCTTCCAGAAATCTTGATTTTATAATATGGTATTCCTGGATTTGAATTCTAAACTTTACCACAGTAATATGTTGTTGGGAAATTATTCTAATTTGCTGTTACTTTAACTACAAAAATAAAAAGGCAATTATCTCTCAAGCATTATGACAAATTTAACAGAGCTGATATAAAGTTCTTAGTACTCAATAATTAACCCTGTTTGTATAGGTTTTAAATTTCTCACTCTGTTTAAGTGACATACTTGCTTATACTGAGAAACTCTTCAAACTGTTGAATAAATAACTGCTTATTAATAGTCATCCGTTTTTGTTTACTTCTGAAGGTTTAGGAAGGGAGACCTTCATTAATCTCATAAAAAGCTTACTCTGCAATTTGCCTATGATCAGGCTGCTCTATAAGAATAAAACAGAGTCTTAATTTTGGGACTACTGTGATTTCTTGAGAAGCCAATAAAGTGCGAAGAGGATTTCCTCATCTCCTTTCTGGAATTGAATATTTAACATTCTCTTCTTGGTTCAATGGGGCATAAACTCGTGTATTTTTGCTCACGACTTCTGTGCTCTTTGACAGGATATCCTACGTGAATGAATGATGTAAATAATGGCTATAGATCACATTCCTGTTATGATCAAAGAGGAAAGAGGATTGTAAAGTAATAAAATGTAAGCACAGATTTTTATTGCTCCCTAAATCCTTCTGTAGGATGTTCTGATTTCATATAAGAAACACTCATGCTGCTTTTTTACACTTACCCTTTTAGGTAATTTCCTTTTTCTATTCAGAATTAATCCTGCTTTCTTATAGCTCCCCAAAGCCTTCTTTTTCTAATAGTTGCCACCCATCTGTGCATTTCTGCACCATCATTTAATTCTTGTTTCTAAGCAGAGAAAAAAATTATCTCCAATGATACCAAGTGTAGGGCAGACAATATAAGTCAAGTTCTTAGTGACTATCTTTCGAACAGTAGTGCTGTGGATGACACAGCTCAGGGGATAAAAAGGAAATATAAAAGAGATTGTAATTAAGAACTCGGTTACCCAAGTTAAGGTCGGTGCTGTTTCCTCCACTCCATTCTTGAAGACTTCCTTTGTATGCCTCAGAGAACTGAGCTAGAAGGAGGAAACTCATTCTGGCAATTATTTGTTGATTTGCTGAGAACAATTTTGCCCTAGTGAGAAGGCTGAATCCTGCAACAGTATTATCAAGAAGTAAGTTCACATCCAAGAGGTAAAGTCCATGGCATGGAAGAGGAGTTCATTGGAAAGTGATGGACTTAAACATTGAATTAATATTTTTGCTGCTGTCAGGGAACACACTCTGGGTCTCTTTTCATTTTGTTTTATCTACATATTTAGTTTTGAGACAGCCACTCCTGTGGCACAGGCTGCTTCTGAGCACACAATGAAACTGAAAATGGTTCTATTGTCTTGCATCTACTTTGTAACTGCTAAGATTACAGGCATGAGCTGTTCCACTTTTAGAGACCATTTTTACATTTCAAGAACTTTGGAGTCCTTATGAACAATGCAGATGCCTACGTGAGAAGAGAAGTACTAACCACTGAGGAGCAGAAAAACAACGCAGAAGGTGAAACACCATAGAGATGACATACGGTGTGGAACAAAAAGTATGTGTTTGGAAATCTAGATCTCTTAGAATATAAAGTGTCAGAGAATTTAGCTGAGAGAGAAAAGGAAAAGATCCTGTGGCCTAACACACTTTGTCCTTTTTAAGGTGGGCGCTTTGATTGACTGAGACATATTGATGAGGGAAGAGAGCTGGATATTCCTCAAAAAAAAAAAAAAAAAAAAAAAAAGATCAGGAGAAATGGGTGAGGTTAATGACTTTGTCAATTGAATGTGAAGACAACTTGGGGGACTTGAGTGGTTCCCTGGAGGCCAAACAAAAACTTGTTTGTCCTAATTTACCTCAATAACTAATGCAGCTATTGGAAAGCTCCTTGAGGCCAGCCCCAATAATTTAGACAGAACAAGTTAATCTGCAGTCATTCTACATGCATAGGCTCCTGTTCAATGATGATAAGGCAAAAGAAAAGATTTGGTAAGTCTTTTACATCTGTTCAGTTTTATTCATCTGATGTTACCTGTGAGACATTTTGCTAAATTTAGTCCTTAATCTTTGAGTCATATTACTAATAACTAGTATTTGTATTGTGCCAGTTATGGACCAGGCTTTGTCCATGATGTTCTGTGTATATATAGCACATCATAGCAACATTATAAAGGAGCTGGTCATTCTTGTACATGAGTTCCTTTCTCATAGCCCCCCAAAGAGTCAGTAAAGATGAAAAGTGTACAGAACATCATACAATGTTCTCACCAGGAGGAAGTGACGTGGAATACAGATAATCTGGGTTGTAATTCTCAGGATCAGACTATGCTATGATTGGCCCCTTTCTAAAGAAAGCAAATGTGTTTGCTAAGGAGACGAACCTTGAAGGTATTAGAATGACGTTTGCTTCATAATAACTCTCCTACTTTCTGCGGCTGGTGACAACATCTTGTGTCATTTCAGAAGGAACATGACTGAGTAGAAATAGAACCTGTTACAGCATCACCCATACTACTTGTGTAGCCTTTATTTAGATACACAAGTTCTTGGCTACTTTTCCATGATTCTTGTAAATGGAAATGGAAATTTACGCATTGCAGTGTGGGTCTGAAGATGATGAGCAATCCAGGTAACACTTCCTGGCATATAGCGAGTTCTTGATAAACATTAGCCATGAGAATTAGTTGTTCTTGCAAATGTGACGGCCACCTGCTTCTTTTACGTCCTCGGCTTGGGTACTGTTGAGAACAGATTAAGTGCTAAATAAAGGATGGCTGACTGGGTGACTGATATTTTTTGCCTTGCTTGGGGGAAGACATCCCAGAACAATATGTTACTATTAGTCATTTTCCCTTAATTTGTACACAGTCTCTTTAATAACAATTTGCACTTTCATAGCACTTTCTATTAAACAGCGTCAGTGTTGCCACTATTAACAAGGCTTGCAAATACCTGTGTCATGGCAAGGCTGTATATTCTATTAAAGTTTTGTACAGGTTTTAAAATGTTAGTCATTTAACAACAACAAAAAAACCCCCACAAGACTAGAATGTCCAAAACACTCCAGTAACTGCCTGTCTTCATGCAGAGCTCTCCAATTTGGAACTTCCAGTCCTTTTCTCTTCTTACGACAGTTTCCAGCTGAAGTCCGTGGCTAAAAGCAAAGCCATTGATTTTTGTGCAAATTATTTGTGTGTTCATTATACTGCCATTTTCTCAGACTGAGTTGATGTTCTGCATTAGCTTATTTGTCTACTTAAAACAGTACAGATCTAGCAGGTAACAGAGGTCAGAAAATTAAGCCCCCAACAGTACAATTTTAAAGAAACTGTTGCCAAAAGCAACTCACACTATTGACATGAACCAAAGGCCTGCTCTATTATGACACAAAAGAAACTACCAATATTTGTTAACATAATAGCTAGCTCTCCTTCATGCCAATATTTCATTATACAACCTAAACACACATAATTTTGGTTCCAAACAGCAAAGGGATCTATTTATATAATGTGAGCATTATTATTTTTTTTTAACTCAAGCAGCAGATAATGAGACAGTCACTAATCCCATGTGGCAATCCTACTCAAAGTGTACTTTTTCTCCTCTTGCAGCCAATCTGTTATTTGCTATTGTATTTGTTATTTTGTGTTCTTTTTTAAAACGTGGGTAAAGACCTCCTATCCTTTTAGTTTCTGAGGCAGAGAAATGCTGTGCTGCACATTGCTCCTTGTCACCCCCATATGTACAACTGTCTCCCTTATTTTCCTCATTATTCCTCGCTTACTATCTCACAGCATAGGTGGTCCCCTGGAGGCCTTCCCATCAGCTATATAGTGTATTTCCTTTTGCTAGTTACTTTCCATCTTTGAATTTCATTTTTAAAAAGCTATAATATGAATGAGAACCTAGAAGTGTAATCTTTAAAAGTTTTTCCCCTAGCTAAAATGAAACACATTCTGTCACAATGTATTAGGTTGTTAACAATTCAATTTTTCTCAGTGAGTATTTCCTGAGCTGAGCTCTTAAAGATGTTTTGAATTTCTATGAATAAAGCCATGGTCTAATGGTCATGTTAGTTTCCTCTTGGTGCTCAAGTAAGATTACTACAATCATGGAGACTTAATTCAGATAATTTACCCTAGAACTCCATAGGTTGCTATAGCTTGTCTTATAGTTGCGTAGCTTGTATTGGAGTACAATAAAGCTCTTAGCATCTACCTGGGGCTCCGGTTATGAATCCATTTTCTTGGTTTTCTAGCTGCAGGATGCTGCCTTCATCTTTGACTAATAATCTTCTGTCCTCAAAACCAGCAATATTGATTCTCTCTGTGACTCTCCTTACTCATGTTTTCTCCTAATTGATTCATTTTCCTCCTATTCTTCACTCTCCCTTTTCTTTTTCAAAAATCTTATGAATAAACAGACCAGATAATCCAGAATAATAGTATTTCAAGGATAACTGATAACCAATCCTAGCTGTGTCTACATTCATTCCATGTTATCAGGTAATACAATGTATTTACAGGTCTCATGGATTAGGACCAAAACATCTTGAAAATATGATATATATTTTATCCTGACAACTACAAATACATTTATTTAAAAGTTTGTTTTTGACATTCATGATGTGGCAAACATACTGCTGGGTACTGGATATGTATTAGGCAGCAAAAAAGAAATGAATGTAGTCTGTGACATCCTGGAGTGTTCAGAAACATGATATAATATCAATTAGTTAATGATAGAAGAGATACTATGAGAATATATAAAAAGTTTATTTGGGCTGTGGCTTAGTTAGTGCTAAGGGTCCACATAAAACTACCAGGCATGATGATATTACCTCATAATACCAGCATAGGGGAAGGTAGAGACTGGGGGATTCCCCGAGGCTCCAAGCATAGCCTTGTTGGTAAGATCCAGGTCAAGGAGACTCTGACTCCAAGGACATAGACAACATTCCTGAGAATGATACCGAAACCCCTTTCCCTACTTCAGTGTGTGTGCATACTGCTATCTGTACCCCAAAACTTCAGTGTGTAATTCATTCATTCATACATACACGTGGGCATGCATATACATGTATGCATACATATGTACAAAATGCCCTTTGTGCTAGTAAAAGATGCAAAGAAAATCTTATCTCAGGAAGTTGTGACTTAAGTAACTGGAATTTAGTAGACACAAACCAGAAGAAGGCGTGTAAAGTACAAAGTCCTTAGAGAAAGGCTATACATAGATATTTGAGCAGTAAAGATGAGGTCTCTATGGCTTGAGGTACACTAGGAAGTATCCATGGCATTCAGGGAAATGGAACCAATTGAGTGGGAAAGGATAGATTATGCTAAACCTTGAGACTAGTCATAATTTCCACTAACAATATTTGAGAGCCTGTGGCAATTTATCTGTTGCAGCAATTGGATCACCTACTCAGAAACTGATTTTGATGAAAGAAAAATCAGATACTGTGTTCATAAGCACTTAGTCTAGTTAACAGAAATAATAAATATATGCATAGAACATTATACAACATGCCAGTTATAGAGTCAGACATAACAGACAATACTTGTGATCTAGATGAGATGGCATAGGCAAGACTTCTGAATTTTGAAGATATTGGTCAGATAGAATAAATTTCCCTGGCAGCAGATGTGATAACCATGTATATATTTCAAAATTTATAAAATAAAGTAACTAAATTCATTATTTATTGCTCCAATTATTATGACATGTTGCCATGTGCTTAGTGGCTTAAACATTTGCTTATTATTTCATGGTTCTAGAAATCAGAAATCAGGAGTACCAGGTCTGGATTGTCAGGTTTGGGTTCTAAAGTCCATAATTTAAGTGATAGTTAGAAGAATCTACTGTCAAGTTCATTGAGGTTGTTGAACTCAATCTCTTGTGGTTATATGTCTGATGTGGTCTTTTTTTTTTTTTTGACAATAAGCTTTTTGCATATGTAAGACACTAAGAAGATATTCTCTTCATACTCAGAGTCTCTCTAAAGTATTTTCCATTTTTCTCTTCTGCTTTTCTGTCCTCATGTGATTGTACTAGATTTTACCCTTATAATATTGAATCGTATCCCTATTTTTAGGTCAAAGAATAAACCTTCATTACATTTGAAACTTCGATTAGGCCTATTAAAGAAACATCACTTGCAAAAAACAAGAAAAACAGGGAGCATTCTTGGAGGACACGAGTGAAACATAATAGAGAATTTTGGATCTGCTCTTGAATAATTTTCATGTTCAAGTTTAGAAGTTTTAGAAAATAATAGCCATTATTGTTTTTGTGTTGGCATATGTGTTTGGTATCATTTTTATAAATGCTCACTAGATCCAGGAGTTCACACCTGTGCTAAACAAAACATAGAGGCTTTTGATACACTTCAAAGAACATGGTGGGAAAAGATATTAATAATTCAGTATGTTTTTTAAAGTTTTGTGATCTTGATATCCTATGATCATATAGATGGAGAGAAAGTCCCCCTCAGTCACAGACATAGGGAAGGGGAATAGAGTGAAAGGGGGAAGGAGGGAGGAACGGGAGGATACAAGGGATGGGATAACAATTGAGATATAATATGAATAAATTAATAAAAAAGATAAAAATAAAGTCTTGTGATCAAAGAAAATGTATTTGTGGATAATGTCTGTCCCATGAACTGTCAGATATAAACATTAGAATACATTCTCTATGAACTGTGAAACTATTTAGAAAGAAATGATGTGTAAATATTAACCCCTCAGATCTAAAAATCTTTATCTTTGGTCATTAATTGGATTTTTAAATTAATCACTCCTTTTTTTCTTGACACATGTTTTGCAGGGAACCACTACTCTGTTTTTATACTCTGCTCACTTCAGTGGCCTTTGCCCTTTCTCATCCCTAACTCTGGATTCTAAACAGTCCTAGGACCTGGTCCTCTGAGATTCTTCACCCACGTTTATTCTAGATTATTTTAAGTAGAGTTTGAGATTAACACCACATCTAGGGTAATGGCTTTCAAAGATATACTTTTAGTGCTGGCTTCTACCTGAAACTCCTGTCAGTGCTATGTCACTGCCTGTTGGACATCTTCGTGTCCATTTCTAATATCCAACTCTTAAATACATATGAAATAGAAAGTTTTTCTCTATTCCAGACCACTGATCTATGAATATTCTCTATCTCAGTAAGTGACTAGCTACCTCATCCTTTCAGGGTCTCAGGCCCCAAGTTTTGGAATAACCCATCATTTTTCCATTGTTTCACGACTCACGTCTCTCAACATATCATGTTGACTAGGTCTTTGAAATATATCCAAGAGCAGTTGATTTCATACTAATACCAGATAAAAGCAAACCTACATCATCTCTCTGCTTGTGTACTCCCCTACTCTGATACTGATTTTAGTCCATACTGCAGTCCAAGTGATTTAGATGTAAAACCTACCTCAGATCACACCTGACTTTTTGAATTAGGCCAGTGATTTCCCATGTAATCCTTAAATGGTTCCCAGTGTCCTTCCTTTTGCTCACTATTTTAGCCCCGTCTGGATACCTGACCTTATCACCAAATCCCTTCCTCTCTTGCACTCTCTTTTTCTTTGTTATTCTTTATAAATGATGTTAATGCTTGTATGTATACATATTTGCAAGTGTGGGTACACATTTGTGGATGTGCACATGGAAGCCCAAGGTTATTGTGAGGAATATTTCTCTATTGTAATTGCTTTTTCACTTTTTGGTTTTGTTTGTTTGTTTGTTTTTTGAGGTAAGGCCTTTCAATCAAGCCCAGAGTTCTCTAATGGGACTAATCTTGCTAGCCAGATTGCTGAAAGGATCCCCTGTTTTTGTTTGAGGCTGCAATTATAGCTGGGTTGACATGCTAGCCTTGCATTAAGTGGGTTTGAATATCCTAACTCTGGTCCTCTTGCTTGTGGGTCAAGTGATTTAAACTCTGAGCTGTTTTCCCAGCACTAGATTGCTTTCATATATTTCAATCACTCTGCCCAATTTCCTGCTCCATAATCAAAGCACCTACCATTACCCAGTTTTCCATCTCTTTCATCCATCATTCCCTTGGGTTGTCTACTCAAAGACTGGATATCAAAACACTTGCATTGAATGTGCTAGACAAAAGGAAGTTCTCATTTAAATAACAATATCTTTGTTTAACCTTTAACTCACATACACTCTGACATATGATCACTTGGATGCATTTATTGGTGTATGTAGTCTTTGTTCACTATGATGTAAGATTGATGAAAGCAATCACTTGTCATGTTTGTTGATTGGCATGCTAAATCTAGAACAGGAAAAATACACATGTCAGACGATGTAATAAATACACTTCTTTGGGCATGGCTTTTTTTTCCCATCAGAATACATTAGTGAATCCTACACAGGGCTTTGAAAGAAGAGAGGTAGTTAAAGAGTGTGAGGAGAAAAGTAAGGCATTCTTAGGAGGTGCTAGAATGACAGCCGAGACACAGGCTGGAAGTAAGACAATTGCTAAGAGCAGTCTTACTTAGCTGGTGGTTCTTGAGGATGCAACAATCATGTTATGATTTATTATCATAGTTAAAGCAGTGGAACTTAATAGGTGGTATGTATCTGATGTTTGCCATTGATATTGGTTTGCCTTACTGCTGCTTGTTTAAAGTAAAACTACCCCTTCACACACACGCACACACACACACACACGTGCACACACACACACACACACACACGCGCGCACACACACACACACACGCACACACACACACACACATGCACGCACACGCACACACACAGATGCAGTAATGGTAGAAAGAGACTGTCTTTAAGGCACAAATCAGAGTACTTAGTAAGAATGACTTATATGACATCTATATAAAATTCTGTGTAGCAACTATGTGTTATGTATGTAGCCAATCATTGCTACATTAGCTACAGGAAGGAAAGGGCTGTGCTAAAACCATTCTTCTTTCTCATGAAAGAAAATACAGGCATGGGAAACACACTCTACTTCGGTTTCTCACACACATATATACTTTTTCTTCTAAAGACATTTTTTTTGGGGTCTGCTCAAGAGTTTAGACAAATAATTGGTTGAGTTCCCAGAGCTCTGAACCTTAAACCATAGCTCATTATTTTCATCTGTAAAGGAAAAAAAAAAAGAAATGAAAAAATATTCTTAAGGGCACACGCTTTGAAGCCTTGTAGATAGAGGCTCTAAACTTGATTCAGCCATTTATACAAAAGTAGACTCATGGCTGTTCTCTCATGGAATCCTCAGCTTCTTTACCTCAAATTGCCCCAGACGATTGTACTTTGTCAGAGGGGACATGCCAGATTATGGGTATTTTCCTAAGACCCTGGATGCTTCTCACTGCTTTCTCTCCTTAGGTAAAGACTGGACATAGCATATGTATGCGGAAGGCTATAGCACTTGTCTTACGCCTTTGGATTCTTCCTTCTCCCACAATCATGCTAGTGCTTCCACTTGCATACCTGACACAGCCCCTGAGCTCTGTCATCTTCTTTATGCCACAGGCCCCATCCCAGTGTGACACTCACCTGCTTGCTGGTTTCTGTCCTGGTCTAGGGAGAAGAATCTGTTCCATGTGCGTTCTTTCAGTCTCCTTCCACACTGAAGTAACAGCAATGACCAGGCACTTTCTACACTCTCAACTTCAAACACTTCATAGTTCTCTCTGTGATCATAGACATGGTATACACAAGTCTGTACGACACTGTAGATAAGTGGCTACATTTGTTCATTGTGTATTCTCCCCCAAACTTTCTGTTTCAACGTCCTAACTCTGAATTTATCCAGTTTCTATAGCCTCAGAGATTTGTGTTCCTTTTGATTGGCATGGCTTTCCTTCCACCTACACCACTTTTTTAATTTAGTGACCTTCATGACTCAGCCTTTCTTTGTAACCCTAAAGTCCATGTCATTCATATATATGTTTTCTGAGTATTTAGTTATCATCTCTTCATAGTTCTAACATAAATTTGCAATCACACAGACGATCAGTTGACTAATTCCCTCATTGGCCCTTTGTGCTCCTAGTAGAACAATGCCTGCTTCTTCAGCAGACTCTACTGCTAGTCCTTAGCATTATGCCTTTATGGAGTACCTCTCTGACTGACATTTGTGGAATTACTAATTAAATAAGGATTTTCCAACACCTGCCACTGTAGATTCTTGGTCTAAAGTATTTGCTATCATTATTATCATTCAGTCTCTTCATATATTAAATTATCTTAGTTTATTCCCTAAAAGATGATTTTGAGGCTTTTTTTTTGTCCTAATTAACCAATGTCATCCAGAGAGATGAAGTGGTGACCTATATGTATGAGAGGTTGGAAATACAGAACATAGTTACATTTCTGATATAGAAAAATCTAGAACTTTTTTTTATTAAAAGCATATGTCTATGACATCATCCATATATGTGTGTGTATATGTATATATTTATATGTGTGTGTGTGTGTGTGTATGTGTGTGTATGAAAAAGTAAATAAATTATGAGAATGTCCTTTTATTACTTTATCTTAATCATTTTGTAAACCAGAAACCTAATTAAACCTCAGTTGAAGTGTGATTTTTGCCTTTTCTTTATATTATATGCTAGAGATAAAGATTGGTTCTACAAGCTGTTGCGTAAATCTACTCTGGTAACATTAGAGTTGAAGAGCTGGTAGAATTGGTTATAACCAGCCGATCCATGGACTTCCTCCACAGTAACTTCTCATATAAATAACAGTCCTATCATGGAAAATGGAATGTGAGTTAAAGTTGGCAAGTGGAGAGTACATACACTTCTATTTCAGTATTCTGAGGTCACAAAGGATTTACTTATGGAATATGACCATCTTTCCTGCTTATAGGCATGTTCTAAGAACATGTCCCAATCCAATACTCTAGACTGCCTATCTAGTGATTTGAGTTGGGAGTTGCAGTGTAATCTGCTACTATCTTTAAATTTTAGGTAATCGTAAATGGTGAGCAATATTTTTGTTTTGTTTTGTTTTCTAAAGCTTTTGGTTTAGTTTCAAAAGGCTGCAACATGTTTCCAACTGTGAAGAACTTCCAGAACTCATGTAAAGGACTGTGTTATGTAGGTAAAGAAAACTATTTCTTAAGTGAGCATGACATAGTTGTCTTTCAGTTTTAACTTTTCTAATGGTCAGGCTGTGGGCAACAATATTATTTTTTTTAAGATTTTTTATTATTTTATTTTTTACATATACATTTATATTATTATACATATATACAATGGATTACCTATAGCAAGAAGAAACAAGACACAATCAAGAATTATATAAATGTTACATTCGTAGTGTTTTGGCTATTTGTATTTGACAGCGTTGAAGGAGACATTTTTCCTAACTTGGTGTGTCTAAATTTCTGAATGTAAATCAATCTCCATCACATATTGTCATTATCAACTTAAAACACCCATCTAGACCTAAAAGTAGCTTAACCTCTAAACAACTAAGCTTCATTGTAAAACTAAGCTACCTGGTCTTCAATTCCATCAGAGACTTGAGAAGGAATACATGTGATTATCTGAGTATGCCAGAAGTACAGGTTAGCAGCTTTCCAAATGAAAAGATGACAGAGACAGTTTTCTACTTGAACAATCACCCAAACCTCTCTATAACGATGGAGCATCTTCTTCAGCCTTCTGGCCCAATATATCTGACAGACATTTGTGAGGCAGGAACTATTGAGGACTTGCTTTCCCTGTCTTGCAGAGTTTGGCTGTCGACTCTGCCTGTATTATTTTCATGATTGGTTTGGATGGCTCCATAGCCTCCAGAGTAATTAAACATAGTATTTTTTTTGGGGGGGTGTTAAGGTGCTTGAGAAAAGTTTGAATTTTTGAAAGGTGTAGATGTGACTTCATATGAGTTCTATTGGGAGGTTATATCATAATTTTTTAGAATATATTTCTGAGTTTGGATGGCCTTGATGACTGTAGCAATGTATTGATTTTTTTGAACTAGACCAGTGATTCTCATAAAGGGAAATTTGGATCCCCAAACTTTACCAGGGAAAATTTAGCAATGTCCAGAGATATTTTTGTTTGTCAAGATGGTAAAAACCTTAGTGGATACAGTACAGAGATACTTTGAAATATACTTCAGCATACAGTAAGGACCTTACAACAAAGAATCATATCCTAGTATCGATAGCACTAATTTCAGGAATCCTAAGTTAGAGGTAGTTTTATTTTTTAATGAATATTAGCTCCCTAGGGCCATGTATCTAATTTTCTTAGAATCCTTTGTGCAATGTATTGCATGTATTAATTGGGTGGTGCTTATTGTTTCTTACTTGACTGTAGGAAATTTAATGAATACTTTTGTACATTTAGAAACTTATGTTATCACTCAAGAAAATGGAGAGATTCTTTTTTTAGCTTCAGTTGTTACTTTCTATAGGTTCTTACTGTGGCCAATAAGCAAAATAACAGTTAAAGGTAATGCTGTTAGAGATCTCCGTATATTTTACAAGTAAATAGACACTTTGCCTTGCATCCAAATACCAAACTATATTGTAGAATTAAACAATGAAGACCTGATCATCGAAAGATTCACAGCACAATTTCTAGTATTAGAAATGTAAGATTTCTTATTTGATCATGTTGGACTCTCATCAGTTTCAAATTGTGAAAATAGATTTAAGTTTACTTAAAGGCTTGACTTCCTGTCATATTGCCCATTGTACTTTAACAAAATTTGTAATTACTGTAATGTAACAAGGATTGATTTTTCTCAGACTATGTAGTAAAGGGTTGAGTTTTTGGCAAAATAATTTTATCATTTATTTATAAAAATATGAAAAGTTAGGTATAAACCTTTAGTGTATAGTGTTCAAGATGTCGCCATAATTTTCCAGGAACTAGGAGATACAACATGTTGTCTCTATATTCCCAAGTCTCTGACCTTCTGGGAATAAGTCTTGGCTTGGAGATCTCTATCTCAGATGTAAATGTAACAGTTGGGTTTTCTGAGAGTTCTTTCTTGATTGTAGACTTAAAATTTCTACCTAGCAATTGCTTGTTCTTAAAGCATGAGCTCATACACACACACACACACACACACACACACACACACACACACACACACAGAGGCATGCATGCACATGCACACATACACACACACACACAAACACACACATCACACATTAAGGAGAGATGGACAGCTTTCCAGAAAACCCACAATTATAGGCTTTTAAAACACATCTTTCTTCAATTAATCTTTATTTCTCTATGAAAATCTTAAAATATTTGTTAGGTTCATGCATGATGCTCAGCAAGGCTAATAACAGGTGGCAAGACCATTCAGATACAAGGCTAAGCACTTATCTGCAATCTAGGTCGCTCATATCCCGAAGATTCAAATGCTTTTTGACATCCTTAATCTAAGAATTTGTTTAGATAGATTCTGCCTAGCTATAGATGTATTCCCTTATCTTGACACTTTCTCTTCTCTATTTAAAACAATGGACGCAAAATATGTAGAAAATATGGTAAATGGTAAAAAGAGAAGAAAAGTCATTTTTCTTCAAGCAATGAAGCAGTAAGAAGAAAATTCTTCTCCTGGGGTAATGTACTTAAAGTCCATTTTTTTAATGCTCTAGGCAACTACTACAATAAATCTGAGTTCTCTTCAAGAAAAACATTTGCAAAGGGTTGGGGTGTGGGACAAAGTCTTTCATGAATATTTTGTGAGTAGGCTCACATTATCCATTTACAACACATACATTCATAACCTCCTACACACTCTTCAAAGTAGTTTAGAAATCCTTACTGTAAATTTGTGACTTGTGAACTATACAGATTCTAGACTCATAAAGAACATGAGAGTAAAAAAAAAATAATAACCTTGCTTCATAACGAGGACAAAGTGAGGACTAGGTGAGACAGAAGAGAATGTAGAGTGGCCCCTGTGTTTCTCAGCACTCCCTAGGGAGTTCCCTGTCATACCTTCACAAAGAATAAGCACTCCAGTGTTTTAATAGCATGCTTTATGTTGCGTGTCAAGATAACTTGATGATGCTCCATTTCTTCTGGTGAATTTTCAAGGCACTCCTTAAAATATCTTACTGTCCACCAATAATTTGTGCCAAATTGCTTTCTCACCTCTTTTGACCACTTAAGCATTATTCTCAAATTGACTCTAAAACAGAATCGGTTTATTAAACAGGGTCCATCAGATTCTGGACCAAGGGAATGGAATCGAACTATTGTTTACCTTTTATAGCAGTCCCAGACAATTCTAGAATAATTGAAATGCATAATTTCTATGTGTACATGTTTCTATTCCTTAAACAAATTCAAGAACAGAATCATGAGTGACATACAATCAGTACAAGTGTTTTCAGTCCTTCAATAACAAGACCCCTCAGTATATTGAAATAAATTACTTTTTTGTGATCACAAGCAGAGCTGATCATATATGATACACTTTTTCCAAACTTCTTTATAAATGAAAAAAATAATTGTCCAAAAGAATAGACTTTGATTTTTCTCAAATGGCATATATCAAAGGTAATATTCTGTCACTGAGAAGAGACTTGATACCCTATGAGCATATACAGGGGGAGGTAATCCCTCTCAGGAACAGTCATAGGGGAGGGGAATAAGGGGAAAATGGGAGGGAGGGGAGAATGGGATGATACAAGGGATGGGATAACCATAGAGATGTAACAAGAATAAATTAATAAAATAAATTTTTAAAAAAGGTAATATTCTTTCATCCACATCTAAAGAAAACATGTCTACATTATACATTACTTTTATCTTAGGAGGAAATGAAGAAGATGTTGTATATTCTGTTCCAAGCTCGTTCTTTAATTGAACAATACACTCAATGCCAAGAACCACACCCTTAACTTGAGTAACAAAAGTCCAGGAATATGAAAAACATATTCTTTTTTTCTCTCTTATCATTTGGTGACTACTTTTCATTATAATGGATATTCTCTTCAGAAACAATACTGAGCTATACCTGTTTTAATGTCAACCCTGAAAGCACCTCTAGCCCATTTCTCTTACACAATGAATGCCTTTATTTTCTGCCAATTAGGAAAATTGGCTTCTAGGATAAAACCTGTGATTAACCTTGAGGGAGTTAAGCCTGTTCTAATTATTGAATTTGGGGGACGGTCAAGTAATAAAATGACCATCAAGCACATCATGCGTTGCTCAGGAATAATGAATCCTGTGGTTGTTACTTATTTCCCAAATCAGCTATGTCATCCTGATCTTTTGTTTGAGTTCAGTTTGCACTTCCATATTATTTCCAAAGAGCTAAATATAGTGCTCTTTGGACTTACCAAGATGTGATTTCCTGAAAGTTGATTTGGAAAGGTCTGTCACAGGAGCTGTCAGAGTGACCAGAGCAGATGTGTGACTTTATTTCATATAGTAGTGCCTGGTGGGAAAACCAAGTGATGTTTTATTTCAAAAGATTTCATCAGGGCAGTGAAAGCTGTGATGTCTGAGAATATTACATTGCTTTTCCCCCCTTGCCTCTTAGGTGCTCTCATTATTGCAAGAACAAACTAATGAAATTACAATCAATTCATCTAATCAGTTACACAGAGAACACAGATGAAGAAGAAATTGTGTGTTTAGTAGTTCTGGAGCAAGAGTAAAGTTTTCATTTTCAAAAGTCCAGTGAGATGAACAGATGTAAGGATGGCAGAAAGCTCTGCTGTTGCTCTTTCTTCCTTGTGGCTGTGATAAAAAGCTCTGGGGCCTCTTGTCTTTGTGACCTTGGTTCTTTGGAGAGGGCTAGGGGCATGCAGGCCTGGCTCAAGCTTGCCTTTAGTCAGTGATCTGTGAATAGCTCTTGGTCCCTGAATGACGTGAGCACAGGCTCCAAAGGGAACTGGTGACTCAGAGCGCAGGAGGCATAGAGATTGCCCGAGCAGCCATTAGCACGTCATTGGTAATCCCAGCGACACCTTTCACATCCGCGGTATTTGTCTCCATGCTCTCGGTGGAAGGCTGTGAGAATGTTTTATTTAAAGGCTCTGGGCTGCCTTCTGCCTGACGGATTGCTTGTCTGCAGGGCTTACTAACACTTGCACATCTTTCAAGAGGAGAGAGGAGGGGGAATGCAGAATTCTTAGCATAGTTACAGGCCATTTCTGTGAACACAGACAAGATGCTTCTGGCACATTGGAACTGCATGGTGAATTAAAACTGTATTCCTGGCCCTTTCATTGCATGACAAACAGAAGAAAAGACTCAGTCATTACTGTGCAAAATAAAATCTTCTTAATTCCATAAACATCTGTTAAACATCTAGCGAGGCAGTGCAGTAAAATAGTGGCTAAGAGGACGTTTTGTGGCATCTGATGGGGTTTGATGTAAACACCAGTTCAGCTGACTGCTGCTTCTGTGAGCTTGCAGCATTATTTACAGTCGCTGAGTTACTTTACCAACAAAAAGGAAATCAACATTGTCTCAAAGGCAGAGATGAAAGGATCAAAGCAATATATTAACACCTAATAAGCACAGAATACCAAACTCAGTTCTATTTACTGGGGACTAGGTTAGATGCTAGGCTACCAGACCACATAAGATCCTATTCTCCCTTGGGTAAGCTCATAGGGCAGGGAAAGTCACAGGTGAGGAAAATAACCTGTGGTGGTGATGTCTGCTTTCAGTGTTTAGCAAGGTGGTTCTAGAATTTCAACATGTGTAAAGGTCACTTGGGCATCTTCCAAAGACATAGATTTTTTTACTCAATTAATCTAGGGTAGGGCATAAGACTGCATTTCTGACAAATACTTATGTTTTGATGCAGGCGCAAGGATTATGCTCTGAGACAAGATGCAAGAATTTAGGGCAGTGTGTAGCTACAGGTCAAGGGAATGACAGACAGTAGCACTTTATTGTTCAGCGCAATTTGTGTGTGTGTGTGTGGGGGGGGGATTGGGTACACTGTGCATTTTCATCTAGTTCTTCCTCCCAGCTGCCTTGGGCTTCACTAGAGTCCAACCTGCAAATATAAAAAGTAAAACCATCAATAAGAATTATATTTTATTAGGTGTAGCTTTTAGAAAAGGTAATCTTGGGCTACTCTTTTTCATAGTGTGACGGACACGAGTGGCCACCCAGAAAGGGCAACAGAAAAGCACGGAGAAGTGTGCTGCTCTTGCAGAGTGTGTGAAATTGTTGGTTAATATATTTCCAGAGCTAGGGAATGTGCAACAGGAGTTAAATATAGTTATTGAACATTTGCCACATTTATGAACTTCAAAAATGTTAAGAGAACATTTTTATTTTTTTTCCTTCTCACACAGGAGGCTTTGGAAATGTGTACAATTAGCATGAATTATCAACCCCAGTGGGTGGGGAGTTCCATGTGTGCCTCCCACGATTTCTTACGAGTGTAACTCCAGCAAGCATCAAGCAAACACAGCTCTGGCTGCTTTCCTTTTGACAACTGAAGTTTCACTCCAAAGCAAATGGAGAGGCAATGCTGGAGGTCTTGGTCGTCGATGTCTCAGAGTTGGAGTGTTTCAGTTCTCACCCGATCAGTCTTCAAATGTGTGTTTGCAGACCTGGCACTTTACAGTGTAGCTCTTCCAGATCATCCAACTCTTCTATTTAGCCACACTTGCAGGACTTAACTCAAATGGATTTTCCTTTCCCTAGTCTTCTTAAACAACCGAATTTTAAAGCAGAGTTTATGATTCATTGTTCTTGCCTCTGCCATCTTCATCCCACACTATGTTCTTTTCTTCTAAGCCAGCTACCCTTGTGGGGCCACATGGCTTTAAAGGCTAGAGACGTATATTTTCTCTACATATTTTGTGGTATCTAACCATCTTCACTGTAGGGAGCACATATGCGTGAACTCAAAGGTTTGTAGACCTTGCTTCATAGTTGGGCACCCGTGGGTTCAAATACTGTCTCTGCTACTCAATAGCAAATGTCAACAGCAAAGTACATCCACTATAGCAACTCAAAGAATAAACAAATATTAAGTTCTTAATATAACATAATATTGTGAATATGTTACATACACTCTTCATCTAAAAAAATGAAGAGAACAAATATTTCAATAATATTTCTTTATTCTGTAAGCATGTGCATGTGTGTACTTCATCAGCCACCTACTTATCAAAGCCATAACTGAAAAGAAACTTAGTGCTTAGTTTTCCCATAGCATCCATGTCACTCTGTTCTAGGTATTTTGCCAGAACAATAAAATATCCATGGTGGTTACTATACCCTAATAATTTACATTTTTGTCTTAATAAAACTTTAAATGCTTATACAGTCCTGAGGGGGTATTTTCAAACTTTCTGATGAGTAAACTGAGGCACATGATGACTACATATTTGATATAGCATCCTAGATTGGCTATAATACTATTTAATGCTCTGTTTCTAACTGAGAAGTCTACTCTATATTCTCTACTGTCTAAATAGCTTTCTGATTATTTTTTTTCAATTCTCATTTCTGTCTTTTGGGATTATTGCCATAATCATTTAGCTTGTTTCTTTCCTTCCACCTACCCACCTCTTTTAAATTGTTTCCTAAATTGTCAACTACAACAATAGGCTGGACATATCATCATCAATCCTTAGTTTATATTTCTCTGATTGCCATGGTTTGTCAGGAATTAATGTCTAAATTTCAAGACCATCTGTCATGTGGCTCCTTGCTTTCTACTTTTCTTCATTTATACTTTGTAAGTGAATGAACAGTTTGCACTTACCAAAATTTGTACAGTTTGCACCACAGGAAGTTTGAATAGAGAGGAATAGTGGGACTAGAAAGAGGGATGCAATTAAAGGAAAGTTAATATAATAATAATAATAATAATAATAATAATAATAATAATAATAATAATAATAATAATAATAATAATAATAATAATAATTTAATCAAGAAAATGGCGCAGAGGGTAAAGGCATATTCTGCCAATCCTGATAACCTGAGTTTAAGCTGAAGGAACCACACAGTGGAAGAAAGGAACCCTCTGACCTACGCGTGCGCGCGCACACACACACACACACACACACACACACACACACACACACACACACGGGGGGGGGGGGGGGAGAGAGAGAGAGAGAGAGAGAGAGAGAGAGAGAGAGAGAGAGAGAGAGAGAGAGAGAGAGAGAGAGAGAGAGAGAGAGAGAGAGAGAAGACAGAGACAGAGAGAGGGGAGAGGCATACACACCACACAATCTAATAAAAATAATAACTGTACTACTAATAATAGAGATATGTAGTGTGTTATGTATTTCCTTTGTATTTAAGATACTACATTATTGAGTCCTTCAAATCTCCCACAGTCCTAAAGTCACCATGTATACGCAAGCCACAAAGTGGCTTGCAACCTGAGGTACAAAGAGATGAAGAAACTTGCCCAGATTCACTCTGTTTTGATTTAGATCCAAGTAGTCTTGGCGCCAGCATCTGTGCTCTATGCCAACATACTTGCAAAAGCAAGTAGGATTGGCTGATAACAGTGAGAATATATTTAGAGTAACACCATTTTTCAGCCCAGTTGATTGCTGTAAAAGGACATAATATGGTCTACATCCTTTCAGGTATAAATATCTGATCATAAGGCTATCCCTCCATTGATATGTGCTCATTATGTGTATATATATATATATATATATATATATATTATACAAACGTATAGTATCTCAATATAGTATCGTGAATGAGTACTATGTTACCTACTCTCATGAGCATGCATTATGTGTCAATATCTGATAATGTCCTGCACCACATATGCACTATTGGACCATATCTTTCAGATGAACAGAGTACCTGTGCCAGCCTCTGAGCATCCTCATGGCTCTACCTATGGGAACAGCCTTGGATTGGAATTATCCTACTAGCACCCTTGCCTTAGCCATGCCATGTGAACATTCTTACATTATTTTTTTACATATGCTAATACAACTAACTTGCAGGTACTAGAGCTACTCTTTCTCTTAAAGTTCATTTTGTGTAGGTTTTATGGTTTAATGTCTGTAGTGCAATCTTATCACTTTAGCTGAAGTGGTTCTTGGCTCAGCACACACTGTAACATTAATGTTAGTTGACTGAGTGATTGAACCTATGAGCAATTGGTATAGTAAAGGAATGCTGAATTAAAGTGATTTTTAAAATCTATTGAGTGAGCAAAATTTCTTTCTTTTTTATCCTTATTTTGCCTTCTAGGATATAAAATTCACATTGAATTATAGTTAATATAAAGTTAAATAAACAGGTCATAGGAGTCCTTTCCTAATGAAGTTTTATACATATTCTTAAGCCATTTGCAGTGTTCAGGAATATGATAATTACCACAGAATCCTAGTCTTTCTCCTCAGTTACCAAAGAATGGCTGTTATATCAACAGAAGATGCCAGGTTTTTGGGGAGTTGAGCACATCCCTTATTGTTTTCAAAATAAATGTGATGTGCTTGAGGTATCTCCAAATCATTCGCTAAGTTTCTGCATTCTCCGACATTAGTTTTTTTTTTTTTAGATGCTTCTGCTAGTATGTGCATTTAAAATTTATTTTCTATAAAGAAATGATGATTTCTTATTTTATAGTATTTAACATTTTATATAAGGCATTCATGCTCATTTTCTCCGTGAAACTTTAGAGAATCATCATGAGATATCGTATTATACCTATTTTTAAAGACAGTTTGTAATTTTACTACCTAATGCCTAAATTAACATTGTTTAGGTAAGCAGATCTGTATGGAAGCTCCCAAAATAGAACTACCATATGAATCAACTACATCAATCCAGGTATATCAAAGCCAGCATGCCACAGAGATTTTTGTTTTGTTTTTTTATACCTAATTTTTATATTTTATTAATTTATTCATAATACATCTCAATGACTATCCCATCCCTTCTATCCACCCATTCCTCCCTCCCTTTCATTTTCCCCTTACTCCCGCTCCCTATGACTGTGACTGAGGGGGGCTTCCTCCCCCTGTATATGCTCATACGGTATCAAGTCTCTTCTTAGTAGCCTGCTATCCTTCCTCAGAGTGCCGCCACGTCTCCCCATCCAGGGAACATGGTCAAATATGGGGCACCAGAGTTCCTGTAAAAGTCAGTCCCCACTCTCCACTCAACTGTGAAGAATGTCCACTGGCTAGATCTGGATAGGGGTTCGAAGTTAACTCCATGTATTGTCCTTGGCTGGTGCCATAGTTTGGGCAGGACCCCTGGGCCCAGATCTGCACATCATAATGTTCTTGTAGGTTTCTAGGACCCTCTGGATCCATCTGTTTCCCCATTCTCCCATGCTTCTCTCACCTAGAGTCCCAATAGGATGTCCTCCCCTCCTTCCCACTTTCCTGATAAGTGAAGACTTTCATAGGATATGCCCCTTGGGCTAGTGTGCACATATAAGTGAGTATATACCATTTGACTCTTTCTTCTTCTGGGTTAACTCCCTCATTATGAACATTTCTAGTTCAATCCATTTGTCCATAAATTTCTGGAATTCCTTGTTTTTAATAGCTGAGTAGTATTCCATAGTGTAAATGTACCACAGTTTCTTTATCCATTCTTCTACTGAGAGATCTTTGTGTAGCTATATTTATTGCA
>OU015742.1:39043332-39093792 GCA_907169655.1 Acomys percivali
GTGTGTGTGTGTGTGTGTGTGTGTGTGTGTGTGTGTGTGTGTGTTTGTGTTTGACACATAAATGTAGAAAGGAGTTATTTGTATTTTGGGGGAGGAAGGGGAAAGTGGAAATGGGGGGGTGGTAAAATATAAATGAGAGGGTAATAGAAGGGTGCATATGAACAAGTTATAAGATAGGTATATGTGTTGTAATAATTAACCCATTCTTTTTTATGTTAGTTAAAACTTACCCATTTGAATTTAATCAATCTGGAATTAGAACTAAATTAATTCTCTTCCAATTCTCTATCTGTCTTCCTGAATAAATCTATGTGACCTTGTATATAATTGTATTCTTTATTTGTAGACTCCAAAAATTTCCTCAAAGTTTTTGTTTTATTTTGAGAATGTGACCTCCACCTTTGCCTTCCACAGCCTAGTTAAGAGTGAATGAAGTAGCAGACAATAATAGCCAATCTAGGAATTGGGCAGTTTCTGTGACCAAAGTTTGGGGACAGATTTGAGTCTCTCAGCTGCAAGGAAGAGTCTATATTCATAGGTAAACCTTTCTATATTGGTGTGAGGTTGGATAAAAGTGGTCTTCTAGAAAAAACTTTAGGACTTGGATACGAAAGCACTGAATGCTCTTCCAGAGGTCCTGAGTTCAATCCCCAGGAACCACATAGTGACTCACAACCATCTATGATGAGATCTGGTACCCTTTTCTGCCACACAGGTGTATATGCAGGCAGAACCTTGTATACAGAATAAATAAATAAAGCTTCTTAAAAAAACATAAAAACAATAGAAGAGAGAAGATAAAAGAAGAAGACAGGTACATTCATATAATTTAAGAACAAAAGGATTTATTGTGTCATACCACAAAAGTTGCCTAATAAATGAAATGCTGGAATTTCATACAGATTTTAAATCAGCCACATCTTTCTGCTCTTGTTCTATTTTTGCAGGCACATAGTCTCTCATGTATCATTCTCTTGGGAGATTTTTGTTTTAGCCCTCTGGCTTAGATTGATCATTTTCTATGTATGCCTTTATTGCATAGCTATTTGGGAGTCTTTGTATGACCTTTCTGCTTGGATGTCTACAGAGTGTCACAACCTTTTAGCATCCAGATTCTAAATGCATGGAAGAAGACATACTTACTTTAGGCAGGCATTTGCCACTGATCTAATCAACCTTAACTGGTAAGTAAAACAGAGCAGTATGTAAGCTCTACAGTTCTCTAGGAAGGAGGCTTTTATATGGAGAAAATTAATATAATCCCTGGTCCATTGAAGACCCCATGCAACCAAAGCTAAGAGGAACAAAAGCAGCACAAAGCTGTAAGGCACCGGATAGAGGACTGAAGCTTGGTCATTAGCAGGATGCCTTAAAATTGAACTTCTAAGCTTCTTAGCCATAGAGTCTCTAAAATGCTCTAAGCAAGGGTGGAATTGCTCCCATGGTCTGTGGCACAATGAAACTAATTAAGGAAGGAGTAAATGGATTTAGTTCAGAAGAGGAAAGTGCTGCAAGGCAGAGGGTCAATTAGATCATCATGCTTTGAAGCTGGTCAACTCAATGTATTATCTGGGTTAAGATTCCACTCAGATACTGAGATTAGCATGCTACCATTCTCAGTAGATGGAACAGGCTGAATTGTGAATGGTGCTGACTCCCAGGTGGCCTGTGGAGCTGGGTTTGTCATCGAGGAAAGCAGAAAAACCACCTTTGATGAACTACTCCAAGGGCCAGGTTATTTTCTTGTTCTATTTAATTATATCAGAGAAGTAATTTGAAGTTGTCATTTATGTCAGCATTTTACATGGGAGGAAGTGGGTTAGGTATTGTGCAGTTTTTTTGCTTTTCAGAGTATAAACCTCTACCTTCCCTGCTTTTTTTTTCCCTTCTGCCCCCAACTACTACTTTTAAAGTTACTTCTTTACTTTTTTTTTTCATTTTCCATTTTGAAGACTAGAGATCTGATTGTGTTTCATTGTCTCTTTGTATTTATGATGTTCACACAGATGCTTGGACCTGTGAAGACTTTATTCCCTGATTTGGTCTACTCCCCTGATAAAATGGATAATGATGCATCTTCAGCCACCTCCCCTGACTCCTGAAGACTTCTCATTCCTGCTAGTCCTTCCATAGTTTTCCTTCCTGAGATACTTGGCTACCCTTTAGGTCTAGGCACCATTATTCTGGATGTTGCCCATTGAGAAAACGCATCAGGGTCACCATTTATCCCTGTTGTTGTGACCCACTCCACTGTTGAGGCTGCTAAGAGTTAGCATTTTTTTGTATTGAAAAAGCCCAAAGCATTCCTCATAATTAGCAGAAGGCCTTCAACACTCACACTTTCACTTAAGTCTGACTTGGCTCTAAACAGGATTACAGAGAAAACAATTGTAATGATAAATCTGCCCAGCTCTTCTTTAACTCAATCAGTGGGACACTAACATTGGGAATTTAAGGGCTTCAGGGAAGAGCCATGACAGCAATTAGGTGCTGGCCTTTAAGGGAGATATTGGAAATACTTAAACCTTTACTTTTAGGCCTGTAGCAGAACAAATGCTATGACCACACAAATGTGTTAGAGAGTAATTTTGTGTTATGGGAAGAGGAGGCCATTTTGTTCCCTAGTATAAGATGCTTTCTCCATCTTTTTCTTTGTCCTCCTTTTTTCAATTACAAAGCCTAAAGCTATTATTGATTTTAAGAAAAGGTTACTAAAGGAAGACAACGGGCTCCAAACAGAGTTCCCTCCTTATGGACTCTATATGGTTCCCATGTCCTCAACTCCACCCTCTCTGTGATATAATGAACTTTAAATGTCTCAATGTTTATTAAATAATGACTTTCATCAGTTTTGGACACTCATATTTGCTTCCTTTTCTTGTGTACTATCTTGATCCCCCCCCAACTCCTTTGCTATTGTTTTCTAGGGATCTTTATAAAGTTCCCTTCTGATGTCAAATGCTCCACCACACAACAAGGACACATGCTCAACCATGTTCATAGCAGCCTTATTCATAATAGCCAGAACCTGAAAACAGCCTAAATGTCCCTCAGTTGAAGAATGGATAAAGAAACTGTGGTACATTTACACTATGGAATACTACTCAGCTATTAAAAACAAGTACTGAAATTTGTGGACAAATGGATGGAACCTAGAAATGATCATACTAAGTGAGTTATTCCAGAAGCAGAAAGATTCACATGGTATATACTCCCTTATAATTGGGCACTAGCCCAAAGGGCATGTCCCACAAAAGTCTTCACTTACCAGGAGATTGGGATAGATGTGAGGACATCTTACTGAGACTTTAGGTAAGAGAAGTATAGGAGATGGGGAAATAGAAGGACCCAGAGGGTCCTAGAAACCTACAAGAAGAACATTGTGATGGGTGGATCCCGGCCTGGGGGGGGTCTTCTCAAACCAAGGACAATACAAGTAGTAAACATTGAACCTCTACTCTGATCTACCCAATGGACAGGACATTCTCCATAGTTATGTGGAAAGCAGGGACTGACTCTGACATGAACTCTGGTGACCTATATTTGACCACTTCCCCTTGGTAAGGTGGCCTGATGACACTCAAATAAAGAATAAGCAGGCTACCAAGATGAGACTTGATAGCCTATGATCATATAGTGTGGGAGGAAATCCCCCTCAGTCTTAGACCTAGAAGAGGGGATTATGGTGAAAGTGGGAAGGAGGGAGGAATGTGAGGATACAAATGATGGAATAACAATTGAGTTGTAATCTGAATAAATTAATAACATTAAAAATTTAAAAAGATCTCATACTTGGTCTTGCCTCCAACACTTACATGACTTTGTATATGCTGGCCATTCTTCTGAGTAAATCTTCATGACAGCCTAGAAGCAGTTGTACAAGTTTTGCAGATGAGTGAATGTAGATATAGTGAAGTCATATCATTTTCAGAAGTTGGAACTTGATCCTAGGATCTGAGGCTCCCATCTGATCCTGACTGCATTGAACAGCTTCTGCTGGTGAGAAGCTGTCATTTTTAATTCTTGATTGGTATCTTCTTGTGCTCTGATTTTTCTTAGGGCACCTGTGACAACCGTTATTGGTTTTTACCACACAAAAATGAATAAGGGATATAATTATGTTAACATTCCTGACATCTCGTAGCACTTCTGGACACTTATATTCTGTTGTTTCCAGGCATTTCCTCCTGATTACCCAACAGAGAATACTAATGAAATGTGTCCATTTTCTTAAGAGTCCTTGTGCATCTCTTTTATGCCACTTGTTAGAAATGAAATTAAATAATTAACTTTGTAATGATTTGCTTCTACCAATCTTCTCAATTAGAATGAAAAAAACATATTAAGTGCAGGCGCATAACTCCAGCATTCATTACAGAGTTGAGAACTCCAATCAGTGTCTGGCAAAGTCTAGGTGCTCATAGATATTTTTGAAGAAAATTAATACTGACTAATAATAGTTTCTAAAGGATAAAAGCCATGTAATGTCCTATCATAGTTTCTATTTCAATAAGAAACTAATATCAATGAAATCTTTGCATACATTTTAAATGAATTGTATTCTTAAATGATTTTAATTTATTATTTTATGCTTTGGATCTTATATGAAATTTTAAAATAGTTTCAATATTTCATCATGTTAATGTTCCATGTGTTAAATAACAACTGCCTATATTGTCAGGCAATGTTTCCTTCTAACATTTAACTTTTATGGTAATTCTTGTAATGAATAAATTTTATGAAAATACTTATATTGTTCTTGCATAATATTTCTTTAAAGTATTTTCTTTATCCAAAAATAATGACAGAAGAATGCTATGATTACTGATATATATTTTAAAATACCATGAAAATTGTATTGATATATTTAGTGAATAAATATTTTGTCATCATTGTACCAATCATTTTCTGCATGTAAACAGAGAAAACTACAGAATTACAGACTGAATGTTTACTATGAATAAAGTAGTCTTGCTACTGGTAGTTAATCCTAGTCTTATTATACTGTCTTCCCATTTATAGTTTAAAAGAAACATGCCACTCTTATATCACCATTATAAATGTATAAGAAAATATAAACATGTATACATATATTAGTATAAAAATAAGCTAGTAAAGTGTATATAATATGATGGCAAATGTCTACTGTTAGTAGTGTAAAAATACGTGTAAGTTTACCATTTACCATTTTAGAATGTAACATCAGTAGCATTGAGTTCATTTATCATGCTGTGCTGTGTAACCAATATCACACTCTACTTCTAGGGCTTATTCATCATCCCAAACAGAAATTTTGATCTATTACATAATCAGTCTGTATAAACTGTTTATGTTTCTATGGATTTTCATAGTATGGATATTTTACATAAATGGATTCTGTCATTTAAAAAAACCCCACAGCATCTTTATTCCTGAAACTGAAAGAAATAATCTATTGACAGACAAATGGATGAACAGAAGCTGACATATCCACACAATGTGTTATTACTGAGCAATAATAAAGCATGGAATGTTGATACATGAAGCTATGTGGATGAACCTAGAAAACATATACTAGGCTTAAAAAAATGTCAGTATCCCATTTACTTCAGGGTTCTCCCAAATCATTTAAGTTATGTGCACTGAAGCAAAAAGGTTAGGAATATCAAATACACTGAAAAGGGGACTTCCAAGATGGTGGCTGCCAGGGTGTACCATATATAACTGAGTGGCAGAAGGTCAAAGTTACCTGGTGACTGACTCTAAAACACCTATGTGAAGTGTTTCTCAGAAGGGAGGGGACATCCCGAGAGCTGGGGATGCACAATATGAGGTATACCTCAGCTGTCTCCCAGTCCAGGAGTTGCACAAGATCTTCAGTTTGTTGGGCCTGGTGCTTTCTGCCTACTGAAGCTTGGGTCTGCAGATCCAGGTGTGCTCAGCTCCAATAACCAGACCTGGGATTCCTCTTACTTTCCTTAGGGCAGTGCGTGATACCAGCGACTACACCCCAACCTCTAATACATGGTTTTGCTGGTCTTCCTGAGAAGACTTTCAGGACAATGGGAGCTTACAGGGTTCCAGATGCAAGATGGCAGCACAACCATTCTGAGTGCAGGGAGCACAGAGTCGGCTTGGCTAGCAAGCAGTTAGGCTAACTTTGAAAGGACAGTGTCCTTTCATTCTCTAATTCCCCTACCATACTGAAGCAGGCTCTGGACTCCAGAGATATGTAAATCCAGCCTTCAGTTCAAGTCTACTAGCTGTCTTGAGGAGATAGACCAGCAGGCCCTCACTGGATCACAAACGCTTGAGAAATCCAGCAGGTTACAATAACAAACACCAAATGCCATGGACAACCAGATGGCTAAAGGCCAGCTTAAGAACACAACCAACAAAAATCATGGCAATATGGCTCCAACAGAAACCCCAGAAAAAACCAGACATCATAATGCAACTGAAACATAGAAAAATGACTTTAAATCTATGCTCATGAAGATGCTAGAGGGTTTTAAAGCTGAAACAAATAAGTTCCTCAAAGAAACACAGGAAAATACAATCAGACAAATAGATGTCATCAAAGATATACAAGAAAATGTAATCAAACAGGTGAAGGAAAAGAATAAAGTGGTTCAAGACCTGAAAATGAAAATAGAATCAATAAAGAAAACACAAACCAAGAAAATCCTGGAGACGGAAAATCTAAAGAAGACAACAGGAAGCACATAGATAAATAAACATCACCAACAGAATACAAGAGATGGAGGAGAGAATCTCAGGCACAAAAGATACAACTGAAAAAATTGATATGCCTGTCAAAGAAAATATTAAATCAAAAAATTCCTGACACAAAACATTCAAGAAATCAAGGACATCAGGAAAACCTAAGAATAATAGGAAGAGGGAAAAAAAAGAAGATTCCAGGCTCCTAGAACCAGAGAATATTTTTAAGAAATTCATAGAGAAAATTTCTCCAACTTAAATAAAGAGATGCTTTTAAACATACAAGAGGCTTACTGAACACCAACTAGTCTAGACAAGAAAGAAAATTATTCTCACCACATAGTAATGTTTTTATGTCTAGATAGATGTTTTAACTTGATAGAGATGAGATATGATAGATGTTGGTTTTCATTCAGAGTTTTAGACTCACCCAGACAGGAAAGATATTTTCTTCAAATTTGCCAGATATAAAAAGCCAAATCACTATGGATGTAAAATTTATATATTCCTTGTTGTTTCATGGTTCTCCTTGCTGTATGTAGTTTATTTTATTTATGTGTAGTAGCATAAATGTATATGTAAAAAGGGAATATAATAACAAAGGAAAAATTTTAAAAAACAATAAATCTATAGAACAAAGAAAAATATTGAAAGTGGTATGGGTAAAAGGCCAAGTAATGTATAAAGGCAGACCTATCAGAATCACATCTAACATCTCAATGAAGACTATAAAGCCAGAAGAGTTTAGGCCAATGTCCTCCAGTCACTAAGAGACCACTAAGTGCCAGTCCAGACTACTAAACCCAGAAAAGCTTTCAATCACCATAAAGGGAGAAAACAAGATGTACCATGACAAAATGAAATTGAAACAATTTCACTATAGAAGATACTAGAAGGGAAATTCCAACTGAATGAAGTCAACTTCAGCCAAGAAAACACAGGATATAGATAACTTCACAACCACAAAACCAAAAGAACACAAGTACACAAACACACTTTCACCACCAACACCACAATAAAAGGAACTAATAATCATTTTGTCAGCAATATATATCGGCACCAATGGACTCAACTATTCAATAAAAACACACCAGCTTCGAGAATGGATGTGTAAAAAGGATCCAACATTCTGTCACATGCAAAAACCACACCTTAGCAACAAAGATAGACATTACCTCAGAGTAAAGGGCTGAAAGAAGGGTTTCCAAGCAAACAAGAAACAAGCTGGAGTAGCCACCCTACTAGCCAATAAAGTAGACTTTCAACCAGAACTAATCAAAAGAGATGGGGAAAGTCACTTCATTCTCATCAAAGGAAAAATCCACTAAGCAGACATTTCAATCCTGAACATCTATGCCACAAATACAAGATCACCCACATATGTAAAAGAAATAATAGTAAAGCTTAAATCACTCCAACACCCCACTGTCACCAATGGACAGACCATGGAAACAGAAACTAAGCAGAGAAATAATGAAGCTAACAGAGGTCATGAATGAAATGGACATGATAGATGTCCACAGAACTTTTCACACAAACACACACAAAAAATATTTTCTTTTCAGCACCACACAGATACTTCTCCAAAATCAACTGTACAGTTGGTCACAAAGTAAACCTCAACTGATATAAGAAAATTGAATTAACCCATTGTTCCTTATCAAATCACCATTGATTAAAGCTAGATGCCAACAGCAACAGAAATAACAAAAAGTCTACACACTTAGGGAAACTTAATACTGTAACTGAAACTTCCTACTCAGTGACTACTGGGTCAAGGAAGTAATGAAGAAAAAAATTAAAGACTTCCTAATATTCAATGAAAATGAAATCCCAACATAGCCAATCTTACTGGACACAATGAAAGCAATGTCAAAATGTCAATGTCAATGTCAAAAGGAAAGTCCATAGCACCAAGTGCCTTCATAAAGAAATTGGAGAGATCCCATACTAACAACTTAACAGCTCACATGAAAGCTTAAAAAAAAAAAAAGAAGAAGAAGCAAACACACCCAGGAGGTGTGGATGGCTGGAAATAATCAAACTCAGTGCTGAAATCTATAAAGTAGAAACAAAGATAACAATTCAAAGAATCAACAGAACCAAGAGAAAACCAACAAGATAGACAAACTCCTAGCCAAACTAACTAAAAGGCAAAGACAGTACCCAAATTAACAAAATTAGAAATAAAAAGGGAGACATAACAACAGAGACCAAGGAAATCCAAAGAAACATTAGGTCTTATTACAAAATTCTGTATTCTACAGAATTGGAAAATCTAAAGGAAATGAATGATTTTCTTGATAGATTTTTGCCTACCAAGGTTAAATCAAGATCAGGTAAAAGTTTAAATAGTCTTATAATTCCTAACGGAATTGAAGCAGTCATCAAAAGTTTCCCAACCAAAAAAAGCCCATGGCCAGATGGTTTTATTCTGCAATTCTATTAGACTTTCAAAAAAACTAATATCAATACTCCTCAAACTATTATACAAAATAGAGATAGAATTAACATTGCCAAACTCATTCTACGTGGCCACAATCACCCAGATACCTACACCACACAAACACTCAACAAAGAAAGAGAATTTCAGACTAATTTCACTCATGAACATTGATGAAAAAACAAATGAACAAACAAAAGTCCTCAATAACATACTCCCAAATGGAATCCAAGAATACATCAACAACATCATCGATCATGACCACATAGGCTTCATCCCAGGGATGCAGGGATGCTTCAACATAAGAAAATCCATCAATGTAGTTCACCATATAAGCAAACTGAAATTAAAAAAAAAAATTACATGGTCATCTCATTAAATACGTAAAGATCTTTGGCAAAATTCAACACCCTTTCATGATAAAAGTCTTGGAGAGATCAAGGACACAAACCTGATACCTAAACATAATAAAGGCTACACATAGCAAACTCATAGCCAACATCAAATTAAATGAAGAGAAACTCAGAACAATCCCACTTAAATCAGGGACAAGGCAAGTCTACCTACTATCTCCATATCACTTCAATATAACTAGAAGTTCTAGCTAGTGTAATAAGACAACTAAAAGAGATCAAGAGGACACTAATCATAAAAAAGAAATCAAAGTATTGCTATTTGCAGATGATATGATAATATATATAAGCGACCCCAAAAATTCCGTCAGAGAACTCCTACAGCTGATAAACATCTTCAGCCATGTGGCTGGATACAAGATTAATTTTTTTTTTGAGTCAGTAGTTATCCTGTATACAAATGACAAACAGGCTGAGACAGAAATTAGGCAAACTGCACCTTTCACAATAGCCACAAGTAATATAAAATATCTTGGTGTAACTCTAATCAAACAAGACAAAGACCAGTATGACAAGAACTTCAAGTCTCTGAAGAAAGAAATTAAAGAAGATATCAAAAGCTGGCAAGATTCCCTCATGCTCATGGATTGGTAGGAATAACAGTACAAATAGCCATCTTACCAATATCAATTTACAGATTCAATGCAATCCCCATCAAAATACCAACACAATATTTACAGACCTTGAAAGAATTCTAAACTTCATGAAAAACAAAACAAAACAAAACAAAATCCAGAATAGCTAAAACAATTCTATACAATAAAAGAACTTCTTGGGATATCTTCTTCCTTGACTTCAAGCTATATTAAAGAGCAATAGTGATAAAAAAAAAAAAACCTGTATGCTACTGGCATAAAAATAGACTAGCTGATCAATGGAATTGAACTGAAGATCTAGAAATAAACCCACACACTTAGGGTCACTTGATTTTTGACAAAGGAGCCAAAATCAGACAATGGAAAAAAGAAACAATTTTCAACAAATTGTGCTGTCTAACTGGATGTCTCCATGTACAAATCTGGAAATAGATACATACTTTAACCCTGCACAAACCTGAAGTCCAAGTGGAGCAACTATCTCAACATACACCAAATATATTAGAAGATAAATTGGGACAGAGCCTTGAACTCATTGGTACAGGAGACAACTTCCCTAATAGTACACCAACAGCTCAGGCCCTAAGACCAATAATTAATAGATGGAATCTCTTGAAATTGAGAAGCTTCTGTAAGGCAAAGGACCCTGTCAGTAGAATGAAATGAAAGTCTGCAGATTGAGAAAGGTGTTCTCCAATCCTAGATCCAACAAAGTGCTAATATTCAAACATATAAAGAACTCAAACCATTAAACATCAATAAATAAAATAATCCAATTAAAAATGGGCCTCAGAACTAAACAGAGAATTATCAACAGAGGAATCTCAAATGGCCGAGAAGCACTTAAAGAAATGTTCAGTCTTTAGTCATCAAGGAAATGAAAATCAATATGACTGTGAGATTCCATGATACACCATTCAGAATGGATCAGATTAATAAAAATAAAAAACAAAACCAAAAACAACTCAAGTGACAGCACATGCTAGTAAGGATGAGGAGAAAGAGGAACACTTTTTCATTGCTGGTGGGAGTGCAAACTGATACAGCCACTTTGGAAATCAATCTGGTGCTTTCTTAGACATTTGGGAATAGCTCTAACTCAAGACCTAGCTTACCACTCCTGGGTATATATCCAAAAGACACACCACCACGCAACAAGGATCTGGAAATAACCTAGATACCCTTCAACTGAAGAATGGATAAAGAAACTGTGGTGCATTTACACAGTGGAATACTACATGGCCATTAAAAACAAGGAAATAATGAATTTGCAGGCAAATAGATGGAACTAGATAAGATCATCCTGAGTGAGGAAACCCAGACACAGAAAGGCACACATGATATGTATTCACTTATAAGCAGGTTTTAACCTTAGTACAGCGTAAACATAGTACCATGCATAGACACAAAGAAGATATGTACAAAATCCAAGGGAAAATGCTTAAATATCACTCAGAACTGGGAATAGAATAGACAGCAGAAGTGGTTGAAGAGAGATAACAAGGAAGGAGAGGGAGCACAGAAAGAAACAAGGGTTGAGATCAAACTTGGGAGAGTAGTGGAAGGAGGACAGAAAGCCTGTATGGAAAAGAGAAACTGTGGGTGTGGGCATCTCTGATGAGCTGGAGACCTAAATCAGAATATCTGGGAGGATATGAGGGGAACTATAGTTGAGTCTCCTAGTAGCAGGGGCCATGGAGACTAAAGAGGATACCCTCTAACTAGACAAGACTCCTAGTGGAGGGGGGAACATCAACCTACCCACAAAAAGTTGGATCCAAAACTCACCCTGTCAACAGGTCATGCAAGAATAATGTTAGAACAGATAGAGCAGAGATTGAGGGATTGTCCAACCAATGCCTGGACAAACCCAAGACCCACCCCATGGAAGAGAACCAACCCCTGACACTACTATTGATACTTTGCTATTTTTAGAGACAGAAGTCTTCTGAGAGGCTCCACCCAGCAGTGGTTGGAAACAGAAGCTGAGACTCATAGCCAAACATTTGGTGAAGCAAAGGGAGTCTAGTAGAAAAATGGAGGAAGGATAAAAAGATCTAGAAGTGACAAGAGCTCCACAAGAAAACCAGTAGAGAAAGTAACCAGGGGCCAGAAGGGCCTGTGGAGTATGAAGCACCAGCCAAGAACCATGCATGGACTGGACCTAGGTCCTGTACACAGATGAAGCTGATGGGCAGCTCAGGCTTCTTGTGGGTCCACTAGTATGGAGAATGGGAGCTGTCACTGATATGGATTCTGTTGCCTACTCTTTGATCACTTGCCCCTGATGGGATTGCCTTGCTGGGACAAAGTGGGAAAGGAGAAGAAACTCAGTCCTGATGCAACTTGATGAACTGGGATCAGTAGATAGGGGAGCTCCCTTTTTCTGCGGAATGGGGGAGGAGTGAAAGGGGAGGGAAGATTGGACTGGGAGGAAAAGAGGGAGTGGGCTCAAATCAGGATGTAAAATGAATAAATACATAAATAAAATTTCAAATCCAATATATATATATATATATATACTGGAAAAGTACAATTGATATAGTGAAAATTTGCAGAGACTATTTTTATTAAAGGACTCCCTAAAGGGCTTTGTTGAGCAGTCTGGGAATCAGATATTACTCTATATAATGAGGTACAAAATGAATCAAAAATGCCCCCCGATTTAAAAAGAGTCATGTCCTAACAGAGAGCGTGAAATATAAATAGAACATTAATTGTGCAGAAGTAGTGTTCTATATTGGGAGAATCCAGATGAAGGAAGAATAATCCTTTCAGAGGGGTCTAGAAAAAATGTAAATGGGTTCTCAAAGGAGGGTTAGGCACTCATTTATTGGGATGGAGGGTAGAAAGGAGAATACATTTTATCTCCCATTTCCTTTATTCTGATTTAGGTAATCTCTTTTGTTTTGGTTTGTCACCTCATCATTGGATCTTTGACATCACCTATGCATAATTTCATTTTTACTCTAATGAAAACTGTGACTTTTTAATAATTTGTCAGTATTGATGATTTCAGTGTTAATTGACAATGTGTAGGGAGTGTTTTCTTTTCCATTTCATTTTCACTGGTTAAAATGATGCAGGAAGGGTATAAAAATATGCACCCCCCACTGCCATCATATTCCCCAACTACAGGGTAGCATCTCTAATGCACAGTTACGTTCTTCACTGATGAGCCCCAGTGTTCTTCAGAATGGCTTTCAGTTTGGCTGCCATGCCTTGATTACTCATGACAAATGACACAACTGTGTTCTATATGCGTGGGAGGAGAAAGACTAAACTGGGGCTGGGAGTCAGCATTTGTGGGCTTGAGGATGAATTCTTTAGCACATTGGGTAACTTCACTTAACCTCCGTTTCTTCTGCAAGACAGTACTATAAATGTCAGCTTTAAGAGTTCTTGGAAGGATAAGCGGGTGGATAGGCACAGCTCCAGGCACACAGTTGTCAAGTGCAGTGAAATCAGGATCCCTGTGAGTGGACTAAGTCTTTCTGACTCTTCCTTTCCTGTATCTTTTCTGTCCCAAGGAGAAATGACAGTGTTTCCTCTGGTTGATGTTGTTACTGCCACTCATTTTTTTAAAGGAGAAAACTAGGATCTGTTTCCTTCTCTTTCAGTCTGCATCATTAAATTTTGCTGCTAACCTAGTCCTAACTCTGAACTGACCTCATACTACCCCAACAACAGGGGAAGCTCTTTAACTGTGTGCTCACATTACTGTGTTAGCTTGCTTTCTTTTAAAGCTATATTCCAACAAGTTTCAGTGTGTACCCTCTCTTTAATGCTGAATGGTGTTTTGCTAAGAGGGACTACCCTATGTATGTAAGAATGAGTAGTAACTTTCCTAACCTCCTCTTACTGTTACCCAGAAACTACCCAAAGACATTGTGAAATTGTCTCTAGTGGATGGAAGCAGACATGTTATCACCCATTTGAGAAACAGTTCTAGTTTCATACTTTGGCGTCATCTCACCTAGCTAAGAAGTTACTTGTAAATAATATTCATGCTCTGATAACTTCTCAATTCAGAAACTATCAATGAATCTCCATTTAGCAGACATGTTTCCGCTTTTGCCTGTCTGTCAGGTTCGCCAGTAATTGGCTTTAGTTACCCTTTTTTTGGAGCAGGGATTTCAAACTTTAATGTGCTGATGAATCACCAGAACATCTATTTCAAGGGGAAATTTTTATCTAATGGATCTGTGTGAGGCTCAAGACTTTGGTTCTCTGACCAGGTCCATACAAAGTTTATGGTACTGGGCTACAGAGCATTTTAAATTGTAAAGCTTTAATATCCTTTAACTTAGTACTTCAGTATCAGGTAATGGCTAGTTAGGAGCCAGATCTTGCTAAAGTGAAGCTCACAGAGTAACAGGAGGAAATAATAGTGACATAGCTATAATAAAGTTGACGCTTTACACTTTGGGAGCAGGGATACAGATCTAGGAAGACACACATGGGAAAGATTTTTATTTTGTCTGAGGATGGTGTGGGAGAGGCAAACAAGTGACGATAAGAGAGCTTTCCTAAGGAAGTGGTTCTTGATTTGGGCATGGAAATTAATTGGGCAGTATAGCCGGGGGAGACACAAGAGAAATATTTTTTTCAGGGAAGGTAAGTACACACAACAAAGAAACAAAATTTTACAAGGCTTTTATGGTGTTGAGCATGGTTGGACCCTTGGCAAGGCCTAAAGAGGGTCTCAGAGATCAGTTTCCAAATGCTTGTTCTATCATACCAAGCTTTTTGGATTTTCTAGGTTTGTCTGAGAGAATCACAGACAGGTTTTAAAATAGGAAATCAGAATTACCTGAAAGCTAGCACTGTTTTCACTGTAGTTGACAGAGCCTGGCAAAGGAGGCAGAGGATGAATTTAAGAAAGATGAGGACAGTATAGCCTGAGATGAACTAGACTTATTTGTAGCAGTCTGTGAACTGCTAGTGGGCAATTCTTTCAAACACATATTGTTAGAGCTATGTGGAATATACACAATATATACACAATGAGAACCATGTGTATGACCCCAGTGCTTCTCAAGAGCCAGATATTAAACACTGGAACTTGGTGGGATTCAGGTGTCACTGCCACTTGTAGGTAACTTACCAGAATGAATAAGAAGTTATCACAATAATAACATTCTTTTTTTTAAATTTGTAGTAGCATTGAGCAAAAAACACTTACAATTATAGTAGATATTGGCAGAGTTGTACTGGATGTCAGTCACTGTTCTAAATACCTGCTCATGCTGAACCTGCCTTCCAGTAATCAGAGCCTTTAGGCTAGGCAGAAAGATTGTGGGTAACGGGACAAGCTCATTTGACTGTGGAATGTGAACGTGTTCCAGATTGAGTGTCTTGATTATAAACGTACAGCCATATTTTATGCTACACCTTCTAAAACATTTCATATACAATTCTAATTAATATTTATAGCAGCTTTATAAGACAGATGGAAAAGTTAGCTATTTCCAAAATGGGAGAACTAGGCTAGGGTCAGATGTCTGAAAATATTTCTTCCAGGTCCCTGAACAAGTTAGTATCAGAGTCAAGTTTTGAACCATGAGTTTCTAATAGTCTCTAGCCACAGTGCCTGTCTGCTTTCTCTTCAGTCACTGTTGTATAGCAGGATATCAGAAATGATGCGATGGAGCAGGAAGGAAAAGCATCCCTTGCATGCTAATGCCATTTTAAGCCTCACAGTGCTTCCCCAACTGTGATCTCAGTTACTGTTCACAGCCCTAGGTGCTACTCCAGGGCGCTCACTTAGGCTCGTTGCTAGGTGCAGAGGAGCTGGGGAGTCATTGGCTTCCTGCTCTCAGCTGCACTGCAAGCTGTGGTTGCTCTGATCATTCTGTCTGTGGTTGCTATCAGAGACAAGAAGCTCCCGTTCTCGTTTCTTTGCCCCTCTGCTTCCTCGAGACTGAGTCTATTTTATACATTTCTGTATTTAAAGGACACAGCAATACTTCAGGGAGTTACTAAATAATAATAATGGTGATAAAAAAATTAAAAGCAAGTAGAATAAAATAGTTTAGTGCTACATATAGTATTATTTAAAATATCCTTAAAAAAGAAAGTGTTTCAAATTAGTAAAATACATTATTATATTATTATAAACATCCATTTTATAATATTCTACTACAGTTTGAAAAGAGAACAATGTAAAGTTTGATGCAATAGATTTAGAATAAGAAGGTCCTATTGCTTTAAACTTAAAGGTTATCAAAAATCAAATATTCCCCATGTCTAGTTATATTAGATGCCTCCATCTAGGTCATTTTATGGACATTCAGACAAAAAAAAGGAACTTTTTCCAAGTGATATTCCACACTAACTCTGCAGAATGCTCCTACTTCCGTATAACAAGCTTTCCTTCCTTTGCTTTTATAAAAGCATTTTTTGCGTGCACATGAGTATATGTCTGAATATATATTTATATATGAGACTATATATATAGATATGAGTGTGTCTAAAGCAGCTTACAGTAGTGTTGCTTGGCTGAGTAGGAGGTGATACAGGACTGTGCTATTAGTGAGTCGGAGGTAGGAGGTGGCTATGGCTGATGGGCAGGAGTGTGAGGTAATTGTAGGGTAATACTGTCTGCAGGTATTTTTAGATGACACCAGAATGAAAAGATGTTGGCTATTGGTGACGATCTTTCTCCTTCTAGAAGTCAATCATGAAACATGTGCAATAGAGCCTAAAAGTTGTGAATTTTGAGCAGTCCTTTTGCTCATCTAGACTAGAACAACAAATGTCATAGGAATAAGTAGCCGTATTAGGACAAAGTAAGATTTTAATATTTTCTTTTCTTTCTTTCTTTTTTTTTTTTTTTTTTTGCATTCAGGGTTCAAGTTTGGGGCTATGCCCTCAGAATCCTGTGTTTTTCTTGGTAACTCACTGTAAATGAACTCATCTTTTCATCTTTGTTTTCCCTCAGTTTTAAAAATAAATACTAACTTTGATTACTTTGGGGACAGTGTTTCTTGTTCAACAAAGTTAGCTGCCCATTACCCTGAGTGTCATGTCTTTCATTTATCCTCAACCTACTTGCTTTCCATGGGGCTTTAAAAAGGCACATACATTACAGTTCTCCAGAATTTGATACACTTTTAGGGATTTTAGTTTAAACCATGTTTTCTTTTTGAGAAATATAGCAACTATAATCAAATGATATTAGGAAGATAAAAATGTTCTAGAAACTATGAAATATTTATGAAGTTGCTGTCAATTTTTGTAATTCTGACTGTCACATTATTTAAGATCAAAACCTAATTTTCTCAATCTCATATCCAAATATTATCCAGACCTTAGTCATTATGGCAAACATCTACCACTCATATGACAATCTCTTAAAATAGAAATCTACGCATAATGGAAGATGTTTTCTAGGACCCATGTCCCTGAGATGAGTAAGATAATTTATTTATTGGAATAATCTAATCCTAACTATGCCAGGCCATATTTATCATTCTGCTCAGAGATGAACAAGAGCAAATCTCTTGAATTTATTTGGAAAGTTGATATGAAATATAGAACTTGAAAGCTCACTTCTACCTCTATGAAACTATTTTAATGTGTTCTAAGACAATTCACAAAATTACTTCGAGTAGAAAGGCATTTCGTGGAGAAAGTTACTCAGTGCATGCCCCGTATACTCAGCATTTCGGAAGAAGAGACAGGAGAAAGGAGGATTATTGCAAGTTTAAGTCTAATCTGTTTTAGACAGTTAATTCCAGGCCACTGGGAACTCTACGGTGAGACCGTTGCCAAACAAGACACAACAACTCACCAACACCCCTCTCAGAGCTTATCATTTTAGAAATGATAAAGTTCTTCAAGAAGAAAAGAATTCTACCTGTCTCTCTGGCAATTTATTTTGATCTCTACAGTGTCAGATGATGACTGGTCAATCCTTTACATACATTCTTGAGAAGGTGCTTCCTACCTTTCTTGTGCTAGTCGACCAGGCTGTCAGGATCAAACTCTGAAAAATTGTATTGCGGGGTCATATTTTTTTTCTCTTCTCATCTTTTCTCACCCTGTTGACTTAAGTTGTTGATATATAATTTCCATATGCCCCAAACAAAGTCTTCTTTATGTCAAAAGAAAATTGTACTTGTGGCTGGTATTTAATTAGAGAGGGTAAGGGAACATATAGTGGAAAGGATTAAGACTTCTGCCCAAAAAGCTGGATCTGAGTTCTGACTACTCCTTATTGCATAGCCCATCTTTGTTTGTTACTTCAAAATTCTCAGCCTTCTTTCTTTGTTCCGAAAAGAAATTGGATGCTAGAAACTGCCTCACAGAGTTATGATAAAAATGGATCTGCCATATGAAGCAGCTATTTCACCACTTGGGTATACATCTAAAGAAATGAAACCAGCAGAGTGAATGAGATGCATGACCATATTTAACTGCAGCACTTGACACAGCTGTTAAGATATGGGCCCAACCTAGGATGGCCATCCACTGGTGAACTGATAAAGAAGATGTTGTACCTATATACAATAGAATATTATTCAGCCACAAAGAATAATGAAACACTGTCACAAAATACACTAAGACACAGATGAAGAACATTGTGTTAAATGAAGCAAGCCAGACACAGAAAGACAAGGACTGCAAGCTTTCACTCATATCTGAAAGCAGCAATCATCATATCTGATTGCTCAATAGTAAGTAAAATGAAGGCTGTATGGGGTGGTTAAAAGGAGGATGAGTCTGATCACTGTATACTTTAAATATGTTTTGAAATATCACAGTGACTGCCATTAGTATGATCAATTAAAACATTTTAATTAAAAAGAAAATAAGATATAATAAGGCTGAGATAGCTCAGTCAGTAAAGTCTCTGCTTTACAAGCATGAGAATCTGAGCGTGACCCAGGAACACTGATTAAAAACAAAATAAAACAAAGCAAAACAAAATAAAACAAGGCAAACAGCAGAGTGATAATGTGCTCACAGTACCAGCAGTGAGGAGGCAAGGACAGTCAGATTCTTGGGCTTCTTTGACCTGCCATCTTAGATATTTTGGTGAGTTTAAGATGAGTGAAACATCCTATCTTAAAAAAACAAAACAACAAACAAAAATCTCTAAAACAACAAAAACAAAAGGAGTGGATGGTGCCTGAATAATGACATCTGAGAATGTCCTCTGACTTCCGTATTCACATGTACAAGTGAGCATGTACATTCTTACACACATGTGTCCCTGTACATACATGAACACGTATATACAATTCCCATAGAAAATGTAAATGAATTGTTAAAATGTTTAATATGATAATACAAAAGAACATGTTTGATAAGATGAAAATTTGGTCTGTATATTGGTTAGCTGTGTCATCATTTGATGACGTACTTTTTTTTTTTTTTTTTTTTTTACAAAATTGAGAATTACTAGGGCATCTGATCATAAGTTTAGCATTAGTTAAACGCTCTTTTAAGACAGCTGACATTTAGGAAACAGTGACACTTCACTTGTGGAACTAGAAACTACTTTGTCACTGTGGTAAGACAAGAAAAGTGCTAGAATGACGTTTATTCAGATTAATCCACAGAAATGTCCAGTGTGACTTTTAGTTTATGATACTCTCTGCTTTTGTAGATTTAGTGTCTGTCTGTCTTTCTTTCTTTCTTTCTTTCTTTCTTTCTTTCTTTCTTTCTTTCTTTCTTTCTTTCTTTCTTGCTTGCTTTTAGTTTTTTGAGACAGGGTTTTGCCGTGTTGCCTTGGCTGTCCTGGACTCACTTTGTAGTCCAGACTGGCTTCGAACTCACAGTGATCTGCCTGCTTCTACATCCTGAGTGCTGACCTTAAAGGCATATGCCACAATGCCTGACTAAGATTTAGTGTGTTTTAAAAACAGACTTCTCCTCCCTCCTTCCTTCCCTCCCCTCTGCCCCTCTCTCCCCTTTGCCCCTCCCTCCTTCCCTCCCTTCTTCCCATGTGCCACTCCCTCCCTCCTTTCATTGTTTCTTTTCTTTAAAAAAAAAAAAAGAGTTTAAAGACAGCTTCTGTACTGTTTGTTGTTATTCTGTTTTGCTAGTTTTGTAAGCATTTCTTCTTTGATTATGAGTCTAAAGAATATTTTGTCTCTACCTAGACTTAATTTCTTTCTTTCAGACAGGAATTTGTTTATCAAGTTATCAGATTGTGTGTGTATTCTATATGTTTGTAGACCAGACATTGACATGTAGAAAATTCCCCTGTTACTCTCCAACATAC
This sequence comes from Acomys percivali, assembly GCA_907169655.1. Taxonomy (NCBI): domain Eukaryota; kingdom Metazoa; phylum Chordata; class Mammalia; order Rodentia; family Muridae; genus Acomys; species Acomys percivali. Next base: position 39,063,721 of record OU015742.1, read on the forward strand.
GTATTTGAGACAAGATTGAGCACTAACCCTGGAGTTTACCGTTTTGTTTGAAGGTTAACAAGAGCACAAGCCCTTGTTATCTCCCTGTCACTGTTTCCGATCTCTGCCACATTGCTGGGGGTTATAGATGTATTCAGCAACACTCAGTTTTCACACAAACTCTGGCAGTTAAAGACAGGCATGTTTATGAAGCCATCACTTTACCCACTGAATCACCCCCTCAGCCTTACCATACTTTATAAAGTCAATTTTTATGAAAACTATCATTATTTTTACACAATCTAGTCATATAGGTGCCTAGTACTGCCTTTGATTTAAAACTTTTAATTAAAAGGAAATTCTGATTTGCCTTGTGTCATTATATATTATATATGTAATAGTCAGTAAGTTCTGTTTTGGATTCAATAGGGGTCCAAATGTTAAATATATAAATAACCGTACTCAGGGTGAGGATGTTGCATGATCCAGGCTTCCCATGTCTTAGTGGGTGATCACATGGAGTCAATTGAATTCTATATCCCTCCAAGAATCAACCTGGTACAGAGAAAATTGAACACATTGTGCTGTGACTGTCTTTACAATAAAGTTTTGATACTTAAAACAATTTCCTTCATTCTGTAGAAATTTCATGGTAGAGCCCTTTCACTTCTTTTTATCTGTTGCTCCCGACCCTTGCAACTTTTAAATATCACAGACATTTGCTTTTGCTTTTTACTCCCACTGGAAAAAAATCACATTGACTGTCTCTTGCCACTTTTCATTTAAGGACTCATTTGTGGATCCACTTTGGCTCTTACAGGAGGTTCTTGAAGTCAAGCTGCCCTATGGGGGAGTATACACAGGAGGGAGTCAAATCGGACCTGCATTTTGCTGCTGTCCTCTGCACAACCAACTTCTTGAGCTGGGCTTTCATGTCTAACTAACAATCTCCCAAGGCCACATTCTTTTAAGCACCTGTGTTTTAAGTGTGATGAAAGAGAAGCTGATCCACATGAATATGCCTCAGGTTTGTATCTTACTGAGGCCAGTGCTGTTAACTTTTAAGTTTACTTTTCTTGTGTCAAATGACTCAAGGTCCAAATAAGCCCAATTTAAAAATAAGATATAATACAACTGAAGTTTAAAAAACAATAAAAATTTTTATAACTAGGTGTTTTTAAAACCCAAGAAAAGATTTGTTTCATTTAGTTCATTAAATATTTCAGGGTTATGTACTATGTCCCTGGCATACGGAAATATACTAATGATGGTCTTTATTCTTGCAAAAATTACAATTCTTATACCATTCTTATGTATTTCACTTCTGATACATAATGTGCTGCCAGCTTATATTCTTTATACTTTATAATTTTATAATATTAGATAATTAGATTTGTATACATATTGGGATAACATAGTTATAGTACTCTACCTAAAGAGAATAGGAACCTATTTCTCTATGCTTATTATCTTCAGATATCCAATTATGAACTTCAGAAATTCCAGAATTTCATAGGAACTAGCACACAATTTTAGAGTATTATTTTCAACTGATAAATAACCACACCATTCCATTAATACTATGCTTTTAGATTTCCATAACAGAATACATGGGATAGAGGTCATTTTGGCTTCAGTCTCTTTTCCAGCATGTCAGATATTCTGCAAAATGCATACTTCTGAACAGTCCTATCTCAAAGCTATTAATGGAGAATGGAACGTAACACTTCAGAAAGACTTTTTGAAAAGACGTATCTTTTGTCCGCTTAATTATAAGGGGAATTGTATGTATGAATTATGGTTACACAGTGCAGGCACAGAAGAGTATTGATAAAATTTGTGCAAGGTAATGTTTGTTAATACCTATTTTTTGTATAGAAATTTATTGGGAGATATAATAAATTAAAATATAAGAGAAATTGATTTTAAAAGATAGGTCAAAAAGTAGTTCCAAAGATAGAAATTGGAATTAATACAGACCTTTTTAAATACCATGCAAAACTTGAGTGAAAGTTAGTAGTGGAAATAATCAGTTTTTAAAAAATTCATGTGTTGGGTGAGTGGTACAAATCTGTTTAATTTACTGAACCTAAAGGGGTAAGCATTTTATTTCAGTCATATCAGTATGGTTTTTTTTGTTTTGTTTTTTACATCAGCATTGTTGCAGCAACATTTTCTATAGAGTAGCTTCTGTACTGTCTTTACTCCATCTGGGTACGATCATTTTTACTATGAGTTAAGCAGTATTTTATCCACTTCATATGTCAACATGATAATTCCTTGAGTGGTAGTAAATTTAGGACTTATAGGACCACATAATAGACTACAAGTGAATAGTTACACAGTGTAATTAATTAAACTTTATGTGAAACAATTATGAAAACCATATATAATGTTTCTTCCGTATGCTGCAGGCATGTGTGTGCCTTCTCATAGTGTATCCCTAACTGTTATTTGTAGAAATAGCTTATTATTTTCATTTGTAAGTATTCAAGGTTAATTTTTGCTCAGTTAAAACTCATTCTTCTGTGCTGACCATTGTTTGTCTTGGCAATTTTTCATCATGTGATGATGGATTATACACTTTTAATGACTAAAATTCTCCCCATGTGCAAATTTGGATTCCTTTCTACACTTAAACCATTTGAATGTTTTGAGCATGAATAGATGAGTTTTTATACGGATATAGAATGTATTATAGATTTAATAAGTATAAAATATTAGTAGAAAAGATGTGCTAAGCTCCAAATGTCCTTTTCCAAATTCCTTTCACTCGTTATCATTGGTCATAGAAATTATTTGGGCAATGTAGTGGCTTCCTCTTTTATTATTTTGTCATACCATGGACTTTGCTCTATGAGGTATTACACGGACTCCTATCCCAGTTGAAACCCATCTTCAGGCTCCTTAAACTTCAGCACATTTGTTTTAATAAATCTGGGTGTCCATTTGAGTTAATAAGGTTCTATGTCCTGTGGCAAGTTAGTGTTTTCGAGGGAAGCTAGATTTGGGTAAGTGTTTTAGTCGTTTAGTCTAGTTTTACTCTATAATCTGAAAGGACAGTCCTCGCTGGGGTTACTAATTTACTCAAATTGTAGGTTTTGACACTTGGTCTATAGTGCATACTCAACAGAAGTGTTGAATACTCCTCAAATCTGCCTGTAGTACTTTTCTATTTCTGCGGTTTAGGCACCCTAGGATGTAGTTAACTTGTCATGTAAACTAAAACAACAAAATCCGTGCCTACTACTCTTGCTATACATTTTTTAGAATCTGTTTTTAACTTAAATTAACTCAAGTTATTTTATCCCTACTAGCATAAAGTTGATTTGATTCTTCCAAGAGATTTTGATGTGTTTGTAGTAGGTACAGTGAGTGATGGACAAAGACGGGTGATAGTAAAATGTTGAAGAACTGCAAATCTTTGTCTTCTCTTCTGCTATTTCCAGGAACATTGATTCAGTCTTGCGTTTGTGTAGAAGTAAAGTATTCCCGTGGTTATGAGTTTACTTTTCCCTAGTCCAATGCTATCTGAATTTTTTTGCCTTATTTGGTAAATGATGTCATTAAGGGAAAAATGGTGAATATTTGGGTTGAAGTGCCTCTATGAATAACTTAAGCTTATCAAAACAAAGTAAGACTTCATTTCTGAAAGCAATTTTGAGAAGCAAATTCACCTTAAGGGATAACAAATTCTCCTGGGCCAGATGTCCACTGGCCATACAATGTTCACAGGTTTTGAAGTGGAAATCTCTACAATGGTTGGAATAATTCTAGCTAGAGTTCATATAAACACTGTGTAAATGTTTTTTATTTCATCAGATGAGGGGATGAGACAAGAACCATACCAAAGCTTTACAAATGCAGTTTGGCTGAGCCCTCAAGTTTCTATCTAACTATTCCTAGGCCTAGGCTTGTATACTTTTAGCCTGCCTCCATACAATTTAATATCCAATAACTAACTCTGAAAGTTTCAGTTTCCAGCCTCGGTCTTCTAACCTAGATCTAGAATGTGTTTAGCCTCTGAGATTTAATGCTGAATAAGCTCACCTTTCTAGTCCTTTCTGAACTCTCCTGGCTGGTTCAACTCAGCTGTTCTCTCTCAAAACTCCTCTCAAAAATGCAGTCATTTGTAAACTGTGAGTTACTCCACTTGAAAAAAAAAAAAAAACTGCCTCCGAAGTACTCAAACTCAACTGCACTGTACTAAACAACTATACCATCTCCACAAACTCTCCTGTATTCTCATGCTTTACCCTCCTCCTCCTTCCTCTCTCAGCTGCTCTCAAGAATCTTCTCTTTCTTGTCAGTTCTAGTAAGAGTTGGGTGTATCCCATCTCTGACTCAATCTGTCAAGTCTTTCTGATTTATTACCTTGCCTGCCCATTAATTAGAAGTCATTATGTGGAGTTAGAGGTGTGTACCAAATTCCTGCACAGGGATTAAGGATGTGCATTTCAGTCAGAGGGATCAAAGGTGTGTACTAAGGGCATGTCTGTATTTCAGCCGGTCACACAGACCCCTGGGCTTTGGATACGATCCTTTCAGGATAAAACATTCCTCTATAGCACTATACAGAGCCAGAGGCACAATGTTGTCCATTGTTTATATGTTCTTTCTGACAGATAGATAGAATTCTCATGCACAATTTTTATTAAGATCATGTTTTCTTTTGCTGTGGCATCTACTATGATTCACACAGGCTGATATCCTTAAGGTATTTACATACCCTCATACTTTGTTGACTGGTCATTCGATACAACGTGTTGAGAATCTTTCTGAGCTCACACCTTTGGCTTCATCTTAATTAAGTTTTCTTACATTTGATCTTTACCTATAAATTTTACTTATTATACATTTTCTGGAAATGCTGAGACTCTTCCAAGATATCATTTCCTGGTTACTTTTTAATTACTTAATTAATTGTTTGTGTGTTTATGTGCATGAGTTCTGGTGTAGACATACTACAGTGTTTTGGTATCCATAGGACAACATTCAGAAGCAGTTCTCACTTTTTACCTTGTTGAAGAGGAGCATATAGTATGCCAGCTGGCCTGAGAAACGTCTAGCCCATTCTTCTGTCTCTGCCTTCCATCTTGGTATGAGTACTAGGTTTACTGTGGCTTTTTACATTGGTTCTAGGGATCCAATTCAGGTCTTCATGCCTCATAACTAGTGATATAACATTTCTGTGGCCCTACTTGGCTCCTAAAATACAGTTTTTCTCTTTGCTTGAATCATCCTATGGACATCAAAGATGATGGTACAGCATCAGCAGCACTATGTCTTATAGTATCCTATTTTAAACCACACAAATCAGGAGGCACTTTTATTACTTTCTATGACAGTAAGACATAGCAAGCATCACATCAGAGAGCAAAACTAGCAAAAGGACAGTGAGTAGTGTGTGGAAGGGAAAGGATGCAAGATGGATCTGATGGCAAGTAGACTTGGGGCTGGTTCATTAACAATGGAGGAGTTGGGACCAGTGTCTAGAGACATAAACCCATTAGTGTCTCTCTGAGAACAGAAGAAAGAATGAGAGTTGACAGAAAATGGTCATGAAAAATATTTTGAATTTGACTGAGATGTCACAGAACAGGACTTTGATGACAGCTACATATCTCCATAAGTGTAATGAGAATTGTTTTAAAAATTTTAGATCAATTTTATTGTGTGTATAGATATATTTGTCTGTATGTATGTCTATGCACCACATGCATGGCAGATGAGAACATCAGAAATCCTGGAACTAGAATTACAGATGGTTGCTAGACACCTTATAGATGATAGGAGTTAAGCCTAGGTACTCTGAACAGCAATCAGTGCTCCTAGACATCGATCCATCTATCTTAGAAGAGCTAGAATTCTATGCAAATCTTTCTATTCCAATATAGGACTGTGGGAAATTGGAAGAAGAAGATGCTGCATGCTCTGTTCTACCTAACATTTTAACATTTAGGAGGTCCTAGAGATTCTGAGTCCTACATTTAAATAATCTCACCTTTTTGAATATGAGGAGGAAAAGTGAATTTCTTCTAAATAATAGAAAGGTGTTATTGCTGGTGAATTTACCCTCATGTTTACTTTCTGTTAAATAAGTGTCTCTGTTGTCCTTGGAGAATCACTGTCTCGTCCTATCTTGGAAGAAGAAAGCTCTAAGAATCCTATAGTCATGATGAAATAATGTTGTCACCAATGTAAGGAAAATCCCAAATAAATTCTTCAGATAAGAGAGTAGCCCATGGAACTTGAACGTCCTGTAGGCTTTGCTTGAAATTCTCACTAATGGAAAGGGGGTGATATCTACTTGTTTAAAAAAATCAAGATACATTTGTGACAATGTTTTATATTATAGTAGATAAAATAATAAGCCTTTCTTTTATTATAAAAATAGGAAGGTTTTTTTTGGTGTTTTTGACATTATAATTGATGAACAAATTTTGAGATCTTATGACATGGTGCTCTCTAACTATATTTCCTTTAAACTTCTTCATTTTCCTGGATAATTGTAGTGGGTTTTCACTGATTTGTTTTCATATGCTAATTAGTTATTCATCTTGTGACTCCATGTAAGTATAAGGAGACAAACTCCATGTAAGTAATCTATTATCAATGTGGTCAAATATATCAGACAAACTATTAACTCAAGTGTTTCTTTTGAGAAGTTTGATTTCATTCTTATTCTCCCATTTCACATCTTCCACAGGAGCTTTTCAAATGTAATCTTCTAAATTCTGAAATTTAAGAATGATTTGTCATGGTAATAACTCTCCTTTATTCATTATGTGGGACAATATATATATATATATATATATATCTTCATAATGGTGATATAAATATATATATATGGAAATTAAACAAGTCAACATATAATTCAGAAGACAATACCTCAAGAAGACATTATATGCTTCCAAATAAAAGCCCCAGGAATGTGTTACATTTTGTCAAACATTGGCCAAAGGGGTGCATATACACCCCCTCCCAACTCTATAGTTTATTGCCAGTCCTATTGGCTATTCTGCATAACTTGAAAGTAAAACCCTATTGCTGAAGATACCACATACTTATAATATAGAAACTGGTGAAATATATTTGATAGTCAACTATAAGATTCACCCCTACTGGCTATAGGATGCTATACACAATGCTAGGGGAGAAAAGTAATCATCTTTCACACCAAGCTTTGAACCCCGAGCTGCAAATCAACCTGATTGCATGATATGCCTATTTTTGCAGTGGTGGCACAAATGCTAGAGGAGTAACCAACAACATTTGCTTGGATTTAAGGCCCACTTCATGAAATGAAGCCAGTACATGATATTAATTAAGCCAGGATTTGAAAAGTAGATAGGTCAAATGGGCTCAGGGGAAACATAGTACTATTATTCTACTAAGTAAACATAGCATTAAAATGACTTATAATGACATATTGCCATACCTATAGATCAGTGCATTACTAAACCCTCATCAGAGATGAAACTTTATAGTAGTTTCAGAACTAAGCAGTATCTAGAGAGTGAGAGGATTTGGAGTTCTGGGCCTTGACTTGGAAATCCCCATCATACCCCTCCTCTCAAGTATCTAGGACCTATTTGGAAGAGAAGAAAGAGAGATTGTAAGAGTCAGTGGTTGTAAATGGTTTTAAGCGAACAACATTTTTCAGACACAACAAGGAAGATATATATTTGAATGCACAAACACCTGCATGAACTCAAGCCAGATAAAATCCTAGCTGGGAGACGGGAATCTCTCTTGCTCAATGGAGTGTGTCTTAGTTAAAGTTTCTATTGATGTGATTAAACATCACAACAAAATGCAACTTGGGACAGAAAGGGTTTCTTTTATTTTATAGATTGATTCAGCCCATCATCTAGGGAAGCTGGGGCAGGAGCTTAAGTCAGGAATCTACAGGCGGGAACAGACAGATGCAGAGACCATAATGGAGCACTGATTAATAGCTTGCTCCACATGACTTACTAAACCTGATTTTCTATAGCACCCAGGTCCACTGGCCCAGGGATACAACCATCCACATGAGCTGGGACCTCACCCATCAATCATCAATCAAGAAAATGCGCACAGTCTTTCCCACAGGCCAATCTGGTGAAGTTATTTTTTTCAATTGAGGTTTCTTCTTCCAAAATTACTCTAATGCAGTGTTTGTGGGTTGAGAAATACGTGCATATCAAATATTTACATTACAATTCATAACAGTGGCAAAATTACAGTTATAAAGTAGCATTGAAATAATTTTGTGGTTGGGGCAGTCACCACAACATGAGGATCTGTATTAAAGAGTCAAATCATTAGAAAGTTTGACAACCACTGGTCTAATGTTTGTCAAGTTGACAGAAATCCAGCCAGCACTGAGTGACAGTGAGTATATCAACCACACTCTAGGTCAGGCCTCATATTCAGGAGTATATGCCCAACAGAAGTTGGACTCTACATTTTTACTTGACTTTTAATATTTTTCTTTCTGTTTTTTAAAGAGAGACAAAAAGCACATTAGGGATGGGGAGGATTTGAGAATAGTTATGGATGGGAAAGAATATGATAAAATATATTGTATGTGATTCTTGATGAATGAAAAGGACATGTTCAATAAGGAGACAATCAGTATGGGGACATTTTCCCCCTCCCATCCCTCGTCTCCTCCACTCTTCTCTCTCCTTGTCCCTCTTTTTCCCTCCCCTACCCTCTCCTTCATTTCTTTCCCTTCTTGCCTTTGTCTTTTTCCTTCTCATCTTCTTTCTCTATCCTCTTGTTCACCACATTCTATCTTTGTTTTTAGTATTATTTCTTGCCTTTATATTGACTTCATTTTTATTTTATAATAATATTCTGATTTATAATAGTATTCATAACTTGAAGAGTTCAAAATAAAATTATTTGTATTTTCCTTTTTAGACTTAAGTATTTTAGGACCTGTCTGTCTACCTTCCAGTCTCCACAGTACTGCTTTTTCCTCCTCTTCCATGCTCTCTTTCTTTTCTGTGAGGTTAGCTTTTTTTACATGATCATTTTACCGTCACTTAAATATATTTCAGGCAAAGAGGAACACAAACTCTGCTCATGCAATTGCCTTTAACCAGAATCTGACCTCTCTACATTGCATATTCTTGTTCTTTTCTAACAATCGTGCTGTGGGGTAAGTAGGGCAGATATCATTCTTTCTCTTCTTGACAAAATAACTTATGTGCATTTTTAGGGTTATAAATCAAGCCAATGAATATTTAAGTTGCAGAAATCATGATTTTTTTTATCTACCTCATTTTGTTTACTCTTTTTGTGAATAGATTTAAAAGTGAGTAAATGTGGAAGTGATGTTCTACTGCAGTTTCTTAAAATGCCAGCCACAGAACTCTAGTCCTAGGAGCTCTGCACAAACAGAACTTAATAATTATATTTGGAAATACTCTATACTAATAATTTTTTAATTCTGTGACACCGTGAGTAAGTGGAAATAATCATTAAAGTTTAATGACAAGGTTTTCTGGTATTACTGGTAGACCAAGAGTGTTAAGCACTACATAATAGCACACATGTAGAATCTGAGAAAGAGTTTTAACTTTTTACAAGTATTCTAAGTATTGAACAAGTACAAATAGCCCTTTCCATGTTTTTTATGTTCTAAAGATTCTGAATGATGATAAAGATTATTAAGAATAATTACTTCTCACAGGAATATTAATACAGTTTAACGATATTCCAAGTAGTCTGGGTTTTTTATCTAATAGCAATCCACTGAACATCTGCTCCTTATAGAGCACAGTGCTGTGCACTAGAGATGGACATGAAGATAAATGATTCCAGCCTTTCATGGAATCTGAGGTAGATAAGTGTTTAAAAGAAGTCTGACCCTAATCTGATAAATTAGTCAAGTTTACTCTAAGGAACAGACATTCAAACTAAAAACAGATGGAGAAATATGAGTTACTTAGCTCTCAAGGAGTTGTGAGGCTGGAGCAGAGAAAGCACAGAACATTCCACAAATTGGTATTATTTCAGACTCCACGTTGAGATATGCCAACCTAGTCCAACTTTCATGATGAGGAAGAGAGAGTCTAGAGCAGTCAAAAATGAGAAATCCAAATTTTAAATGTAGTCTTAGTCATCCAGTCTAATTCTGTACATGGCATAAAAATGACCACAGCTTAATGAGATGACCTTTGAATTGTAATTCTTGTAAGTGGTAAGGAACCATTTCTTACAGACTAAGAGTGATCTGCACAATCTCTCCTTTTGAGGCACATAAAAAATTTAAAAGGAAAAAATGCTAAGCATAGGTTATTTTAGACTTGTAATATTTATATATTTTTCATTCTTTTTTGTTTAAATGTTGGTATACATGGGTGCAGTATATATGTTTGTGTACATATTCATGTGTGCACCAGTATGTAGAGGCTATAGATGAATACCAGGTGCATTTCTTTATTGCTTTTCACTTTTTTTTTGAGACAAAGCCTCTAAATGTATCTGAACTCAAATGTGACCAGTAGAGCCAGCCTATGAGCTGTGGGGATCTGTCAGTCTTGGCAACACTCTCTAATAGCACTGGGGTTATAGATACAAACCACCACCTTCAGTTTACAATAAATACATTTGAAGCATGTGAAATACATCATGAATAGAATGCAATGGTTATAACATCATTTAGAGATGTCAGAAACTGACTCCTGTGAATGTGAGACCTAGGTCAAGCTACTCTTTTGAGCACCATCTCCCTTGTCTACGTAATTTACACTTCTGAGAAACTCACAAGCTAACTTTCCGTAATTTGACTTGTAGCATAATGTTTAGGCTGCCTTCTGTAAACATGAAAGAGGTCCTTTCCAATCATTTAAATATTTTACATATTTGTAATGGGTCACTAGAAGCTGCTAAACTTTTAGTAGCTTCAGGATTTCACAGACAACCACAGTTTCATGGGCCATTTTACTAAGCTAATTTAAAGCATTGCTTCAAAACTATAATAATAATAATGATAATGATAATAATAGTAGATATCTGATTGTAGGAAGCATGTTTCTCAATGAAAGGGCATGCTACCTCACTTAAATGCCAAGGCCTCACAGATACATTCCAGACACCTTTGACTGACTTTATATTGACAGGGACTTCCCCATTAGGGCTCTATCCTGTCACCGTCTTAAACTAATACACACTTGCCCTGGATTATTTCATCAAAACAAAGTTATTTTGTATGTTACTCAAGTCATGAGTCTTTGACTCTGTATTGCAACTGGTGTGACACACCAAACCACAACAGCAAGAACAAAACAAAAACCATACACATCCTATTCTTCAAGCATCTGAATGTATTTTCATTTGTTTGCTTGTTTTTGTTTTTTTTTTTTCCGTTATGGTACTAAGTGCTTTGACTTGAGTCCTTTCTTTGACTTCCTTTCCTAGTGACATCACAAAAGGAATTTTCTTCTTAGTTTTGACTTCGTGGAACATCTTTTTGTTAGATTTCCCTCATAAGACCATTATGTGGTTAAAGTCTATTTTAACAACTAATGAAAATAAAATGAGCAGCATAAACACTTAGAAATGTCCTTTTATATTTATTTTTGAGTTTTCTGTCATGATTACATTCCTGAGATATTTTTAACCTAAGATATATAATTGTTAAATAATATGATTAAATACTGCATCAAGGGAAATCCTTCTGTGAAAGTTTCCACAAGACAGTTCAGGTCAGGGTCTTTGCTTCTGAGGACCCTTGGAAGTATCAGCAAGTGAGCATTTGGTAACAAACTTGGAAAACTATTGGATAATTGTCTCAATAATTGTTTCTTTTTGTCATACATCTCCCACTAAAGTGGCTGGAGTATCACCCTTCCTTGGTTGTGTCTTAGGCTGACTCACGTGAAATATGTTTTTTTGACCAATAGGACATTAGCAGATGTGATGAAAGCCAAGATTTCACATTTTCTTTCCTAAATTGTTTGGACTATTTACTTCGGTTATCTACTGAGAGAAGAACAGTTTTCTCAGAGAGTACTTTGCTCTACAACAAATGATATTAAAACCACAAAGCTTTGGGTGGTCTATAGATCTGTTAGTGAGAAAATAGCATTTGTTAAATGTATATCTACAGTCATTAAGATTTAGTGGTTATTAACCAGCTCCATCATAGCAAGAGCTCCAAAGATAAATTATATTATACTATTTAAATACTGATTGCCCTCATGATATCATCCATATTACTATGCCTAGAGAGTTGTCTGGTTTAATTTAAATTGTGTTTCCCCTAAAAGGTAAACTGAAGCTCTAACCTCTGGTTCCTTGATGAAATTTTATCTGGAAATGCAAAACAGATATAATGAGGTTAACATTAGGCCATACAATTAGGTAGGGTCCTACTTTTAAATATATCAATGTTCTCATAAGAGAACAGGAACATTGAAACATGGAAAGATATGACACATGTTGACAAAGTCAGAGAACACTGTGATGCAGTTACAATCCAAAGAATGCAGTTAGCACTTCTGAACACAGCAAGAAGCTGGAAAGAGACAAAGAGGGATCCTATAGCTAGGACCTTAGGGGGAGAATAGTCAGAAGTAGGAAAGATCACATTTCTATTGTTTCATTATACCCAAAATTTGTAATATTTTTTGTCTTAGTAGCCTTGGGAAATGAGTATAGTTTCTTTGATGACTCTGGATGAGAAATTCCTTCTCTCATCACTGAATACTTTATTATACCATGCTTCATCCAACCCTGCACTGTTTTCATAGACACTTTGTGTCTCCTACTAGTCTGTATAGCCAGAAAGCTTTGCAGAACTCTATCAGAAGTCACAGGATATTGGCGTTGCCTTGGTGACTAGACTCTTATGTGATTCTATTCGGCAGAGCAGCAAGTTTCAATTGAGAAAGCATGAAATAATGATGTTATATGTATTGTTACATCATTTCTTATAACTTATTCAGCCTTTTCGAAGTTCAATATCATTATCTATAACATAAGCTCAAGCCTGTCCAAAGCTTTTTTTGTGTGAAGACTAAGTTAATAGATATTAGCTAATTTCATGAATAGTCAAATGGCAATAAAATGTGGGGTTGTTCTATAATTGTCACTATGAAGTTCTTTGTATTTTGCATCCCATTAGAAAGTGAGCACTGAGTTGAGGTATGACTTTCAGGATGAGGTCCATACTGGTCATGAAACTTCCAAATATGGCTATATCTCAACTTAGAGGGTTAACAAGGCTGAGCGATGGAGAGGAACCTTATGTGGAAGGTCCTCCTTCAAATGTAATGGCAGCACTCTCTCATGAGCTTTTATTAAGTAAGCAGGGTGAAAGCATGGCGATGTGAAGAGTCAGGAGAAATCAGGGAACATATTTTTTTCTGGGTCAAGGGAAAAAAGCCTAAAGTCCATATTCTGAGGGTTTTCTCAGTCCTAGGCAATGACATAGAGTAAGGAGACTACACTAAGTGAAGTGAGCTTAGATCATCATATCTGTGGTACCAGACAGTAAGGGAGGTGATACATCTCTCAGAGTTTTCAGGGCCTAGTCAAGAACTTTAAATGTTATTTAAATATTGGGAAACAGTTGGAGGATTTTATTTGAACGTGCGACTTTAGACTCCATTACCAATTCTTTTTGCTTATATTGTGGGTAATGAATAGTGGGGTGGAAGGGAAAGCAGGAAAAGAACGTTTGGACAAGAGACTATGGCCATTATATGAGTGAGACGCAGGGTGCCAAGTAGAGAAGAGGCTAACCATAATGACAATTTCTGTAGCCTGAACCTGTGTAGAAAATTTCAAAATAGAACCTATAACTGTTTCAGCCTCCTAACTGAGGGTAGGGGACTCAGGTTATATGTTTATAGATATGTACAGGGCTCTTTTATTGGTTTACATTCCTACTATCATTCAGAGTCAGCATACAGCATATGTCAGACAAGTACGTAGGATTAGTTGCACAGCTTCAGAGAGTCTGCCAGACCCAATCTAGCATGAATGACAAAGAAGGCTACTTCCTTCCTTAACATTTTTTTCAAATTGAAGGGACAAACATTTCTATTTATTTATTGTCACATCATTTCATATAATTTATACAGCCTTTTAGAAGCTCAATGTCATTATCTATAACATAAGCTCAAACCTACACCCACAGACTTTTTCACTCTCATTTATGTCCTTCCTGTTGTGTTAGCTCGGCTGAAAAATTCTCTCTCCACAGCTTCATGTCCATAAACATCCTATAATAAAACACCAAAGCTAAAGGATTCTTCTGGTGCTTGTGAAAGAGGTTAGCCTCATAGACATTAGTGCTCTTCATAACAGAAAACAAGACTGAGCTCTTTTTTGTTATTGAAAAATGTCTCATTTTTCTGCTTTACAATAAAGTCCCTTGAATGTCTTTGGCTAACTTGGCGTCCAATCCTCCATTGTGGTGTTTGGCTATTTCCTTTTTTCTCTTTCAGCTTTCCTGATCCCATCGTTCCTTAACTCAGCCTGTAAGTTTCTTCTTCAAATTCAGTGGCAAGGCTGGTTTCATCATCTACTCCTTAGCAAATATACTAGATGTTTAACTAAAACTAGGTTCTTAAAAAAAAAAAAAAAACAATTTTACAGTAGTTTTTATCTTAATGATAAAATGGATGGTGAAATTGGCACAGATTCCTATGCACAGCATCTTGCTTCTAATGCAAGACACTGTTGATTCTATAGTACATACGAATCACATAATCCATTGGATGCCATGTAGAATGCAATGCCTCACTTCACTCAGAGCTGTATTGTTTAATATCTTGCATTCCTCATTTCCCAAAGTCACACTGTTACATGAAATGCAATTCTCCTTCTCTGTTGCTAATTTTTCAAGCTACTTTATGGCATCACAGTTTTATAAATTAATTAAAAAATCTGGCTCATATTTCCCAGAACACAAGATACAAATAGAGAAAATATATCATTTTCCAGGGAACAAGAAAACAACAGTGTATTAGTTGATATTTTTAGTCACTTTCAACTGTTGGGCCAGATTGTGAAGAATGGGAAAATGACAGACATCATATTTCTGGTTCCAAAAAGGACAATAAACCGTGTAAGTCGTTTTCCTTCGGCTAGTGTATAAAGCAGGTGTGGGGGGAAAATGAGAAACAACCTTGTGGGCTCCAGTGAGGAAACACTTCAAAAAATATCATTTGATTAAAAGACAGCCCGCATGATTCTGATTCAATGAGGAGGCGGAGGTATTGCCTTGGAAAAGCGTCAGCTCAAGAAATACTAACTGCCTGTAGATGTGTCGTGGGTATGGGGGCTAAAAACAGCTTGTGGAATGGCAAACTTTCTGAAAAACATGGCAACAGCAAGTGTCCATAAATGGCACCTTCACTCTCTGTAGATGAGTGGGAAACAGGAGAGGGTAATTTTTAGATTGCTTATTTTTTTATGTCAGTGGAGTGAAGTGATGCCTTCAGAGATATTAAGGAGGATGAAAAGGTGTTGGTGACGAAAGAACACTTATGAAAATAGACCAGCACCAGGACATGGTAACCTGATGAGGATCATTCGATGACTAAACACAGAGTTCTGCTAATACCTGGAAAATGCTACTGTTAGGCAATTAGCTAAAAAGACCCTGTTTCCTATGTGCTGCACAGGTGGGAAACAGTGCTATCCTTTTTTTTTTTTTACCTTTTTTTTATTATTAATTTATTCTTGTTACATCTCTATGGTTATCCCATCCCTTGTATCCTCCCATTCTCCCCTCCCTCCCATTTTCCCCTTATTCCCCTCCCCTATGACTGTTCCTCAGAGGGATTGCCTCCCCTTGTATATGCTCATAGGGTATCAAGTCTCTTCTCCGTGACCTGCTGTCCTTCCTCTGAGTGCCACTAGGTCCTCCCCCCCACGCCAGGGGACATAGTCAAATGTGAGGCACCAGAGTACATTAGAAAGTCAAATCCCTCTCTCCACTCAAGTGTGGAGACTGTCCTGTCCATGGGCTAGATCAGGGTAGGGGTTTAAAATTTACCGCCTGTATTGTCCTTGGCTGGTGCCTTAGTTTGAGCGCGACCCCTTGGCCAAAATCTGCCTATCATAATGTTCTACTTGTAGGTTTCTAGGACCCACTGGATCCTTCTACATTGCTATTCTCCCATTGTTCTCTCATCTAGAGTCCCAATAGGTTGTCCTCCCCTCTGTCCCAGTTTCCTGGTAAGGGAAGGCTTTCGTGGGACATGGCCATTGGGCTAGTATGCAGATATAAGTGAGTATATACCATTTGAGTATTTCTGCTTCTGGGTTAACTCACTCATATGATCATCTCTAGCTCAATCCATTTGTCCACAAATTTCGGGAATTCCTTGTTTTTAATACCTGAGTAGTATTCCATAGTGTAAATGTACCACAGTTTCTTTATCCATTCTTCTACTGAGGGACATTTAGGCTGTTTCCATGATCTGGCTATAACGAATAAGGCTGCTATGAATATGGTTGAGCAAATTTTCTTGTTGTGTGCTGGTGCATCTTCTGGGTATATTCTAAGGAATGGAATAGCTGGGTCTTGAGGAAGCCCAGTTTTCTGAGATAGCACCAGATAGATTTTCAAAGTGGTTGTACTAGTTTGCATTCCCACCAGCAAGGAAGGAGTGTTCCTCTCTCCCCACATCCTCTCCAGCATGTGGTGTCGCTTGAGTTTTTGATCTTAGCCATTCTGATGGGTGTAAGATGGAATCTCAGAGTTGTTTTGATTTGCATTTCCCTGATGACTAAGGAGGTTGAGCATTTCTTTAAGTGTTTCTCAGCCATTTGATATTCTTCTGTTGAGAATTCTCTGTTTAGTTCCAAGCCCCATTTCTCAATTGGGTTATTTGGTTTGGTGGTGTTTAATTTCTTGAGTTCTTTATATATTTTGGATATTAAACCTTTGTCAGATGTAGGGTTGGTGAAGATCTTTCCCCAGTCGGTAGGCTGTCGCTTTGTTCTCTTGACCGTGTCTCTAGCCTTACAGAAGCTTTTCAGCCTCATGAGGTCCCATTTATTAATTGTTGACATTAAGGCCTGGGCTGTTGGTGTTCTGTTTAGGAAGTTGTCTCCTGTGCCAATATGTTCCAGGATCTTCCCCACTTTTTCTTCTAACTGACTTAATGTCTCTGGTTTTATGTTGAGGTCTTTAATCCACTTGGATTTGAGTTTTGTGCAAGGTGACAAATATGGGTCCAGTTGCATTTTTTTTACACATAGACATCCAGTTTGACCAGCACCATTTGTTGAAGATGCTATCCTTTTTCCATTGAATGGATTTGGCTTCTTTGTCAAAAATCAAGTGACCATATGTGTATGGATTCATATATGGGTCTTCAATTCGATTCCACTGATCAACCAGCCTGTTGCTGTGCCAGTATCATGCTGTTTTAATTACAATTGCTTTATAGTACAATTTGAAATCAGGAATGGAGATTCCTCCACAGCACCTTTTATTGTACAAGATCGTTTTTGCTATTCTGGGTTTTTTGTTTTTCCATATGAAGTTCAGAATTGAACTTTCAATGTCTTTAAAAAATTGTGTAGGTATTTTGATAGGGATTGCATTGATTCTGTAGATTGCTTTTGGTAGGATGGCCATTTTTACTATGTTAATTCTCCCTATCCATGGGCAAGGAAGATCCTCCCATCTTTTCATGTCATCTTCAATCTCCTTCTTCAGAGTTTTGAAACTTTTTTCAAACAAGTCCTTCACTTGCTTAGTTAAAGTAACTCCTAGATATTTTATATTGCTTGTGGCTAATGTGAAGGGTATGGTTTTCATAATTTCTTCCTCTGCAAGCTTGTCATTTGTGTATAGGAAGGCTACAGACTTTTTGGAGTTAATTTTGTATCCAGCCAAATTGCTGAGAGTTTTTATCAGCTTTAGGAGTTCTCTCGTGGAATTTTGAGGGTCACTTATGTACACTATCGTATCATCTGCAAATAGGGATAGTTTGACTTCCTCCTTTCCCATTTGGATGCCGTTGATCTCCTTTTGTTGTCTTATTGCTCTGGCTAGAACTTCGAGTACTATATTGAAGAGATATGGAGAGAGTGGGCAGCCTTGCCTTGTTCCCGATTTTAGAGGAATTTCCTTGAGTATCTCACCATTTACTTTGATTTTGGCTATTGACTTGCTGTATATAGCCTTTATCATGTTGAGGAAAGTGTCTTGTATCCCTGATCTCTCTAAAACTTTAAACATGAATGGGTGTTGTATTTTATCAAATGCTTTCTCTGCATCTAAAGAGATGATCATGTGGTCTTTTATTTTCAGTTTGTTTATATGGTGGATTACTTTGATGGATTTTCGTATATTAAACCATCCCTGCATGCCTGGAATGAAGCCTACTTGGTCATGATGAATGATATCCTTTATGTGTCCTTGTATTCGTTTTGCAAGAATTTTATTTAATATTTTTGCATCGATGTTCATAAGAGAAATTGGTCTGAAATTCTCTTTTTTTGTTGAGTCTTTGTGAGGTTTAGGTATCAACGTGACTATGGCCTCATAGAATGAATTTGGTAATGATCCATCCAATTCTATGTTTTGGTGTAGCTTGAAGAGTATCGGTATTAGCTCGTCTTTGAAGGTCTGGTAGAATTCTGCACTGAAACCATCTGGCCCTGGGCTTTTTTTGCTTGGGAGACTATCAATGATTGCTTCTATTTCTGTAGGGGAAATGGGACTATTTAGCTTGTTTATCTGTTCTTCACTTAACTTTGGCAAGTGAAATTGATCAAGAAAATCGTCCATTTCCCTTAGATTTTCAAATTTTGTGGCATATATGCCTTCAAACTAGGATCTTATGATTCTTGTATTTCTTCAGTGTCTGTTGTTATGTCTCCCTTTTCGTTTCTGATTTTGTTGATTTCAATACTATCTCTCTGCCTTTTAGTTAGTTTGGCTAACGGTCTGTCTATCTTATTGATTTTCTCAAAGAACCAGCTCTTGGTTTTGTTGATTCTTTGGACTGTTTTCTTAGTTTCTAATTTGTTAATTTCAGCCCTGAGTTTGATTATTTCCAGACGTCTACTCCTTTTGGGTGTTTCTGCTTCTTTTTTTTTTCTATGGCTTCCAGCTGTTTTGTTAAGTTGCTTAAGTGCGATGTTTCCAATTTCTTTTTAAAGGCTCTTAGTGCTATGAATTTTCCTCTTAACACTGCTTTCAATGTATCCCACAAATTTGGGTATGTTGTTCCTTCATTTTCATTGAATATCAGAAACTCCTTGATTTATTTCTTTCTTTCTTCCCTGACCCGTGCATCATTTAGCAGAGAGTTGTTTAGTTTCCACGTACGTGTAGGCTTTTTGTTGTTTCTGTTGTTGAATTGCAGCCTAAGAGCATGGTGATCTGATAGGATACAAGGTATTATTTCGGTCCTCTTGTATCTGTTGAGGCCTGCTTTGTGACCTACGATGTGATCAATTTTGGAGAAGGTTCCACGGGTTGCAGAGATGAAGGTATATTCTTTCTTGTTTGGGTGAAAGGTTCTATAGATATCTGTTAGATCCATTTGACTCATGCCATTGGTTAATGATGTTATTTCTCAGCTTAGTTTCTGTTTCAATGACTTATCCTTCGGTGAGAGTGGGGTGTTGAAGTCTCCCACTATTATTGTGTGGTGATCGATGTGTGGTTTAAGTTTTTTTTAGCAGATCTTTTACAAATGTGGGTGCCCTTGTATTGGGAGCATAGATGTTCAGAATTGTGATGTCATCTTGGTTGACTTTAACTTTGATGAGTATGAAGTGCCCTTCTGCATCCCTTTTGATTAGTTTTGGTAGAAAGTCTATCTTGTTTGATATTAAAATGGCTATGCCTGCTTGCTTCTTGTGACCATTTGCTTGGAATATTTTTTTCCAACCTTTTACCCTGAGGTAATGCCTATCGTTATAGTTGAGATGTGTTTCTTGAATGCAGAATAATGTTGGATCTTGTTTATGCACCCATGCAGTTAGTCTGTGTCTTTTTATTGGAGAATTGAGACCATTGATGTTGAGAGATATTAACGACCAGTGACTGTTAAGAGTCTTAATTTTGATGTTGTTACCAATTGCATGTTTGTGTAGCTGTGTTTTTGCCATGGTAGAGTTACCTATTTCCTGAGTAGTTTTGGTTGTAGCTTGACCCTTTGGGATGGAGTTTTCCTTCTAGTACCTTCTGTAAAGCTGGATTTGTGGATAGGTACTGTTTGAATTTGTTTTTGCCATGGAATATTTTGTTTTCTCAATCAATGGTTATTAATAGTTTTGCTGGGTAAAGTAGTCTGGCCTGGCATCTATGGTCTCTCAGGGTTTGCAGGATCTCTGTCCAGGCTCTTCTGGCTTTTATGGTCTCTGCTGAGAAGTCTGGTGTATTTATGATAGGTTTGCCATTGAATGTTATTTGGCCCTTTTCCCTTGCAGCTTTTAATATTTTTTCTTTGTTCTGTATGTTTTGTGTTTTGATTATTATGTGATGGGCAGTTTTCCTTTTCTGGTCAATTCTATTTGGTGTCTGTAGGCCTCTTGTATGTTTATAGGTATCTCTTTCTTTAGGTTGGGGAAATTTTCTTCTATAATTTTGTTGAGAATAGTTTCTGGGCCTTGGAGTCTGATATCTTCTCTTTCTTCAATGCCTATTATCCTCAGATTTCTTCTTTTCATGGTGTCCTGAATTTCTTGGATGTTTTGTGTCAGGAGTTTTCCAGATTTGTCATTTTCTTTAATGGTTGCTTCAAGATCTGTGATTGTATCTTCTAGACCTGAGATTCGTTCTTCTGTCTCTTGGATTCTGTTAGAAAAGCTCACCTCTGTGTAGCTCGCCTTCTTCTCTGAGGTCTCACATTCTCGTTTTTCTTCTGTCTGTGTGTTTATCATTGAATCCATTTTCGTCTTCAGATCTTGAACTGATTTTTTTATTTCTTTCACCTGATTTTTTGTATATTCCTGAGTTTCTTCCATTGCCTCTTTATAGGTCTTCGGAGCTTGAACAGTTTTATTTATTTCTTCCATATGGTTATTTGCATTTTCCTGAAATTTTTCCAGTTCCACTCTATGTGCTTCTTTTATGTCTCTCACCTGTTTGGCTGCATCTTCCTGTATTTGATTACGAATTTTATTTATTTCCTTCATTAATATGCTCCTTATTACGGATTTGAGGTAATTTTCTTGTATTTCTGTTGTATTTGAGCTCTCTGGGTTGTTTTCTGTGGGATAGCTGGAAACTGCAGACGCCATGTTGTTTTGGGGTTTTTTGCGTATGCTTTTACGCTGTCCTTTAGACATCTTGTCGGCTTTGTTTTGGTTGGGTAGCTTCCCGATTTGGATGGAGGGAGTCTGATGATAGATTCACTTGTTTTCTCATGATTTCCGTAGGTTGGAAGCTCTGATGTTTCACTGTTGTGGATGGCAGGAGGTTAGCCCTGGCGTTTTGGGCTCTCACAGCCAGTGATCCTCAGCTCCCCTGTGCTGTGGGTCCTGCAATCGTTCTGGGTCTCTGGATGAGCATTGGGTCGGCCAAGGTATCCACAGCCTTCTGGGTTCCCTGCCAAGTCCAGCCAGGGATACTGGTCCCAAACCACCGTCCGAGCTCAGCTAGAATCTCAGGACCTAAACCGTCTGCCGAGTTTAGCTAGGAATTCTGGGATCGAAATGCACACAGGGTCCAGCCAGAATTTTTGGGCTGGGACTGCGCACCAAGCTCAGCTAGGGGTATTTGGCCAAACTGCTGGCTGTGGTCAGTTATTGACTCATGCCTGAAACATCCGCGCAGCTCAGCCAGGAATTCTGGATTCAAACTGCACACTGTGTCCAACCAGAGTCTTAGAGCCGGGACTGTGTCAAAAGCTCTACTAGAGACTCTGTGCCCAATCTGTTTGCCAAGCACTGTTAGGGACTCTGGCCCTAATCTGCACGCCGGGCTCCACCCGAGTCTCTGGGGCAGAATTGTGCACCGAGCTCAGCCAGGGACTATGGACCCACACTGCATGCTGAATTCAGCCCGGGACTCCGGGCCTATACTGCGTGCATAGTCCAGCCAGAGTCTTGGGGCCGCCGAGCCTGTGTGCACAGCTCAGGAAGAATCTCTGGGCCTAATATGCCCGGCAAGTCCACTAGGGCCTCTGGGCTGAATCTGCGTGCTGACCTCAGCCTGCGTCAGCGCCCCAAAACTGCCCTCTGAGGAGAGCTAGTGTCTTGAGCAGAACTGCTCGTTGATGTGCGCTAGCGCCTCCGGTGGGAATGAGCTCTCCGCCCAGCCGGCATCACAGCAGGTGAGCTGCAGCTGCGCTGAGATGGCACCTTCGGAGGACCTGAGCGCTCTGCCCAGCCTGGGTCACAGCAGGTGAACTGCGGCTGCGCTGAGATGGTGCCTAGGGTGGAACTGAGTGCTCTGCCCAGCCTGCATCACAGCAGGTGAACTGTGGCTGCACTGAGATGGCGCCTTCAGTGGACCTGAGCGCTTCGCCCAGCCTGTGTCACAGCAGGGGAGCCGTGGCTGCACTAAGCTGTTGCCTTGGGCAGAATTGCCTGCTGCGCTGAGTCAGTGTCTCCACAGCAATGCACACTGAGCTGTACCCTGGGACTCTGGGGCTGAACTGTCCGCCGAGTCCAGTTTGGGTCACAAAGCACCATGCGACCCAAATCCTGTCCAGTGTCCCCTCTCCCGCAGCAACTCCCACCAGCCACCACACTAACCGCCTCCACTGGAAGGCTCTGAGCTGCAAACCTCAGTCGCTGCTGCTGGTGTCGCTTATGCCACTTGTGCTGCCGCTGCTCTGATCCGAGAAAATCCGCACTCCTCCCGTGTGTAGGGGCACGCAGGTCCTCCGCACCCTGGTCCTTCCGAACTGTGGAGCACTCCTGCTGCCGTGGTGTCGGGGTCTTGGTGTTCCTGGCTCAGAAATCTGTGCAATTCCCCGAATTGTTCACTGGAGTTTCCAAACACGGTCCACACTGCTCACCGCCATCTTGGATCAACAGTGCTATCCTTATCAGCAGGCCTTGAGAAGCATCATTCATTATCTGCCAGTGACAGAAAATCAGTGTTAACTAGATGCCTGCAAATGAGAGGATTTGGGGCAATTATATTTTCTGATCATCTTTAAGTAGTTTATGTTATCCCATGATTATAAAATATCCTTTTTTTTTTTTTTGCCTTGAAGATATTACCATGTGGCAGGCTTCCTTGGGTAAATTTTTTTTTATTAATTCAGTAGATTTTCTTCAATGTGTGGATGGCATAGATGATCAAGATAGAGACCCTCCCCAAGTTCTTGTAACATTCAAGAAATAATAAAGGTGGCCACAGGAGCAGAAGTCTTCTGGGTAAAGCAAAAAGGAAAACAAAACAAAACAAAAGGTCTTGGAAATTGACCTAAGAACCCTAAGCCAGTATCTTTTCTGATCATCAGACTGTCTCTTAAAGCATGGAAAGCAAAACTCACCAGAGTTAAAGATCCAACTAGCTAGATTAAAGAATCCAATAGGACTGGTTAGATGGCTCAGCATGTGTCTTTGCTGATCTACAATGCAAATCTGATGGCCCAAGTTTGATCCCTGGAATGTATGTAAAACTGGAAAGAAAAACCCATTGCCACAGACTTGACTTTAGAATGGCATGTACCCTCATACACATATCATATACATCATCATAAATAAGAAAATAATTATAAAGAGAAAAATATTTAAAATATAGCAGAAATATCAAATTCTAGTCCATTGATTCCAATGGTAGTAATTTATTTAAACGGAAGAAAATATGTCCAATATTTTTTCAAAATGAGAAAAAAGTAAGCAATCCTGTAGCTACAAAAGGCTGTGGCAACCTTAAGGACAATATATATTTGTAGGAAAAAAGATATCCAGGTTTGCAATGAATATCTAGTTGAAAGATATTCTAAAGTTGTACTTTTATAATTAAATTGTAAAATAATTCATAGTTGATAAGGTGAGATGATGTTTGTAATGCAGCAATTTATTTTCTTATGTAGGACAACCTATTACTCGTTTTGTTTAATATTGTTCTAGCAAAGGAAATACATTGGATAAGGACTGATTAGTAGCACTTCAAAGTACCCCACTCTCCCTCTTTTTATACTCTTTAATGAAGAAAGATAACAATGCATGTTTTAGTTTTGAATTTATGTATAGGCAAGTGTTTCCATGTGAAGATACCATCACATGAATGCAGTTACCTGCAGTGTCCATGGTGGGTACTGGATTCCTTGGAGCTGGAGTGAGTGTGTGAGGTGCCAGAATTTTGTTCTGGGAACTAAACTCAGGTCCTCTACACCTTTAACCTCTAAGCTGGCACTCAACCACAAGATAACACATTTAGAGAAAGAAATTCAGATTTTGAGTTTTCTTCTCTCCCTTTTGTCACTTCATGCACTTGATTTCCCAGGAGTCCTGAGTTCTCATTCACTTAGAAAATTCTTACACTTGGACTCCATCCTCTGCATTACAAAAGTCTATATTTATACCGTTGCCTTATTGATGTAATTATATATACATATATACGGCACAACAAAACAATACACAGAAGTTTACTATACACAAGACATTAAAAGACATTCACACCTCTGCAGCACAGGTCACCAAAATAAATAGGGCCCTTTGTAAGCTTCTCCCACTAGGTTGCTCATTGGATTCCAAGGGCTGTATGAAACATATTCTATAAAGCACTGAGTGAGAATTGGGTCTCAAAATGAATAAACCGTTAAGTCCAGAATGCGAGGAAAGACGAATTATGGATTATGTTACATGAGGCTAGAATATAGAGCACTGCTTTGAGTAAAGTAGACGCTCTAAGGTGAAAGTTCAAAATTAAATTGCAACGCAAAAGCAAAAGGCCTTACATCTGATAGAAGTCATCTGAATCATGGCTCTGTGAAGTAGATCATGCTCAATATTGAATTTGATGATTCGATATTTGACTAGGTGACAAGTGAACAATGTGTAAAGATATAAATGAAATTGTAGGTTCAAATATGCTATCAACAATACTTCAGGATCTGTCTGGACGTAGCTGACATTTAGTTGGGCCAACGTGGTGGTGGGTTTTCAAATATTGTTAGTAATATCTTTGTTTAAATTCTTCAAATGATAGATTATGCCGATTGCAAAAGTATAATGTAACAGCCAAGTTCCTCTACTTAAACTACGTACTTTACCATATTGACCACACCACACACTTCAGACACAGGACGTAGAGAAATCAAGCTGGAAGTGATCTGGAAACCTCCTCCCTCAAGACTGGCTCCCATGGTATCTGAAGGCGCTATATAAATGGCCAAGATAGAGGAGCAATTGGTAATCCTCCCCAGCTGTAAAGCTTGTGAACCACACAATAACTGGACTGGGTATATATCTTCAATGCTGCAGTAGTGGCACTTTAAATCTTGGAGTAACCCAAAGCCATCTAACTAGGTATAAGGCCTGCTCAATGGGGAAGAAATCATGTTTAGAGCTATTAAATGAACCGACTACCCAAAACTGGGGAGGCTATAGGCACTACAGGACAACGTACCACAGCCATTTCCCTAAACTAATATAATTTTAAGTGTATTCTAAATAGTTATAACCACATATGGGTGTAGTTTATATCACCGCTTGTCAGACAGGCTTTGTTTTGCGTTAGATGGAGACAACTACAGAAATCCCAAACTCATAACAATGAAGGGAATAAGTGTTCCTGGGTGTTCTCAAACCCATTTGATGCATATGCCACATAACCCCTATACCTAAGGCTTAGGGAGCATCATGGAGAAAGGGACAGAAATACTGTATGAGTATTATATGAATACTGTTAGATAGTACCATCCTAGACATAACAGGGGAAATGTCCACAAACTCTTATTGTTGCCTGAACAAGCAAGATACATATAAAACCACTAGCAGTAAACATGCTAACATGGATAGGGAAAATTCTATAAAGACCTACTCTGAGATGGCCAATGGGTAATGGTGATCATTCTGCTGAAAGAGGGAGAATGGATTTTCTCCATAAACAAACTCAGCATAGGTTGTTTAATATCAAGTGGATATGTACATATAAGGAACACTAAAGGTGCTTAGTATTCTACACACACACACACACACACACACACACACACACATACACACACACACACAGAGAGAGAGAGAGAGAGAGAGAGAGAGAGAGAGAGAGAGGCAATAGTAATAATTAAAAAGGAAGAAGAGGTCATGAATTTGAGAGGATGGGCCATACTTCAGAAACTTCCAGATTCTTCCAGCTTTTGGTGGTTATCAGCAACTCTTGGTTCATCTGGGCTTATGGGAACATGACTCTGACCTCTGCCTGCACCTTTATGTAACCTTCTCGTGCCCTGCTTTACTTGAACATCTATATTTCTATTTCCTCCATTGGGACACCAGTCACACAGAATTTAAGCTATTCCCCAAATCCACTTTTGAACAGATAAGATAATAGTAACAGGGTCAAAGACTTAGAGCTCAGCATATCTTTTGGCGAGACATGGTTTTAACCTACAACACAGAGGTTTGGTTCCTGAGATTCTGCACTTCCCTTGGCAACAATCTCTTTCTTTCCTAAGGTAGTCACAAGAGAAACCTCAGCTGAGCCTTGGGACTGTCCATCCAGTGCACTGAAAACCATGGGGCTGGCCCTGTGTTCTCAAACAGCATGGTTAGTGAAATCAAGCCCCATCCGAGCTGATTCAGACTCCCGAATTCTGTGTTCCTAACAAGTTTAATGATTGATTAATTAGGTTCATTATATATACTGAGCCAGAAGTAAGGGTTGCTTTGGAAACTAGATTGAATGCAGCAGGTAAAACAGTGACTACTAGAAATGTTCAAAATCATCTTTGTCTTGGTGGGGGGTTATGTCACATATATTCAGGTTTCCCACAGCACAGGTGCCTGGTACAAATCCCCAAAGCAAGTTTCTAGACTCTCCTCTTAAACCCAGAGGCAGAGAGCCTAGCTTAGAGACCATCTGGATTCTCCTCCTATGGCAAGGCTTCAAGGCACAGAGGTCAGGGAAGCCTTGATCTGATGTGCAGGATAATCTGTGAGGTGATTGGGACAAGTGTGCCCTGCAGGTGAGGTCACTGTAAGCCTCATTCTGACAGCTTTGGAAGAAATGCCTGCTGCAGCAACTGCCTTGAGATTCCTCATTAGGGTTGCCTCCACCTTGAGCACACGTGTGGGAGCAAGTGAGGGAAGTTAGCATAGGAGAGCTGCCGGCCTAATGGGCGGATGGGCCGCAGGGGAGGGAAGGCATGCTGTTGGTGACTCAGAGTCAGCAAGAGTCAGCAGGAAGTTGGATTTAAGAGGTACTGCCGAGTACTTTTCCATCCTCCCTCCTCCTTTCCTCTCTCTCTCTCTCTCTCTCTCTCCACCAAGATCCCGTGGTCCAGGATGCCAAAATGCACAGGCCAAAGGCAGCTTGCTTTCTAGAGCTGCACCATTCAGGCTGATTTGATCTGGCCAAAATAAAACCACAGAAGAACTGGTCAGAGCTCAGTGAATAATGCACAGGGCTGCTTATGCAGGTGGTTATCTTAACTGATGGATTTGGACCAGGTGGGTTTTTTTTGACCAACAACCACCTACTATTTCCCACCTCAGATAGCAGCATGTTCTGGTCATGAAGAGTAAAAAAAACAAACAAAAATGTATAATAAATTCTCTTAGTTTAAAAATCTATGACAGGTACCACTGGAATCTTGTAGCATATTTTGGAAGCAGTTAACCCATTTTGTAGATGAGGAAACAAAGTCTCTTTTCCTGTACTGTTGGTAAGCTGTTCAACTTTAACTTCCATGCCTCTGTGTTTGGCTGGTAAGCCAGGAAGTGATATCTAAGCCAGGCTCCTTTTCACCAATGTCTCCCCAGTGCTAAATGTCCCTGTACATCCCTCTGCACTCAAGTCAGCTCAGATTAGATTCTATTTGTTGGCACTTTACACTCCTTTGTAGTGGCTTCTGCTTTCTTCTCCCTCTTCTCCCTTATCTGTTCTTTCGAACCATATCCATAAATGCCCAGAATTAAGTCTAGAGTCAGTATCGATTCCATTGCTTTTCTAGCAAGGACAACCAGATACATTGTTTAATTTTCCTGTTTGTTTTCTTATTCATGTCCGGTGGTAATAATTAATTACTAGATAGCTATGAATAGCCTGTATACTTTGAAGAGTGTTTCTCACACAGGTAGCATACATATGTGTATGTTTACTCATAACGAACTCTTTCTCTTTTTTATATTTTAAAAATATTTTATTAATTTATTCATATTACATCTCAATTGTTATCCCATGCCTTGTATCCTCCCATTCCTCCCTCCCTCCCATTCTCCCCGTACTTCCCTCCCCTATGACTGTGAGGGGGACCTCCTCCCCCTGTATATGCTCAAAGGGTATCAAATTTCTTCTTGATACCCTGCTATCCTTCCTCTGAGTGCCACCAGGCCTCCCATCAAGGGGAAGTAGTCAAATATGGGGCACCAGAGTTCATGTGAAAAATCAGACCCCACTCTCCATTCAACTGTGGAGAATGTCCTGTCCATTGGCTAGATCTGGGTAAGGGTTCGAAGTTTACTGCACATATTGTCCTTAGCTGGTGCCATAGTTTGAGCAGGACTCCTGGGCAGATCCACCCATCGTAATGTTCTTCTTGGAGGTGTCTAGGACCCTCTGGATCCTTCTATTTCCCCATTCTCCCATGCTTCTCTCACCTAGAGTCCCAATAGGATGTCCTCCCCTCTGCCCCACTTTCCTGGTGAGTGAAGACTTTCATGGGACACGCCTCTTGGGCTGGTGTGCAGATATGAGTATATACCATTTGACTCTGCTTCTAGGTTAACTCACTCATTATGATCATTTCTAGTTCAATCCATTTGTCCACAAATTTCGAGAATTCCTTGTTTTTAATAGCTGAGTAGTATTCCATAGTGTAAATGTACCACAATTTCTTTATCCATTCTTCTACTGAGGGACATTTAGGCTGTTTCCATGATCTGGCTATTATGAATAAGGCCGCTATGAACATGGTTGAGCAAATGTTCTTGTTGTGTGCTGGAGCATCTTCTGGGTATATTCCAAGGAGTGGAATAGCTGGGTCTTAAGGAAGCCCTATACCCAGTTTTCTGAGATAGCACCAGATAGATTTCTAAAGTGGTTGTACTAGTTTGCATTCCTACCAGCAATGAAGGAGTGTTCCTCTCTCTCCACATCCTTGCCAGCATGTGGTGTCACTTGAATTTTTGATCTTAGCCATTCTGATGGGTGTAAGATGGAATCTCAGAGTTGTTTTGATTTGCATTTCCCTGATGACTAAGAAGGTGGAACATTTTTTTTAAGTGTTTCTAGCCATTTGATATCCTCTGTTGAAAGTTCTCTGTTTATGAACTCTTTCTTGAAGATGTTTTTCTTAGTTTCAAGTCTGTTTGACACGTGGTGAAACTTTCTGTACTCCCATACATTTTGATTGTTTCATTGCTTCAACTTTGTATATGAGCGGAGAACTTAAAGTGCCCATGGAATTCCTCATTTATTTGTTTGCTTGTTTAATTATTTTTCTACATGTAATGCTGGCACATCCTAGAAATTCAGTCACTGCAGACTGTTCATTTATTAAATCACAAAACAAAGTGACTCTGAATGTAGACCCAATCTCTAACTAATAAATTTTGAATTTCACAGCCTCTCTGATATAAAAATGTTGATTGCTTCTTCCATAATCCTCCTTCTGTTGCATTCTCTTTTCGTAAGCACTTCTTAGGGGTACTCATTAGT
Source organism: Acomys percivali (assembly GCA_907169655.1). Classification (NCBI taxonomy): domain Eukaryota; kingdom Metazoa; phylum Chordata; class Mammalia; order Rodentia; family Muridae; genus Acomys; species Acomys percivali. The sequence continues at coordinate 39,093,467 of OU015742.1, forward strand.
TATTGCTATTGGGAAAACTTCAAAGTCACATACTGTCAGTCATATCTATGTGGGACTGATAGGATAAATGATAGGTCTGGGGGGCGGTCCAGGATTCTTTTTTAAGTTTTTCAAGACAGAGTTTCTCTGTGTAGCCTTCCTTGGTTAACCTGGACTCACTTTGTGGACCAGACTGCCGAACTCATAGTGATTCACCTGCCTCTGCCTCCTGAGTGCTGGGATTAAAGTCATACACCACCAAGCCCAGCCTTAGGGGTCCGGGATTCTTAATCAATATATTCTGGTAATCTCTCTCTCTCTCTCTCTCTCTCTCTCTCTCTCTCTCT
>OU015742.1:39093802-39129553 GCA_907169655.1 Acomys percivali
TGTGTGTGTGTGTGTGTGTGTGTGTGTGTGTGTGTGTGTGTGTGTACTTTTCTCTCCTTGGCTTTGCTTTTGTTTACACCTTACCCTTTCCTAGAAAGACTTATTTGAACACATAACACCTGTTTGTTTGTTCCTTATCTCCAAGTTTCTACATAACACATTACACTTCTTTCGTTAATATTGGATGTAGTTATGAATTTCCAAAATCAAGGTGAGAGAGTGAATTTTTTTCCATTGTCCCACTTTCTCTTTTTTTTCCTGAGACTCAGATTTTAGTTTTGAGAATTAAGAAATATATATTTCCTCTCTTTCAGAAATTTATTACTTCTGTGTTTTTTTTTCTTCAAATATTTTAGGAAGAAATTGAGTCTCTTTTTCTGTTTATTTTTTGTTCTCCTTTCTCATAATCTATTAGTTCTCAGAAATTTCTTGACTTTCTTCTAATTCTGCCATTTAACAACTCACTCTGGTTATTATTAATTGTCAAGATTGTTCTCTTCTTGGCATGTTCCTCCTTTCTACTGACAGCATCTTCTCTGTGTTCGATAGAGAAGGATGTGTTCGATAGAGAAGGATCCTTAGTGCTTCATCCCAAATGAAGATTTTCCCTGGTTTTGCTTTTGGTTTCTTTGTTTGGATAGTTAATAATTTTATATTGGAAGCATAATTGAAATACCTTCTAATCCTAATTTAGCTCACATTTAAGTGTGAGGCACTAGGAAACAATGGAAAGTTGTAAGAGTGGATTGATAAGCTACCACTGGGTGACTGGATTAAAGTGACAGTTTTGATTAGAGGGCCTACCAAACATCACGATTCTTCTGAGAATCACTAAAGTTAGCAAAGGAAAAAAATAATTATGCAATTTATTTCTTGGAAACTGAGTCTTATAGAATGCAATAGACCATACCAAGAAGCCTATACTTATTAGCCAATCACATCCTCATGAGAGTTTTATATAGACTAGGAATACAAATTAGGTTAAAAATGGTCATTATCTTAGAGCCTGACCTATTGGCTTTCTGTTCAGTAAGTTGTTTTCCTGTGCCAATGAGCTCAAGGCTCTTGATCCCACAAATCTTGGCAGAAGAGGGGGTTGCTGCAGAGATGATACACCAACCAAGGATCATGTATGGTGAGGACTTCAACCCTCTGTTTAGATTTAGTAGATAGTCAACACAGTCTACTTGTGAGTCCTATAATATGGAGAGTAGGGACTTCTTCTGACATGTACTCTGGTGCTGACACATTAATCACTTCCCTGCTGGTGGGGTGGCCTTGCCAGGCCACAGATGAAGAGGAGACAGGCAGTCCAGATGAGACTTTATAGGTTGAGGTCAGATGTTAGGGGAGGAGGGTTCATCTTTCTCAGGACTATGGGAGGAAGACAGAGAATATGAGGGAGAGAGTGGGCTACAATCAGGATGTAAGGTGAACAAAATAAAATAAATATAAAAAGAAAGAAAAAAGTGATCATTATAACTAGGGCTTTCAGGGACAGTGAGAAATATGTTGTATCAGTAGTAATTCCTATGAGGTCAGATGTCACATGCCTCAGTACTCTAACCAAATAAACTATAAGAATGTTTTTTTAATGAGGATACCATAGGCCCAATAATAATGTATTACTATCATCATCATCATCATCATCATCATCATCATCAAACAAAAAGGAAAACCACTCCTTCACCCAATACCTCCAAATGTGTGCAGTGGATTGGATTAGGAGTTATTTGCCACCATTAGACAACTTACATTTTATCCAGAGGTAACAAAAGAATTATTGAAATTCTTTTAAATATGATTTTTGGAGCAGTCGAATAACCACCACCACCACAAAAACAACAACCAAACCAAACCAAACCAAAACAAAACTGGAAAGCCCAATGCTAAAACATTAAATGTATTAGTTTCAGCTGAAATGAAATACACTAATTTTATTTATTTATTTATTTACTCATTCATGCATTCATTCAACAGATAACATTTATAGGTATAGCAGTCTGTTTATTACAGTAGCTAAGTTTATTCTTAGAAATTATATACTTTAATTAAAAACAAAATACACTCACTATTATCTAACAAAATTGATTAATTTATAACTGCTTATTTCACCCAGATAAATGTTTTAAGTTTTACCTTCATGAAGGAAAAAAATAAGACTAAAAATAGTCCTTGAAAAGGGGCCAAAGATAATGGTTAGGAAGGCTGAGTTCAAAGCCTGATGCCACTTACTAGCAGAGTGCCCTTGGGGGAAATGACTTAATATCTCCAAGTTGTAGTTGACACCTCTACAGAACAAGAACAATAATAACAGCACCTACTTCATGGGATTTCAATGAGTACTTGGTGAAGTTATTATTATTACTTTGAGGAGAAAATACCTGGAAAATCACTACTTTACGCAATACGGCTTTGAGACGGTGTCTGGAGGAAAAACCAAATCAGCACACCGAGTACCATGCTAGAGTAAAAGAAGGCTGCATTAAGACGAGCCTCTTGCTGATGCTGAGGAGGCAGGAGAAGGAAGATATGTTCTGTTTGATTGGAGGCTCATGAGGGGAAAACCCTGAAGGGACTGTGCCATAGGTTTGGTCTTCAAAGAACAGAACATCAGAGTAGACATGAATGAAGAAATTCATTCCAGCCCCCATCTTACAGTTCTTCACATAGCGCTTGGGAAAATTATCTAAGTAGGAGAAGGTGCATAATACAACACTGGTCACAGAGGTTATTGCTCTGGTCAGTTGATGCTTTATTTTGGAGACTGGGAACCCAAATGGAATTGTTCAGATTTGTATTATGTGGAGGACACGGAAGCTGCAACGTTTGTTTCCTCAGGGTGCTTCTATGGTGGAGTTTCATTCTCCATCAATTCTATCCTGTCTGTTCTGTTCATCACTATGCAACAGATGAAAGCCTGCTGGCCTATTCCATAACTGCCTGCAGCAGGGAGCTATTAGCACAATAAATTTGGACAGGGGAACCAAGAACATTTACTACATACTTTTTATGTTTGAGATTCACCTGTGGCTATAGTAGGCATTTTCCCACTCTTTTTTGGATTATTTGGTATGTTGAAATGTGCAAGTTGCCTTTTAAAATAAAGAGATTTGGGCACATAGGCTAAATTACGCACTGCTATAGAAGGCCCTGGAGCTGATGCTAGTCAGTATCAGATCCTTTTCCTAGTAGTTTTTCAGATTCGCTTATCTTCATCCTGCACTTTTACTTTTCTAGGTTGTTTGTCTCATGTCAGTCATGTCCTTCATCCCCCAATGGTCTACATGACATGTTTCTGTATATTGTCACCGTGAAAATGCTGAAATCGATGATTGTACTTTTCAAGAGTCTAGAGATACCAGGAGATGAGCCAGTAGCTTCCTTAGTTTCATGAGACTCTTACTACGCCAGGAAAATGTGTGGTCTTATTAGCCCACGTTAATTACCTCTGGCAATATAGAAACTTCTCATTGTACTGTCTAATATAAAGTCATAAATGATCAGGCAATGGGTTAAGCAACATATATATACCGTATATTGTATGGTTATGGTTTCTATGTATCATAGGAGTTTTTCCCATTGTAGTTTTTCTTGTTGATGGTTCTGGCTTAGGGCTCTCATGAACAAAGCTGTTCTCAAAATGCATGTATATTCCTTTGTATAAAATGCATATTTAAGACATGATCTCATATCTCTTGGTCAAATAGTCAGGAGTATCTAATTTCATATGATAAATCTTTTTAAAGTAAATCTTTAAATTCATTAAAACTATTAAGTAATTTCTCTCTCTCTTCTCTCTCTCTCTCTCTCTCTCTCTCTCTCTCACACACACACACACACACACACACACACACACACACACACACACAAACACAAGATCAGGCTTTTTAATCATGGCTTTTAAAATAAATGTATAGTAGTATCCTTATGTGCCTTTAATTTCCTAATGACTAACAATGTTGATAACCTTTTCATGTGCTTCTTTGCTGTGGTGTATCTTGTTTGGCAAAGCATCTGGTCATATATTTTGTACATCTCATATTGGTAGTTTTGAGAGTTATACAGCTTAGAAAAAATTGCTATGTAAGTTGTGATTCATCAATCTTAGCAGCCCAGATACAAAGGAGCCATGATCCATTAGTATTCGCCATAGAATCCCATGGCTCAAGGCCATTGGCTATCGTTTTGCTCTTGCTTCTGGTTTAGTGTCTGCTTGGCCATGCTTAAGTTTTGTCTTATATCTTTTGTGCATATACAGTCTATGTTGACCCAAAGCATTTTATATAGTGATTGAAATTCTATTTGACACTAATGAATTATCCTAATAAAAAAAAAAGAAACTCATTGTAAGGGGGTATGAAGTGTAGCTAATGACATATGAAAAGGAAGCAAGCACACAAGGGTGAGAGAAAATGGATGGCAGTAGTAATAATTCTGAGCAAGGCTGGGCTGATCTGATCATTTCTACCTTGATTTAAAAATAAAATGTAGGAGCATAAACCTTTGTAATGAAACCTACTTTAAATTTCAACAAGTTAGTGTAAAATATCTGAAAGATGTAACGATTCTTTTAAGTGTACAAGGTTAGAGGCAAAAATGCACTAAAATTTAGTCTAGTAACAAATCCCCTCATTAGGTGAATACAGGCATGGCTCTTTTTGGAGTGAAGAATAACAGGATTGGCTGATCCTAGGAACACAGGACAGCTTTCAGTGACTGTATCTTTTCAGGGGGCATCTGGTTCTTAGGCTATGAGAGGCCCCTCTTCTTCATGTCTGGGAAAACAAGCAGCTATATTTCAAACACAAATGTTTTATCGTTTTCAAGCAAATTTCATAAACACCCTTGTTGCTGTTCTCAGATTTCTAGTCCACTCTTTGCAGCCCCAACTCCCAAGTAAGGCACAGTCCAGGGCTGCAAACCACCCTCTTTTGTAACTCTGCTCTTTCAGTTGATTCTTGGGCCTTATTTTCAATATAGTTAGTTGTTGGGCTGGAAGTGAAGTCTCTTTTCCCATTACCATAAGGACTCTTCATTCTATGTCCTGACCTGATAGTTTGCTAATCTCTTATTTGTACTTTCAAGTTCTCTACTTTAATTTAAACACCAAAACAAACTTTACTATCTTAGCTCTTAGTGTTCTGTCTATGTCTTTAGTATACTAGAGTTATCATATAAACCTTCAATCTTCATTCCATTCCAATCCTTAAGAGCTAATCATCTCCATTATTGAACTGCTAGATGCATGACAGACACTACCAAATCAACTTTAGAGGGAACCCAATGTAGGAAAATGATACCACTGTAAGCAGTGTATGTATTTTAGAAATAACCTCAGAAAACACAGGGAGTAGGAAAGTGAGACAGAAACATTTATATGTATGTTTGAAATCACACTGGGAATCATAAAGCACTTTGTGGAGACTGTTTCAGAGAGCAAGTTGCTATTTCTTTACCAACTACAATGTGTAGTTGTTGCCTTGGTGGCTTTGTTTATTCAGTGAAATGGGGAAAAACTTGTTCCTAAGAGCAGAGAAACTTAGGCTAAGAGGCAATGGATGCCAGAAGACTCTAGCCACTGTATATGGATACCACTGAAGTCGAGATGTGGTAAGAAGGCTGGGAGCACAAGACAGACACTCTGTCCTCTGCCTTTGGTCATCTTTGCTTGGTGAGGCTAATGAAGCTCATGGTTCTCAGGAAGATTTGAGTCCCCCAGAATATCTGTCTTCTTACTTATTCAGGCTTTGTGCACAGGATAGCCTGTGTCCTCTACAGTCACACGACTGTGCAGTTGGACCCAGTTCAGTTCCTGAAAATCTTGGTTCAGCTGTCACTTCCTCTTGTATACAGTTGCAGCCTCCCTTGGGCAGAGTCATGTCATATTCTAAACCCATTCAATGCTCTCTACATATTTCTGGGGCGAAGCTTATTATGCAGCTGCCGGTTCACTGGCTTTTTCTTGTTAGTCTCCCCAAAGTGACTTGAAGCAATTTGAAGAGCAAGATTTGTTTTATGCACCTTTTTGTCTTTTATGGATGTGCCCTGGAACCTCACATTGTGAAAAGAACCAAAAGTTTGGGATGACTAAACAATTAAAACCCATGTATGGTTCTTGGCTCTTTTCAAATGTGCCATAGCCTGTTAATAGGAAAGTTGAAGGCAGAATAAATGACTTTGAATTTTCATTGTTCAAGGATGTGCTGCTGTTCTTAAGAACATAAAGAGAAGATGGTGAAGATAGAGGATGGTGAAGATGTCATGAGGAAATGTTGTTAAATCTGCTTTGTTCATGGAGGGAACCACTTGGTTGCCTTGATTAGTTTTATGGCCATACCTAAGCAGCTCATCACAAGTCCAGGGAAAAGAATATTGGTTGGATGGGCCTACACTAAGACAACAGATGTGTGCTTTTCAGATCCTTATTGGTGCTTCATTTTTTGGAAATCTCTTTCTACCCTCTCATGGTATGGTTGACTCAGTGATTTTTACACCTGTATTGTCAGCAACAAATTCTATTTAGGTGAGTTCCATAGAACATCAGAGTGACTGATAAGTGCTTTGTCACCTTTGTTATTGCCAAAACTAATAATCATCTCAGACATCTTGCTAATCTGTAATACATGTGTGCATGTGTGTGCACAGGTACTCAGGTGTGGATGTCAGGGGTTGGCACCTTCTGTCTTCTTCTATTGGTCTCTGCAATTTATATTTCGAGACAGGGACTTTTCCCTGAACCTGAAGTTTGCATTTAGCTGGATTACGCTGTGAGTCCCAAGAATCTTCTTATCTTGGCTTCTTTCATGCTGAGGTTGAAGGTACATTCCACCTTGGTTGGTTTTTACATGGGTCCTGAAGATCAGCACTCAGATGCCCTTACTTGCTCAGTAAGTATTTTCCCTACATTACTAGTTTTATGCTGCCTCAGAGTTTCATGAGAGACCTGAAGAGCATGGCTTAGAATGAATCCATGGTTTTCTGTTTATCAGCTCAAAGATTTTGATGTGGGACAGATGTTAGTATTGGGGTTTCATTTGGGCAGGGTTGCTGGTAAGCTACCAATTTACATCACCATAGACAAGTCACTTGGCTTAGTGGTTGAGGTCTAGCACCTGGTTCTCAGCTTTCCTGCTTTGGAAACTTTCTTGCCATCTCACAAAAGCAGGATCTTTGTCAGAAAAGCATCTCTGAGTATATGAGTTCAAAGAGACTGAAAGGAACAGGAAATATACATTTACTTCTTTATATTGACTCACACACTTCTAATGAATTAGAAAGTACATGCCATAATCCTTCTTTGTCAAATTCTGAAAAGCCATATCCTAATCAGGAAAGAGTTGATGATCATGGAGACAGGGACTGAGCAGTGTGCTGTGTGATTCAAATGCTTTATGGCATCTTGCTGACAGCTCTCATCCGCTACCCAATAAGTAGCTATGATGACATTTTAAAATGCAAATCTGAGCATGTGGTCTCTTAGATTAAAGCGTTCGGTGGCTTTGAATTACTCTTGAAACATATGAACAGAAAAGAACTTGTCCCAGAAAGTGAACAATGATTTTTACTTCCTGTTCAGCCTTGCCTCTTGCTTGCTTCACCACTCTCCCCAGGTCTTTCTGCCTGCTTGTCTCTTCCTTGTCTTTCTTCTCTTTAGAGAGGCTAACTGTTTTGCAAAAGTGTCCACTAGAGCCTTCATATCATCTGTAGTTCATGATTTTAATAAACATGTATCAATACCTCCTATGTGTAATACAAGTACAATAGAACAATGAGAAAAGCATAGGCCACAGTCTCATAGTGATTCATCCTAGCCTTCTATGATGGGAAATGTAAAATATGGAAGAACAAGTACAAGAAAATATTTCTGTTCCATAAGTTTATATGTGTGTATTGGAATTTAATCATCGTAAAGGAGAACACACAAGTGGTACAAGGGAAGTGAGGTATGAAAAGCTGGTTCTTTACACCAGGATTATTATTTTTTTAATTTTATTTTATTAATGTATTCTTATTACATCTCAGTGGTTATCCCATCCCTTGTATCCTCCCATTCCTCCCTTCCTCCCATTTTTCCCTTACTCCTCTCCCCTATGACTGTGACTGAGTGGGACTTCCTCCTGCTTTATATGCTCATAGGGTATCAAGTCTCTTCTTGGTAGCCTGCTATCCTTCCTCTGAGTGCCACCAGGTCTCCCCATCCAGTGGACGAGGTGATGCTCATAAAAAGATGTCTGCCAAGAGACCTGGAGAACATAAGAACACTCTGAAGAATGGAGTGAATGATTCCAGGTAAGAGGGAAATCAAATGCAAAACCCCAAGGTAGGATTGTGAATTGTCTATTGTGTTAGCTCAGAGCAACACCACATGTATTACTTATAGAAATTACATATTTATATGCTTCATTATTTTATTAATGCCTGTCTCCTACACTAGATTCCTCCACTTCCTGAGAGCAGGGACTTATTTTATTTTTAGCATTGCATTCCTGGACTTTAAAAGAAAGATCTGATACAAGATATATTGTTGATGTAGATGTGTGAAATGGATAATAAGAAAGAGAAGGGAAGTGATGGATGAAAGAGGCATAGATTAAATGGAAAGAGGAAGTCAGAAACATAAGAAGAGAGAGAAAGAAAGAAATCTCTTAAAGACAACTGAAGAACAAATCCTTGATTTAGTCAAAGATGACACCACCATTATTAAGCCCTGTTTTGCCTTTCCTGCTGGTCCTGTGTTGCTGAGCAAGACCTGTATTACTGGACATATTTCTGCCTTTTAACTGTGCTATGAAGAGTTTTATCTGGTTTAGTAACAAATATTATAGACATGGATGAGGTCTTCAGAATATTTTAAGAAATATTTAGCTGGGTGGTGGTGGCTCTTGCCTTTAATCCCAGCACTTGGGAGGCAGAGGCAGGTGGATCGCTGTGAGTTTGAGGCCAGCCTGGTCTACAAAGTTAGTCCAGGACAGCCGAGGCTACATAGAGAAACAGTGTCTCGAAAAATACCTAAAAGAAAAATATTTAGATAATTCTTTGATAATTTCATACAATACATTTTTTATATTCACTCCAATTCCTCCCATTAATCCTGCCAGATCCCTGCTACTTCCCTGCCTACTCAATTTCATTTTCTCTTTCTCTTTTAAAAGTAACCCATTGACCCCAATTTAGCTGCTCCATATACTTTTGGGTGAGGACTCATACACTCTAGCATAGGCAACCTACTAGGACTCACACTTTTAAAGAAAACTGATTTTCTCTTCCTCCAAAGCTATCAATTTTCCATAGCTTTGCAGCTAGTAGTAGGGTTCAAGAACCCCTTTCTGCTCCATCCTAGAATGTTGACTGGCTTGGCCTTGTACAGGTCTTGTGTAGGCAAGTGAATCTTTTTTGTTTGTTTGTTTGTTTGTTTCAAGACAGGGTTTATCTGTGTAGCTTTGGCTGTCCTGGACTCACACTGTAGACCAGACTGGCCTCAAGCAGAGTGTCCTAGAAACCTACAAGTAGAACATTATGATAGGCAGATTTGGGTCAAGGGGACCCGCTCAAACTAAGGCACTAGCCAAGGACAATACAGGCAGTAAAATTTAAATCCCTACCCAGATCTAGCCCATGGACAGGACAATCTCCACATTTGAGTGGAGTGTGGGATATGACTTTCTCAAGTACTCTGGTGCCTCACATTTGACTATGTCCCCTGGAGGGGGAGACCTAGTGGCACTCAGAGGAAGGACAGCAGGTCACCGAGAAGAGACTTGATACCCTATGAGCATATACAAGGGGAAGTAATCCCTCTGAGGAACAGTCATAGGGGAGGGGAATATGGGGAAAATGGGAGGGAGGGGAGAATGGGAGGATACAAGGGATGGGATAACCATAGAGATGTAACAAGAATAAATTAATAAATAATAAAAATTTAAAAAATATATAAGAAGACTCATGTGTTCATAAAAAAAAAAAAGAAAGAAATCTTCTTGCCTCTGCCTCTTCAAATGCTGGGATTAAAGGAATTCATCACCATGCCTGGTTAGTTGTTGTAAACTTAAAGATAACTTCCAATATTTATACTCTGATTCATTTTCTGTTGAGTTTATAGTTTAATTCCCAGGAGGGCTTGGCTTTTTCTTATGTCAAACACTTAAGAGGAACCTTCCTTATAACTTTGTCCTTCCTTGATAGGCATTATTGATACTTTATTTTGATTGAAATAGATGTCATTCATGTCAACATGACAGGTTAAGACTATACAAACATTATAATAATAAAGCATCTTTTCTGGCACAGATAAAATTTCCTGAAATATTTGGCAAGGAGTTTATTCCCTGCAACTTTTGATGCTCTCACATCTCTGTCAATTGGAATACACATTAAATTGATTCAAAACAAGGATTCTCAGGAGGATTGGGTTTTTGTCCAGAAAGATGGGCCAAACCACAGAATCTAATCTGGGTTTCAGGGTGGGTGAGAAGCAACTTACATCCATAGTGCAATGCTGCCTTTGCTTGAATTGACTCCAAACCAGCAAAGTAGTCAAGCAGCAGTCACACTCAGCATTAAGATTACAGATACCCTGAAGGGGCTTTGCATGTGCTGAAAAATTCATGTGAGTCTCCCCAGATCTCCCAAACTGGTTAGAGTACAAGGACTCTATTTTGTGGGCAAGTCTACTAACCAAAGAATTAGAAGGACATTGTACCATGTCTAATCAATATCATGGATCTTTAGATTGTTTAGAATTTAAGGGCAGCTTAGATGACTAACTTCAAAGCCAGAGAGACACTCAGAAAACATGTATTCAAACTTACAGGGCAGGATCACCAAGGATATTTTGTAAAAGGCCAGATGGTAAATATTTTAGGCTCTGTGAGCCATATGGTATCTGTGGCAACTAATTAACTCTGACATTGTAGCATAACAGCAACTATGGACAGTGTTTAAATGAGTGGGGATATCTGTGTTCCAATAAAACTTTATTTATAAGAATAGGTGGTGAGCTGATTATAAAGTTATTGTTATGCACATTTCATAATACACTGTTCTGTTGTAAGACTTTTATCTATCACATTTAATGAGAAATCTGTAAGAAGAGGTGTTAATCTGACAAAGTGAGAAATGTTCTAGCATTTTCCCCTCAGATTATGGTCCATGAAGCAGAAAATCCCATGCAATGGTAGGCTAATTAAATATGCAAAATTTAAGGCCAGTCCCACCCTATACACTGAATCAAAATTTGTGTGTTAATATGATGCTCCTATGATTCATATGCCTATTAAAATTTAAGCCCCACTGTTGTAGCACTGAGCAGTGAATGTGACCTCATAGCTACTTCCTACTACAAAACCTGAGCTAGAGTACAGATTTCCAATAATCCTTTGAAGCAAGTGTAATACTGCACCAAATTTTGTTGAAATGACTCATTTGGTGAATTTTTGTCACACAAAGAGGTATCCATTTATATTTGTTTCACAATTGTTATTTTTTACACTGCTCCATGAAGAGGCTACCACACTCCTGATTTACAATTTTGCTTTTGCAGTTCCCTCAGGATCTGCATCTAAATGACTGTATTAATTAACTCTTTCATGGATGAAATCCCATGAAGACATTGGGGCTTATTTCACCCCCTTTTCATTTGACATGACTGCCTCATATTCTATATTTTAATTATCTGACTAACACCTTCCATGCTGAATGTAAGTTCTAAACTATGATCTCCCTGAGAGTAGAGTTCTAGGTCTTTCTTGACTTTGAAGTGCCGAGGGCTGTTCATTTGTCAAAATACATATATCTATTCCCCTGTATATCCTATGTGATATACAAGAGAGTAGATATATATGTGTATTGCCAAATGAACAAAGAATACACTCCATTTTTCCCTTGAAACAACAGACACTTCTATATAACTTATGTGACCTATGTCTCCATCCCATTTAAATGAGACAGGCAGCTAAGCATAGTAGTTTATGCCTTTTATTCTAGCACTTGGAAAGTGGAAGCAGGATCATTAATAGGTCAAATCCAGCATGATTTGCATAGGAGATTCTCCCAAGAAATGAAACTAAAAATAAATCATAAAAATAAAAACAAACTGAAACAGATAAAGCCTAGTTAACAGTGGTGCTTAACACTAACTCAGGGCCTCTGGGATGGCTTGCAGATTCTGAACTAGTTACAGATGGAGGAAGATACAGATAGGGTGCATATAATAGAAGGTCATGGAGAAGGTCATATTTTCCAGCACCTGATCTAGTCTATCAGATGTCATTTGGATGGTTGTAAAGTGATAGCCTATTTAATAGGCTGGTGTTTTGGGGTCAGGAGAAGCTGATTCCTGTAGAAAGTTTTCCATGAGTGAATAGCCATTCTTGATTTACATACTCATCTGTTGAGTGATTCTTGATACCTCAGCCACAAATGGAGCTTAATGTCCTGCCATGCCTATGAAGAAGCCATGAAAAGATGAGCCCAGCACAGATCCGGACCTTTCAAACCAGTTGGAGGAGTGTTCTTGTTTCCTTTCTATTGCTGTGATAAACATCAAACAACTTAGCAAGGAGATGTTTTATTTTATCTTAAAGCTGAAAGTCCATTATGAAGGAAATCACACAGAAACTCAGGTAAGGACATAGATGCAGGAACTGAAGCAGAGGCTGTGGAGAAATGTTGCTTTACTAGATTATTCTGTTTGTTTTCTTATATACACCAGGATCAGCTATCCAGTATTGGTGCTGCCCACAGTGGGATGAGCCCTCCTGCATCAGTCATCAATGAAGAAAATGCTCCCACACACTTGGCTATAGGCCAGTCTGATGGAGACATTTTTGTCAACTGAGGATTCTTTATCCCAGATGAACCTACCTGTGGCAAGTTGACCCAAAAAAAAAAAAATTAACCAGAACAGGGAATAATTCAAGGCATGCTTTGCTTTCATGGTTAAATAACAAAATGCATGTGGTGGTCAGAACATAGTACCAGTGGGTTGTACTTGGTGTTCTTGGGTAAGAGAGGGAATAGCATAGGCTGGAAGTCTGGGAAGATTTAGTGGAAGGGGTGATTCTAACACAGCACTCAGGAATGAGTACTGTTTGTACTGACTTGTAGTGCCCAGAGCTTGTGATGTTTTCAGCCTTCTCAAGGGCACAACTATCATCTTTCCTGAAACTTTTCACCTTGCACTCTGTAGCCAGGGACAGTCTGCTGCTCTTTCCTGGAAGTTGCATTGCACCACTGTGTGAACTCAGTTTGCTAGTCTTTCTCTCCCCATCACCCAAGAAATATTGCCACTTGGAGCTCTGGCTGGATGAATAATGTGGTACAAAACCATCACTTCCTCTGCAGAATGTGGTCCACTTACTTATGCCAAGACGTCTCTCCTCTGGGTCCCCAGGAGGCTGTGGAATTGACTGCACAGCAGGCCGGGTTTACCTGAAAGTGAAAGTGAATTCCTGCTGCAAGAAAAGACCAAGGGGCAGCATATGCTGGTGATCATCTGTTCATGCTTATTTTTTCCTCTTTGCTGCAATGAGACCTGTTCTCAGCTCTGCAGGAGATGGGAGCTCAGGTTCTCTTCCATCTTTAGGAGAAAATATTTATTACCTTTCAAGTAGAATACATTTTTCAAGTTACCACACAGTTATCATGAGATAATTGTTAGACATGATCATATGTCAAATCCTGTATCAGATTCTAGGGAGATGGCACTGAATAAGATACATTTCCTGTCTTTTTGGGATTTCATGTATATATAGCAAACAGACAAATTAAGTTAGGCAATTACAATGCAGTGAAATGTGCTATGAGAGACATATGTGCAAGAGGATCATGCCTTACCCAGAAGGAATATGCATCATTGTACATGAGTGAGGTGTAACGGGAAAAGCCTTCAGATAAATTACTATTAAAGTAGAGTTGTAAAAACAAGTAGGAATGTTAGGTAGACATAGAGAAAGAGGCAGCAGTAGGGAAATTATTTCAAGACAAGCCAATTAATAATGGCATAGTTCATCTAGGTTTTGTACTTGTTTTTGTTTAATATAGCTGTGAAGAAGAGCATAGGTAATGGGTGTAGTTACCAATAAAGACAGAAAAATAAATAAGTTTGTGGTGTGAACTTCAGATCTACTGCTCACAAAAAGGGAACTCTGGGAAAATTTGAAGACAGTTAGGAATGTGACCACATACTAATAGACTTAAGAAAAGCCACTTGGGTATAATGGAGAGACAAGAGTCACCACTCTGTTGTGGAAGTGGAGAAAAATTTCTAGAGATGTGTGTGGAAAATGTTTGTGCTTAATACCAGTGAAATAGTTGATAGGCAAGATCTTTCTATAGGCTGGAAGAGTCAGAGGTGGGTTAGTATAAGCAGCAGCTTCAAGTCATATTATGGGTTTTAGCAAAAAATCTCGTGACAGTTGCAGAGTGATGGACATAGAGATGACATAGTTAGGGTAAAATATTAAGATAAATATATTATATAAGGAAGGGATAATGATGAAAATTATTGTTAAAATGACAGAAAACCCAAACCAAACTGGGTTACACAAAATGAGGTATGACTCAATTGAACCATCTTAAATTGTAACTTTATTCAGATCATATATATTCTCCAGGACCTCACTTCCATTGTTATCTCTAAGTTTTCTTCTTTATTAAATTAGAGTGATGCCCCTAGCATTATATCAGCACCTTGTCTCATGATTAAAAGATTTGATTTCTCCATGTATAGTCACCCCCATAACTTCCCAGTAGCCTATCACATTGTGGGTCTCCAGCCTGTTTCAGAGATGCCCCAGACTATGGTTTTCCTTCTTTCTGAAATCCCTCTGTCCTCTGTCTGTCCCCCTCCCCTTCCCACATCAGATTCCCACCCTCATTTCCCTCAGCACTACCTTCCTATCCTGTTGCTTCCCTTCAAGTACTTCCTCTGTCTACTCTGTTTCTCCGTCACAGTGAGATTCATAATCCTCCCTTGGTATCTTCTTGTTACTTGGCCTCTGTGGGCCTGTGAGTTGTTGTATAGTTATCTTGTACTCTATGGCTAATATTTGCTTAGAGGAGAGTGCATACCATGTGTGTCTTCTGCGTCTGGGTTACCTCACGGAGGATGATCCTTTCTAGTTCCATTCATTTGCCTTCAAATTTCATGATTTCTTTGCTTTTAACAGCTGAAAAGAGGGCAGCCTCTAACCAGACAAGTAGAGAGGGTGAGGACCACTAACCCACACATAAAACCTTTGACCCAAAATTTACCCTGCCTACAAGATGTGCAGGGATAAAGAAAGAGCAGAGATTGGAAGAATGTCCAACTAACGCCTGGCCACAACATGCAAGAAAGCCAACCCCTGACACTATTACTGACACTTTGCTCTACTTGCAGATAGACACTTAGCATAGCTGTCCTCTGAGAGGTCCCACACACACAGCGAGGGATAGAAAGAGATGCTGAGAATTGCAGCCAAGCATTGGGCTGAGTTCACAGAGCCTTGTGGAGGAGTGGGTAGAAGGATAGAAGGATCTGGTGCGAACCATAGTTCCACAAGAAGAACAACAGAGCCAACTAACCTGAGCCTAGGAGAGCTTGTGGAGACTGAAACACCAACCAAGGATCATGTATGGACAGGACCTAGGCCCTTTACACATATGTATCTGGTGCACAGCTTGGTCTTCATGTGCGTCCCCTAGTAAGGGGAGTGGGTGCTGTCTCTGGCAAGCACTTTCTTGCATGCTTCTCTATCACTTCTTTCTGGCGGGGCTTCCTTGCCAGGCCCCTGTGGTAGAGGGTATGCTCAGTCCAGATGCAACTTGATGTGCTGGGATGGGTAATTCAAGAGTGCTCCCCTTTTTGAGGGGGACGATGGAGGGAACGTGAGGAAGACAAAGGGAGGGTGGGACCAGGAGGAGAAAAGAGGGGAATATGATTGAGATGTAAAGTGAATTAATTAATTATTTTTTTAACTAAAAAATAATTATTTTTATACTGGATTAAATTATAGTCTCAGAACATAGCCTTATTAAAACTGTCTTGTAGATTACTATACATTCTTGGAGCTACTGTGTTCAGAAAAAATGCACACATAGGACTTGGCCTACTCCTTCTCCTAACACTGTATTATACTGAAGCACTTGGGCTGAGACATGACCCTATGTCTGTAGCTTGTTTATCACCCAGGAGGAAGAAGCCATTGGGTCTCTCTTGAGATCGAGGGTAGCTTGGTCTACAGAGTGAGTTTCAGGACAGCCTGTCTTGAAAAACAAACAAACATACAAATAACAAAAGTTTGGGTAAGAAACAATAAATCATCAGTGTTTAGTTAGTCATATTTTGTTTTCGAAAACTGTATGGGTAAATATACCATTTACTGAGATTATAATGACATAGGTGTATATTGACATCTGTTCTCTGTAAGAGTTGGTCTTAGTCCATTTTGTGTTGCTATAACAGAAGACGCTAGATTAGGTAATTTACAACAAAAAGAAATCTCTTGACTCATGTGTTTGAAAACAGGAAAGTTTAAGGTCAAAGGGCTGGCATAAGGGATATGCTTTTTTTTTTTTTTTTACAAAATATTTTTGAAAAACTATCATTATATTACATTTAATATTTTTTCATGCAATATATTTTGTTCCTACTTTCTCCTCCAAAAACCCACCCAGATCCTCCCAATCTCTGCACAAAACAGAATTCCAACTAAACCCAAAAATACATAGGCAAAAAAAAAAAAAAAAAGATATAACAAATAAAAAGCACATAAAAATATGGAGTCTGTTTTATTGTGGTTAACCACTCCTGAGCAGGAAGCAGGCCTGCCCTGGAGTATGGTTAACATATCAGTGTCACTTTACTGAAGAAAATTATTTTTCTTTCTCCAGCAGGCATCAGTTGCAAATAGCTTCTTGGTTAGGAGTGAGACTTTGTGCCCACTTTTCCTTTGCACACACTGTCTTGATAACTTAATCTCATTGCTGAAGGGAAAGAAAGGAATTGAGAAATTAGAAGGAAGAGTATAAAGGAGACAGACAGAGAAGAGGGCGATAAGAGGATGAGGCGATACAGTGAGGAGGGGAGGAAGGAAGAGACATTAAGCTCATAGCTTCCAGAAGCAAAAAGAGACAAACGGTATATACTCACTTATATCAAAACACTAATCCAAGGGATACGTACCATGAAAAACTTTACTTACCAGGAAAGTGGGTCAGAGGGGAGGGCATCCTATTGAGACTTTAGACGAGAGTAGCATGGAAGAATGGGGGAAATAGTAGGACCCACAGGGTCCTGGAAACCTACAAGAAGAACTTTATGACAGGCAGATCTGGGTCCTGGGGTCCTCCTCAAACTAAGGCACCAGCCAAGGAGAATATAGGCAGTAAACTTCGAACCCCTACCAAGACCTAGCCGACGAACATGATATTCTCCACCGTTGAGTGGAGAGTGAGATCTGACTCTCACTCGAACTCTGGTGCCCCTTTTCTGACCACGTCCCCTGGATGGGGAGGCCTGGCGGCACTCAGAGGAAGGATAGCAAGTTACCAAGAAGAGACTCGATATCCTAAGAGCATATATAGGGGGAGGAGGTCTCCCTCAATCACAGACATAGGGGAGGGGAGAAGGGGGGAAGTGGAAGAGAGGGAAGAATGGGAGGAAACAGGGGAAGGGCTAACAATCGAGATGTAATACGAATAAATTAATAAAAAAAAGTCATAGCTTCAAGACCCTTTAAGACTGACAATAGCTTATTTACTAGGGTGAAATATTTATGATTATTGAACCGTTTTTTTTTTCACATTACAGTACAAAGATTAGGTTTCCAATATACACTTTTAGGATGTCACACTTAAACTATAGCACATGAGTTGATAATTAAATTTAGCATATATTGGCATCGTGTGCTTAAACTCTGAGTTCCATGTGATGATAGTGAAGTTTACATATGCCATGTATTTGTTCTCAAAACAAACATTGCCTGGGATCTGCTTGAGTCAGTGTAGAAATTTCTATTAGCTCACCCCTATCATGCCATTGTGTTAAACAAGGTGCTGTGTCTTAAAAACATAAACCATGTGATCTCTGACTTTATGGTGTATTAGGAATAGAGAGAAATAATCAGAAACTACACTCTACTAAATTAGGTACTGTTAGAGAAGGACACAAAAGAAATGGGATCAATTTAAAGCACAGCATGAATGTAGACTTTGTTGAAGAAATCTTCAGAGTGGAGAGTTTCTGAATAGAGTTTTGTTGTAAGTAGGAAAGGAAGTGAGTTCCCTAAAGAGTATGCCCATGCTTGCAGAATTATAAGTAGCTCTGTATAATAAGAACATAAAATGTGAAGGTGTTGGCAAGATACTTTGTTGATTGATAGTTATTCTGAATAGCTGCATGGCCATCTATTCTGTGATATGATTTGAGAAAGAACTCTTTATTCCTCCTTAGTTGGGAGAGTGAATAAAAGAGCGGGATTAATATCAGAGTGCCTAGATAGCAAGGTGATAGTGAGGTTTATGATGTATTTCCTCATATTAGTTAATTGCCTAGGTTATAAATAAGTGGGACTTGAAGTGGAATCCTGCATTTCTACAATTTATTTCTGAAATGTTCAGACCCATCCTAGACAAATAATAGAAGCCATATCAAGTTTAGTATTATTATTATTAGCAGTAGTATTGCTATAAGAAGGGCTCTAGGTGTTTACAAAGACCTACCAAATATAAAGTCACCCCCCCCAGCTCTTAACAACTTCTTCTCCCTGCTACTTCTCTCTTCCCAGAGAAGCTCCAGTTTAGATCAAGCTGACAAGAAAAAAATAAACCTCTTCTTTCTGAGATTATTTCTTACCAACCACTGTTTCAGCAATGAGAAAATTAAGCAATATAGAAAAATTGGTATAGAGGGTAGGAAGATGGCTGTGAGAAACCAGAACACGTGATTCTAAAGCCTTTGGAACCGATTTGTGGGGTGCAGTGCTACCTGGAAATGTTTACAGCTGTGAGCTATTAAAGCCCCAGGGTACTTCAGTCAGAACCTCATATTCTATTTTGGTAGGAGTTTGGAAGACAGAAATGTGGAGAGGAATGTGAAAGTAGAAGCCCTGCAGGTGAGGCTTCACAGGAGAATACGGACTCTTTTGGGAACTGGGCTAGAAGCCATTCAGGTTATGTTCCTTCCCTTGTTACTCCAACTTGAGTGAGGCTGAATTTAAAGATAATGGGCTAATGTGTCCATCATGGGAATTTTCAAGGCAGGATAGTGTTCAGACTGTGGCATGGTTATTGTTCACCACTTCTGTCAAGGTTCCCGGGGAAAAGAATCAACAAGTGAAGAAGAATGATATAGAAATTTTTTCTTTTTTTTTTTTTCAGGGAAAGGGTCACATTTAAAATGTAAAATATCAGCCAAGGCATATGGTGAAAAGGAGGAGTTCCAATGGGATAATAGGAGAAAGCACTGAAGGAAAGACCTCACCTACCAAAAGCTTTAACCTGTGCAAATACAAATGCATTTCAAAGGAGAGTCTCTAAACTCACAATGCTAAACAGGTTCCCTGCTCTCAACTGACTACAGGAGTGTTTCTCAGGGACCCAGTGTTCAGAGATTGCTATAACTGTGGTCTAAATGAAGCAGGCTCAATCCTGAACTGGCAGCATAACTTGGCGACATTGCTACCATTGCAGATTAGCAACCTATCTGAGATGATTGTTAGTTTTGTTGATCTTAGAGCCTGAACTATTGGTGCTCTTTTCAGGAAGTTGTCTCCTGTGCCAGTGAGAGCACTTGAAGCTGGGCTAAAGCATTTTGCAACATATTTACTTACTTAGTCTTACACATAACACATTTCCTTGATTCTCTCTTTCTTCTTCACCTATCTACGCTGGTTTCTGGCCAGGGGAGATTACAGCATTCTTCTGAAGTTCCTTTATGAATATTTGACTCATTCATTTGTCTTTTCCAGTACACAGTTTTGAGCACCTACTATAAGCTAGGTGGTCTTCATACATGCATGGCATGAAAGAGATAAAAACTTGTATTTTTTATTTGATATTTTAATGAGAAATGGATGAAAATATCTAGTTACATGACAATAATTTCAAGAATAAAAATGAGTCATAAAAACCATAGAGAGAATTTAAACTGACTGTATAAACTGGTGGGGTAATTATCAGTGTGAATACAATTTACATTTTAAAAAATATTCTTTTTCCCCTTGATCTTTCAGATATGTTATTAGTCACGCCTCAACATTACACAGCATAAGAGGTTGTTTTAGGGTTAACATACTATTGTTGAATGCAGGGAAAATTCCCTTTAAACAGTTTTCATTAGATTTCTATTGAGTTTAAGTTTCATTTATCTTCTATACTGATATAAGTGGTAAACTATTTTTCTTATTAACTTCAGCGATAGCAGCTCAGGCCGTCCCTTTTATACCATCTTTCTTTATTCCTACCTGTCTGGATTGTATCCATTTCTGCTTGGTTTAGCAACAAAACTGTTGGGGTTGTGAGTAGGTAGGATAGCATGAGTGTGTTTTATTTCATAGAAATGAAACACTTAAAGAAATGCTCAACATGCCTAGTCTTCTGGGAAATGCAAATCAAAACAGCTCTGAGATTCCATCTTATACCTACCAGAATGGCTGAGATAAAGAACCCAAGTGACAGCACATGTTGTTGAAGATGTGGAGAAACAGGAACACTCCTCCATTGCTGGTGGGAGTGAAAATTTGTACAACCACTTTGGAAACCAATCTGGCCCTTTCTCAGAAAATTGGGAATAACTTTACCTCAAGACCCAGCCACTCCAGTCTTGGGCATATACAGGGAAGATGCTCCATCGTACAACAAGGACATTTGCTCAACTATGTTCTTAGTAGCTCTATTTATGTCACTCAACAAAAGAATGGATAAAGAAACTGTGGCACATTGCACAGTGAAATACTACTCAACTGTTAAAAACAAGGAAATCTTGAAATTTGCAGGCAAATGATTAGAACTAGAAATGATCATCCTAAGTGAGATAAGCCAGATCAAGAAAGACATGCATGGTATATACTTATTTATAAGTGGATATTAGCCCAACAAAGATGTCCTCTGAGAGGCTCACCCAATGGAGGACTGGGACAGATACTGGGACTCAAAGCTAGAATCTGGGTGGAGTGCAGAGAGTTGCAGGGAAGAGTTGAGGGCGATGGAAGGTCCAGGAGGGAGCAAGAGTTCCACAGGGAGACCATCAAGGCCGGCAGATCTGGATACATGGGGGTCTTCCACAAACTGGTGCACCAGCCAAGAACAACACATGAAGAGAACCAAGACCTCCTGTTCACATGAAAACAATGGACTGCTGATTCTCTAAGCAGGGGTGGAGATGCAACTGCTACTGAACCTATGACATGCACTCTGGTCCAGCCCATGATTTGGTCACGGCTCCTTGGCAAGATAGCCTAGCAGGCACACAGAGGAAAGGGATGCAGGCTATCCTGATGAGACCTAATACGCTGTCACTAGACAGTTGAGGTAGGAGGCAACCCGCCAATCAAAGGTCTAGGGGAGGGGAATAGGTAGAGGAGTGAGGGAGGTTGGGAATGGGAAGATAAGAGGAAGGGCGTAACAATCGGCATGTAATGTGAATAAATTATTATAAACAAAATATTCATAAAAAGGAAAAGAATAACTTGATGAAATTACATTTTTAGAGAATCTATGCTGCCATTGAAGAAGGCAAGTTTGAACTTAAATGACACTGCTAACTGGGCAGTGATAATGCTTTACCATGAATGTTGTAGTAGTATAATACTTGACATAGCAAGTACTTTTGAAATCTGTGAGTGAATGGTCATGGGTAGGGACTAACCGTGTAACCCCGACCATTACTAAAGAATAGGGAGACTATTGAGAAAGGATGAAAAGGTGTCCTGATGGTCAAGAACACCCACGTATTCAGCAAACATTTACAGAGTACTTAATAGAGTCTAGAGTTCTTCAAAGCACTGGATACAAACTGGCAGTGAAGACAGAATTTACTGGCTTCATGTATTTATCAGACACTTCGCCAAATAATCTATAATTGGTTCATAGTTGTTGGTTTTAAAAATAAATGTTGTGAACATCCCCAGGGAAGGAGATATGATGAGAAAAAGAAAAAGAGGACTATAATGTTATTAGAGTGCTGAATATGGTCTATTTGAAATCATTTCAACTAGTTCACCCCCAGAAAGAGTCCTTCTATTTGTGAAGGACCTTAATCCTCCCAGATAATTTCCTCTAATGTACCACTCCAAACTCAGTCCTAGAGTTTTCTTTTCTGCCTGACTTCTTAAGCCCCATCAGAGGCTGCTGAGCAATCGTTTTGAACATAAGGAAGGTGATCATTATCATCATTATGCTGTTACCCTTGAAGAAAGCATGTAAAGGGGCCAGGAGAAGATGCATAATTTAAGAAAACATAGAAGGGGAATGCTGCATAATAGCCCCTTTATCCTCCAAACTGCCACTAGATCTAATTGAGACTAACACTGTACACACACACACACACACACACACACACACACACACACACACACACACACACCACACATGCACACAAGCGTGTGCACACATGTATACTTACCATCAGATTGTTTTGATGTGTTCCATCAGGCTGTAAACCACATTATAGGGACCACATATGTTAGTTCACAAATGCAGCTAATCCATTTTAATGTTACCTGGAAAAGAAGGCACTTAGGAGTTTTAAGTTGGGTAAACTAATGTCGTTTCTTAGCTCTTTATTATGTCTGTCATTTTCTACTCACTATAGTTTTTGTGTTCTTGGGACTCCCTATCAGATGCCCCCTCCCAATTCTTTCTATCAATTTTCTTTACACAGTTACATCACAAGACAGTTAGTTGCCTTTCACCACATATGCCTGTGCCTGGCTCACAGGCTTAGGGGAGTGTGACTCTCCTGTCTCTTCATTCCCCTTGTCAGCTGTTCCTCAGACATCCTTTTCTCCTCAACACTTGTGACACTCAGATATAGACCCTGTTTCCCAGTGTCCTTGTGGAGCCTTCCTTCTGAAAGACCTGGTGGTATAATTATCCTTCAAGCCTCCTTTTGTCTGCTTATGGGATTCCGTAGCTTCCCTCCTGGAGGTTCAAGTTCAGATTATTTTCAAGTCAGGGAAATTGTACTGAACAAAACAGCTGCCATGAAGAGGAAGGAAGCTTGAGAGGAGTCAGACCTAGGTTAATGTTGGATTTAGAATTCAA
Source organism: Acomys percivali (assembly GCA_907169655.1). Lineage (NCBI taxonomy): Eukaryota > Metazoa > Chordata > Mammalia > Rodentia > Muridae > Acomys > Acomys percivali. The sequence continues at coordinate 39,117,050 of OU015742.1, forward strand.
TAACTATTACATTTTGGAAAAATGGTTTAAGCTCTAAGCCTTGACTTCTTCATCTGTGAGATGGGATGAAGTATATCCAACTGTGTAAATATTTCTGGGCAGTGCATAGCTGATGGGCCATGTGGAACATTCATCTTTCCTCCATTCTCTCTAGGCTCTCTGCCCACCTCTAGTTGTGGATTCCTCAATTTCAATGTTACACAATTTGAGGCCTGGTAATTAATTCCCATCTCTGGCATCGACGCTGTGAATTAAATGATGTTTAACAACAGCACTGGTCTCTACTTATTGGATGTCAGAAACTCTTTCTCATGGTTGTGACAGCCAAAGTTTTTTAAGTCAAACATTCCCTTAGGGGTAAACTAATCCTGGATGGAGACATTGTTAAGGACATTAACATCTTAACATCTCTAACTCATTGTTCAAATTCAGCTTACTTCTGATTTCTCAACCAATCCTGACAAGCAAAGAGGGTTTACCTTTTCTTTTAGTAGTATCTTATCCATCTTTAACTTATTTATTCAGAGTTGAAGTCATGTCCTCAATAATTTTCTTTGGACTGTCTTATATTTCCCAGGGTCTGTGCTCTCATTTATGTGTGTGTGTTTGTGTTTGTGTGTGTGTCTGTATGTGTAAACCAAAGACTTTAAATATGATAGGCAGTAGTATACCACTTGATTACATATACAGTTGAGAGTAATATCTTATTACTTAGTAAACACTCAATATTTGCTGAACAAGGGTTAGTGAATCTTACTTATTGATACCTATATATCATTATTTACCTATTATCTATCTATTTATATATCTACCTAAACTTTAATGACAATATATGCATGTAAGAAAGATAGGGTCTAGAGATGGTTAAAGGTGTGCTTTTCTCTCACAGACAACTTGGGTTAGGTACTTAGCACCCACCCACCAGCTCCAACCTATGTAATTCCAGGTTCAGGAGATCCAATGCCTGCTTCTGGTCTCTGTGAGAACCAGTCCACACATGGTGTCCATACATTTATGCACATAGTCACTTAGAAGGCAACATACAAGCTTACAAAGGAGGGAAGCAACCAACCGTCCTACCCAACTCTGATATCTATAAACTGCAACATCAACGAGTATGGTACAATAACCTGGGGGTATAGTAGTGTCATGTTTATCTTGGCAGGAAGTAGCATCTCTCTAATTGTACTTAAGAAGCACACAACAAGAGGTATAGAGACCATTATACAAAAACAGAACCAACCAAATGCAGAGTGTGGAGCTCAGTCAAAGTGGCAACTCTTCCAAAATAACTCCTGCACCTGAAGCGCAGGGATCATTGTGAAAAACAAGGCAGAAAGAAATACTGTAAAAACCAGAAGAACAGGCAGTTTTCTATAAGACTGTATCTCTTAGGGATATTACAAATTACACACATAAATTCTCTCTAAATTGACTGCTTAAACAGGAGTTTAACAAGGACAATAAGGATAGACATGCTAAAGATGATGTGGGAAAGCCCAGGAGGCCCCAACCATAAACAAAATTTGCAGAAAACTAAGGGATTTTGAGAGCAGGAGAAATAATCTTCCCCAGGGAAGAATACACCAACTGGTTATCCAATACCAGATGGTAAGACATTAAGAACATATATGCAAGTAACAGTACGTAGCCTAAGGAGATTATATTTAGAAATAAATGTAGAAACATTCACATTTATATATGTAGCAAGAAATGACAAAAAGAGAGGCCATGTATTTGAAAGAGCAGAGTGTTTGGAGAATTTGGATGACGATAAGGCCAGGGCTAAATGATAATATTTATATTATAATCCCCAAAATAAATAAATAAATGATTGAGTAAATAAATGTAAATGTGAATATAGGCTCTGGGTTTGGAAAGCCCTAACAAGGAAGACAGAGATTACATGCAGCTAGTAAAGTATCTCTACTGAGTTTCTGAGAATGCCATATCAAAATCCCACAAACTAGGCAGTTTCACACAACACAAATTTATTCTCTCATAGTTTTCAAGGCTAGAGGTCTGAAACTCAGGTGTACCTGTGATCTAGTTCCCTCTAAAGTTCTAGGGGAGGACCCCTCCTTGACTCCTCCAGTCCTTGGGAACCTAAATGACTTCAGCTGCTGTGTAAGCACTGCTGTGATGTTTTCCTCTATTATCACATGCTCATCTTTTGTTAAGAGCATCTGTGTCTTTTCTGGTCTTAAAAGGGCATCAATCATTCCATATTAATGGTCTACCTTACTCCATCAGGACTTCATCTTAATTAGTTCCATCTGCAAAGACAGCATTTCCAAACATTCTGGTCACAACCTTGGTCAGATTGCTTGGGAGGGTGAAACGGGTGGGTCACCTGTTTGTGTTTTGCACTCCTCAGCGAAGACATTTTTTTGTTTTCATAAGACTCCTCTCAGAAGCAGAAATATATATGTAGACCAACTTTTCATTATTGAAAATAGATTTTGTTCTCATATAGTACATGCCGAACACAGTTCTTGCTCCTCCACTCCTCCCAGAACCCACCCCAACTTTTCCCTCTCCTAGATCAATTCCTCCTCTGTCTGCCTTCAGAAAATAGCAGGCATCCAAGAGACAACAACAAAAGCAAACCAAATCAAACAAAACATGACCAGTTAAAAGCCTTCACATTGAATCCCGGTAAGACAACCAAACAGGAGGAAAAGAGTCCAAAGAGCAGGCAAAAGACTCAAAGACACACCCATTACCACGGTTAGGAATCCCACAAGACATCAAACTAACAGCCAGAACACAGTTGCAGAGGACATAGTATAGACTCCTAGAGGCCCCGTCTTGCCGCTTCCGTCTCTGTGAGCCCTTATGCCCCTGCTTATTTGAATCAGTGGGCCATGTTCTCTTAGTGTCTTCCATCCCCTCTGATTCCTACAATTTTTCTTCCTCTTCTCCCACAGGATTCTCAAAGCTCAGCGGGAAGGGTCACGATGGAGACTTCCAATTTAGACTCTCTCTCTCAACATAATATCTGGTTGTGAATCCCTGCATCTGTCCTCATCTGCTGTAGGGAAAAGCCTTTCTGGTGATGACTGGACATCGCACCAATCTATGAGTATAATGGAATACAGCAGAATATCCATTAAGAACCAACTCTACAGCTGACAAAGGCCTAATATACAAACTATATAAAGAACTCGAGAACTTAAACACCACCAAAACAGATAACCCAATTAAGAAATGGGGTTCAGAGCTAAACAGAGAATTCTCAAAAGAAGAATATCAAATGGCTGAGAAACACTTAAAGAAACACTCAATGTCCTTAGTCATCAGAGAAATGCAAATTGAAACAACTCTGAGATTCTATCTTACACCCATCAGAATGGCTAGGATAAAAAGCTCAAGTGATAGTACATGCTGGGGAGGAGCTGGAGAAAGGGGAACACTTCCATTGCTGGTGGGAGTGCAAACTTGTACAATTACGTTGGAAATCAATCTGATGCTTTCTCAGAAAATTGGTAATAGTGCTACCTCAAAACCCAGCTATTCCATTCCTGGGCATAACCCTAAAGATGCTCCACCACACAACAAGCACATTTGCTCAACTATGTTCACAGGAGCCTTATTCACAACCTAGATGCCGCTGAATCAAAGAATGGATAAAGAAGGAAACTGTGGTACATTTGTATAATAGAATACTACTCAGCTATTAAAAACAAGGAAATCTTGACATTTTCAGGCAAATATATGGAACAAGAAATGATCATCCTGAGTGAGATAATCCAGACCCAGAAAGACACATATGGTATATATTCACTTAAAAGAAGATATTAGCCCAACATGGATGTCCTTTGAGAGTCTCCACTCAGTGAGGTATCAGAACACATTGTGTGACTCGCTACTGAACTCCAGGTGAACATGGTATGGAAGAATGGGGAGATAGGAGTATCCAGAGGGCCCAGGAGCCCCACACAAAGACCATCAAGGCTGAAAGATCTGGACTTAGGGGGAGCTGCACTAACTGCTATACCAACCAAGGACAATGCATGCAGAGAACCTAGAACCCCCCGGTTTAGATCTAGCCAATGGACAGCTCATTCTCCATGGTTGTGGGGAGAGCAGGGACTTCCTCTGACATGAACTCTGGTACCCCCTACTTGACCACTTCTCCTTGGTAGGGATACCTGGTGGTGACACACAGAGGAAAGAGAAGCAGGCTATCCCGATGAGACCTGATAGGTTGAGATCACATGGTAAGGGAGGAGGTTCCCTTCTGTCAGAGTTCTAGGGGAGGGGAATAGGGTGAATGAGGGAGGTGAGAAAGCAGGAAGATACAAGTGAGGGGATAGCAATCAGGATGTTATCTGAATAAATTATTTTTTTAAAAAGAATAATTTCATTGTTACTCATTTTGTGCTTTGTTTTGTCTTTGACCAGTTGTGTTTTGTTCTACTCTTGGTCTCTAGGCTTTCTATTCCTGGCCTTCCAGGCAGTGCCAGGAATGAGCTTCCTTTCCTAGAGTGAGCCTCAGGTTAAATCAGACTTCGGTTCACCATTCCCACAATTTCTGTGTCCCCATTGCCCCAGCGTATCTGGCAAACAGTGTTAATTGTAGGTCAAGAGTTTTGGGGCTGGTTTGGTGTTTGTTTCCAATTCTCTTTCTGTATCCTGCCTATGCAAAGAGACTAGAGCGTAGAGGTGGGGTGATGGGGTGGAGGAAAAGAGTGTGGGCGGAGATGGCTGGAAACTAGGTAGCTGGAGACTTCCTGGAACCAGTGGGGGTGATCCTAGTAAGAACTCCTAGTGATGCAGGTAAGGAGTCTGCAAGGTCATCTCTTGCAGCCAGGCAAGACTTCCAGTGGCCATTCTGGGGTTGTGTTTGATTAAGTTGTTGGCCAAAGGGGTCCTGTGGAGATCTTCAAACAACCCAGACTGTTGCTAAGACAATGGTTTGCTTTCTCGAAAACTGAATGTATTTCTGCTTTAAGTTTTTCACTTACGGCATTTTGATGTAGCAGCCCCCCAAAGAGAAGTGCATTGAAAGTATACAACTGTTTATAGCACTTGTCTTGGATTTGTATCTCTAACAAAGTTTTCAAAAGCAAGACCTAAATGAATTACATAAAAATTAACTTTTAAACTTTCTGAGTATTATGCACCATTGACACTGATTATGATTTGGTAATCCAAAGGACTCACAGTCTAATGCTTTTTTATTTAGCTTCATTGTAAATTTTTCTATAGGCCCTGTATTTTAGAGGTGTGTGTGTGTGTGCGTATGCGTGTGCATGTGTGTGTGTGTGTGTGTCTGTGTGCTTTTTTATTATAATATATTTTAATTAGTATGACTAATTTTAGGATTTTTGGGGTCTGCCTGGCTTTGGTATAGTTGCTCATTTAATTAGAACTAAGTTAGAGGGACAAATCTCCCTCTCTTTTCTTTAACTGTGTATCACACTGATCACTGTCTATGGTGATGCCCTGTGTAGATCCTGTTACTAGATGGGTCATTGATGATTATGACTTTTTAATAAACAAACAGGAGTGATTGATCTTCAAACTTGTGCATAGCACAAGAAATTAAAAAACAGAATCAGTTGTCATCATCACCTCTGTACTCGTGCATTTCCTCTTCCATGGCCTGTTCTTGTATAGTTTCTAACAAGTAAGAAAATAAATAATAGCATGTGAAGTTTGAGTGGACAGATATAGAGAAGAGATATTTTTATGCTGATAATGTCCTTTGCCTCCACTCTTCTTAGGGAAGCAGAACTTGCTGTCTTCATAGAGTATGCCTCAGTGATTGTTGCTGACTGGCAGGGAATCAGTAGGCTAACCACTGGCATGCTTACTGGCTCACCTAGAAATAGAATTATCCATCTCTTTTTATTCTTTCTGATTTCAAAGTAGAATCCAAATTTAAAGTTGATCTTGGTGGTACTCAGCTGTGATCTCATTAGGTAGGAGTCAGAGGCAGTCGACAGGTGTGTAGCCAGATTGGGATCATAATTAAATTCTAGGCTTGAGATCTAGGTCAGCTGTGCAGTGTTTGAAAAGCATATGCAAGGCCTGGGCTCAGTTACTAGCACTGCAACACACACACACACACACACACACACACACACACACACACACACACAAACACACCACTTCCACCATCACCAAAAACAAGAAGAAAAAAAATCAAAAAATAAATAAAGGCAGAATGAGAAAAGAGATGCTAGGTGGACTGTCTATAAAAAACAATCGGGCAAATTGATAGAACTATGGCAAAGAGAAAGAGGCCGTCCACATATGACCAGAGAATCAGTAGCAGGGCTGAGACACTTAACTGTTACATTCACCTTCTACCTGGCACATAAAGGAGTTCAAACCTTTTTACAGCTGTCTGAGATTTAGCTCTGGCTAGCTGAGAGAATAATTATAGTCTCTCCACTACATTTTTTTTCTTTCTTATAATGTATACTCGTTTTGGTTATTTGGCCCATTTGAGTGGTTTTCCATTTCTTGCACCTCAGTGGTTCAAAGCTAAGAGGCAAGGCAGTATAAGCCACTTAACCTCAGCTTCTGCCTCCTCTTAACTGGCCAGCAGCTCAGATCTCTAAATGAGTAGATGGTCAGGTTATATTGAATTCAGTGGGCATTCCCTACTATTTGTGGATATGATCTGTGTCTTCCAATTCATATGACCTTTAGAGTTTATAGAAGTCTTTAACACTGATCCAATAGAAGGGCACTCTCTTTAGAAGCTGCTTTCAGTTCTGCTTTACTAGTCTAGGCTGCTGCCTGATTACAAATCACACTGAAATACACTTACATGATTTCTGACTATTTGAACATAAGTCTCATGTTCTTTTCTTTCACAAGGCATATTTTATCCACTTATGTATTTACTAAGCAATGTATGATGAGTGATAGTCTACATAGTGTGAAAATGAGGTGAGCAAAACAAATTCCTTACGTCTTGGTATTCTGTTTATTTCAAATCGTGTATCCAGCCTTCACCTTCTCTGCCCTGCTCTGTGCCTAGGAGACAGACAACACCTGCACTGCTTTGTTCATTGCATTCCAATTAGGCTTGACCAATGAGAGGCAGAACAGGAGAATGGAAGGTGTGGTGTTGAGAGGCAGAAGTGCCAAGGTATCCTTGCTTCTCAAGGTTATAAGGAAAGACACTCTGACAAGGTCTTCCTAGCCTTGAACTTGTTATCCTCTTGTCTCAGGGTCCTAAGTGCTAGGAGTATAGATCTGTGATATTAGCCACCAGATTTGGTCATGTCTTTCACTAGAAAAGCTGCTGCAAGCCAACCCCTCTTCTGAGCTCCAGAACTCATGGATGTAGAAACTGTATCTCCTTCTTCTCCCTCTAAGCCTAAAACTGGGTGAAGTAAGAGGCCGGGATTTGCCCATTTCTAATTATCCCAGAATTTGTCATTTCTTTTTTTCTTGAATGAAGAATGAAGAAAATAAATGGAACCTACTGGTCCATTTAGTGTTGTTCATATGTACATGGGTTTAGGGATGACTACTTGGGATTGAATAACCTGTCAGAGAGCTCATCTTTAGACAACACAAATTCCCACTCTCTCAAAACCATTTAATGTCTGTAACTCTTCCTCTAGTGATGGGATCTTGTGAGATTTCCCCCATCCACATTGGCTTGGCAACAGGTGTTTTCACCATAGAGGTCTTGTTTTGGGCAGCCATATTTTTCAGATTTCGTACGTGATGTTTCCCCATCATGACTCTATCAGGAGACATCCCAAAGCCCAAAGCACACCGTGTTCATTGTCACTCTGTTTACAATAGCTAGGAAATGGGAAAACCTAAATGTACTTCAATTAATAAAAGATAATGAAAATGTGGTACATATACAAAATGGAATTCTATTGAACTATAAAGAAAAATGAAAATTAATTCAATTTTAAAAATAAAATAAAATTTAAAAATACCTGTGAAATTTTGAGGTAAAGGATGGAACTGGAAAATATCACAATTTCCTTTAAAACAATCTGCACACCCCTATAAGGTTTTTTTTTAATGTCCTTTTTCTAAATCTTTAAGTCCTATATCCAATCATATACATACAACCTTCTCAGTCCATACAATGTGTTACTTGTAGATATATAATTTCAGAGCTGACTACTTGGTGTTGAATAACAAAATGGGGGAAGGGAGCATGGTTCCATGTGGAAGACTATTTCTCCCACTCGCAGCATTCCTTGGCTAGCTGTATTCTTTGCCTAAAGCTGAGATCTCTTGAGCTTTCCCCATATGTCTATTGGTATTATTCCTTGTTAAGGAGGCATGTTGTTTAGACCACATAGGTGTAACTTTTCGGACATCTCTAGAAGATATAACCACTCAGCAAACACCCTATGCCTCTGACTCTTCTTCAGAACTCCTCGCTGAGCCCTAGGAGCAGGAGTTGCATTATAAATGTGTCAGCCGGGACCGAGTGCCACGTGAAAAGTCTAAGTAGAATCCATATCCTCTTTTTAGCTTGCATTTCAGTAGGTGAAGAAGTAACTAACAACTTTATATTATCAACTACGTTGTCACACAATCGTGAATGATATGCAGAAAGACAAAGGGACACCAGAATGACACAAACCACTGCAGTAAATGTAACCAGGTAAGGCCATCTTAGCACACATTTGACTTTGAGAGAAGGAAAGAGCTGCTGGAACAGAGAAACCAGCCAGGGTCCTGGCACAGGGATGCGTTTAGAGTTCTGAGGCTCATAAAGGCCAACAGAATAAATAAGGGTTCTAGCAAATGGCAGGAAACAAAACTATAATGTTCTGTCTGCTGCTCATCTGTTGAAGACTACACTGACTCCCTGGATGTATGGAGAAGGAAGAGGTGTGGTGATAAGAGAATAGATTTTATCAGGTTACCTACAATATGAGGACAAAAATGAATACCCAAGATGCTCAGATACAACTTATAAACTCACAGCACCATGTCTGGGACATAGTGGACTGCATCTCACTCCTTCCTGTTATCACATGGCCTTAATCTTAATGCTGAATTAGACCTAAACATATTGGCCCTGTAGGCCTTGTCAGATGCTTCCCAGGAAGGCTTTCATGGTACTGATTATTCCTTTATTCATTCACCCAGCAGGGACCATGATAAACTCATCTGTATAATCTCATCTGTTTGATATATTTCCCCAATTTAAGGCTGTAACCTCCACAAGATCCTCTTGGCATTTTGTTCTTTTGTAGATATTTAGAGTCTAGCACTGCTCCTGGCCTACAGCAAGCATTTCACAAAGAGTGACTAGAAGAAATAAGAAGACTATCTACCATCTCTTCAACAAGATTACAGTCTCATGGAGACATCCTCCTAGGGAATCCAAATGCCACTAGTGAACATTAGTTTAATCTGACTGAACTATATTAAACCTTCATATTTACCCCATGAAGGCAGGGTGTACTTTGTTATTTTCATCTGTCTCCCGAATGCTTAATATAGTATGTAGGGTAGTGATTAATGTGTCTGTAAATGTTTTTGAGTGAAAGATGATTTAACAACTGGTTTACAACCTGATGCACATCTGGATAAATGTTGTGGATTGGAAAGTTACAAAATAGAAATAGAAATAAGCTTTGATGTTTCTGTAAAATCACAGTGAGACTTTTAGCATAAACATGGGTTTTCCTCACCCAGCACCAAAAAAAAAAAAAAAAAAAAAAAAGCTTTGCAAGGAGGCTTTTGAACACTTCCTAAGAGAAGGACCATTAGGAAGCACCAACACCATGAAGGTATCATTTTCCTCCTTTTCACCATTGGCAATATTGATGGTTGTGTGTGTTTAAGAGACAAAGACATTGTGACTGCCTTTGGTTGACAGTGAAGCCTGTGAGGCCCTGGACAGGTACTGGGGGTGGGGCTGTCATCTTTCCACCTGGTACTGGTTGCCTGGAGAATGCCAGACAGGCCTGACACCCTGCTGAGAACAAAGCATCATGGGCTTGGGACACATGGTTCTGGTTAACTGGGAGAGTATTTTTCAAAGGCTAACACTCCTCCTCTTTGCTTGGCCCCTATTTCAGAGGGGCTCCTGTCCAGATGGGAGATCCATCTGAGAAGCCTAAACACCAAACACAGGGGTCCCAGGGTCTATGAAATGCACATTTAACACCAGAGCCAGGTGCTTTAAGTCAGGGTTCTTATGGTGTTTCTGAAGCACTCTTCGCATGTGGAGTTCATTGAAACATCTTGTCAAAATTCCCGGCCAAAGCACCTACTCTCCATCCATGAGATTATGGACATGTCCAGGACAGCCTCGCAACCTAGACACAGCCAATGCTGTTTATATTCTGTTGTATCTGTGTCCCTACCTATTATTTTTTTTTCTGAATAAAGCCCACATTTGGACAGTAAAAGGAACACACGAACTATCAAAATATGTTTTCCCTGTTTATCAGAATTCTTCTTTGTGTATTTTATATTTTTATTTATCAAATTAGACATCCTTACCAGATATCTAGGATGTGTCAAAAATATTTGAATAATTGGATATTCCTTTCTGGACCTCACAGTTTGTTTGAGGGAACAAAAGTGATTTAGAATTTACTCAGCCAGTGGCTATGTGACAGTGGCTTTCATGTCTGGTCATACTAAGGTGGCATAGGAAGATGTGGTTATATGTGGGAGGGTGTAGGGTGCAATGTTTGGAGCAGTACCATCCTGAGTAGACTTCTTTTGGGTTCCTCTTTTTATCCAGATTTCCAGAAATCTTACAAAATGACCTGCTCTGGTGTTACGCTTTGGAGTACACAAACCAGAGCTGATTTCTATATATGACATGGGATTTACTTGTGCTCTTTCATACAGCGGTTTAGGATTATTTGGCTTCAGCATCAAGGTGGCTCTGAAAAGGAATCACTCTAATCTCTCAGGGTGAGGAACGATGCCTTTGGCTATAGCTGCAACCCCTCGGCATCTCCCACTCTAATGAGACTCAGCTGCCTGTCCCTAGGGGAAGCTTCTGTACACCTAGGATGGACAGCACCTCCCTGAATATCTGGGTGGTGTGTCTCGATATGTTCTTTCTGTGGAACTGTCTTGGGCTCTATCGACCCACCCCTTCCCTTCTTTTTGTCCTTACACAGGTGTCAGGCATAACATTATTAGAAGACCTTATGTACTATGTCCTAATACTTCCCCCAATGTAGGTCTTTCACAATAATTACACGTAATAATGTGCTTCTTGGATGCCTTCAACTGCCATGAGATGAAGGAAAATGTCTCTCTCTGTAACATCATATATGTACATAAGTTTAGTTCATATAGACTTTCAAATTCCAGTATAAGAGAAATGGACGCACTAAGATGGCCCATATTCTTAGCTTTGACTCCTTTCTTCCACTGTCCTGAAATCTAGGAAGGTGATCTGCAGCTATTTTAGGACTGTGTGGCTGATAGCACAGTAACCTGTCTGAAGGAATCATCTCTTCCCTTTTCTTTGGTTCTCTGGCTCAGAAAACTGCTTTGATTGGGGTGTAATATAATACTCTAAAAGTTTTCCTTACTTCAAAAATAGATCAATTTCTCATAAGCACTCTGATGTTGAAATTCAATTTCTGGTCACATTGCATCCACCCAAGTCATACCTGCTGCCAAAATCCTCACAGCATCACTATCATGTGAACCTGTTCGTCACTTTATTGAACCTGTGGTGGTTTGTATTAAGAAGCAAATTAAGCTGTGCTTTTATATTCTATCTAATATTCTGAATATAATATTCTGAATAATGGAAAGCTATAGCTGTGACAAAAGGCTTTACCTAGCAGAATTTGCTTTAAGGAGATTGTGTCTGCAGACAGTAGCCACAGCTGTAGCCAACTACCTGCTCTAGAATTTTGTAGTAATAAGCTGAAATATCAAATTCTAACTGCAGCTGAACTGAACACAAGGCAACATGAAAAGCAGATATAAAAGCAGAGTCCTAGATAATCTCTCACTATATATGTGTGTGTATATATACATAAATAATATTTAATATATTTTTCTCCCAATTTCTTCCTACTCCAGTATGACTTATAAGGAATTGCTGAACTGTCTAGAAATCAGTTAAATTGGATATCAAGGACAAAAATACTAATAGTACATACTTTATAAATTTTATAGCCACAACTCTTGGGCACTTACTAATTCATTTCTCTTAGGAAAACTTCCCATTAGTCAATACTTGGGAAACTATACTTGGTCTTCCCAGTAATATCACATGTTAGCCTAAAACCAGAACCCACTGATAGCTATGAATCTTTTCCTCATAATGTCAATGTTTCTTGAAATCTTGCAGTTAAATTCCAATATCATAAGATCAATCTTTTGTTCTAATTGGAAACAGGTCCCTGCCCCTGATAGACTGTACTAGCTCACATGGTCTTATTATTCATTGCAGTAAGTCACTAGCAAGTTAGTAAAAAGGTTTCTAACTAGAAGTGGGGTTTTGCAATCCTCCCCTGACTCAATGGCACAGAATAGTTAGCTAGGTTTGCCCTACCCGGCATGTTC
>OU015742.1:39138212-39163124 GCA_907169655.1 Acomys percivali
ATAGTTAAATTTTATAATTTTTGACATTTGAAAAATTGTGTTTTCTAATTTTAGGATATATGGTTATATATAAATTATATATATTATAGTGCCATCATTTTAGACTTAGAAAGTTTTACAAATTTCATCTGAAATTAATGTAGCTTCAGCACATACATGTAACATATTTCCATCTATTTTTCTTTATTTCTATGTAGACTATTTTAATTTATAATTTCATTCGGAAGAATCTATAATTGTTAGGTTTAGGACTTTTTTTGCATTTGTTCACTTATAATGTGCATATACATAGAAACATATGGAAGTCTGAGAACAACTTGTAGGAGTCACTTCTCTTCTTCTCCCATGTGGGAACCTGGGGTGGAATGTGTGTTTTCAGTCTTGGCAACAAGTGCCACAAAACCATGGCAATCCCTCACTGACCCCTGTCAGATAATCTGAAATAGAAAGTTGATTGTTTTTAAGGTCCTTTGATGTCTTTAACAGTTTTATAATTTGGTTTTTAATATTGTCTAACATCACAATAGCCTCTGTTGTTTAGACTTAGCCTGTATGCCTTTAAAAATCTTTTGTTTTTAAACACCCTTAACTGCTTCATCTCATTTCAGGTACATTTACCACATAGTTGGGATTTGACTCTCAATCTCCAATCACCACCTTTTTTAACAGATAATTTAAATGAACCTACTGCTATTGTTTGTAGGCTGGGTGTTTCTGTTATTATATCCTTAATATAATTTTTATTTCTTTTTAAAAGTTTCCTTTTTTATTTGTTTTTGGTGTTGTTTTCTCTAGGTTTTGAGGAACTGTAAAGACTGTGTTTCTGGAGTTGGGGTTGTAGCTCAGTAGGTAGAGTCCCTGCCTAACATAAACACAGTCCTGGGTTATAACACTTGTAGCACACACAGCAGACATGTTGGAATATACCTGCAATTTCAACATCTGGGAGGTGGAAACAAGATTAGAAATTTCAGCTGCAAAGAAAGTTTGAGGACAATCTAGGATACATGAGAACCTTTCTCAAAACTTGTTTTATTTTATTAGTTTTTTTCTTTCCTTTTTAATTAATGATTTTTTTCTTTAAAGAATATTTATATTATTACACTGTTTTTACAATAAACAAAATACAGCAAGGAGAATAACAAAACAATGAGGAATCATATAAATGTTACATTCATAGTGTTTGGTTATTTGTATTTGACAACCTTGAAGCAAACGTCTTTTCTATCTTGATGAGTCTAAAATTCTGAATTTAAATCCATAACTATGCTATCTAATCTCTGCCAATGTACAACATCTGTCAGACCTAAAAATTCTTAACCCCTACATAACTAAGCTAAACTGTAAAAATAGTCTATCTGATCTTCAACCCCATCAGAAACTTGAGAAGGGATAACATTAATTACCTGAGTAAATAGGAAGTGCAAGTTGGCAGCTTCCAAAATGAGAGAGAGAGAGAGAGAAAGAGAGAGAGAGAGAGAGAGAGAGAGAGAGAGAGAGAGAGAGAGAGAGAGAGAGAGAGAAAGGTAGTTTGATTTTATGCAATGAAGACATATCGTTTTTTAAAACATAATGTTTTAATTGTTTTTGGGGGAATTTTATATTATGCACCCTAATCATACTCATATCCCAGTCCTTCCATGTTTACCCACCACCCTTGTGAACGCTTCCCCAACAAAAAATTATAATTAAAATAAACAAGTCCTACTTGTGTTATCTATATACTCACTGGAGCATGGTCAAACTCTCAGTGGCCAGCCCCTTAAACAGAACTCAGAGTCCTCCCACCCCCAACTCAGAAGTCAACTTCTATAGCCTTATCACACTTTAAAAAATTATTTAGTTAATATGTACACCATGTTTTTCTGCAGGCCAGAAGAGGGCACCACATCTCATTATAGATGGTAATGAGTCACCATGTGGTTGCTAGGAATTGAACTCAGGACCTCTGGACGAGCAGCAACCAGTACTCTTAAACTCCGAGCCATCTCTCCAGCACCCCCTTATCACACTTTTAATTTAAGAGTTCTCTTCAATGGCTACTTGTTTAGGCTGCCACATATTTGGGGGGTTGTGGGGTTGGCTTGGGAGTTTGGGTGAGAGCAGAGGTTGTCACAGAGGCCTTTCACGCCTCTCTTTCTCAATTGTATATCTGGACTCGTCTATATCATTGCCAAAATAGTTTCCTTGCTCTTTTCAATGAGCCGGAACACAGATCATGGGCTTTCACATGGTTTTTGCGTGACAGGAGAGACCATGAACACAGCTCCCAGCTGCAGAAGGCCCAAGGACCCAGGGAAGGTCCTTGGAGGCAACCCAGATCACAGACATCACCATGGCCTCAGGAGGCCGCACAGGTCTCTCAGACCAGTATGGCCCCATACATTAACATGGCGCCAGGCTGAAGCACAGACCACAGGCATCCATATGGCTTTCAGTGGTAACACAGGCCATGGACATTGATGATAGATCTTCTAATTTTCAGACTTTATTTATTTAATCTTTATAATGAACAATGAAGACACATACACATTTTTCTGAAGTCAGGTCATTAGGCTGTGAGGGATCGTTGGTGTCCAATTTTCTTACCCCACTTGCTGATTTAATTGATGCTATTTTATTTCTCACATAAGTTTTTAAATAGTTCAAACTCTCATTTGCTTTAGTTCATAAATACTGCATTATCTTTAAACATATCTTTCAAGAAGTTATATAAGATTAGGAAATAAATATCATACTTTACATCCTGCCATCTTTGCATTTGCTTAATTTTTATCATTTGTATTTTATCAGTGGTATCTATGCAGCATTACAAGCTCCACATTTCAGTTATTTACAATCATGACAAAAGGTACATTTTGGTTTCAACATTTTTCTTTAGTTTGGCTTGAATTCAAGTTTTAGTAAATTTTAGAAACATTCATGAAACATAATTTTTATATTTCCCCAAACACCTTTAATTCTGTTTGAAGCAGATTTTGACTAAATATAAAAGTCTCATGAACTTCTGCTTCAAAACCTGATGGGAAGTTTTAAAGGAGAAAAATATTGTAAAAGTATAAATCACTATGAATGTTTCACCAATAGTCATAAAACAGGAACACAAAGAAAATATACAAGAGCAAATGAATTCTAATTAACGTAATTGAGATGATACATTAGAATTTAAAATTCAGAAAAGAAGCCACAAAATAATCTGTATTGCATTAACTAATCAGAAGCCATATATACAAAAATACATCTAGTAATATTTCTTTAACATTTCACAACCCTTCATAGAAGTTATTTCATTTGATTAAAAACAAAACAAAACTAAACTGAACTAAAGGGTGAAAAGGAAAAAGATGAAAAAAGGAAGCCCACCACCAACAACAAAAAACAACCAACAAAATTCAAACTTGGACAATATGTAGCTCAGTGAACAAATACCTGCCTAGCAATGAGGTTCTGGGTTTGCCCTCCAGCACAGAGAGGAAACAAAATGCAAGCCCAGGGCCTCAACTTGCCTTCCAGTTACTACAGTGCAAATTTTGTAGTATTTAAACATGCCACATCTGGTCTAACTCAAACGTATTATTCAAATGTAAATCTGACAAAGCATTTGCTGGGATCCCTGTAATTCAATCACACATTCATAATTCATTGTAACTGCCCCTGGGGTCTATAAGCTTAGAGTTTAGTGCAGCAAGCCATGGACAAATGCAGCTACACTATCACACAAGTGTTCCAGTCCTTACCACTTTATTCCTTGTTTTTCTGCTGTTCTGCTTCACTGGTCCTCACACATTTCAATGGCCAAGTTCTCTGGCTAGAATGTTCCCCCCAAGAGAGTCAGGTGGCTTATTGTTTCATTTCATTTAGGCCTCTGTCAGGACTGTTTCCTTAGTGATGCCTTCCACAACCACTCTACTTAAATTAACACTTTACCTTTGTTCTCCTGTCTTCTTGTCAATTACATATTGTATGGTATTGTATGCACATATATGCACATATATATATATATATATATATATATATATATATATACTCTATCTTTTCTCTCTGTCTATAAATATCACAAGGAAAGAGATACACAGAAGATATGCTATGTCTGACAATCATATTCATACATATTTTTAAATTCTAAAAGTACTTATGAAAAGGTACTATTCATTTATTAGCAATAAGGTAAGATATAAAAACACTGACGAGACTTTAATCAAGATAATAGTGATATAAACTGGTAGATAATAAAGAGTCTATCATCTAAGGTCACTGTCAGTATTCATTCAGGCAAGTATGGACTAACTCATTACTAGGAAAAGAGGTTTAAGTCTAAGAAATTCTCATTAATATAGATTTTCCCAAACATAGATCACTCGACCTTCATTTGGGTAGTAGAACCTTTATGCTGAGTAAGACAAGCTAACAGAGACCTGTCATCCCACTTCTCTCTGAGCAGGATGGTAGAATCTAAAACATGGAAAAGGATTGTAGGAAATCACATGGTCTATAACCTTTTCCAGTTCTCTGTCATTAGAGGAAGACAGCAGAAATTAAACATTATAAATGTATTGACTTAAATCTAGAAAGAAGATGTAGCTTTTTACATACAGCTAAAGTCAAGTTTTTCTAGAATCTCCCAAGGTTCACTTTCTACCCCCCATCCACTCCATTTCTTTCCCTTCCTCTTTTCTTCTTCCCTCTCTTTCTCCTATTACTCTTCAAAAGATCCCATAACACTTCGAAATTATTTAGGTTTTGCGTCACTTGAACTCAGAAAACAGAACAACTCTTTTGGTTTGGCTGGTGTCCTGTCTGGAAAGTGCTGATTGAGCCAGCTTTTGTCTTGCCTGGGATGTAGCTCCAATCACAGGGATGGCTTGGCTCACATGATTATACCTGTGGCCAGAGAAGGGGAGAATTAGTCTCATTTTGTGGAAATGTTTTAGTGTGGGAAAAGTCATTGTAGCATTGGAGAACAATGATTCTCTGTAGAAAAGAATGCCACATAGACAAAGGCATTCAAACTCCCCACTGACCACCTACTCTTCTGAAGCTTACTTATCCTTTCTGCAAGCAAACAATTATGAGCATATCCTCTGTGCCAAACTCTGGGCTATGATCTGTGTATTTTAATAAATAATGTGATCTTGAAGATACAGATATAAAAAGAAATAGTCAAAATGCCGAGAAATAACTGCATTCACATATCAAAGTACAGATTGTTTTGGGAGCTTGAAAGAACTATACAGTGTTACATGGCCACCCCTCCTGTCTCTCATCTCTTGATCACCCTAGTAGCTTTAGAAAGGCAAACTCTTTGCACACTTTAGCATATACTCAATTGTATTCCTTCATACATTTGTATCATCACTAAGACCATAGATTCCTAAGTCTTTTCTAACAGCTCTGTGAGTATCCTTCTGAAGTCATGTTTTTTTCAGATCTTAGGATCTTAGTATAGTCCTCCCTTCTCTTCAGGCAACTGGCTTCAGTGGCATTTTGTCTTTAGATACTGGGTGCTGTCAGGAGTGGGAATGGTTGGAACAGAAGGGGAGGAATAACCACCCTAGATAGTGAAGAAGGGGTTACCTCAAAATTAGATATATTTATTAGCATGATGACTCACAGGATAATAATGCCACTTTGCCAGTGGCCAGGATAGAAAACAAGACTATAAAGGAAAGGCTGGCTGATACTTAGATGCATCCAAGTTATAACTTTAGGAAGTTAAAAATGTACCTTGGTGTCTGCTTACTCATCCTGAGCCGGATGTTCTAAGCAGGAGGAAAAAAAAAATGAAAAAAAGAAAAAAACCAAACTTTTCCTGTCCTTTCAACTGACTGTCAAGGACAAAAGGCTTATGCATTTTAAGTAATTAGATTTGTGACCTTGAGAAGTCACTTAATGAAATTAATTTTTGCTTGCCTATAAAAAATGATGAATAAATTATATCTATTACATGGGTTAGTATAAAACTATTTGCATAGCTAATAATGCTTCTATATAGGTAGAAATAAATAAATATAACTATTGTATTTGTATGTGTATGTGAGTTCTGTTTATGTTGTGAGACAGAAAGGGATGGGAAAGAGGGGAGAAAGGGAGAGAGTGAGGGAGAGAGAAAGAGAGAAAGAGAAAGAGAGAGAGAGAATAATAAAATGATAAGAGTCTACTGAGCAATGAAAATTAATAGAGGTGTTGAGTAATTCATTCCTTTATTGCTCTCTTCTCCTACAGTTGATCTCAGTCAGTTTTTCACAAGACTGGCCTGAAACAATTGACAACTAGATAACTTTTCTCTTCTCATATCCTTTATTTTATATTGTATGTGAAGATTTCTTTTTATATCTCTTACTGTGAGAAAAATAGCATTTTTCCTACATGCTCTTGGGTCAGAAGTCCACTTTTTCCTAGTGTTCTCATTAAGCACATGTTTTCTTATCTTAAATACATTTAAAGA
The DNA here is from genome assembly GCA_907169655.1 of Acomys percivali. Taxonomy (NCBI): domain Eukaryota; kingdom Metazoa; phylum Chordata; class Mammalia; order Rodentia; family Muridae; genus Acomys; species Acomys percivali. Next base: position 39,144,658 of record OU015742.1, read on the forward strand.
GTGCAGTAGGTAGTCAGTTCCCTATTGGGTTTTCCCATGGGAACAAGGCAGGAGGGAGCCAGAGTCTTTTGGGAAGACAAAAGCAGCTGAGCCTCCAGGTATGGCTCTCACCACGAGATCCTTGGAGATCAACCCTGGGTCAGTTTCCATGTACACAGTCACCACAGAGCCTCTGTATTCTTCTTCTTCCCTGCCTTGCAGAGGAAGTGATTCAGAGGATGCTGAGAACAAGTATGTCTTCAGGGCCATCCATGCCATCACCACATCAGCACATCAGCACTGAAATCACTTTGTGATTCCTGCCAACGTCTAGGAGCAAGATTTCTGCATTGTTTCCCAGAGTTCTGCGAGAGGCTTTCATGAACCAGAAACAGGTCAGAATCAACCCAGAATGTCCTCAGCAATATTTAAAATAGCACCCCATCACCAACATCACCAGAAGGATGGTGAACACTATAATCGTTAAGACTCAGTGGCTTGTTCAAACTTTCACATGGGTTTGTGTCAAAGAGAAACAAAGACACAGCTTCATCTTCCCCCTGATTAATATCTATGTAATGTAAAATCACTAATTACATTTCCAATATATCATTTTTAGCTCTGTATTTTACCATATTAAATGGTTTATCATTATTTATACGCATTTCAAAGTACAAAAAATTTATTTGAGCTTAGAAAAAAATAAGTACCTCCTAATAATATAATATGTCTAGGAAATAACAAAACATATACCCAGGTATTTTTTGCATTTGTTGTATATATTTGCTTCATAATTTATGCCATGAGGGAATATTTTCCCTTCCTGTATCAAATTTTAATTAAGCCAAAAATTTAAAAAAATATGAAAATTGTAGCATAACAAATATATCTCTAGACTTACAATAGATATTACATTTGATTTCTATATAACTAGCCATGACTTTTAGAAGTAAGCATATCTCAGTAAACACATATTGACATGTGTTACTGGATTCAGTGGAGGAAAATTGTATGATTTTAAAATTAAGATAATGAGTATATTATAGAAAAAATGTTAAAGTGGATAAGCCTGGATATATTGGGGCCAGTTTAAAAGTCACAGATTCACAATGTTAAAGCCTGGAGGTAGTATCTGCTGCACAGTCTTCCAGATTCTTAAAATTATCTTTTCCACATATGTGTAATTTTTAAAAAGTCATTATACTGTATATGCTCATTAAGAACTACTTAGAAAATAAAATCATGAACATTTATTTATAAATATATACATATGTTCCTTTAATTTCTACTTACTACACACTTTGCAGGTACAAATTTATTTCCATCTATTTTGCTGTACATTCCAATTATTTCAAGTTTGTCTTTTTTATGGTTGCCACAGGTGAGCATCCTTTTTTACAGATAGCTTCATATTTTTCTGATATAAACTACCAAGTCCCATAGTATGCATATCTGAGGTGGACTTTATATCATGGCATTTTGCTTAATAGTCTATGTCCATGTACTATCTCCTACTCTTAGAGTATGTTTTTTAAGCTACAATATTGACAATATTTATCAGGAATGCCTAGGAAAAACAGAAATTATGAACTCTAAAACTAATTTAAATATTCTGATTTCTAAAAAATTATAAGTCCTAAAATGTAAAATTTCCTTCATTGTTAACATATCCTATTGAGTTAAAACTGTGCTTCTTGGCATGACATAGATGAAGACTTCCCTTACACACAGGACAAGCCATCAGTTCTCTGGGAAGATTGACTTAGTTGTGTCATCTACTAGCTGTGTGGCTTCTAAGTGCAGAATCTCTCTGTGTTCTTTGATTTCCCTTTATATATTTCTCTTTACCCAATAGCTGGCCAGATAGGACTAAGGTAGTTCTTCCAATCCTGAGGAGGAGAAAGTAGAGTATCTAATGAAAATCAGCAAAGAAAAATATGTTAGGAAGAAAGTGTTATAAAGGAATATTCAGCCACTTTGACCTTCCTGAAAAGGATCTGGAACAATAAAACTTCGACCACTTAGCATACCTTTTCTCTCTAGTCTTTGGTGCAGGACCACATTGGCTGGACCAAAAAGGGGGCCAGGACATGAGCGATCACATTACTATAATCTTCCAGTATCAGGTGTAGAGGGTGGACTACAGATGAAAAGGACTGAGAGGGAAATATCCTGCATAAGTTGTCTGGCAACTGAGAGTAAATAAATTATGTTCTCTAGTACTGAAGGCTTAGATCTACTGAGGGAAGCATGCAAATTGAAACCACATTCTTCTTGCTGGGCAGGCTGATATTTTCCTTTTGTCATTTCTAGGGGCTCCTGGAAGTCTGTCATTGACATTCTCCAATGTTGGAAACACACTGCTTAAGTCGTGCTGGGTGTCCTCATTTTGGACTAGAAGAGTGTAACCTTTTTCTGTATTAGAGAATTACCTACCAGCAAGGCACAATAATGACACACACAAATTACAACCAGATTTAGACCATGGAGGCCAGTGGGTGAGAGAGGAAGGATAAAGCCCAGCTGAGCACACCAGTGGATGGGAGATGTGGAGTTTTGCTCTCATCAACAATGAAGAAAACGTGGAGTTAATCAGGAGAACATCTGCTTCCTCTTGTGATGTCTTGATAGAGTCACTAGGCGGCTTTGCCTTTTGAAAGTGAGACTGGAAGAGATGTATTATACAGTTGCTTTTCCAATGTGGTCTTCTTACATTTTTCCATTGCTGCTTAGGTTATCCAATTCAAGAAGAAATTTTAGTTCAACAGAAGATTACTTTCCAGCTTCATTCAAAATTGTAATCTGTACCACATGTGACAGGTACTAATACTATTTGCCCATTTTGGAGATGTGGAAATTTGGACTCTAGAATGCTAATGAATTTGTATCAGATCAAAGGAAATCTGGACTGAGATTCCAAAAACTTCAAACACACAAAATGATAAAAAAGAAGATATCATAAAAAATGATAGGATTTATCACCTTAATTAAATTTTAAGTGGTGATGAGTTGAGGATATGTAGAACAGTGTTAGAATACTTAATGAGTATGTAAAAGGCCCTTGCTTGATATCTAGTATTACTCCCTCCAAAAGCCTTTTTAATGAAAAGATAAAATTTGTAAACATTGGTTTTAGTGGCACTTATTCATAGAAATTGGGAGGCAGAGGCAGGCACATCCAGTCTTGCCTGCATAGAGTTCTAGGATAGCCAGAGTTATATAGAGAGACATTTCTCAAAAACATTTTGTGCACATGGAACAATGAAATAATATCAATTAGTCTATTTACATTTATATTTAGTGAAGGGTCACAGAACCTTCTAATCAAACTTAACTTCTTTCCCTCAAAAAACCATCACTAAGACCGGCAAGGTGATTCATGATAGCATTTCTCGACCTGGCAAGTTAAGGTAGGAAGACTACCATATGAATAGTGATTTCTAGTAAGATTGATCTATATGGTGAGATCCTGTCTCAAAAAAATAAAAACTACAAAACAACAAAACAAGATTCTACTTCTTGTGTTCCTTGTTTTTGCTTGCTGCATGAATTACAAACCAAAGAGTTACCTGGGATTTTCTTCTTTCTTTATTCTTTTTGAAAAAAAATAATACTATTGGTGTGTGTGTGTGTGTGTGTGTGTGTGTGTGTGTGTGTGTGTGTGTTGTGCATGTGTGTCTGTGAATACAATAGTACATGTTTTGATATTATAGGACAACCTTGTGTAGTCATTTTTATCCTTTTACCCTTAGAAAGATACCAAAGATCAAGCTTAGGTTGCCCAGCTTGGACAGCAAGACTCTTTACCTATTGAGCCATTTAAAAAAATTAATTTGTTTACTCTAGACCCTGATTCTAGCCCCCTCCCTCATCACTTCCCAATCCCATCATTCCTCCCTCATACCCTATCTCTCCCTTCCCTAGTCCTCAGAAAGTGAGCCCTCCTCTCCTAACATCTCACCTCAGCCTGTCAACTCTCATCTGGACTGCCTGTATCCTGTTCTTCTCTGGCCTGGCAAGACCACCCCAACAGGGGGATGTGATCAATGTGTAGGGGCTAGAATCCATATCAGAAGTAGTCCCTACTACCCATATTATAGGACCCAAACTGATGAGCCATTTTGATAGTCTCTACTTCAGATATATTCTCCAAATCTCCCAAATTACTAAATATGCATTGCCTACGTTTCAACTCCACTCTTAGGTTCTGGCGCTAATTTATATCGTTATTGTTTCTTTTCTTTTTTTAAAAAAACATATTTTATTAATTTATTCCTATTACATCACAATTGTTATCTTATCCCTTGTATCCTCCCATTACTCCCTCCCTCCCACTTTCCCCTTACTCCCCTCCACTATGTCTTGTTTCTTTTGCTCTTGGTTTTTGGAAGGTAATTTCCATGGAATTGAAGTTCCGTGCCTGGTAGGGACTTTGAGCTTCAGTGGATAGTCTAGCCATGTGATTTAAAGTGTAATCAGATAGCTAAGTAAGTGTAATCAAAGGATGCTAGGCTCAGGTTTTGGACTACACAGGATCAATCAACCTCCAGGGAAGCAAGAGGCTAAGATTGGCCATGAATGTAATATATGGTGCAGTCCAGATCTGAAAACTAGATACTGAGGCCCCAGTACTAATCCAGTTGGTAATACTCTGTGAGTGTTGTCACATATCATCTGCGCAAATGCCACAGGAAGATAACAATGTCAAATTTCAAACTTGAAATCTTTCTAGGATCTTTCCTATGTGCCTGTCACTTTGCTTATTTTGACTGTATTCCTGAGCTGTACCAAATAGTTACTGCGAATATATGTTTCTCCAGAGTGTTCTGTGCAACCTTCTAGACTTTTACTCCTCCTGGAGGTTGTTCTTAAGAACCCTATGAACCACAGTTACGATCAGAATGAAATAAGTCTTTTATTGAGTCTATGAAAATTCTGTAGTTATATGACTTTTTTGTAGGTGTAGTGAATTTTATTGATGGTATTCAAGATAGTAGGGCTCCCTGGGCCCCTCCCATTACTCTGGGATCTAGGATAAAAACTGTTGGAGGGGAGAAGCTCGGTGTCAGGGGCTGAGTTGCTAAAGGGACTGCTTAGCAGCTGAGGGCATCTCTCTTGCTCTTGTGTCCTTGCTGGGCTGGGTGGTCCAGGGCTTCTTACTGCTTGGAGGCCATGTAGGCCATGTAGGCCATGAGGTCCACCCCCCCATTGCTGTAGCTGTGTTCACAGTCATACCAGGAAATGAGCTTTACAAAGTTGTCATTGAGGGCAATGACAGCACCAGCATCAAAGGTGGAAGGGCATGAGTTGCCGTTAAAGTCACAGGAGACAACCTGGTCCTTAGTGTAGTCCAGGATGCCCTTTAGTGGGTCCTCAGATGCCTGCTTTACCACCCTTTTGATGTCATCATACTTGTCAGGTTTTTCCAGACTGCATGCCAGATACCCGAAGGACACGTTCCATGTAGGACCACAGAAGGCCATGAAAGTAAGCTTTCCATTTAGCTTTGGGATGATGTTGCCCACAGCCTTGGCAGCACCAGTAGATGCAGGGATGATGTTCTGGGCAGCCCCACGACCATCATGCCACAGCTTCCCAGAGGGGCCACCCACTGTCTTCTGTGTAGCAGTGATGGCATGGACTGTGGTCATGAGTCCTTCCATGAGGTCAAAGTTGCCTTGGATGACCTTGACCAGGGGGCTAAGCAGTTGGTGGTGCAGGAAGCATTGCTGACAATTTTGAGCGAGAAGTCACACTTATCGTGGTTCACACCCATCACACACATGGGGCATCACCAGAAGGGGCAAGATGATGACCCCTTTGGCCCCACCCTTCAGATGGGCCCATGCCTTCTCCATGGTGGTGAAGACACCAGTAGACTCAAAAACGTACTAGGCACCAACATCAGCCCATCTAATGTTAGCGGCATCTCGGTCCTGGAAGATGGTGATGGGCTTCCTGTTGATGACAATCTCCCCATTCCCAGCCTTGACTGTGCTGCAGACCTTGCCATGGGTAGAGTCACACTGGAACATGTAAATCATGTAGTGCAGGTCAGTGAGGGGACATTGATGGCAACAATCTCCACTTTGCCAGATAAGAAGCAAGCACTGGTAACCAGGCGCTCAATATGGTAAAATTCGTTTACTCCGACCTTCACCATTGTGTCAAGGGACTAGGCTGGCACTGCATGAGAAGATGCTGCTGTCTCTGGAACAGGGAGGAGCAGAAAGCCTGACTTTTCTACTTTCAAACTCATGTTATATGTACTTTATTTATTTTTTTAGGGTTGCTGATTTTATTTTATTTATTTTAATTTTTATTAATTTATTCATATTACATCTCAATTGTTAGCCCATCCCTTGTATCCTCCCTTTCTTTCCTCCCTCCCGCTTCCCCCTCTACTCCATTCCCCTATGTCTGTGTCTGAGGGGGACCTCTTCCCCCTGTATATGCTCCTAGGGTATCGAGTCTCTTCTGGGTGACTTATTATCTTTCCTCTGAGTGCCACCAGGCCTCCCCATCCAAGGGACATGGTCCAATATGGGGCACCAGAGTTTGTGTGAAAGTCAGCTCCCCTTCTCCACTTAACGGTGGAGAATGTCCTGTCCATCGGCTAGACTGGGTAGGGGTTCGAAGTTTACTGCCTATATTTTCCTTGGCTGGTGCATTGCTGGTGGGAATGCAAACTAGTACAACCACTTTGGAAATCTATCTGGCGCTTTCTCAGAAAAGTGGGAATAGGGCTTCCTCAAGACCCAGCTATTCCACTCCTTGGAATATACCCAGAAGATGCACTACCACACAACAGGGACATATGCTCAACCATGTTCATAGCTGCCTTATTCATAATAGCCAGAACATAGAAACAACCTACGTGTCCCTCAGTAGAAGAATGGATAAAGAAACTGTGGTATATTTACACTATGGAATACTACTCAGCTATTAAAAACAAGGAATTTCCGAAATTTGTGGACAAATGGATTGAACTAGAAATTATCATAATGAGTGAGTTCACCCAGAAGCAAAAAGAGTCAAATGGTATATCCTCACTTATATTGAGACACTAGTCCAAGGGGTACGCCCCCATGAAAAACTTTACCTACCAGGAAAGTGGGTCAGAGGGGAGAAAATCCTATTGAGACTTTAGGGGTGAGAAGCCTGGGAGAATAAGGAAATAGAAGGATCCAGAGGGTCCTGGAAAACTACAGGCGGGTCTGGGCCCTGGGATCCTCCTGAAACTATGGCACCAGCCAAGGAAAATATGTACTTTATTTTTAAAAAGAAAATTTTGTTAACTATCAATATATGAACAAATTTAAAAGGACTTGAAACTGCATTAAGATCAAAGGTTCAGAGCTCAGCATCCAATGACTACTTTGTTTCACTTGTACAGTAACCCTTCTACAGAAAACCAAGACTCTATAGAAAGCCTCCAGAAATCCCGCAACATAGGGTAGGTTCCATGTTAGAGGAAGACAAATGAGATACCAATTAGAATACCTGCTATTAGTGGCATGGGAGCTGTTTTATGACATATTATTTCATCCCATAATCATTCTCCTAAGTAGGTATTTTTCCCTTTAACTGTGTAGAAAATAGGCTTAGAGTAATTATGTGCTAGCCCCAAGTCATGCTGTGGGTCCAAGAGGGAGTGGGGATTAGAAAGTCAACAGAAGCTCAGCTTGATCCTTCAACAATAGGGAGATAACTCAGGGGCTTACAGGGCACAGATTTCATAAAGGAAGCCATGTAGGAAGGCGGGGTCAAGGTGGAGCAAACTGAAGAATGGGGATGTGAAGTAGTTAAAGGTGAATAGAGCTATGTACTTCCACTTGTCTGCTGAGACACAGTGTGGATACAATTTAACTTCAGAGAGGCCTGGCCTTTAGGTCATCACAGAAGAAAAGAGTCTCCTGGAGCTTTGCACTATGCCACACCTCTAAGCAGCCAAGAAAAAGAAACATCCTCTGTGCTTAAATGGAAAAGCAATTATTTTAAGTCACTCCCGATTTCACAATTTCATTTGTCAAAGGACCCGGATTTCTTAGAACTGGAGAGGAAAACTAGTAAAAACTTAGGGCAAGATCCACTTAGAGAGCTAATACATGAAAGTGTTTCTGTAGTATTCATGAAAAAAGAGAAGATTGGGAAGGCGCAAAACACATCCTGGTGACCTCCAGAAAACTGGAGTCAGACGAACTACAATTTGTTTTAGGAGATTAAATTTCTTCATATGAAATATGATACACAAAAAGTGGTAACTGGAATATCATGTAGAGATCAGATCGCAATGCTGAGCTGGTGCTGCAATGCATAAATGTGTGAAATACTGTGTGTTGCATACGCAAATGTCTTCATTCACATAGTAAGCGTATTAGCTCTATTTGGGAGACAGGCATGCTAAAAAGCACACAACTAGGATAGTCTGATTGTAACAAATCATCAACTTTTAATTCACCGTTTGCATATACCTTTTTCTCTGGAATATAAGACACACTGTTTCAGATCTCTCCTGCTCTGCTTTTTGTGGAATCTTTAAGCTTCCAAGGTTCTATACTTACTTTATGCTTGTTAACATTTAAATGTAAATCTTTTGGCTTTCCCACTTTAGACAATCCACTGTGGTTCAGTTTGCGAACTGAACTTCTGTAGACTAGATTCCTGGTGAATGTCACTGTCTATGGTGTTTTTACCTTACATACCGTTTGAGCACTCTAAACCTTAGTTTCCAGTCTACGTAGAGAACTGTTTGGGAATAATGACTCCCAAGATTTAATGAGTACCTGCAAGATGGGATTTACAGTAGTTGGCATTTGAAGTGAGTTTATCTGTTAAGGAAGTAAGGAGTACTATACACTGTAGTGGCCATATTGAAAGATGATGTGTCTATGTGCACGCAGGAAGGCATGTGGTGAAGGTACTTGCAACACAAGTTTGCCAACCAGTTCAACTATTTAATCCTAGAGCCTATGCTAAAAAGGGAGAATGAACTCTCAAATTTGTGCTTGGGCTGTCAAACATACACTGTGGCACCCATGCCCTCATGCATACACACATACAAACACATATCACACAAATGCACATAAATACTAATGAATAAAAATGTTTGGAAAAGAATTCTGATTCTAGTATTATAATTTTTTTCTTTCTGGACCAGAGGAACAAAAAAAATATTGTCAAATTAGGAATCTGTTCTCACTGATAAAAATGATAGGAAATAAGTAAACCTAGCTTGCTGTTGAGATTCTCTGATTCCCTGATAATTTTTTATGTCTTTAGTGTTCATGCTCTCCATTTGTCAACTATGACAAATGATGATGTCTAAGATTTGTGAGGTAGAAGATATTACACCCCCATTTTAATTTTAGGTCATGTAATTTCTTAAGCAACACTATAAACAACATTTTGTTATAAAATAATTAGGGAAATAGAGGTTTGTGTGTATAATGATGCCCACACTTACATCACAGAAATACTGGGCAAGAGAATCAAAGCAGATCTCTCTGGCTAAAACATAAAAGCTTTATCCATTATATTTATAACCTTTGAGGTCAGTGACATGGTTTTTTTTTTTTTGAAGTGGTTACATCTTTCAAAAATCTGATGAAATTTCTAGAGTTGTCTCTCAAGAAAAAGACATAGGATTTTATTATTTGTAGTGTTGGAGATGACATAGATATCAGGGTCAAAAGAGATGACAAGAAGAATGATAACTCTCGATTCTTAAGTTAGATTCTAAGAGAATCTTCCAGAATAGATTATCAGAGACCTATGAATAAGAGCTCTAAGTCATAAGGAACATTGTCTCTCACTAGAAATCGGTGGGTTCAGGCTTAGCTGTTCTGAGTGTCAAATAATTTCTTCATCCATCGACAAGCAAATTTCACCTAGTTGCTGGCTGCCACCATTGTCATGAGTGAGTTTCCACATCTCTTAAGTTCTTAGATTTCTGTTTCTTAAGTTTAACTTGTCTAGGACACTGCAAGAAGAGAATCGTGGGGGCATGATTAAAAGCATATGGCATATGAGATGAGGAGGGAGCAGTGAGCACAGCAGGAGGGAGGAGGATTGCTAAATTGAGCCTTTCTAATAAAGGAGAGTGGGAGAGTATTTTCTGCTTTGGCTAAAGCTAAACTGTACTGTGTAATACTCCTTTTGCTTCCTTCTAGCCTGGAGCATAATTTGAGAAGAAACAAAATGAAAGAATAATTGTGTCCAGCTGTTCAAGGGTCTGGCTGTCATACCTTGCTGGCATTAGGTGATATTCTAATGCGCTCTAGGCTGTATGCACACACACACTAGGCTGCACACACACACAGCTGCACATACACACACATGCGCACACACTGTTTGTGTATATGTGTGTGTATGTGTATGTGTGTGCATCTACTGTTCCACACATGGAAGAAAAATGGTAGTATTGGAACTCCCTTGGAAATGTTCTGCAAATACACATTTATAGACCTATTCTAGAATTACTGCATCAGACTATCTAGGGAAGCTACCACTTGCTTCTGAATACAGTCAATCATTTCTTGCCATTGACTACCTCCATGCGTAGCATAGTTATTCTTTTATGACATAATTAAATAAAAGCTGGGTTGCGGTGGCATAATCACTTAATCCCAGATCTCAATATCTGTGAGTTCGAGGCTAGCCTGGTCTACAGAGTGAGTACCAGGACAGCCAGGATTACAGATTAAAACTCTTTCTTAAAAACATCAAAATGTTTCATGGTTCTTCTTTCTATATGTAGTTTATTATATATGTGTGTAATAAAAAAATCTATGTGTAAAAAAGAATTAATTTAAAAAATCAAAAATTATAAATGAGACTTCAGGATATTGATACCCACTCAAGTAAAATCCTGTGGATCTTTAGCTGTCTACAGTCCACTCTGTGTTCTTTCAAAAGCAGTATCCACATGGACACTAGTGCCCCATATTTGACCACGTTCCCTGGATGAGGAGGCCTGGTGGCACTCAGAGGAAGGATAGCAGGCTACCAAGAAGAGACTTGATACCCTAAGAGCATATACAGGGGGACGAGGTCTCCCTCAATCACAGACATAGGGGAGGGGAGTAAGGGGAAAATGGGTGGGACAGAGGAATGGGAAGATACAAGGGATGGGAAAACAATTGAGATGTAATATGAATAAATTAATAAAATATATTAATAAATAAATAAATAAAAGGTACTAGAAGTAAAAAAAGCAGTATCCATACTTCATTATAGAGAGCATTTTCTTCCCATAGCATTGTTCTTTGTTTTGATACTCAGGGAAAGCCACAAGCCAGGAGGCTTGCATATATTGTAGCTCTAGACTTCATCCGAAGAGAAGTTGATATTTACTTGTTCTGAATGGATATTTTCCTTAGGCTGAAGAGTGTTCCCACATTTGTTGTCCTCAGAATATTTTGCTGTTGTTTTCTTTCTTTGTTTTGTTTTGTTTTTTGTTTTGCAGTTGGGACATTCTTCTTTCAGTTTTTAAATTTGTTTTCTTTACATCCTGATTGTAGCCCCTCCCCTCATCTCCTCCCAGCCTCACCCTCCTACTCTTATCTCCTCCTTCTAGTCCTCAGAAAGGAGGAGCCCTCCTCCCCTATCATCTGACCCCAGCCTATTAATTCTCATCTGGACTGCCTGCATCTTCTTCCCCTGTGGCCTGGCAAGACTGCACAGCCATACTTTGTGGTGGAACACAGGGAATCTTATGGTACTCACAAATTTTTATGTTCCTGGCTTCTTTTCCTGTCCTTCCTTAAATCCTGTGAGCAACTGAATCTTTCCAATACTTTCCCTTTTCATTTTGAGACAGGATGTTCTCTGAGCATATGTTGTGTGTGTGTGATGCTGACCTTACACTTAACTTTGTAGGCCATGTTGATCTCAAACTCCCAGGTTGGCCTTGAATATGTGACAACCCTTCTGCCAACTTGCCAAACCTCCTCAGGGTGATGGTGTAAGTGTGAGCCATTGTTTTAGACTGTAGTAAGCTTCTAAACTAAATTCTCCTTGGCCATCTGTCACAGCTACCTTTTAATCTGAGACTAATCATTACACAAGTAATAAACCCACAGACCCTAAGTGATCCATCTCAGGAGATTTTCTAGTGAATAGTGATATTGGGCTTGGACTAGGCCTCTTGTCCTAGGGATGAGCAGAGTGCTGACTTGGACTTATCACACACTACTCAATTTCCAGTGTGTTGCGCGTGTGCTCTACATGCTTGTGATTGTTGGGTCTTTCACAGGAAGAAATAGTTTGGTCTCTGGCCACGTTGCATTTATAAAAATCAATTTGAATCTGTTCTTGAAATGTTTCACAGGATATAGGGCCCTGTTGCCTGTCCATGCCTCTGGCAAGTGCTTATTTTAGAAGCTCTTCTTGCAGTGAACCTGGCACAGTGAGCTTGATCCTGAAGAGAGAGAAAGGCTTTCCTGACTCTAGCCAGGGGTCATTCATGGATTGAAGATTGTTGGGTCATAGAAGTGATTTTGCCATGCTATCTTAAAGATGACATTTCTTCTAGAAGATGTTACATTCAATTTTCCTAGTTTAATTGCCTTTGAGTTGAAGCCTGAACCAATCGATTAATTTGTAGTTGAGGAGAAATTAAGAGATGCAGAAAGCAGATGTTTGGAGAAATACTTGAAAAATTTTCTTCTGATCATAATCATTTCATCCTTTTATTTTCATATCATTCAATTGCATTAATAATGCACTGGTATGAAGTAATTCTTCACCAGCCTACCTAGTTGTTTCACTTACACAGCACCATGTATTTCATTTGCATTGCATACTATTGTACTTCCTGTCTCCTGGCAATATACACTCCTTTGAATGAAGAGATAATCTCATATAGGTTAGTAATAAAACCAAAATCATTTACCCTAGGGGAATTGTTGCCCTGTCTTCTCTTTGGTTGCCTCTTTTGTACTTCATTATTGTCATCGTGGATGCAATGCTTTTGAAGAGGACAAAAAGGATTACAAAAGAAGTGGTTTCTAGTTGGATGTGAGTTTTCTGACTATGAATAAAATCAGTCTCCATTGTGCCTTCAGTAGTCACTAGTAACATCACTAGTAATTTGGAAATCTTTACTCAATTAATTAATCAAAACTTATTACTCTCTTACTTCATGCTGCCACTTTCAGGAATAATAAAAACAGAACTTATGCACAAAGAATCTTTTATCTAGTAACTGATTCTCGGGCCAAAATTAAGGAAAAAAACTGACATGTTGAGGAGAGCCAGCACATGCTGGTTGCATATGTGTCCTTTCAGACAGTGCATCTTACAATCTTACAGTCTAACTACAATGTAACAGAGTTAGATCTCTCCACAGATTCATAATTTCACATTTATAAGATGCTTAACAATATATATAGTAATTAATAAGTACTTAATAGTGGTAGTTATTAAATGACTTATTTAAATTAAAGTGTGACACTCTTCTACCCTCAAATTTAAAAAGTGCCTGTACACCATGGTCTCATACATGCTGTTTTAATACCCAAGGCTCACTTAAAGGTTTTGTAATCTGACTTAAAACAACTCACTACTCTGGATACTTTACATTCTACTTGGTTTCTTTTCTTAAAATTTATTTTTCTCTTATACAATATATGCCAATTGAAGCCTGACCTCTTTTCACTCCTCCCTGTGCACCCCCAACCACTCCTCCCCCAAGAACCACTGCTTCTCCATTTCCCTTCATAAAAGAGCAAGACTCTTTTGTGATGTGGATATCAACTGAACATGGCATAACAAGATGAAATGAGAGTAGGCACAAAACCCTCATATCAAGGCTGGGTGAGGCAACCCAGTGGGAAGGAAAGGGTCACAAGAGCAGGTGAGTCAGAAACACCCTCACTACCACTTTTAGGAGTGCCATAAAAATGCCAAGCTGACAACCCTAACATAGCGTAGAGAATCTAGTGCAGCCCCATGCAAGCTTCTTTATTGCCTCTTCAGTTTCTGTAAGTCCCTATGACCTCTGCTTAGTTGGGTCACTGCACTGTCTTCTCTTGGTATCCTTGACCTCGGACCCCTACAATCCTTCCTTCTCTCATATGGCATTCTCTGAGCTCTGCATAATGTTTTGGTGTAGGTGTCTGCATCTGCTCCTATCAGCTGTGGAAGGAAGCCTCTCTGATGATGACTGGCACTAGACACTGATTTATGAGTATCACAGAATAAAGATGGAAGTTCCCCAGATTTGGGAAATGATCTATGTCGAGACCCAGCTCTACAGTCTACTCTTACAATTTAGTCCAAAGTATTTTTATTTCCATGAAATGTGATAATTCCTGTTTATCATGCAGGATTCAGCTCAAAGTACAGCTCCTTCTAGAAGACTTCTTTGTTTTTCCTCTTTTGAGTTTGTTTTTCCTTTTTCTTTTGAAAAGATTTCTATTCTAGGACATTGCCAAACATTATAATTATGCATTTTCTAGCTGTCTTTCTCACTGGACGTGACTATTTCACCACAAGGGAGCCAATATCCTTCCCATTACAGTACCTAATATTGGTGTACATAGTATGAAGTAATGAATATATCCTTCTTCTGAATAGAAAAAATTTAAAATCTTACTTAAAAAAATTATATGTAAGGACAAATACCTTTTTAGGAAAAATAAAAATTATAAGGCTAAGCCTTTTCTTCATCTTTCACTTTCTCTCTCCCTTATTCCCTTTCTTTCTGCCTCTCCCTTCCCTCACTCTCTGAAAGAAACTTTGCCCTCATATATTTTTCTCATACAAAAGTGCTTGCCTATATTAACTTTCAAGCTTCACTGGAAGTATTAAAATAATTTCTAAGCTTCTTCCCAAGTGTTCACAATGAATCTCCTACAGGCCATATTCTTGGGCATATGGTGAATAATGTAACAGTTCACAATTATAGATCAATATTAATTTACTTCCTGCTATTGCACTATTTTAGAGATTTTTTTAGGATAAAATTGAGAGAGTTCCTGCTCCAAACGACACATGGTGCAACTCGGAAGCATTTGTAGCCATATGTGTTGGGATGTTTTGACTGAAAGCCATCAAAACCAATTTGATATAGTCAGAGTTTAAGAGAGAGCATTTAACAAAATAAGCAAAGATTGTCTTACTGAGGTTAAAACTAGACTATAATTGGGAATAGAAAAGAGGATCGATGAATCTAGAAAGGTTTTATGACTCTCTTCCTATGGTTTTCCTACTTTGCATTTATTGACAGCTTTTGCTCTTCCTTAAGACAGGTACCTATAATCTGTTGATATCTGTGGCAGAAAAATGTACCCACTCTTACTACTTTTGATTGTATACCACAGGGAAATCCTTTACTGTACTTCTGATTTGCTGGCATTCCACATCTTTATTGTTCAAATAAGCCACCTCCCTGCTTTGCCCCTCCTCCTCATTTTATTGTCAAATTCCTCCAAAAGCTCTGCTTGGTCCAGCTTCTCAGGTATGTACCTTTGAGGGAAAGAGCTGTAGAAAGAGATGAGTTGCATTGTAAAGGGTAAGTTTGATAAGGTTACTCTGTGTTTTACTGCTCTCCATAATGTTGGTCATCATATTAAGACACTGGGCTGACAATCCAACAACTATTAGTAATATATGATCAATAACATGATAGACAAATTCTGCCCATCCTAATTCTGCTTTTGAGATAGAAGGCATGGAGATATTGTTAATAGTAACTCCACAGAGGAGGTCAACATTTGATTTAATTCTTTAAGAGAAATGAAGTGTAACAATGTCTGAGTATAAAATGCATTAAAACACAAACTAAGTAAAACTTCATACTATGGAAGCAAAGAACTAATTACTTAGGATTTTGAAGAATTCCTTAGAGGAAATGCATCCTATAACTATCACAAATGTGACTGAAAAATAGTGCTACCTATTATAAGATAAGTAGGCGAGAGATTATTGTATACCTGGGAGACCGTATCGTTTTTGTTCTTCTGCCTACATCTGTTGCAGAAAGTGTTAAAACCCATTACTAGCCATGCTTTTGATTTGAAATGATCCATGAGCCATAGGAAAATAGTAGAAGAGAGCTCATTGGTGCTATGACCATTCTGGGGTATTAAAGTACCATTGATATTTATAACTACCAATGTATAAAAATAACAAATCCTAATGAAATGGTGTGAGTGCTGAGAGCTGGCCTCGTCAACCTTTTGTTTCATGAAATACATAGGCCACTTTACCTTTCTGCTTACATCAGGCTATCCAAGGCTCGGACACAAAATTATTCCTCTGCTGTTTGGCAAACCTTCCATGCCCCAAATGGCCTCGGGTGAAACAGTACTGTTTTTTCATCTTGTAAGTCTGAAAGCTTAGGAAGTAAATGGTGAGAAGATTTTGAAAGCATTTTAAGGTAGTCTAGTTATGCAACTTGGATTTATTAAAAACACTGCTCTTACATGCAGACCATCGTGGTGCACTCGGAGATAAGGAAGAAGCTTAGCATTTCATTAATGTACAAATAAAACCTTCACGTTGCCTATGCATCTAGAAACTATTTTTCAATATTTAATTTATTTATTTTGTGTGTGTGTGTGTGTGTGTGTGTGTGTGTGTGTGTGTGTGTGTGTGTGTGTATCTACGCACTCATATGTGGGTGGCCACAGAGACCAGAGGCATTAGATCCTCCTGTACATAGAGTTCTTTAAACTGAACTAGGATCCTTTGCAAGAGTAGTACTCACTCATGACTGTGGGACAATCTTCTTAGCCCTCTGTATTTTATCCAAGCACATATAAGTTTAAGTTTTAGAAAACATCATTAGAATAGTAACCATGATATCCTTTGGTTTTTTTTTTTTTTTTTTGAGGCATTTATTAATGTGGGCTTTACATAGAGCTGTTTTTCTGGCACAAAAACCTGTCAAGGACGAACACTAAGGGATTGTGGATAATATTCTTGTTCAGATAGAGAAAGAGACATGTGTGGATTTAGTGACATAAAGACAGCATATACAGGAATATATTAGTGTTTATAAAATTCATAAACTACAAACTAAGTACGTGGTACCATGAAAATGTAGTACTAAAATGATTAAGATCTCAACAGCCACATGAGCAAAACCTACAGACACACAGTTAACTGGAGTGGATATGTTGCTCATTTACAAAGGTGTACTGGTTCACAGTAGACAGCAAATGAAAGGCAAACTGAAAACACCCATACCTTAATTCCCTCTGTTGCCTAGATAGCCTCTCTGTTTCCTTTTAAAGAAGACAGAGTCTTATGCAGGCCTGGCTGCTCTGCACTTGAGGGGGCTACTTTGGCAGGATCTAACAAGCGTCTTCAAAAATGCACACCCTTTGACTCTGGCAGTTCCAGTTCTGGGAACCTTTCTCTTGAGGAAATCCTAATTCTGAGTAACAAACACAATAAAGCTTTCTACACAAAGAGGAGCACAGAAGCACCTCTTTTAACAGTGAAAAAATGGAAATAATGTAAATTCCTGAAACTGCGGGATGGATGAGTAAATTACAGTAAGTCTCCTTAAGTGCTAACAGTTATTGAGTACCCAGTCTCTGCCAGGCACTCTCCTAGCTACTTCTGCTATCTCAAAGCATTTAGTTTTTGTGATACTTTGCACTGTCCCAACTTTGCAGATCAGAAAAGTAAGCCTTAGAGAGGACGATAATAGCTTACTTAGGGTCACCCAGGCAGTGCATAGCAAGGCAAGGTGTCAAGTTTAGGTGGCTTTAGAATGAGGACAAGTTTACTGGTGTCTGAGGACAAGTTTACAAAGCAAACTAGATATCTTAAAATGCTTGTGGACATATTAAAATGTTCAATATTATGTAAGATAATGATTAAAAGATGCTTTAAGATAAATATCTGAAGATAGATTTCACATGTTTTAGTTGTGCCAACCTTTCTTTTCTTTTGACTTAACATCACTTTCCTCCTTCCCGCAGCTTCTTTCCTGCTATTTTTCCTGAAGACTGACTCCTTACTCCTTTTTGGGCCCTTTTGGTCTTCTTGCTTTCCTCTATATCATGGAAATTATAAATGACCTCTCAATCCTTTGCTTATATTGTCTCCTGTCTTCAGTTTTCTATAGATGTTTTTAAAGCCAACAACATTCTACATCCTCCCAAACTAATTTTGCTGCAACTTTTGCTGCTGGTCAGTTCTGTGATACCCACTTTTCTGTAGAAGGCCTCACAGTTCACCTCTGTATCTCACACCCAACATCCTCTTGGCTTTGGTTTTTGTATGTTTGTGTTCTCTCAGTTGGCCTGATAACTCTATGAGATGATATTTATTTAATATATGTCCTATGAAAAGTCTTCAGAAAATTGATCAACTGAAACAAATTTTAAGTGCAATAACAAAGCACTTTTAAAGGTTTTATTTTATTTTATTTATTTTATGTAGATTAGTAGGGATTTAGTTCAAATCCTAAGAATCACACACACACACACACACACACACACACACACACACACACACACACACACACA
>OU015742.1:39163134-39207749 GCA_907169655.1 Acomys percivali
ACACACACACACACACACACACACACACACACACACACACACACACAAAATCAGACCTTTTTTTCCCTATATTAAAATATTACAATTCATTTTTAAAAATTTTTTATTAATTTATTCTTGTTACATCTCAATGGTTATCCCATCCCTTGCATCCTCCCATTCTTCCCTCCCTCCCATTTTCCCCTTATTCCCCTCCCCTATGACTATTCCTGAGGGGGATTTCCTCCCCCTGTATATGCTCATAGGATATCTAGTCTCTTGGTAACCTGCTATTCTTCCTCTGAGAGATCCTGGTGACATAATTGAACACATTGTTGGGCCAATGCTGATGAAAATGAGACCCAGAGAAATGTAATTGTTACCTCAAATCCTGTATTAGTAGAATGGTGACTACAATTCAGAATGGCGTTTGCCAGGAAAGGTCTGCAGTGGACTGGGTGACAGTGACTGTTCACATTTAGGTGACACATCCAATTCCCTTGGTCTCCACCACACCCCTCTCTAGATTTTTATTTTTCTAGATCAAAACAGAGACCTCATAACCAAATCCTTCCAGCTGCACAGAAGTCCTGGAATAGCCTTGCCCCCAATCCCAGAAGAGACAGAGAAAAATCTACCAAGTCTCTCTCTTTTCTCTGGTCTCCTAAACCTGTCCTGATTTTCTGTTCCTCCAGGCAGAGACTGCCCTGTGACTCTAGGAAGAGTCAATCTCTGTCAGATTTGAGATTCGAGAGCTTTAGGTTTTATTAGAAAGAGCTGACTGTAGCACATCAAGTCCCTTGACATGTAACCACAGGGCTAATTGAGAGCCTTTGAACCTAAAAGTTGAAACTTGTTTTAATGTTTAAAATTACATTAATCTTCATTATGCATCCTACTCCCCACCCTAGTCAATAATTGCCAGTCCAGATCCTGCTATGTACAGTAGAAAAACTAAATAAGAACCTTTCCTCCATCATTCGACTGAAGAAATACACTCACAAGAAGCATAGTTCCCAAATGATGTTTATTATAGTAACATATGGCAGAAAATTAAAACAGCCTGTGTCAGTCACTAGGTGAGTGGGCCAGCAGCCCCTCACTGATAACGCCTCCTGGTGGTCTTCCATGGCCAAGCTGCAACTCCTGGTACCTCATGTTACCTCCAACGCAGGACAGTATGCTCTGAGGACTGATTGACTATATTTTTCATGCTTCCTAGAAGCGTGCTAATGGAACCTTGCATGATGATGCAGAAGGCAGCTTGCATTGCAACACATTGTGATCTGGCTAGAATTAAATAAGCTTAAATAACAAATGCTCAGATCGTGGTTACTAATTAAGAGTGATGCCAGAATGCCTGTAAGTTTTACATATGTTCCTCATTTGGCTGAAATTTTAACAATGAGTAATGCAACACAGAGCTGGTCACCTGACTTTCAAGCAGATGACATCTTGCTTAGCTAGAGACTAAGATACCAGTGAAAACCTTGGGAGCGTGAGTGAGTCAAACTGTACCTTAAATACCACTGCTTTAACCCTGCGTTAGTCTGTGTGGGTGGTGGTGGTTATGGGGTGTGTGTATGTGTGCGTGTGTACGTGTGTGTGTGTGTGTGTGTGTGTGTGTGTGTGTGTTGCCTTGCATGAGTTCAGAACAGATGCTAACCCAAATGCAAGGATGGGCTAGATAATCTTTCATCTAGTAGCAGCCAAATGTACACTTGAGTGTCTTACAAATATTTTGCACTCAGAACACAAAGGAATCCAAAATAAAATCTATATAGTATATGGCCACTGATTCTCTGGTAATTTTCTTCGGAGGTATTCCTTATGTCAGACTCTTTATGTGAGCAAAAATATTCTACAACTTCAAGGCACAACAATTCTTGTCTAGCCAAAGTTCTTAGCTGAGTAGATGCAGTCCCTTCACTGGTTTTCCAATTTGCTTCCCCTTCTGTATTGCTATTTGTTATTTCTGTTTTTCTTTGTCCTAAACTAGGTCTATTTTATAGTCTCCCTGAATTCTGCTTTTTGAAGGTTTCTGATCTCAGACACATAAGAAAGCTCTTGTATTTCATCTGGAGACCTTGTTCTAGGATCTACATCAGCACACAGTTGACAATGGGGACACCATGCAGCTTCATGAGGCTTTCTCCCCTTCTACCCTCCTGAGTTTGCTATTGGGACCTTATTGTACCCCTAATGCTAAGAGACAGTGCCAGTTACAATGAATCTTTTTACTTTGTTTAAAGTAAACAAAACATCGGTCTTGCTGCTTCCCACTGCATCACCTGGCTGTTTACATAGGATCTTTGTTTCTTACTCTAGTTTTGTGGAAACAAACATAGACCTCTACATGAATGTAATTGTGCCCTAATTTTGGATTCCTCTTATCTCACAACAGATGACTTTATCATAGTCTCAATTAGTCTTTTAGAAAATGTAAACAATAACTTGTCATGTATAAAGCTATTGTGAAGATTATGAAAATAGTGTATATACTGCATTTAGCACAAAGCCTAGTGAAGTCAGTCAAAGTTAGTACTTACTAACACTTTTCTTTTTCTCTATTTATCTTCCTAATGCTCTGTGGTATGAGTCAACTATATTTGGTGGTAGAGAACACAGAGGAAAGTCAGTATACTGTTGAAGATCTTAAAATTTCTTTAAGGCTAATCAAGTGTGGCATGGTTTTAATTATCTCAACATTTGGGTTTTGGTAAAAATATAAAAATATACCATCAATTGGATAGTTTAAGTCTCATTTTGGATAAAAAAAAGCCTACACACACACACACACACACACACACACACACACACACACACAAGTGAAAATCCAAAGAATCCCTCTACATTGTCAAAACAGGACATCATGCGAAAAATTTTAAAATGTAGTCACTGTTACGTGGTGAACTTGAGAATTCTAAGACAAATCCAGGGACTCTGGGCTCTGAATAGTAGGTTAGACTGCAGTGAAAGTCCTACAGAGGAATGTCCCCCTGTGCTGCAACCAAAGATCCACTGAGGACAGCTTTAACTACAGAGAAAATACACTGAGGACTTAAGTAGGGGATTGTGCTGTGGTAGTGGAGTGAGTTTTAATTTTAGCTTGTGGAGCTGAGCTCTGTAACATAGCACCCTTGTCACCAGCAGGCCCAGGCTTTGTCATGGTGGCTCTACTTCTTTGTAACCCTAGTGGTTTGGCATCAGAGTCTTGCCTTTCATTATATTAAATATTTACCAACAACCTATTGGCCATATGTCACTGCAGTGTGTGCAGTGACAGACAGCCTTGCTACTTGGTACATTTGCAAGTGAATTCTGCAGGTCCTGCAGATCTCTGCAGTCTCATAGATCTTTGTTAATAATCAAGCCTTTTGTTCTTTTGTCTTTTTGCTTGATAAACTGGTGTCCCTATCAAGGGTAGGGTTCTAAGGGAGTGAAGACATTCATTTGTTCCCCTTCTTATATTCTTTCTCCCTGGGGTATCATGAATGAGATTAGCATCCTCTACTCAAGGCAGCATTTGCTTTAACCAGCAAACAGGAGCCAAAGCCTATTCCTTTAAATTGAAATTATTCTGAAGTTTGAATTCTGCTTACATTGCTTATTTGCCAATAGGTTTTGGTTAATTTTATGCTGTTTTAAGGGAAACTCACCTGAAATCATAAACTTTGGATTTATTTTGTTGGGTTTTCACATTGAAAGCAATTTCCCAGAAAGAGTAAAGCTGAACATGACACTGAGAACTGCTTGAGAAATATTTTGAAATAAATTACATAATTGATCAGAATTAATTAAACCAGTGAGAAATCATATGTCTTATCTTATAATAAGCATAGCTCTCAGCTCAGAAGTTCTGCTGGAAGGATATCCTATGCACTTCTTTCATAGGAGATCTAAAATAAAAAGGTATTGTTTCTGCTTAGTATTGATTCACAAATCTATTAAAACTTGTAGTGCCAAAATAAGTTATACCTTGACTCTTACAAAATACAAACACATTTTCCCAAAGAAACCTAAGTAAATAAGACTACCCCAGTTAATTGTTTCATCAGTTATAACCATGAACTTTTATTCTCTCACTCTCTTTACAATATATATAATTCTATGATTTTACAAAAAATAGACCTGTTTTGAATTACTGTTAATGTTGATGTATGATTTCTTAAATACCATGGTTTGCAATAGTCCACAATTGATACTGTTAAACACATATTGTCAAGAACATTATTATTTTTAATAGCTGAGTAGTATTCCATAGTGTATATGTACCACAGTTTCTTTATCCATTCTTCTACTGAGGGACATTTAGGCTGTTTCCATGATCTGGCTATTATGAATAAGGCTGCTATGAACATGGTTGAGCAAATGTTCTTGTTGTGTGCTGGAGCATCTTCTCGGTATATTCCAAGGAGTGGAATAGCTGGGTCTTGAGGAAGCCCTATTCCCAGTTTTCTGAGATAGCACCAGATAGATTTCCAAAGTGGCTGTACTAGTTTGCATTCCCACCAGCAATGAAGGAGTGTTCCTCTATCTCCACATCCTCGCCAGCATGTGGTTCGCTTGAATTTTTGATCTTAGCCATTCTGATGGGTGTAAGATGGAATCTCAGAGTTGTTTTGATTTGCATTTCCTGAAATTTGTGGATAAATGGATTGAGCTAGAAATGATCATAATGAGTGAGTTAACCCAGAAGCAGAAAGACTCAAATGATATATACTCACTTATATCTGCATACTAGCCCAAGGGGCATGTCCCACGAAAACCTTCACTTACCAGGAAACTGGGACAGAAGGGAGGACACCCTATTGGGACTCTAGATCAGAGAACCATGGGAGAATAGCAAAGTAGAAGGATCCAGTGGGTCCTAGAAACCTACAAGTAGAACATTATGATAGGCAGATTTGGGCCAAGGGGTCCCACTCAAACTAAGGCACCAGCCAAGGACAATACAGGCGGTAAACTTTAAACCCCTACCCAGATCTAGCCAATGGTCAGAACAGTCTCCACACTTGAGTGGAGAGTGGGATATGACTTTCTCACGTACTCTGGTGCCACACATTTGACCATGTCCCCTGGAGGGGGAGACCTGGTGGCACTTAGAGGAAGGACAGCAGGTCACCGAGAAGAGACTTGATACCCTATGAGCATATACAGGGGGAGGTGATCCCCCTCAGGAACAGTCATAGGAGAGGGGAATAAGGGGAAAATGGGAGGGAGGGAAGAATGGGAAGATACAAGGGATGGGATAACCATTGAGATGTAACAAGAATAAATTAATTAAAAAAAAAACAGAAAAAAAGAACATTATTATTTCAGAGTTTCAGTCCATGTCAAATTTGAATATCAATTTACTGAGAATCCAAGAGAGTTAAGTACAGATTACATTTTATCCATGACAGAATATCCATTTTGTTCAAAGTCCTCTACCAGATAAATTGATAGATTTATGAAGAGTTAGATAGATAACACTAGATTTAAAACTAAATATTCTGTGTTACTAAGAAATTATTTCAAAATGTAAATATTCTCACAGTGCAAGTGATAATGAGTATTATGATCAGGAAAAATGATGAGTCATAGCCAGTCATATTAGTTAATGTTATAATGAATCAATTATATGGTGTACCTAACAAAAGGTGTTGTTATTGTCTACCAGCCTAGAACACTCAAAATTAGTGAACTACACATTTTTCAATGTTAATAAAACCGTATATTCTGCGTATCATGTGTGGCATTTTATGCTGTAATTAGACTCATCTTAAATAGTGTTTAAATGATGAAGAAATGAATCTTCCAATTTTTTGCAAGTATAATCTTAGTGCATAGGTTGAAGCACTAAGTATGAAAGCCTCTAGTCTTGGTTTTATTACCTAACTTTATGTTTTTGTCTCTTCTCTGTGTGTCTGATCAAGGTTACGAAGTTATTCAGGTTCTGGCCATATCACCTTGAATGTGCCTGATCTTGGCTGATCTCAGAAGCTAAGCAGGGTCAGTCCTGGTTAGTACTTGGGTGGGAGACTGCCTGGGAATACCAGGTTCTGTAGGCTCAAAATAAAAGTTATTCAATATGAATCATTTTAAAACATCTATTTAAGAATGATTAGTAATAGTCATAGCTGAAATTTGTGCTGTTTATTGTGTGTGAGATACTTTTTAAGCATTCCTCATGTATTTACTCATAGACATCTATATAAATACTGCTATTATTCTATTCTCTGTTTGAGGAACATAGGTCCAAGTTTAACCAATTATGTACTACTTTAGGCACATGTAAGGAAAATTCAGAATTTCAGGATGCCATGGGTATATTTCATTGGTTTATCATTTTGGCTAATTCAACAGTATTTTGCCAGATCTTTCTATGCATTGAAAACAATGAACCACAGTGGGTAACATTAGGTACATGATCTGTGATCATAAGAGACTTTTGTCAAGTGAGAGAGGAAATGCTAGAATGGGGTGCTAAGGAGCATCATATAAGAGTACATGACCTTATCTGCTTCACTTAGTTCAAGCTGTGTGTGTGTGTGTGTGTGTGTGTGTGTGTGTGTGTGTGTGTGTTAATGGTGTGGGAAAACCTTGGAGAAAATCTCGACTAATAGCTCAGTCAGTAATGAGCTTTCTGTATAGCCATGAGCACCTGACTTTGATCCCAGAACCACATAACAAACTAAGAATACTAGGAATCAGTGGCAAGTGCTTGTAATCCCAGTCTGGAGAGATAAGAATAAACTAGTATCTTGGGCTATGTGACCAACCAGGATGGTCTTGTCAGTGAGTTCCAGTGGAAAAGCTTGTCACCAAACACATGATGGATGGCTTTGGAGTAAGAGCATCTGAGGTTGCCCTCTGGCCGTTGCATGCATATGAGCACTCATTCACACAAACACTCGCCCTTCTCCAACATGTAAGGATTTGGTAGAAGAGGATGCAATATAAAGTGTCTCATGATTGGCAGGTAATATTGGAAATGTATGTCTGCAGTAGTTAAAGTATCTATTTTGGTTACAGCCCATTGGGTGACTAAGAATGAAGGGAGTGATTAAAAGAAGAGATAAACCTTGGGGACCTAGAGAGGTATATAAAAGATCAGATCTTTATTTTAAGCTATGTGGAGGAATTTGGAGTACAATTGAAGAGCCATTGTTTCCATGCCCTTGTCATTTTTGTTATTAACTAAAGTATGGTGTTTCAGGATCCATCTCAGTGTAGCTTTCTAATAGTTTCTAGAAATTAACAAAAGTTTCCAATGATGCTGAGTTTATGAATTTGTTCTTGCTGCCATCCCAGAAATGGTCCTTCATTGCATTCTTGATTTGTAGATGAAAACCCTAGGGTCGACTGGAGGGTAAGTACCATTTCTTCCACTGAGGTCATAGCTAAGAACATGACACTTCTCCCCAGACAATAGTTCTCTAGTTTTTGCATTCCAGTCTTGGCCAGGGGGCAAGCTCTAGCCATGGAAAATGGAAACTGCCAGATCAGACGTCATTTTGGTGTCTGTTCTCAGCAAACTCAGCCTTTTAGTTTCTTTGTCCTCACAATGTTCTTTTGTTCCTAAATACAAAACCTTTCTTCCCATCTTGGATAAGCAATCGCCATCAGTTGAGCTTAGGACTTCACTAACCTGGGCTTGTTGGTTAATACTTCTGGTTGGGGGCTTGGGGAGGATATCTGGTTTACTCTTAGGGAAAAGTTTAACCTCTGGTTATGCTCTCCTACTTGAGTAGTAGAATTTGAGTGAGTTTAAAGATATCTAGCTTCAAAACATCAAGGTCTATGAACAGGACTGAATGAAAGATAATGTCCATGTTTCAAGTGCTATTCATTCTTCAATGAATGAGAAGGTGATGATGTGGAATATTTGTTACTAAATGTTGTAAAATAAAATCCACTTACAGTTACATAGATAAAGAAATTAAAGCTTAGATGTTCATCAATTTATGTATAGACACACAGCTAAGAAATAGTGGTCATCATGCAGTAAATATCGAACCCCTACCAAGATCTAGCCAATGGACAAGGCATTCTCCACAGATGAGTGGAGACTGGGGTCTGACTTTCACATGAACTCTGGTGCCCCCTATTTGACCACATCCCCTGGATGTGGAGGCCCGGTGACACTCAGGGGAAGGATAGCAGGCTACCAAGGAGAGACTTGATACCCTATGAGCATATACAGGGGGAGGAGGTCCCCCTCAGTCACAGTCATAGGGGAGGGGAGTAAGGGGAAATGGGAGGGAGGGAGGAATGGAACGATAGAACGGATGGGATAACCATTGAGATGTAATATGAATGAATTAATAAAAAAATAAGAAATAGTGGTCAGGCTTTGAACATTTGTCCTAATGACTCAATGTCCTGTGTTTTAGCCCTAGTTCTGGGTGGATGCTAGAATACAATTATTATCTTTTAGGAATGATATGCTATTTTTAGTTATGATCATTATGGTGTTATGGAAGGCAACATAGACTTGAGCCAGGCTCTGTAGCCAGAATGTCTTGAATTTGAAGCCTAGCCTTACTATTTATATGCAGTGTGATAGCAGGATAGTTTCTTGACTTCTTAACTGCAATTTCATACCTGTACACTGCTAATCATGTTATTTTCTAGCAAAGATTGCATTGCATCCATGGTTTTCATATTTAAGGTTAATAGACTCACTTGGAAGCTCTGTTAAAACAGACTCCCTCACCTCATTCATGGGCTTTTTATTCTAAGGTAAAAGAAGGAGCCTGAATCTTTGCATTTTTTATAAGTCATGAGGTGATGCATATGCTATTGGTCCATGGACTCTGTTTAGAAAAACTCTGAATTAGATAACATGAACATACCTTGTAATCACTCAACTTGTTCATAATAAACCTGCAAGGCAGAGGCTAATATTTCCCTTTTATGACTCTTTAAACTGGGACTCAAATAACATAAAATAATTTACCTAAGGAAAAACACATAGTCACTGAAGACTGAGAACTTGCATCCTGAAAAATTCATATTTTTTCTCTTTGCTTATTTCTTCTGTCTCCCTTTTCAAAGTATTATGTCCAGTCTCTGAGGAATGACACTAACCCCACAAGCAGGGGCTGCTGTGCTCTGAATGCAGCCTGAATCCCACACATTTCTAGTACTACAGGAAGACAGCGGATCTAGACTTCATCCTTTTGAGTCCAGTCCTGGGCAAGGGGCTGCTCTCCTTTGTATAAGCCAGGCAGAACTCACTTCAACAGCCTGGGCACACCCAGAGTAGCTCTGGGATTTTCCGGGATCTGGTCGGCTTGCTTTCTTGCCTTTTCATAACACTCACTCTTTGAGGATGTACACGCAGCTCTCTCTTTGCATTATTTAAGAGATGGTTTCCAGTAAGGGAAACCGTTGAATTCTAAGTCTCTCTGTGATGCTGGCTGTAGGATTTTCTAACTTAAAAACAAAAAAAAAAATTTTTTTCTCCTCCACTCGTTTATTTGCTGAAATGCCAGTAAATGGTACCAGCATTTTCCACACAGCAAAAGCACTACTGTGAAACTGTGAGAAATCATTCTCCAAAGGGATCAGATTCCTTGCCCAGCATCTCCTGCAGAAAAATACAAGCGCTAAGCTGGCATTGCAAAGTTGCCTTAGTAATTGAAGATTAATTGATGTTTGGATTCCTTCAATATCTGTCAGAGTGGTGAATAAAAACCCATCTCTATTCTCAGAGTGAATATTGTCTTGAAAGGGCAGAATCCACCTTCATGTATTTCCTATAGACTCTTAAAGAGGAACTCTTTCTGAATCCTGCACTGGACTGGTAGCCAGTTCAATTTATTGGGATAATAATTATGCTGGCATGCGTCTATCCTCCTTTATACAGACTGTCTGCAGGACTATTCACTTTCATCGTCAAACTTTCAGAATCCCAAAGGGTGCTTCTTATTGCTTTAGACATTGTGAACCTCTTCTGGGCTTTCCTGTGGCTTAGAAGGCTAGCTGCAGAGTTTTTCATGATCTTCAGATGCCCTCTATCTTTCTATTGAGAGATAAGGTAAAATAGATAAAGTCTTCTAAAATCTCAGAGGCATACAGAACATTGCATTTTAAAGTGTTTTTTTATTATTATTTTAAGGATTCATTGATAATGAGACAGATTAACTCCTGACAACACTAAGCCTACCTCAAAGAGGATGATGAGCATCAAAGAACCTCCTTATGGAGATGGCTTCAAATGTGGCAAACAAGCCATTGGGGAAAATGTCCTCATTTCTACTACAGACATAATTCTGACTAAAAAACATCAAGCTTAGATGGAGGCAGAGTCAATGGCCAAACTCTGCCAAGACAGGATAAGCAGGACCTCAATAGTTCCTACTTCACAAATATGTCTGTCTGGTATATTGGGCCAGAAGGTTCAAGATAATACTCCAACATTATAGAGAGTTTTGGGTGACTTCTCAGGTAGCAAACTATCTCCATCATTTTCTCACTCGGGAAGCTGCTAACCTGCACCTCCTTGTATACTTAGGTAATTAATTTTATTCTTTCTCAAGTCTTTGATGGGGTTGAAGACAAGATAGTTTAGTCTTACAAGCTTAGTTGTTTAGGGGGTAAGATGTTTTTAGCTACAGATAGGTGTTTTAAGTTGATAATGATGAGATATGATAGATACTGATTTACGTTCAGAATTTTAGAACACCTAGATAGGAAAGGCTGCCAAATACAAATAGCCAAAACAATAATAATATACATTTATATAATTCCTGATTGTTTCATGATTCTTCTTGCTGTGTATAGTTTATTGTATAATATGAGTAATAATATGAATGTAAATGTAAAAAATAAAAAGAATTTAATAAAAAAACAGCACTGTTGGAATGTAAGACCAACACCCTTTCCAAGATGTTCTCTCAATATTTGGCTGGAACTTCACTGCTGTAATATTCCTTTGTCTGGTTAACTTATCCCCAAAGTGTAAAAGACATTTAACCCGGAGAATTAGTTTAAATAACTCAGGACTACCTGTTCTTTTTACATAGGGGAACCCATCTTCTTGTAGAAGGTATTAATTTAGTAAGAAAAGCTGCATTCCTAGAAGAAAAAGTTAACAGCTTTCGAGGACTATAGATGACTACACAGATGTTGCTAATTATGTTGTTTAATAGAAAGAAGTTTGTTTCATGGCAGGTGTAAGCTAAAGCCTTCAAAATCAACTTTCTCAATTATGAGGATGTTGTGTTAGTGTTTATCTGCTTTAATACTTTGCTTTGTTTCTCAATGTGATCAGAACTAGAGTGTGGAAGAGAATTATTTATTGGTTTCTTTAAATTCCTAATGACTAGAAACAAAGTAGGCCTTTGCATTTAGAGTGCATAATGATAGTCAATATGAAAAAGTCACATGAAATTCATTCAGTATCGATGATTGTTTATCAGGAAATTTGTGCCCACCATTTTACCAAAGAGTAAAGCCAAGAAAATTTTCCTCTGGCTTAGGATCCAGTAGAGGAGGGGTTAATGACCTATAAGCCTCAGGAAGACTAAGATGCTCTGGACAGGAAAGTTATCAGGACCCAGGAAGCCTCCCTCTGTTGGATTCTGTGGCTGTGAGCTGCAGGAGACTGACATGTGCATGGAATCTTCTAGCCCACCCCCTTTCTGCTCTATTAAGCCTCTATAGCTCTGTGACAAGTGACACAGCCTTATTCCTGTGGAAAGACTGAGACCATTGAGTTGTTCTTAAGAAGGAACACTTTTGCTTCTCTAAAATTCCTGTCTGTGTTCTTTATTTCCACAATGCCTCCATCAGTTACCTTCTAATGGCAGAAACCATGGGAATTTTCTGGATCTGGTTGGCCTCTTAATGTTGTCTTTCCATGTCCATAGATGTAGGCATCACTTTGTACCATGATGCTTGCTATAGCAATGGAGGTTTGCACAAGTGTGAAGGAAAGTTAAATAAAAAAAGTAAACCAAATATGTTATGAAAGAAATCACAAAACCTGAGATCTATACACACCCCACATTCTTTTAGACAACCAGCAGTCAAGGTTTCCACTCTATAACTTTCTTTATCCCAGTGTGTAATATTCTTATGTTCCTTTTTATAGCATGGCAAGGAAGATGTGGGACTCAGCATTCTCAGCTCTGCAGTTTGGCTTCCAATCCTGGCTCTGTGCCCGCGTTCATGGGCTTTGGATGTTCATCCTCTTTCAATGAGAACTTACTAGCACTGGTCTCAGACTGGCTGGCTGGAGAAAATATGATAATCTATGTGAGTGCTTAGTCTGGTGCCTGGTTTAGAGTAAGGATTCAAATGCTAAATTTTATTATCAATCATGTTAGTGATTGATATGGTAGTGAATGATGCATTGCCATTTATTCAACATGTATTTAACACATCTTCACTAAGTACATCCTGAATGATGGTTTAGTGCCTGGAACCCTTACTATACAGTGGGTTTCCCTTGCTTTCTAAGGAACCCCAGTTTCTAGATCTGAGACCCCTTTTTCCCATAAAGGATCTATACGCTGAGAGTCTGGAGGTAGACTTAGGCAGAGTGGTATGTATGTAACTAGAAGCTATCTAAATAGATTATATTCAGCTGTCTGATTTTCACCTCGGATACCTTAGCTTGAGAAACTCATTTCCATATGTTCTTGAACCCCTTGAGAATATACATCTTATAACCATGTTTTAAAATATAACTCAAGACCAATCATCTGGAAGTCACAAAAGTGAAACTTCCTTGATAAACCTTGCTGTTAGATATTAACACTACCAGTTTCCATCTACTCTCTTCATCATAATTTCAATAACTGCAGCTAACTTTTGCCCAAGAACTTAAACTCAAAAGAATAATTTATTTAGTTTTTAGAAACTTCCTCAACATCATTTGAATCTGTTTAATTTTTGAAAAATAATGCTTTAAGAGTCCTAAACTCCTTATTTTAAAAGCTTTACTTTTGCTTTAGTCAGACATTAAAAATATTATGTAATAATTTTCACCCAATCAAACTACCCGTCTCAACCCATAGTCCCCACCCACACAATTTTTGTAAGCATAACTTTGCCCTCCTATCTTCAGACATTCCTATCCCTCTTTCAAATGCTGGAAATAACTTCAGTTTGAGTTGACCAATATGTAGGTATAATTCAACAATAGAATGAAATATTTAAAAATCCAATTGTATGGTCAGACCTTTGTCTATCTTTTTCTACTTGTGTTATTTTGGGAAAAAATCTTTAATTTATGTCAGTCAAGGTGTCTACAAGAAACCATCAATACTAGGACACATATAGTAAATTATCGTGAAGATTAAATGAAATAATCCACAGACGTTCACTCAGCCTCGAGCTGCGTATCGCTAGCACTGAATAACAGCAAGAAACCAAGGTGTGAGCATTCTTGCCTTTTGGCCCTTGCATTCCTTTATGGGGCTTGTTAAGCTGTTTCTGAGCACAGGCCTTTTACTCTGTGCTGGGAAAAGCTCATGAACATACTACAGTTGGTGTAAACTGGTGGATGTTCTAAATGGAGACAAGTTCAACAGTAGCAGAGTTGAAATATTCCTCCTGATCTTTTCTGAGCATTTCCTAGGTCTTAGCAAATTGGCTAGAGTGGCACAAACCTTAAGGAGATGCATTTTGGAGGAAATGAGCAGAAGAACTATTTTGACGTGAAAAACCTATTTCTACCGGTAGGTAATGGGTGGCCATTTGGGTTCATTTGACAGAAGTTTTAGTTTCAGACAGCCTCTATTTAGGAGTTGGAGTGGTAAATCAGCAGCTTCAGAAGAAATTCTCAAGCTGTGATAAGAAAACACATTTGCTTGGGCAGGGAAGGGGTTTGCTAGAGCATTTCTCATTCAAATACTCGACATCTGAAGTGTCCCCAGATCAGGAAGAGGGCTAACATGTTGTCTCAGAAGAAAGTACCACACTCTGAAATTTTCTTTCATATGTAAAATTATTAATCATATTGTACAAATTTGCCTTTAACATGTGTGTAAGGCATATATGAAAAAGTGAATTTTATGTTTAAATTTGAATCCATACCTGGTTATGCATATGAAATATACCTAATCCAAAATAAAACATAATCTGAGACACCTTCGCCTTTAGGTATTTTGGTATTTGACTTATCAAACAATTAATGACTTTTAAACACTGTTTTGAAAGTAGTAAGGATTTTCTATGTTTCAACGAAGTTGCAGTCCCCTGTAATACTTTTTTTTTTTTTTTTTGGTTTATTGGACGTTTGAGGGGTCAATTTATCTTACAGAATACATTTATTGAGCACCGATTCCATATAAAAGACCTGTTCTTCAATATGTACCTTGTTATACGAATAGGTAGATAAAATTATTACTATTTATTGTGCTAAGTGTCATGGAATTTCATTCACAGATGTACCTGAAAGAGAGAAACAATGCCAAAGAAAACAAAGGTGTTTATTTGATTGTTTGCCACACCGGATTGATTGCCTTTGGCAACAGCATCTCTCCAGTGTGTGATTAAATAAAGGCTTCATTATAGCAAAGACAAACCTCCATTCCTTGAGGCATGTTTGTGTGATGGAATTTAGTTGAACTTCAGGACCCATATTTTGTTCTTGTCTACTATTAACCTTTATACCTAACAGGAAGGTGTATGTTTGGGGAAAATAGGAAAAAAATCAAGGAGAATGCTTGTGCTAACAAATCTTACATAATTCTTTTTTTTTCCTAGAGCATTTGTTTTAAGTGAGATTTAACCTATAGTCTGTTTTCAAGTAATATTAACATAATCACTGAAAAATTCATCAAACGGTTTTCCCCATGCTAAATAAGTATGAGTTGATTATTTTCCCTTATTTCAAATATATTCAGCTCATTGACCTAAAATCTACTAATGAGCTGTTTTGATATGGCTGATATCTGAATTTGAATTCTACTGAAAGAGATACTCCAAGCAGTCAGATATGAAGATTGAGGGGAATGGGACTAGGAAGAGCAAGCTGAGGTGGTGTCTAAGCCTCTAGAGAGAGAGGGGAAAGTGTTCCCAGTCATCCATGTGTAGTGAGGAGGCCAGCTGTCAGGCCTGGCACCTTTGATTGACCGTACTCATTAGATATTCACCCTGAATTTTTAGTTTCCATATTGTGCTTGATAGATTTCTGTTGCCTCAGAGCAAACATCTACAGATGGAAGACAGAATGCTTAGAGATGGAGGTGGGTCTCCATTCTCTTGAGATTGCCACTACAGTTGCAACTAAACCACAGGTGGGCTGTGCAGTGGGAAAAGTGGAACACTGACATCTTCTGGAGTCCATATGGTCTTTCTTCTCTAGACACCACATGTATAGTCTTTTTCTACGTAGGCACAAAACCAAACTTGGTCATTTAAAGACTCATCTTCATCGGCTTTGCATAAACATTCCTATATTCTCAGAAGTGGATATGAAGGTTCAAAGAAAAGAATTGCTGTTAAAATGAATTTCTAGAAGCATGAATAATTCAATATGTCTCCATCAAGGGACATTTATATCACCTCAGCTTCTCTAAAAAAAGGACTGGAGAAAGAATAAGTGTTTGTCCATGCTGGAGAAGTAGGAAGTGTATTTTTATAACTGATGCAATGGCCACAAAAGGAACTTTGAGGCCATCTTCAGAATGAGATAGCACACAAGTGACACTGACTCCCTTTCTCTAGAGGATAAAAGTTTGGGAGCACAGACAACCCCCATTGTGGCTGACTTTCACTTCATTTCTTTTCCCCAGTGAGCACATCTGTACACCAGAGTACTGACTATAGATTTGAAGAAAAGATAGCCTCCATGCCCCCTCCAATGTAGCCAGATCTCCTGCCGTGAAAAGTGGATGGCAGACAAGGTTTAATGCTAGCTACCCTCTGATGTCAGAGGGGATCAGGGCTTGGCCTACCTGAAGGCAGGAGCAAAGTTTTCTCTTTATGCTTTCATTGACATAAAAGTCTGGGTTGTGTGAAGTTCTTTTTGCAAATGGTTTCAAAGACTGGAAAGCCTAGAAAAAAATGTCCCATAGCAAATGATCACAATTTTGACTTAGCAGAAATCTTATGAGTTTCTTTGATAGACTTATGAGAAAAGGGGGTGACTCACAGCCCTGGAGAGTGAGAGCTGAAGGGCTTCCAGACATATGGGTTTTTCAGGCCTATTCTACTTTTATAATACCAGAAATTGTCTGTAGGGAACAGAGGAGAAACCACAGGTGGACCCCCCTACACACAAAAAGTGATGAATAAGCTCAGATTGAGGGATTTCACTTCACAGTTCCTTGAGGTTCACAATCAACAATGATTTTACACTGTGCCCTCCCCTCCCCCTAGGTTAAAACATTTTTATCACACCTTTCCTGGATTAAACTCATAGGAGCTGTGAAAGTTTTCATTGGAGATTAGGAAGAAGATAAAATGCCTGCCTGGAGGAGCAAGACAATAATACAAAATCAGGAAAAGGAGAAAGCATCACTGAGGCACTCTGGTTGGAATAGAAACCTTGTATTATTTGAGCAGGAGGTACTTTACAATTGCACTTGCATTGTAGCAGTTTTTACACCAATTGGAACAAGTTGGTCACTGATGTCTTTATAAGTATTACTATTAACCACCTCTTTGGTTTAACTTTACCCTTCTTTCTGTAGCTTTAATACAGAACTCTTTTTTGGTCAGGGATATCAATATGCCCAGTTTAAAAGACCCCCTTTCACTGATCTATTGGAAAGAGAGGTTTGTTATGTGACACTACTCAAGTCAAATATCTTGCAAAACCCTGGTCAGAGTTGGGAGGCTTCTGAACAAGTAATTATATTCCTAAAAAGGGGGGTAGGTTATAGTTAGATCTGGCCAGCAGATATCCTCCTGATTCCTTCCCAACCTTTCTTTCCTTAAACCCAGCATCATCAGGAACAGCCACAATGTATAATGAGGGCCAAATTAAATACTATGTATCTTGGGGAAGACTCTAGAATGAGCTCCACTGGTGTAATCCTTGAGTAAAAGTAGCCCAGGTTGCTCTTAGGTAGGTACATAATATTTCTATTTATAATAGAGAAAACAAATGAGCAAACAAGCAAAACCAGTGGCAAGGTGCTCTTTAGTTGAACTGCTACAACAAATCCTCTGTTACATCTAACAGAATGGCAACTTAGCCAATGTATTAGGTATCCAAACGTTCCTGTGTCTTTTCCTATACAGCAAGCTCATAAGGAACTAAAGGAGAAGGTATAAGATCACTTCTTTCCTTATTGGTTATGTCTTCATTTAGACGTTTTAGGGTTGGTTTATTCCCTTAGTAAACTTTTGACATTTATTTCCATGATGGCACCAAGCTCACAGGTTTTGGCTGATGGCTCCTTTTGACTTTATAATAGTGCAAAAGCTGTATGTAACCACTAGAAGCTGTACTTTGAATTTTAACCTCTCCTTGGCTATTAAAATGCAGTATGAACTCCCCTGAAGTGCTAGACAGTGACAGGAAGCCAGAGATCCCAGTGCCTGTACCATCACCAGAGCAAATGACTGATACGTCATGGTGTTAGGTAAGATAGATGTGTTAAAAACACCTCAGGCTGACATTTTTCACTTATGCAATTATATGAATTAATCCATAATAAGTTAATGAGAATCTTAACCTAAAACAAATAAAGGGATATTGTGGTAATATGCCACTATAAGAGGTGAAATCCAAATTAGTTTATTGGCCCATAATATCTTCCCTAAGAAAAATTTGAAGGAAGTTGTAAATTCTAACTCTTTTAGTGTAAAGGTCGTGAGGGCTCTGTGGACTGACTAAGCTATAAGCTGTAGAGACTTCCTTCTGTGTGGTCTATCCACCCTCTCACTACTACTACTCTCTAATCTCATGAAACATCTCAATTTCATACCAATGGGTTAATTAGAAAGAATGACTCCTGAAATCACATTTCACAGGAAAGAAAGGACTCAGAATATACCTTGATCTGTTTCTTGATATGACAGTTCAGAGGCAAATAACAAAACTCAATATAAAACAGAAGAAGCACTCTAAATACAGGTGTTACAGGAAAGCTGGGATAAAATTAGTGCTACCATCATCATAGACAAAATCTATCATAGTTATTATTACATCTCAAGCTAATATTTAGTGCTTACTATACATCAAGCACATGGGCCATGTCAGTTAATTCATAACACGCTTTTCATTAGTTCTCTCTCATCTTTGGAGTACAACAAGGTGCCAAGATGTTAATGATTTTCCCAAGTTGACGTTTTAAGACAAATCACCTTATCATCCTCTGTAACACTGGCATAGTGTTTTTGTTTGTTTGTTTGTTTTGTTTGTATTTTTAGAGATAATTCTGTGTTTTCATGTTAAGATTTAGTGTATACTGGACACAGTGGACAGATCAAATCTTACCAGTGAATTTAAAGCTTTACCAGATAAACATTCAATATGCTCATTAAACCCCTACTCATTGTCCTTTTTGTGCATAGATGCTCACCAGGCCTGAATCCCTAACAGGGAGAGAACGCAGAGGCTCTGTAGTCCTTACTGTCCTATTTACTATCTGCTCTCATCTGCGAGCCTTCAGCCATGTGTAGAACTCCTTTATGGGATGGACATTAGCTTTCCACCAGATGGGATATAGGAAAATCTCAAGTGCCGTGAAGATCTGAGGGTGCAAAGGGAGGGAAATATAATCACAAGGAAGGAAATGAGGGATTTCCAGAATCATCTAGGGCTTCCTCTTCTTATATGGATGCACTCAAGGGTAACTAGTCAAATGAGAGAAGTGGTCCCCGGTATGGCTAGTTTTCTATCTTGGCTGAAATGGTCCTGTCAGTTTTTGAAATACTGGAAAATAATCTACCTTTCTACAAAGCAAGACTATCTTCTGAAAATCCATAGAGCACTTCAGGAGATACAGCAATGTCTGGAGAGAACACTATTAATTTTTATGTTAAAATGATTTAATACTGCCACTAGGATTGGGAGTCATGTGTTGATGAAGTGTTCACTTTAAGCCCCTCTATTAAGTAACACATAGGGAAGCTCTTATCCATTAAATTAAAAACAAATCACCTTATTCATTTACTCTATACCTTGCCACACAGCACATGCTGATGGAAAAGCCATTTGTGATGCAATGTCCGCTATATCAAGGTAAACTGGGGAGCCAGAATGTGCAAATAACTACAGTAACTTACTTTAGACTTTGTAATCATAACAAAATTTTTGTGGTACTTTCGGCCCATAAAAATCAAGGAATTCTGGCAGAAGTGGGGACAGCTAAACAGGTCCTTGACAAAAGAGGATTTTCGAGTATTCGTCAAAAGCAATGCTGTGATGTGTTTCACGTGTGACTTCACAGCTTTCACGTGTGAATGCTGGAGGAAAGCAGGTAGAAAAGGGGGCCTCTGGTAGCCTGGGGGTGTTGTGAGATCCATGTAATGTGTGGGCACGTGAAGGAGATGAGACTAGGAGCACAAGTGGAGAATTTATTTTGAGCATTCTCAAATTCCCTCCCGACTCTGCTCCTTTCCCACAGCTGCCTAAATCTTTTATGACCACGACGTTTAGGCTTTCGTAATTTCAGGAAACTAAATGAAGGCAATTTATCACAGCCAATCCACAACTGACAAGCCTCCTTAAAGTTATTTGTTTTTTAACATCTCTGTCTTGTGCTCTTACTGGAATAGCTGACAGCTTAACCATGCACTGGTTCACTTTACAAAACATCTCCACAGCACCGGAAAGGGCTGGTGTGCTGCATGAAAGACAGAACCTAAAACGCTGAGAGTTTTGAAAAATGTACCCATTGTTTTTCCCAAGTACTTGGCATTGCTTTTCTTCTTCCCAGAGATCTAAGACCCTGTCAGTTTTGAACTGTCTAGTGTTCACTAGTTGTTGAGCTTTTTTTAGAATGGAAATTTTTATTAAATTCATCCCGGTGTAGCTGAAAAAGGAGCTGAATGGTGAATGGTTCCACATGAGAAAAATGAGAAGAAATTCACCTTAGACTTCAGAGGAAGCATAGACACCTTTAGGTAAGAGGGACTTATTGTTAAAGAGACCACAAGAAAACCTGTAGAGCAGGCTTGGGAGCAGAGCATATCTTCCCATTTAACATTCTTTATGTCTCTATCCTTCTTCTTCCACCATCTTGCCTCTTGGCAACACACACACACACTCACACACACACACACACACACACACACACACACACGCAAGCATGCACACACACAACCCTTCTATACACAGACAGGGAATCAGCTCAACAAAATATCGTCGATATATTAATAGCAGCTTCAGCAGTGGAATTTCATAGAAAAATCCAGTTTCAGCATTGCATAAATTTCCATTCTTCAAACTTACTAATTTTTATGTAAAATACAATTGCTGTTAGTGAAAAATGTTTCAAAAATATTTGGCACTCTTCTGCGTCTTCTTAACTTCAATGGAGTAAGTATGTTTGGTCTTTCTAGTTCAATCACTACCTGATGACTGCTTTGGATCACATTCTCAGACTGTGAGTTTCTTTATCTTTTTCCTCCTTCTCATTGTCTCTGATGGGATAGTGTTCTGGGAGCCCCAAACTCTACCCATCCTTCATCCTCAAATGCATCCTAAACTCCCAGCCTCAACTGCTATTTGCTGCCCCCTGCTGGCATCTGATGACAACATCTTTTTGCTTTAGCTGCAGTGGGGTGGGTTGCCTTCTTTGTATTAGTTCTACATAGGGAAAAAAAACTGGGTTCTTACATGTATGGAGAAAAGTCTTGTTAATTTTCAGTAAATCCCAAAGTAACTCATTAAAGGTGTGATTTACAAGGTC
The DNA here is from genome assembly GCA_907169655.1 of Acomys percivali. Lineage (NCBI taxonomy): Eukaryota > Metazoa > Chordata > Mammalia > Rodentia > Muridae > Acomys > Acomys percivali. The sequence goes on from OU015742.1 coordinate 39,183,924, forward strand.
TTAAATACAGTTAATGATTATGTGAACTAACGAATTCCTAAAAACACATGAAACGTATTTACCCCACTAACCCCATCTCCTCCTAGGTGGGAATTCCTACTCTGGACTAGTGAAAGACTCATGGGTCCTTCACATTGGCTTTACATGGAATGTGAACTTGCTATGACCGCTCTAATTTTCTTTATTGCTTTTCTGTTCCTTTTTTCTTCATGCTCAAGCATAGAAATGTCAACCAGAGGACTTAGTCATATAAAAGCTTAGCTGAATGAATCTGAGCCTATTGAGGCTAAAGGTATTTTTATTGGCATTTTTGCATGCCTCTAACATTCATCTTGGAAGACTGGTACATTTGTTCTAAAATTATTGAATACCAGTAACCAGTAAGATGGTGTTAGATTATATGCTTGCATCTCTCACTTTAATTTTGATTACTAATATAAAGAAGTAGATGGCGCAGAGCTCTGAAATCTAGACAAAAAGATGCAGCATTTTGTACAAAGGTATAACTTAGATATTATCCTGTAAGGTAGAATCAGAAACTTCTTATTTAACTGATATTTTCAGAGGCTCATATCTATAACTTCAGTTGGTCCTTCTTAACTGCTGTGAGAAAACAGTGTAACAAAGACAATTTAAGAGAGTAGGCGGCTTCCAGATGGAGAAGATCCACTCTGGTGGGAAAGGCCTGACTTCAGGTGGTGAAGACACAGTGATAGAGGTAGCAGGCAAGCTGGCCACATCGCATTCACATCCATAAAGCAATGCCAACTGGAAATGGGGCCCCATCTGTAAAGCCTCACTGCCTGTCCCCAGGAGTCCACTTCTTTAATTGAGGTTACACCTCCTAAAGGATCTATAACCTTCCCAAACAGTCCCATCAGTGATGGAACACATGTGGGGAGCATGTCACCTTTAAGCCACATCAACTGGTTACTACTTCTGTTTCTGATTCATCTATTCCATAGGCCTTTCTATTCTCCGTTCTAACTTCCGCAGTATAAACTTATTATTCTACCACTTCCTGTTCTTGCTAACCTTCTGAATTGGGAAACCAATATCTGTGGGTCTTTTACAATATACTAAATTTTACAATATACTATACAATACTTTTACAATATACTATACAATATACTAAAAAAATGTTTAATATCTAGATACCTTCTAGCCCATTGTGTAATCTGCTCTTTCATGTCAGAAAGCACATGGATTTGGCGAGAATTCTCTCCATCCACCCATCCCCTATACTTCCACAACACCTACTTTGTGGCTAAGTTTAAGAGGGATGAGATTACCAAAAAATCTCATCTTTAAGTGAGTAGAGGGCTTTCCAGGAATCAATGGACAACCAGTTTTGAATTTCTATATACAGTATAATCTGCCTTTGTGTGTGAATGGATTTATGACTTTATTATCTTGTAGCTCGGGGAACAAATATTTAGAGACAATTTCCCATTATTATGAACATGATATTCAGTATGGATATTTAAAAGGATGGGCATAGCCAAGAGGTAAACATCATAGGCATTAGTGGCCACAGAATAACTGGTGTTAGAGGTCAAGTGCATAGTACAGAGACTTAGTATCTTCACTACAGAACTTATAGGGCCAGAACTTAGTTCAGGAGCTTCCAGGAAAGGCTGCTGAGTTTGCAGATTTTGACTGAGGGCTCTGCCTTCCTGTTACAGTATTTTGTATCCGTTCAGCCTACAAAGCAAACAACTGACACAGAGAGACTAAAACGTACTTTAAAGCTGCCAGCACTTCGGCGTGCAGAGTCTGAACTGATTCTAATCTACTTGTAAACTAAATACTCTAAACCTTATAACATACATATATTCCAAATACTTGCCACTATGACCCCTGGGCCAGTCCGTGTCCAGTTCCCACCATCCTTCTCCAGCCATCCAAAACTTCTCCTCTCTTTCCAACTGTCAAACTTTTCTCCACTCCTCCAGGAAGTCCCCCCTTCCACTTCCTGTCCTTCTGCCCATCTGATTGGCTAAACAAGGCTTTATTGAAGGTTGATACATTCACTTAGCATTCCTCCACACCTTCCTGTTAGTTGAGAGATGTCCATTGCCTTCATATTTTAGAGACTGATTTTTAACAGGAACTTGTGTGCCCTCTTCTCTGAGAGTGCATGACGTACCGTTTTTTCTTTACTATGCCAAGAAGGCTCAGATCTTTCCATTCTCTCTGTGTGGATAGTTGTTCTGTCTAGAAATTAGAGATGCATTTGCTCTAGTCACCTAAAAATAGACACATTTCCCAAGAAATATAACCCAGTGGATTTATGACTATAGTATTTACTCAGCTTCTAAAACAGAGAAAAGAAGAGGAGGAACTTGGATTCAAAATCAGATGAGCTTGTCTGTGAATTGTGCTAGACCATCTTTGGTTGTGCTCTGCTTCTTGATGGCCCTTGGAAGTTCTATAAACCTCTTTTCTTCACATTCAATAGAAGATAAAAAGAAACTGAGCTTAAGTGGAATGATGTTAGCAAAAGTAAGTGTGATAAAACAGTGGGCAAAGGCAAGTGTTGGTTGATAGGCCAGACTAGTAACTAATATCTCAAGGCAAGGGCAGGCTAGGATACCCACTGAATAGTCCAGCTGAATGAATGGTTTTCAAATAGAAATTCATTTGAAAATAAGCTGTGTATATGGTTAATTAAAACAAGAGTGAACTGTCTGGTATAAATGTTCTTACTAAAAGTCAGAAAAGGAAAAAGTAGCAAAGGCCAGATTTAGCATCTGTATAATGGGAGAGGGATTGTCTTTATTATTCTAGTATCACACACAGCATGTGGTTTCCCTGGCTCTGACATAATCATTTGATGAGTGAATGCACATCATACCCTAACTTTACCGTGTCCTAGTTTAGGGAAACCTGGGCATGACTACTGGCCATAGTCTTGATTAGTACTTATGCCAGATGTGACACTTTTCTGACTTAGATGACATGGCTTAATGGCATATTTTCAGAAGGCTAGAGTTATGACTCAAAGACCTCAAAGAATCATAGACTTTTACTTATTAGCTTCTGAATAAGTTATTTACTTCTATTAGCACCTATTCCATTTTCTTTAAAGTGAAACATGGTTCACTTTACCTTTAACTCAAAAACAGGCTACAAGGAATATTGATAAATTATTATCCTACTGCCTAGTACATAATTCTATATAAATTAATATTTAGCTATTATTCTGTGTTTCTTAATAGTACAATCATATTCTGTGCTCCTATGCTATTTAGCAAGTGCTAATTGTGTTTATGAGTTGGATGATATGAATGAATCAATCTCAGGGCACAGCCCATGAAACAGATCAACCGAACTCCTGGATCTTGAATACAATGTTTAATAATAAAGTTTATATCTAGATGAGGACCTAACAAAGCCTGGACTTACCATTTAGTGTGGTATCCTTTTACCCTTTTAGAGGAGAGCTAGTGAATAACAGAGTAGATGGATTGCCTTTACTTCTGGTGAGTAGATTAATTGGCTGCAGAACATGTGGCTTTCTATTCTATCCTTTCTCCATCTGTGATGTTCTGGTGAGTGCCATTGGCCTAGCAGTTAGGGCACTGTATATACTACAAATGCCTCCTTACCAGTATCTCAATTACATTAATCTGTGGAAATGTTGTGGAAGGGGCTAGAATTTAATAAAACTGTATTTATAGAACTTACTCCAGTAGTTTATAAATTGGTAGCCTTTGAAGGCTCACCACCATACCTAAAATCTCTAGTCCCCTTAAGCTGTCACTGCTTTACAACCTCCTACCACATATTTCTGTAGAGAATTGGCTTCTCTGATTTCTGTGGAGCCAATTGGCTAACATACAGCTAGTGGCTTGCTAAGGGTTTCCAGAGCACAGGTGCTCTGGATGTTCATGCTTGTGCCCTTGTTACAAAAGGATACAGATTACAGAAGACCCTGTGTTGGAATCTCACTTCTACTCTGAAGTCTCCAGCTCATGTTATTTCTGACCTGGGCCAGTCCGCAGAATCTCAGTTTGCTCATATGTAAAATGAGGGATATATAGTAGAAGCTCTTCAAAGACCCTTCTAGATTTGCCCACTGGTGCAGCGAACCTCTTATTATCAGAGCTCTGAGCAGAGTTCTACGTCTGATTGATTGTGCTGGCCACTGTCTTCTCGTCCTGTCACAGTCCTCATTTCTTCAGTTTCCCCATGAGTCCCTGTGGTATTTTGGCACAGACTGAGTCATCGGCTGGCTGTGGCATATATCCGGAAATGGACTGCCATTCTCTTTCCTGGCACAGAGGAGGACTGTGACTTTCTATATCCTCAGCTATTGATTAATGGCACCTACTACATAAGAATTAGAATGGCTCTGGTCTCATCTAGCAGCATCTATGAATACAAATCCTCTGCCTCCCTGCAGCCTCCGATGAGCTTCTCTCTGGAAAGGCTTTGGGAACACTTTAGAAAACTCCTCTCACCAATGAAAGGTTCACAACCATTGTTTTCCTCCTCTGACTCATCTTTGAATCAGTAAATTAAATATGTATAACTTGTGAAGATTTCATTTTTATTAAAGCAAGGTGCTTTGTTGAGAAAATTCAAGGTTCAAAAATGAGCCAGCTCTTTCTTCCACTCTTCCCAGTGATTTACTTTTTTTTCCAGGAGGGCTTTCTGAGAGCTGCTGTCTCTCTCTGTGCTTATGTCTCTCCTCTGTGACAGGGTTCTAACACTTGGACTGTCATCTACTCTCCTGAGGGTCTGCCAACACTTGAGGATACAGAGGCTGTCTGTGAAGTAAGTGATGGCTGCTTGTCTTTTGGGATCAGGGAAGCATCATTGGTCATAATGGTGATTGTACCATGTTCTAGAACAGTCTTTTCTGATGATCTTCTCGTCTAAATTGTTCTCATTTTGCCCTTCCTTCGCATCTGCCACATTATCAAACCTGCATCTTACCTTTCCTTTCCCCAAGCAGCTCAGTGTATCATCATTCAAATACAGCCTCTTCCTTACATTGCTACTTTTCACCTGATATATATATCTATATCTTTAATTGGGTACTATACTAGATTGTGTGTGTGTATATGTGTGTGTAAGTGTGAACTGATGTATTATTTTTGTCCTCCTTACTAGATTGGAAACTTTACTATTTTAATAGTTTTAAGATATATGTTCATTAATTTTGAGTGTGTGTGTGTGTGTCTGTGTGTGTGTGTGTGTGTGTGTGTGTGTGTGAAAAAGTACACATACCTATGGAAGCCAAAGGTGTGAGGTTTTCCTGAGCTTGAGTGACACGTGGCTGTAGGTCTCCTGGCATGGGTGCTGGAAACTGAACTCAGGCCCTTTAACAAAATAGTATGTATTCCTAATCTCTGAACCATCTCTTTAGTCTAAGAGGTTTCTTGACCACAAAAGAAAATTTAATTTTAAATAATAAGTATATACTTATCAATATATTGTATGATTACGGAAGAAATACTTTTTAAAATTTTTTTAATTTATTCTTGTTACATATCAGTGGTTATCCCATCCCTTGTATCCTCCCATTCTTCCCTCCCTCCCATTTTCCCTTTACTCCCTTCCCCTATGACTGTGACTGAAGGGGATTTCCTCCCCCTTTATATGATCATAGGGTATCAAGTCTCTTCTTGGTAGCCTGCTATCCTTCCTCTGAGTGCCACCAGGTCTCCCCATCCAGGGGTCATGGTCAAATATGAGGCACCAGAGTTCATGTGAAAGTCATATCCCACTCTCCACTCAACTGTGAAGAATGTCCTGTCCATTGGCTAGATCTGGGTAGGGGTTTGAAGTTGACGGCCTGTATTGTCCTTGGCTAGTGCCATAGTTTGAGCGGGACAATATACTTTGCATAAGCTGTAGGTGCTACCAAAACTCTTGGTTGAAAACTGAGTCATATGAAATCATGCAAATGTTATTTACTAAATAACTGAAGTAGATGGGTCCACACAGGTTTGAGGTGGGGATTTAGAACACATTCTTAATTCTTGTAACATGTGTATCCTACAAGTGTACATTTAGTGATAATAACATGTCAGGTACCATCCTAGCTTTGTGATTTGCAAATAAAATGTCCAGGCTTTCTGGGATTGAAGGACAGGTACTCTATTTTTGAGTAAATAATCAACATTTAGAGCCATTTTCTTTGCGATAATTCTCCTTTTATTTATTTATTTATTTATTTTTGCATCTTTTTTATTAATTTATTCATATTGCATCTCAATTGTTAGCCCATCCCTTGTATCCTCCCTTTCTTTCCTCCCTCCCGCTTCCCCCTCTACTCCCTTCACCTATGTCTGTGACTGAGGGGGACCTCCTCCCCCTGTATATGCTCCTAGGGTATCGAGTCTCTTCTTGGTGACTTACTATCTTTCCTCTGAGTGTCACCAGGCTTCCCCATCCAAGGGACATGGTCCAATATGGGGCACCTCTCCTTTTAATTTTTTTAAATGAAAACTCCTGAGCTATTTTGTCTTCCCTGATGTAATAAGGGGGTTTGCTTTATGAAAAGTTTCTTTATTTCCTGATAACAGGCATCCTCCCTTTCATTATGTCAGTTTTACTTTCAGGGCAGGGGTGCCTGTTAAACTCACAATAAGTATGAATGACAGCTCTTCATACAATAACTTCAATCTTTCTCCTTCACATCTCATTTCTAATAAGAAATATTCCGTAATAACTGATTTTTCCTTACTTCTTTCCATCAGACTTTGTTACTTCATTTACAAAGCCCTTTTCCCACCATATTCAATTCCTAACCAACTTGACACATTTCATTTACTCATCATACACATTGTGGTGGTTTCAGTTGAAAATGTCCCACATACGACCATAGATAGTGGCACTATTAGGAGGCATGGCCTTGCTGGAGTAGATGTGGCTTTGTTGTAGGAAGTGTATCACTGCGGGTGGACTTTGAGGTTTTAGATGCTCAATCCAAGTCCAATGGTTTCACAGTCTCCTCCTTATTTGCTCAGATCCAGATGTAGAATGCTCAGCTATCTCTCCAGCACCTTGTCTGACTGCATACTTCCCCCCATTATGAGAATGGACTACATCTCTGAACTATAGGCCAGCCCTAATTAAATGGTCATAATGTCTTTTCACAGCAATAGAAACCTTACTTAAGACACAAATGTTATCTTTTTCCCAGAGTTACTTATTTATACATTAGAATGCAGGAACACACAAAACAACATCAAATAAGAACCTTATATGTCTCCCCTCATGAAGCTTATTTTCTGTCGTAAAGTCCAAATACACGTTGAGCAAAAGAAGTGCATTGTGTGAATTAAATTCCATGGCAAACAGAGCTAAGGATATTGACTCAGTGGCAGAGCACTTGCCTAGCTTTAGGAAGACCCCATGTTCAATCTCCAGTACTGCCAAAACCAAACCAAACAATAACCACTTAAAGAAATGGAGGCAAAGTAAGGATGTGAGGATGAAGAGGGCATTAAGTAGCCAAAGGCTGCAAATTTAAATGGGTAATACAGGAAAATTATCTTTTCTAAAAGTATTTGAAAGAAAAGGCAAGGGAACAAATCCTTGGAGCTTTGGTGGAAGAGGAGTCAGAAAGTGAGCAAGCTCTCTGAGGTGATAATTAACAAGAAGGAACAAAAGTTAAGGCACATAGGCCAGGTACCAGGTGTGACAGGAATACTGGGCTTATAGGCCAAGTACAAGGAACAACCACTGGGGTATTGTGAAGGAAAGAAAGACATGACCTAACATCTTAACAGGATTATTCTGGCTGCTTCATCCCCTACACTAAAAAGCAGAGAAGGGAAGTCATTTAGAAGACCATGTGGTAATTTGAATGGGTAACAATGGTGGCTTAGTTGGTAGTAGCAGCAATTCTGGAAGTATGGGGTGTCATCAATTTAAAAAGTGTCACTAGAAGGATTTACTGAAAAAATGTGAGTTGAGAGGGAAGAAACATGTGTAAAAATAACAGCAAGACTTTTAGCCTAAGTGGTGTTGGCACCCATCTTTAATCCCAGCATTTGGGAGGCAGAGGCAAGCAGATCTCTATGAATTTGAGACCTGCTTGACCTATAAATCAAGTCTAGGATAGCTAGGGCTACACAGAGAAACCCTATCTGGAAAACAAAACAAAACAAAACGAAACAAAAGCTGCATGGCATAATGAAATAATCAAGCAAGTTAATGTAGATAAAGCAAGGATATATAGTTTCTAAAAAGCAAACATTCTGACGTCAAGGGTCTGGAGTAATGAGAGGAACCAGAAACCTGGGGCAGCTTATGTGGGCTAATACAATCCAGATCACAGCATCCAGCAAGCAATCTAGCAAGTGTGTGTCAAAGAAGGAAGCAATTTTCAAATGCTGCAAAGAAAAATGTGGACTACTGCAATGTTCCTTGAACAGAATCCAGGTGCTTTCAACCTGAATCCGCATTGTTAAAATATAGCTTTTATCTGGGCATGGTGACCCATGCCTTTAATCCCAGTACTCAGAGAGGCAGAGGCAAGCAGATCTCTATGAGTTTGAGGCCAGCCTACTCTACTAAGGGAATCCATGACAGCCAAGAGTATACAGAGAAACCCTGTCTCTAAAAACCAGAGCAAACCGAACTAAACCAACAACAACAACCAAACCAAACTAACCCAAACCAAAATAACAATAACCAAACCCCAAAACATAGCTTTTATTGTGTTCTACTGAAAACAGCTTCCACTTGCTTTGAGGATCATATGCTAAATGCCCAAATGCCAGGGTTTGCCATTAAAGCTATTATCAAGTGGTTTCTCTTGAGACTTTCCATTAATGGGTAACTGGTCTCTTGGGTAACCAGTTCCTGACTTACTATGCATTTCTCATTTTTCATGTTCTGTTATACAGTATTCCTTTCTGAGGATGTCAATTTTCTTCCACTCTGAAATGAAGACCCTCACATGAGATACTTTCCTTTATCTCACATCCCAGGCATTACTCTTCTGTCACTCACAGTGACACTTGCACTGTTTCATGTGCTTTCAACAGTCACCCGGGCAAATGTCTCAGTCTATTTGTGAGACCACCAGAAGTTTCTTTAAAGTAAGGGCCATGTTTAAAAGCCTGTCACTTTTGTTGCCCACTGTAAAGCTAACTCTTCAATACTGAACATTTAGTAATCCTCCAGGGACATTTTTAATCACAAGGGATGAGAATGGAAAAGTGGTATTAGATGTTTGATTTATATAAACATATTTTGTTCTTTATTTCACATCAGTGGAGATATTTCTTTATATGAAAATCTTCCAGAAAAACCTCAGTAAATATCACAGGTAAAAATAGAGTTGCTATCATTGAAGTTGAGGGCAGGAGACGTGGGATCTGCCTTTTTTCTCTCCTTTTGTCTTATTCTCTTCTACCATTACCCTATAGCAGCCTCAGTAGTAATCACATGAAACCTATTTTTACAGATGAGGAGTTGATAGAGCTATCTATCTAGAAGCAGATAAAAAGCCTTAAATTCCCAAACACTGCACTTTGCTGACATCACAGGAGATGAGCACATAAATTAATTAATTAATGACTAAACCAGAAGAGGAAGTAGAAGACAACTGAGAATTCTTTCATCAGTCAGAATGGCCTGGTACTCCCATTACATTGATGACGAAGGGTAAGAATTTATCATCTAACTTCAAGGTTAAGAGCTAGACATGGGGGTTATCTTTTTTATCCCTTGTCAACTTGACACAAGCTAGAGTCATCTGACAGTAGGAAATGCCTTCATAAGATCCAGTAGTAAGGCATTTTTTTTTTAAATCAGTATTTGAAATGGAATGGCCTAGCCCATGGTGGGCAGTACTATCCCTGGGTTAGTGGTCCTAGGTTCTATAAGAAAGCAGGCTGGGCCAGGCCAGTTGGAGCACATCTTTAATCCCAGCACTCAGGAGGCAGAGGCAGGTGGATTTGCTGTGAGTTCAAGGCCAGCCTGGTTTACAAAGCGAGTCAAGGACAGCCAAGGCTACACAGAGAAACCCTGTCTCAAGAGGAACAAGCCAGTAAGTATCATCCCTTCATGACATCTGCATCAACTCCTACCTCCAGGATAGTATCCTGTTTGAGTTCCTATCCTGACTTCCTTCAATGGTGAAGAGTGCTGGGGAAGTGTAAGCCAAATACATGCTTTCTTCCCTAAGTTTCTTTTGGCATGCGGCTTCATCACGGAAATAGTAACCCTAACTAAGAAAAGTTGGTACCAGGAGTGAGTGTGATATTGCTGTGACAGACATGGTCAGGATGTTTTGGGGAGGATGCAGGACTTTGGAACTTTGTGCAAGAAAAGCCATTGAGTATTAAGTGCTTGTTGAGCTGTCCTTTAGGAGCTTAGAAGACAAGAATATTGAGGGCAATGAAGAAGGTGGAGGCCTCTACTGTGAAGTGTCGATCATGAACAAGAAATGAATGGTTATGGCAACCATGATATGTTTGTACATCAGCTTGACAAGGAGTCAATTTGTCTTGTTTAGTTTTTGTCATCTTGACACAAGCAAGAGTCATCTGAAAGGAGAGAACTCAATTGAGAAAATGTTTCCATAAGATCCAGGTGTAAGGCACTTGCTTAATTAGTGGTTGGTGGGGCCTAGTCCATCATGGATGGTTCTATTCCTGCCCCTGGTGGTCATGGGTTCTACAAGTAAGCAGGCTGAACAAGCCATGAGGAGCAAGCCAGTAAGCAGCACTCCTCCATAGCCTCTGCCCTGTTTGAGTTCCTGTTCTGAACTCTTTCAGTGATGAACAGTGCTATGGAAGTCAAGCTGAGTAAACCCCTTCCCTCCCCAAGTTTCTTTTGGCATGGTGTTTTATCACAGCAATAGTAACCCCAACTGAGACTGGATTCAAAAGAAGTTCATGAGTGGTAGCGATTATATTCATTTGGTCATAGAAGACTCTGCTACAATAACAACAGCATCCAGCCAAGACATGATAACCCAGGCCTGTAATCTCTGCACTCAGGAGGCTGAAACAAGAGGATCTCCATAAGTTCAATGCCAGCCTTAGCTACAAAAAACAAACCTAAAAACAGACCAAGAAAATAAGTAAAAATATAGCTAAACAAACGCTCTCTATTGCAAGAATATTTTTTCATAAACTCAGAACAAAACAAAAAAACCTATGAGTTGGAGTCATAAGAAAATATCTACCACATCTCATTTTAAAATTTCTCTTCACACAGCTCTCTCAGCTTGCAGATTTCTTTCTTTCTTTCTTTCTTTCTTTCTTTCTTTCTTTCTTTTTTATTTTGATTTTTCCAAGACAAAGTTTCTCTGTGTAGCCTTGGCTGTCCTGGACTCACTTTGTAGACCAGGCTGGCCTTGATCTCACAGCGATCCACCTGCCTCTGCCTCCCAAGTGCTGAGATTAAAGGCTTACACCACCATGCTCGGCCAGTTTGCAGATTTCTATCACTGTCTATGTTCAGTGGCAGTCAGTTAGTGTTGAATGGATTTACACTATTAGCATTGCTTTGAGTAGACCTTTACAGAATTTTTATAGTGTGCTGTGTTTCTTTGTAGCCTGGTTTTGACTTTTCTACTAAAATCCAAATGAAATGCCTTTTTGAATGGAATATAAAATACTACCAGACTGGGGGCAGCATAAATTATACTTATAAAGAATTTTAAAGTCCACATTTTGCACATTACAAAAACCGTGAGTGTTCAAATATATGCAAAGAATAATTCTGTTATCTGTGGGATGTTTTCCAGTTTTTCAACTTGTTTTTCAATATCACATCCCATTTAATTGACATAATATAGGAAATCATATATATGTACTTTGTGGATGAAGAATTCAGGGATCACAGAATTTATCCATGCTTAAAAGCTTACTACACATTGGAGAGGAGTTGTTTGTTTATTATATTATTATATATTTTTAGAGTTAGTTATTTAAATATTTTAGATAATCTCTCATACTTTAGCTGCCAGCTGACCTGGAATTCACTTTTCAGCCAGGTTAGCCAACTATTTGTGGCAATCCTCCTTTTGCTTCTTAAATGCTGGAACTGCAGGGGTGAACTAGTATAGTTAGCTTTTATTATATTGTCTTCTATTATAAAGAATCATATTTTTCCCTGCCATGTAGAAATTTCTCAGGCATTAGAACCTTAATATATCCTAGCTAGCATTTATTACTAAACAAATGAAATCCACAAATGGTATTATGGGTAATGTGTTGGAGGTTGGTCTGATGTATTTTGATGCTAATTTCTGCTTGCAGTCTTTCAATGTGCCCCAAATATTGCGATGTAACTTTGTCTAAAAACTTATTCCTATTTGACCAATAAAAAAACCAATGCACCTTGGCAGGCAAATGGGATAGGCATTGTTAAGGTTTGCAGGCTTCTGAAGAGTGGGAGGATCTTGGGAGAGAGAGACTGGACAGAGGAGGAAGAAGGAGGAGACTTGTTATGGGATATGAAAAGAGCCAAGTGGGCCCAAAGAAGGAACTCTGAAGTTCCTCCTGGAAAGAGATGGACAAAATGAAAAACCTTATCAAGTATTTTGGGATTATGGATGGGAAGTTGCCCAAATAAAAATTATTAGAAGCAGATGAAATAGGATAAAGACTGCGAGATAATGGAAGATAGCCTTGTCCTAGGTAAAGGCTTGTTCTAAAATACATCAGGTGTCTTGTTTTAGTGATTGTAAAAGCAGGTTAGATAATACCATAATCATAACTATCACCTAATAATAAGTATTTATTAGGTCATACTTTTAAATTAGCCACAACAGTAATGATAGAGAAATGATAAGTAAAATCAAACAATGTGCCTTGTATGACAATATGTGGTTCACAGTCTATATTTAGTTATAGTAAATCTATGTTCCAGGAATTCTGGCAAGTTAGGTGGGCAGTTTTCTTTGCCTAGATTTTAAAGATGAGTTCATTATGTAACATCGTAGGACTTAGAAAGTCACAGGTTGTAAGAGGAGAGGCACAAATCTAGTCTTGGATATCAAGTCTAGAGATCTATCTCATTGTAGAGTACTGAACACATTATGTGGTTCTCATCACATGGCATGATGATATTCTATTAACTCTGTTATTCATATACCAGACTGGCTCATGAGTATGTTTATTCTTAGAAGTCAAATGGCAGGCCCCATGCATGTTGGCTAATGTCTGCAAACTTAGCTAGTGACTCTGTCCTATACTCCAACTGATAAAATACTTGGCTGCAGACAAGTTTGGATACAGAAGGCTGGGTCTGAATGGTCAGTTATTAAATGGCCAGTTGGGAAACTCTGTGAGCTGAAACAGACTTTATTTTACAATGTGGTGAGCCTTCTGGATAATGTTTTATGGCTCTTAGCCAAGATGGTTTTTACATTTCATTAATTTTCTCAAGGAAGATGGGGTGGGAGCAAAGATGCCACAGTGGTCACTATTAATCATTGAGTCTTTGATATGCTATAAAATAAAACAGTGTTGACATGAATGTAATCTCAAATAGCCATTAAACTGAGTAATTGGGAAATCATTTAACACATAACATTATGCATTTATTCAACCCAGATCTTTCCAAGATAGATGCTATAATGACTATTATTTATTATATACTTACTATGTGTTGATCCCATGATAGATAAATTAGTGATTCCATAGAGAAAGTACACCTGGGAAAAATCCCCAAACAAGTGTCTATACTTACATAAATATCAACAGTGTCCTCCCTCTCTCTTTCCTCCTCCTTCTCCCTATTCTCCACTTCTCCTTTCATTCCCTCTATTTCATTCTTATTTTTGTAAAGAGTCTTGTTATGAAATTCAGAATGTCTTTGAAATTATTATGTTTAACCTGTTTTAGCAACTCGAGTGTTGGGATTAAAGTCGTGAGTCAAAACACTTCAAATATCTTTAAATATCATACAATACCTGCACACTTTCAAACCAGAAAAAAATATCTAGTTTTTTTTTTTTTGACAAAAAAAGTGGTAAGTCCCACACCTACCCAAAGAGCTATTTACAAATTTGCAATTGAAACATGCTGGAAAAAGTAATATCAGTTTTCTCCAATGGAGTGGCACTCCCCCAGGCAGACATAATTTCCAGAAGTAGTTGACCAACAAAAAACAGACCCATGATTTTTGTGAATTTTATTCTAACTTTCTGTTTGTTTTGATTTCTGGCAGAGAGAGGGAGGGAGGGAGGGAGAGAGAGACAGAAAAAGAGACAGAGACAGAGAAAGAGAGAGAGACAGAGGAAGAGAGAGAGACAGAGAGAGAGAGAGAGAGAGAGAGAGAGAGAGAGAGAGAGGGAATGAATTGCATAGGAAGGTGTGTGGGATCCTCAAGGAGTGGAAGAAGAGAAAGATATTACCAGAATATACTGTATGACAAATTACAGACTTGTCTCAAACTTGTAGCAACCCTCCTGCTCTTATGTGCTTAAACTGCAGAAATGAACTACTACACCTACCTTATATTATCACATTACTTTTTATGAGGAAAAAGCATACTGCCTCCTTAGCAAGCAGCTTCACCCACTGTGAGAGCCACAGAAGGAAATGCCAAGCAAAAAAAAAAATCTTAGGAAAAGATGCTAGGGTGATGACTCGGTGGATAAATGTACTAAGTGCATGTGCAGAGGACCAGTTCTCCACACCCACACGCTGGTACCCAATTATCTCCAGCTTCACTTCTGAGGCACCTGACACTATTTCAGACCTCTGTAGTCATGAAGCATTTATATGGTGCCCATATACAACTGTAGGTAGAAACCTATATGCATAAAATAAAAATAAAGAAATAAATCATTCTTAAAACCAGGAAAACGGGTAATTAGATGTATGGAAATATTTAGCATAGTATTCATAATAAAACCTATGTTGTAATTATACAGGTGGTTTACTCTAATATTTAATGTAATCAGTAATGGTTAGATAAAATTATTATCTAAACACTGCGAGTGGTAAAACTGAGCCACTGAGTCTATGTGGTCCATGTCTGCATACCTCATAAAAGGGAAGAAAGCCTGAGGGGATTCAGACTTTGTTTGATTGGAAAGTACTCTGAACCTCCCCCACTTTGGTTTACCACAGTGGTCACAGTAAACATCTTTTCTTGTAATAGCTATTTAAATTCCACACATTTAGTGATTCCCAGAATACATTTTAGAAAATTCAACCATCGGGTAGTACAGAGGGAAAAGAAGTCACATTTACTTTTTATATGTTTCATTGTTAATCATCATCTTTTATTGATTAACTTTCTGCCACTTTATATAGCAAGTCCATTAACTAGCACCCTTATTTTATTTTATTTTATTTTATTTTATTTTATTTTATTTTATTTTTTGCAGTGGTTACTTAGGAATATTAAGTACTCCATCTATAGTCTGTACATCTAGGAAGACTCTAATCTGTGTTTGAAACCCCAGAGTGCCTGTCATTTCCCAACCCACCACTCCACAGTTGCTTTTAATTAGTGTATCCTCTTTTCTTCCTGCAGTGATGCTCATCTGTGGACCAAGGGCTTGGATATAACGAGAAGCTGTTAATTCTTATCCAACTCAGAGCACCATTGGGATAATTTACAAAATTTTCTCTCAGTGGTACAAAAATTATTTTACAAAATTAAGATAAAATTAATCATACATAATTTAATTTTGTAGATTATACGATACTAATACACTAAGTTTCCATCTCATTTTAGGACAGGGAATCAACACCTTATTACTACAATTTCTCTCAGGAGAAAGCCATACAAATCATATTTGATTAGTTTTCTACCTTGCTGTTGTCCTGCTTTCTTTATGTGCAAAATGGACAGAAAAGCAGCAGGTTGCTCAGTCTGGTTGGATCGTAGTGGGGAAATCAGTAACAGTTGGAAAACATTTCAAGATATGTTTGTTGAGTATTATAATCTTAATCATATATATATATGTTGAATTATTCCACAAAGTAATTTGTATGTGTTATTGATCAGGCATTGACCTTTCTATTGTTTATTATTTTAATTATGAAGGGAAGTGTAAGTTTTTCTTATTGTCTTTAGATCAACTTTTAAAGCTTTATGACCGGAAACCTTCTTCTTTCCTGGTTTGTTTGATTCCACTCCTCTCCCAAACTTAACAACTCCAAGTCTCATAATTTTTCATTTACATATGTTCTTTTCTTCCTTCTAAAAGATATTTTCTTCAACTGCCATTACCTTCACTGAAGTCTACTTTTAAAAAGGCTTTGAAAATGACTTTCCAGTGAGAGTGTTTGTGGTTCTTTTAATTTTTAATTTTAAAATTTGCACAATAAATTCAATTGTCAATTTTATAGTACTAGAAGATGAAACAAATTAAAATGATAGTATCTCATTTACTGAAGGTAAACAGTATGATAAACATTTTTAATATATTTGCCTTCATAATCACAATTTTGCTGTATATATAAATCAATAGTCCACTCTTGACTTTTAAAGTACACAATGAGTTTAAAGGTTCGTATGTAGTTACTGATTGAGAAAGAATGTATCCACATCTATGTAATCTTAAGTACATTTTATAAAAAAATCAACTCTAAATTATAGACACACAGCACTAATTATTTGAATATCTAAACTATTTAGAAATTTTATCCTTCCCAGCTTAGAACACAAGAGCATTCTTAACATTATTGCAATCAGTCCTTTAAAATCACTTGTGTTCCCCAAGTGAAAATTATACAATTCTTAAGATGTTGAGGATGTATGGGGAGTTATTTTCTAATTCAAAGCCCAGTATCAACTTATTTATATACATAGTTGATCCTGTGATTCAAATGATGACTTTTTGCTAATTTTCCTGCTGAAAATGTTTTTCAGATTGACCTTTAATCTCTCAAAAGTGAGTAGTTCTTTAGAAAATAAAACCTGAGTCCTTGTTTGACATAAGTCCAAACTGTCCTGAATAGTGTCCAGTGCATCCAGACATACTCATAACTGTAACCTGGCTCCTAAATGGACAACTGTGATAATTTATTGTGATAGAAATTTCATGTGAGAAAAAAAAAAACTTAATACAGTCATTTAGGACCTACACCGCTGGAATTTACAACATCTCTGTTGTCATGTTAAACAAAATGTCTTCATTGAAGAAGCTGAAAGTCAACTGTTGCCCTGGGCCTCTCATCCCAGACATCTGTGTAAATACTGGATACATGTCTGTGTTTGGTCACAGATTAACACTCAGAAAAAGGATTACTATCAACATTATGGTAAAAGAAAGACTCCATGTGTATATTCATAAAGTAAATGCATTTAAAAATAAGCATTTTGTTTATTTAAATGGAAGATTTCATGTGAGATGTTCCCAGACTCTTCATATATCTATTTATTCATCAAATGACAATTTTGTTTGTTCCCCAACTTGTTATGAATCTTGTAGTGAGCTTATAGTGAACTTTTGTGTTTGAGACAATTCTGCTATGATTTTTATACTCATTTTTATGTTGTTGCCACAGAGATTATGTTGTATTTTAAACGAGAACGCTGAGAACAGCAATCTCTTTGTCATATAAGTGCATTAGAGCAGTTTTTCTCAAATGTTTTGGTATCAAGATCCTTTTCTACTTTATATTTATAAAATATATTGATGACACCAAAATATTTCTCTTGTGTGGGTCACATATATTGACACTTTCTGTGTTCAAAGTTTAATTTATGTATTTATCAGTTTTAAACTAGTAACAACAACTTCAAATAGATGTAATATCAAAAGAAATTTATTTACAGAAAGAAAAGTGGCACTATTTCAACTGCTCTAATTTTCTTAGTTTCTGGCAGTTGGTTTCCCATATTTGCTGTTCTACTAAACGTTTTTACACGGTATAGTTCTGATAGTATTATAGGAAGATATGTTGTTACACAGAAAAGGAAATAGTTCTTTTAAATATCTTTAAACTATTGAGCACATTCTTACGAAGTACCAAGTATTCATTTGAAATTGTGTCCCTGATACATTGTTTTTCTCTTGTGCTGGGCTGGAATGGGCTATCAGTATTTACATGTGTAATTGAAGACACCCTTCTTTGCTACTGTAACAGAATTATACAAGTGGTAGGTTTTATATGAAAATATACCTCTTTGTTCTTGAGTGAATATACTACTCATGCATAGTTTTGTAATAGCATTCAATCTGTAACATCAACATTTGGAAATGTTGCTTCACCCCGTTCAGGTCTAGCTCTTTTCAGGGTTGACTTGTCCCATTATATAACACAGACAACGGTGCCTATGAATATTACTATTTCTTTCAGCAACAAAAATACATATTTTTGAGTATTAGGAAGATACACTACTCACAGGGAAATAACTTTTTTTCTATAATCTTAAGAGAGATATCTTTAAGTGCCATGAAATAGTATGGTCATTTTTCCATTGAACACACAGCAAAGGCACAAAGCAAGTTTTAGCAAATGACTTACTGTATTCTATCAGATAATGAGAAAAAACTATAAAATACAGAGCATGCACAAAAATCATGAAATTTTATCAATACACTAATGAATGGTAAATGAGTCCTTATAGAAATCAAGATGTAATTTTTTAAAATTCCTAGAGTGTGATGAAAATGAAAACAGGTATACATTTTTCAGTTCTGAACCCATACACATACAAGCAACAAAAATAGACTCAGTGGACTGTATTTATATATTTGTTAACATGCATATTTACATTTATGTGTAACAATAATAATCGATAAAAATAGGTCATGGCTTTCAAGGGAAAAATGAGAAGGGTTGGAAGGAGGGAAGGAAGAAGGGAAAGTGATGTAATTTCATTTCAATTTTAAAATATTTTAAAGCAGGAAACACACACTCATACTGATACGATACAGTGAAAGAAGACCCAAGAGTAAATGTCATAGCTGCTTTGGCTATGGCACTGGTTCTTCTTCAAGTGTGCCCAGGTTCAATTTACATCACCATTTTTGGTCTATTTACCCATCTGTAACTTCAGTTCCAAGGACTCCGACACTTCCTTCTTCCTTCCGTAGAAATACCCAGTACACAGACACATGCAAGCCAAGCAACCATAGATGTAAAATAATTCTATAAAAACTCTCAGTCAAATATTTGCAGTCAAAATTTCAAGGGTGCTTTAAAAAAAAGACGATGAAAAAAAAATCACTCAACATAATCAAATAGACATCATTCTAGGGATGCCAGCATGGTTCAACAAATATATATCAATAAGTAATGTGTCATCTATAATACACCACAGAAGTTGACTCAAGGATAGGGATCATTTAAAAAAAAAACTGGAAGCAACTATGGATGAGCAGCTATCTCTATAGTAAGATGAACAGTCCTTTGCCATATGCTCAAGAACGATAAAGCTGTATCTTATAGTAGATCAATTTTCAGGTTTTTGAGGAAACTGTACTCTGATTTTCATAGGGGTTGTACAGGTTTCACTCCCACCAGTAATAAATCAGTGTTCTCTTTTCCCTTAGTTCTGGACAGCAAGCACTGTCATTTGTCATGCTAATTTTGATCTTTCTGCCTGGATATGATGAAATCACAAGGTAGTTTTAATTTGCATTTCCCTGATGTCTAACATTTTTTAAAGTATTTCTCAGCTATTTGTGTTTCATCTTTTGAGAATTCTCTGCTAAGTTCTACATACCCATTTTTAATTTTGGGAGGGAGGAGAGTGTTGTTTGAGAGAGAGTTTCTTTGTATAACAGCTCTAGCAGTCCTGGAACTCTGCTTGTAGACCAGGATGGCCTCAAACTCACAGAGCTCTTCCTTACCCTGCCTCCCGGTTGCTGGGATTAAAGGCATGCGCCACCACAACTGGTAGTTTTTCACTTCTTTATATATTCTAGATGCTAATCCTCTATCAGATGTATAACTGGTGAAAGTAATGCTTTAATTAATATTTCAAGAATTTCATAGATGTTATTTTGATCACACCCTCCCGCCCCCCAACACCCTTTCCTTTATCCCCTCTCAGTTCCATCCTTGCTTTCTCAGCTCCTCACAGATTTTTGGACTTAATTTTTTTTTTCGAGGGTGGTGGTAAAACCAGGATTACTTTGTGTCATCTTGGCCATCCTGGACTTGGTTTCTAGACCAGGCTGGCCTCAAACTCACAGAGATCCTTCCACTTCTGCCTCCCCAAATGCTGGCATTACAGGCATGCACCACAACACCCAGCTTGGATTTAATTTCTAATAACCAACCAAGTCTAGTTCTGCTGACCCTATGCTCATATATGTGAGGCCGTACACTAGAGTGTGATCGACTGAGCAAAGCCTCTATTCTTAACAAAAAATGTAGTCTCCCTTACCCAGAAACCATCAGTTGTCAGTAGTTCCTCAGAGTGTGGTCTCATCTGCCCTCTTCTCTCTGTGCTAGTCTGCTCACTGGATTGATCATGTCAACATGTTACTGTGAGCTCATGAGTGGCTGTAGTCCTGCCATGTCTAGAAGACATTTTTCACTCTGACATCTTCAACATCTGTCTCTTACAGTCTTTACACCTCCCTTCCGTGGTGGTTTCTGAGCTTTAGACAGTGTGTGTGTGTGCCATATCGATGTCTTGCTTATGGCTGCACTTTTTTTCCACTGACCCGTTTTATCTACACTCTGATCAGTGGTGAACTTCACTGTTAACCAACACTAAGGTTGTTTGACAAAGTCACATGAAAACCTACTGCTTCATAAGCTTCATATAAAGGAGTTTAACTTGAGCTAACTTACACAGGGGACAACACTCTTAGAAATCATAAGAACTGAGTTCAGGATACTGCTCATGGATTTTTTTTTTTTATCAGTAATGTCCCAAAAACTGAATAATAATCCAAACGTTTGCCATTTATTTGGTTTCCCACTAGAATTTGATAACAGGACCCTATAGCTGAAGACACCATAGACTTTAGTTAAAGGACATAGAGAAATCAAGTTGTTCCTGATCAGGAAGCTTCCTCCATGCTAGGGTGCTTTCATAATACAGAAAAGTGCTATCTAGACTGCTGGAGAAAAATTCATCAGGAGACTTACCCCATTGTAGATGCTGTGAACTACAAACCTGATCAGGGGGCAAGATATTCTCATGGGTGCAATAGTAGTGACATGAGTGTTTTGGGGGGTAACCAGCTCTGTTCTGTTTGGACTTAAGGCTTACTCCACAGGAGAAAGCACATACCTACCATTGAAGATGTATCTAGTCAAGAATACACAGTCGTGTACCTCCAAGGCTGCAGCAGTGAACTTAATATTTTACAAACACATACTGTATTCTAAAGGTTTATTGATCAATAAGGGGAAGCAGAAGAATGATCATAACCATTCAAAGTAGAAAGAAATATATGTGGGCTCAATTTTATTAGCAAATATATTTTATTACAAACATATTAACCAAGAGTATCTCACTTATAACCTGACTAACCTAAACAATAGGAAAAGAAGATTAAAGAATACAATAATGAAACCATAAGAATATCAGTGTGGGGAAACCATTCTCCTGGCATAATCAGCAGGATTTCTTCTGCTGGACCCTGGAACAACTAGACCCAGGAACCTCAGCTGGAGCCTGGATCCCTGAAGCCTTCCCTCGAGTGGTTCTCTCTAGGAACATCCTGAAGTGGAACAGTGAACAGCCAAAACTATGCCAAGTCTCCAAACATCTTTTGTTTTTGGCTCACGTTTATATCTCCTCTCAGAATTTGTTCAAGGATGTTTTTCAGTTGGTTAATAACCAATCTCCCCAACATGGTAGTTTGACTTCTAAGGGGATAAACATCACCTGCTCTCTCACAAGTCTTTTTCTCATCCCCCACTTGTGATCTAAATGGAAAATATGTTAATCTCTCCTACACAAACACACACACACACACACACACACACACACACACACACACATTACAATTAAGAAAGAGAATGTTAAAATAAGGCTGTTAGTATCTGTTTGTATCATAGAACCTTAACATTTGGAGTTGTATCTCATACTAGTGAGAAATTATTTGCATTTCTCCTGGATAACAATAAATTGCAGCTCATCTGAAATTCCAGATTCTAATCAAGATAACAAAATGAAGTAAAGTTGATTTCTCCTGGAGCAAATGTGACCCTCATGTGGGTCACACCATTCATGCAGAAATGAAGGAGAATGCTGCAATGTTTCTATTCAATTTCACTTGTTTTTGCTAAACTGTTTTTAGCTAAATTTTGCTAAACTCCACAAAATTATGGAGGAAGATACTAGAAGGAAAAACTGTGTAATATCTGTCTATCTGTCTGTTTGTCTGTCTCTTTCTTGCTTTTTTGAGAAAGGGCTTCTCTGTGTAGCCTTGGCCATATTGGAATTTCTTCTGTAGACTAGGCTAGCCGCAAACTTAGAGACCCGCCTGCCTCTGCTTCATGAGTGCTGAGATTAAAACCGAACACTACTACCACCTGGCTTTTGCAGGAACTTAAAAGGACATAATCTTTTTTATTTATATTGTATATTACATAAAACAATTTGATTCATTTACTGATTTATATAACAATCTCATGAAATAGTTTTATTCTTTCATTTTATAGAGGAAGGAAAAAGAAGGAGAATGAAGCACAACAGTTCCACCAGGAGGTAATATCATGTTTCATGTAGAACAGCTGATATGCGCCCAGCACAGTATAGTGGTCTTTAATTGCTCTGGTCACTTCTCGCTGACTCTTCTCATGGCAGTGCAGTCCTTCTACAAATATTCTCATCTTTCACATGTAAGTTTTAGTCACTCACGTTGTGATATAATATTTGATGGTATTAAAAAATACTAGGAAGTCATTATGGAATATGAGACAAAACCAAGAACCCCCTCTCATCCTTTTACTGCCCCAAAATAAACAAAGTTAAAATATTTGCATGTCCTTGTATTTTATTAATGTATTAATAAATTATTTGTTAATGAAAGACTATATAGTGATATATAATATCCTATAATGAATATAATATTGTATAAATAAACCACTGTGTATTTGATAGATTCCATATTATTAGGCATTTTAGTTGTTTTCAATACATAGTGATATAACTAATGACAATGAAAATATTGTCTGATGTTTATGTCAAAGGATAGGTATTTTATTTGTCTATAGTTTGTGGCTGGAAAAGCTCAAAGCACAGCTTGTAAGGGAAGCATTGTAATGAGACCTTAGAATAAGCCCAAATTTTCCAAGCACTGATAGATCAGGAACTGAGTTTAGATTTTTCCATAGCTTTTTTTTCTTGAGAGGATCAATATTCCAAATCATATGGGAGATAGATTAATGATATTCACCATAATGTCTGGACAGACATCAGAATTTGTGTTCACTCTTATATTTTTAAGTTTTAAGTTTTGTAAACGTGGTGTGTATGTGTGCCCATGTGTGTGTTGTGCGTGTGCATGTGTATGTGTTTGCAGATGTTGTATTTGCACATGTGAGTGGTGTGTGTGTACACATCTGTGTGCATGTGTGTGCTGTATATGTGCATGTGTGTGCACATGTGTGCACATGTGTGTTGTGTGTGCATGTGTGTATACACGTATAGACATGTGTGCACATGTTGTGTTGGGCATGTGTATGCATGTGTGTGTGTGTGTGTGTGTGTGTGTGTGTGTGTGTGTGTGTTTGAGGTTACGAACCACAGTGTGTATATGGGTGTCAGAGGCTAACTTTCATGAGGCACTTCTTGACTTCCTCCTTGATGAAGCAGATCTATTGAGTTTGTTGCCTGCCACTCCACTGCATGCTTCGTGGTGTAGGCCCAGGTTTTGGGGCCTATTATTCTCCTCTC
Organism: Acomys percivali; assembly: GCA_907169655.1. Taxonomy (NCBI): domain Eukaryota; kingdom Metazoa; phylum Chordata; class Mammalia; order Rodentia; family Muridae; genus Acomys; species Acomys percivali. Next base: position 39,207,684 of record OU015742.1, read on the forward strand.
TCAACTCCACATCTCACAGTGGGAGTGCTGAGGTTACAGATACATACCACCCTGTTTATTCTTCAA
>OU015742.1:39208149-39225768 GCA_907169655.1 Acomys percivali
TACATGATCATCAACTTTGTCCTTGTAAGGTATTAACTATACTCCAAGTGTCAATGCTTTATGACTATGCATGCCATATGCCACCATTCAAAACCCACAGGTGTGTTTCATTAGATTATTAATGCTTCAGAACAGACACAAAGCTTCAGTCTGCCCAAGACTGTGAAACTCTCCTGGAGAAGCAGCGTTTGTTTATTAGATCAAAAGAAAAATTATATTCAGTTTTGACATATACAACATATGGAATTTCACAGCATTACTAGGCAAAACAAGAACTCAGCCACAGCTGTTCACACACCGAATTACACCAAATGTTCTTGATTTGAGAAGTGCTCAAAACTTCTTCATAGCAAATGAGATGTTAAAGTGTATTAGCCAGACCAGAGGGCCCCAAGTTTCATAGATTATATCCCCAGGCAATGGAGAAAAGTGATTGCCTATATATTCACCCCAACCTAACTTTGAATAATGGAAAATCCTCTGTTCTCCCTTTCCAATGGTTTTTGACTTTACTGTGGTGCTATAGACAACATATTTGCAAATCTTGGAGCCACCCTCTGAAACTGTATTTCCCAGACTTTTGTCAATTTGACTTATGCTTGTTAGTATTTGTTTTTTGCCAAAAAAAAAAAAAAATAAAGTTTTTGTAGCTTTGCTAGTGTTGAGTGATTTACTGAGAAAAACAAACAAGAATGTTTTGAAAAGGGCTGATGGTGTTGCTTTGTCAGAGATAGTGAGGTCAACGGGGTGATTTCAATTGTCCAGACACAATCTCCTGCTTATTAAAAGCACTAAACAACACAAACCATCATCAACAACCTTTTTTTTTTCAGTCTTGCTTTCCATAGAAATGCGCATTATTTTCAAAATGTGCTTTATGTAAAAATAATTGAAATTTTGATGAAATTAGAAACAAACACTGGCATGTATCCACAGGGACTAATATAATCCCTGATGTATTTCCAGATATTTATGGCATTTCAGATTTCATCAAGTATGAAAACAAAACTTAATGCTTTTGTTCTTAGGAGCTAGAGAAAAAGATCAAATAGGCCACATATATGTTTTTCAGTGTATATCTGAAGCTGCTGTAGCTCCTAGCAACACTGATGGATTCATGAGATTAAAGTTCCTTGTCTTAGTGCAAGATCGCTTCTCCAGAGCAGGGTCAGGACTCTAGTAAACCCTGAACAATAACTAATCTCTGGGATGAACATTTAAGAAGTTTGAAAGGCTTACTTATGGCAAAAATGTGTAGATATTCCTTACATTGAATTCCTTGGGGCTATATGTAATAAACCAATAAATACTCAAAGCAAGGTTTTTTTTTTTTTCCTGGTAATACAGCCTAGGATTTGAATAAGCCTATTTGACTCTGGGTTCCCTTAAAATCACAATATAAAAGCAAAACTCCATAGCTTCTTTGTTCCCAAGAATCTCAAAGGAGAGTCTGTGCTTGCAAGTTCATGGCTCATTGTATTTTTAAAAAATATTTTTTAATTTATTCATATTACATCTCAATTGTTAACCCATCCCTTGTATCCTCCCATTCCTCCCTCCCCCCCACTTTCCCCCTACTCTCCCCCATGTCTGTGACTAAGTGGGACCTCCTCCCCCTGTATATGTTTATAGGGTATCAAGTCTCTTCTTGGTAATCTGCTATCTTTCCTCTGAGTGCCACCAGCCCTCCCCATCAAGGGGACGTGGTCAAAAATGGGACACCCATCAGAATGGCTAAGATCAAAAATTCAAGTGACACCACCTGCTGGTGAGGATGTGGAGAAAGAGGAACACTCCTTCATTGCTGGTGGGACTGCAAACTGGTACAACCACTTTGGAAATCTATCTGGTGCTTTCTCAGAAAAATGGGAATAGGGTTTCCTCAAGACCCAGATATTCCACTCCTTGGAATATACTCAGAAAATGTTCCACCACACAACAGGGGCAACCATGTTCATAGCTGCCTTATTCATAATAGCCAGAACATGGAAACAGCCTAAATGTCCCTCAGTAGAAGAATGGATATAGAAACTGTGGTACATTTACACTATGGAATACTACTCAGCTTTTAAAAACAAGGAATTCCCAAAATTTGTGGACAAATGGATTGAACTAGAAATTATCATAATGATTGAGTTCACCCAGAAGCAAAAAGTGTCCAATAGTATATACTCACTTATATCTGCACACTAACCCAAGGGGCATGTCCCATGAAAGTTTTCACTTACCAGGAAAGTGGGGCAGAGGGGAGGACATCCTATTGGGACTTTAAGTGAGAGAAGCATGGGAGAATGGGAAAATAGAAGGATCCAGAGGGTCCTAGAAACCTACAAGAAGAACATTATACGTGCACATCTCAGTCCAGGGGTCCTGCTCAAACTATGGCACCAGCCAAGGACAATATAGACAGTAAACTTCGAACCCTTACCTGGATCTAGCCGATGGACAGGACATTCTCCTGGTGGTGGTGGTGGTATGTGTATGAGTGAAGAGTGAGGTCTGACTTTTATGGCTCATTGTTACACATAACCCCCTATGGAGCATGCCTTTACCTCATTGGAGCCCCTGCTACCTATGAGAAAGCTGAAATACTGCCTTGTGGTTCTTAGTCAGCCTTTGAACACATCATCTTTGGAAAACAGAGTGGCCTGCAAACTCACTATATAATCCATACCAGCCTTGAACTTGCATCAGTACTCTCCAGGGATTACCAGTAAACTGGCTTAATCAGCATTCTTTGGATTACAGTTTTAAACGGAAGATTTCTTAAGAGCCTGTGCTTATGAGGTGCCAACCAGTTATATGATATCACTGAAGGAGAGAGAGAAAGCTTTTTCCCTGAATTCATCAGTGGAGACTTTGATTCTACTAGGCCTAAAGTCAGAGAGTGCTATATTGAAAAGAGATATGTTCTTGTTTCAATTGCTGACCAAGACCACACAGACTTTACAAAATGCCTTAAACTGCTCCAAAAGAAGATAGAAGAAAAAGAGCTACAGGTGGACATGATCGTGACCCTGGGAGGCGTTTTGACTAGATCATGGCATCTGTGAATACTCTTTTCCAAGACACTCACATCACTCCTTTGCCGATTATAATAATTCCAAGGAATTTCTCATCTACGTCCTCCAACCAGGAAAGCACAGGCTCCATGTGGATATTGGAATGGAAGGCAGCTGGTGTGTTTTTACTCCTGTTGGACAGCATTGTAAACTGGTGACAACAACAGTCCTGAAACGGAACCTCACAAACGGTGTGCTTGGCTTTGGAACACTGGTCAGTACTTCTAAGACCTAAGATGGTTCAGGTCTCATCACTGTGGAAACTGACAGCAATTCCTCTGGATGATGGCCATCAAAAGCGAATCTGCAGTGTGGGGTCCATCTTGTGCCTCTGCCTTCTCTTATCTGCCCAGTGGTTCATTGCTCAACATGAACACTCACCTAGGTGGGCAGAGATATAAACTTGGCTGCAGGGAGCCAGAGCTTTCAGGATGTTAGGGCTTAAGGTATAGCTGAGAAGCAGACCACTTGTCGGGGTGTGTGAAGGGCTTGAGTTCAACCCTCAACACCACAAATTAAAGATGATGGTGTTTAAAGAGTCCAAGTTATGCTATAAATGGTGTCTCAATGTTATACTGAGGGGAAAATTATGTTCTATCAAAGAAGATAAGCTTTATTATACTCTTTTGAAAAAGCTAATGTTGATCACTACATAATATATATCAGTTTTGATTATTTTTATTTAATTAATCACTCCATTTATCTTAAAATTCCTTTTTAACCTTGAAGCACCAAAAACTGTTCTTAGTGTTGCCTTGGAGTCCAGCACTTCCTTAAGTGCCTGACATGAGCCACCCAGCTCTGAGTATCCCCCAACATCTGCTTCCTCTCTATAATGTATATTATATTCCAGAGTGCTGTGATAGAAAGGCTCCATTTCTCTTTGACATCATCTTTTAAAAGATAAGAATCATTGAGATGATCATTAGATTAGAAAGCAGGCAGGTTCACCGGCTGTGGGTAAATGAGAAATGGTCATTCAGGATTTGCTCATATTTTAACCACTCAGAATCTGAAAGGAAGCAGTCTGAGCCTCAGAAATGCAGAGGTCAGCCTGGCCATGGTGGAGCATGTCTATAATCCTAGCAATTTAGAGGCAGAGGCCAACTTGGTCTATAGAGTGATTTCCAGGATATCCAGGGCTACACGTAGAAACCCTGTCTTGAAAACCAAACCCAAATTTCAGAAATTCCTTGTTTTTGATAGCTGAGTTTACTGCCTATATTTTCCTTGGCTGGTGCATTGCTGGTGGGAATGCAAACTAGTACAACCACTTTGGAAATCTATCTGGCGCTTTCTCAGAAAAGTGGGAATAGGGCTTCCTCAAGACCCAGCTATTCCACTCCTTGGAATATACCCAGAAGATGCACTACCACACAACAGGGACATATGCTCAACCATGTTCATAGCTGCCTTATTCATAATAGCCAGAACATAGAAACAACCTACGTGTCCCTCAATAGAAGAATGGATAAAGAAACTGTGGTATATTTACACTATGGAATACTACTCAGCTATTAAAAACAAGGAATTTCCGAAATTTGTGGACAAATGGATTGAACTAGAAATTACCATAATGAGTGAGTTCACCCAGAAGCAAAAAGTGTCAAATGGTATATACTCATTTATATCGAGACACTAGTCCAAGGGGTACGCCCTCATGAAAAACTTTACCTACCAGGAAAGTGGGTCAGAGGGGAGGACATCCTATTGAGACTTTAGGTGTGAGAAGCCCGGGAGAATGAGGAAATAGAAGTATCCAGAGGGTCCTAGAAAACTACAGGCGGGTCTGGGACCTGGGGTCCTCCTCAAACTATGGCACCAGCCAAGGAAAATATAGGCAGTAAACTTCGAACCCCTACCCAGTCTAGCCGATGGACAGGACAATCTCCACCGTTAAGTGGAGAAGGAGATCTGACTTTCACACAAACTCTGGTGTCTCATATTGGACCATGCCCCTTGGATGGGGAGGCCTGGTGGCACTCAGAGGAAAGATAATAGGTCACCAAGAAGAGACTCGATACCCTATGAGCATATACAGGGGGAGGAGGTCCCCCTCAGTCACAGTCATAGGGGAGGGGAGTAGGGGAAAAGCGGGAGGGAGGAAAGAAAGGGAGGATACAAGGGATGGGCTAACAATTGAGATGTAATATGAATAAATTAATAACCCCCCCAAAAAAGAAAAGAAAACCAAACCCAAAACAAACCAAAACAAAACAAAAGAACAAACAAAATAAAAAAAAATACAGAGGCCCTTATGAAAATCATGAAAAATCCAAAAGGTTTGTGCAGAGGAATCTTAAGCCTAATAATTCAGTTTTACCATACCTCACACTACAAAAATGAACTATTAATTCATGGACAATATTTACTGACATCAGTAGGAAAGTAGTGTGCCAACAGAGAGGAATGAACACCTGAAGCCTGTTTGTTCATCCTAGTCCGCCATGTGCCTGGTTGCTGAACCCCTTCGCCTAGCTGGGCAGAGGACGGGCTATAATCATTGAGTGTGTGAAAGAACCACAGACACAAATATGAATGCTAACATGTTGTAGCCTTAGAGTAGTGATACAGCCACTGGCTTAGCATCAGCTTGCTGACGCATTAAGATGACTTCATGCTTCTGTCAATGAGACCGCTATTGTCCTCCCATTCTCTCCTATCCCATTGTTAAACCATATCTTGCCAGACAGACTACGACTTGAGGGCAACCTGCCCACCATGCTGCATGTATCCAATGACTGTGTCACTGTCTTCTTGGTGCTACAACAGTATGAAGCTTAAGACCTAAATATAGGGAGAAAAGGGATCAATCAAATCAACACCAAGATCTGAATAGAAGTCATTAGAATCACCGTTATTATTCTATGCAACTATATGATACTGAAATCTGGGTGAGAAATGAAAATAATCATTAATGTGCGTGTCTATACTGGGCTTCTAAGAAAATGTTTGATGTTATCACTTGTATTTCATTATGACTAATCTCTCATAATCAGTGTTTCTGCTCAAAGCGTGGCTAAACATGTATAACTCATAATTAAAATCACACATCTGACTTCAGGGGGAAAAAAGAAAGAAAGAAAGAAAAAGTAACTCAAAGGGTTAAAAAGGACATGTACATGATCTTGTCTTTGGTTTCTTATGATACTAATGTCATCTTAAGTCTGTGTACCAATACCCCATCTTTTCATGTTGATAGAGAAATGCAAATTTAATGTCCCCAATTCATATTGAGACAGTGCGTCTGTCTTCAGGGCTGGAGACATTACCTGGGGGCAGAAAAGGAAGAAGTGACAGGACTTAGTGATCCTCAGCCCTCTTTCCACTGACTGACTCAGTTTCTGCATGATACTATGAACACAGACACTGAGGAGATCCAGAGGTGCATTAGCCATTTTCTAGCTATCTCTCAGTTTGGGTTCTTATAGCAGGAGGGTTTCTGATCACTTTTTCTTCCTCATCCTTTATGGATCTATTTTGCCACAAGAATCTCATACTGAGTTTCTCTCTACCTTTCCAATTTCTGCTCTGCCACTGCAACCATATCTTCATCTTCAACAAAGCACATACAGAGCCTCTAAGCATCTGTCTCTTTCCTTAGGAGATAGAACTATTTTTTTTTCTTATGTAGACATGGCGTGCAGTGAGATGTGATCAACATGAGTAATGCCTACAACAGTGCCTAGAACATTTTAAGACATAAATAAATGTTAGCTGTCATTTTCAGATGCGATAAAACATTATAGGCACCTTGCCCACTATCTGCCATATAAAAACACTGAATAAATATTAAACATTTGAGGAAAATATTTATTAACCACTACAAGATTTATTAGTTATCATATAATATTTATTAATTATTACATGATTATGAACTATAAACTTTGTCTTCTGTAGGAAGACACGATTTTTATTTTCAGAATTCACAATTGTGTTTTTTTTTTCTTGAAAAGGCTATTTTCGTTTTCATTTCTAGAGTTCTAAAGATGAAGAGTTCCTCTTTCTTTTCCTCTTATTACAGAGAATAAGCCAACTTGGGAAAATAACTCTAGGCCCAGTCCTCCCCATCCATTTAGTTTTTACGCGTTACCTGAACACGGAACATGTGTCTTCCTCTTGCCTTTATCTTTCTTCCTCTGTGTACTCTCAGGCAGGTGGCAAACAGAGGGTCAGAGGGCTTCAATTTGAAGAACACCTTGGGCAGCTGCTGCAAACTGCCTTGGCTACAATCTAGGCTGAGAACTGATTGTGACTCTTATGGATGCACAGACAGATTGTGCATCAACACACACACAGAATAACTGAAGCTTCTAGTAGAAGTATAGTCATCAACCTCAGGTACCCACTCTAAACAGCACGTACTGAGGGGAGGAGACCCCAGAAAATTATTACTTTGCTATTCTGGAGGACAGAAAGACCAGAATCAAAGTATTTCAGGATGTTCAGTGTGTTTTCTTGACCTGTGGTCTGCCAAGAGGGAAGTGACAAAAAAGCTGGCATCAGAGTTGATGTCAGAGACAGCCCCCACTCCCCTCACTAAAGGATCCACATGAAGCCTGAGCTGCTCATTGGCTGCATCTGTGTAGTGTTCCCAGGTCCAGTCCATGCACGATCCTTGGGTAATGTTTGAATCACTGAAAGTTTTTTTGTTTTGTTTTGTTTTGTTTTTAATCCTGATGTACATTTTATAGATTTTTTTTTTTTGCGAGGATGCTTTCTTTCTCTATAACTGGTCATATGTAAGATTTTGTACCCAAATAATGCTGTGTCTACCAAATAAAGGGTAAAGCCAGTTCCATTCTTTAAGCACTGCTATACTCTGGCTTCCTGATTTGGATTAAGAATGCTCTCACCAAAATCTAATAGAGCAGCATTCTTAAGCACTTCTCACATCCATCATTTTAAACTTAGAATTCACTGTGGGTTCACTGATTAGGCAGATAGTAAATTTCCTCAATGAAGATGTCAAGTAACATATTAGGTTAAGTCCAACTATATAGTATTGATTCAGTAAAACTGTCCAAACACATCTATACATCATTCTTTAACTTAACCTTGCTATGTTGATAATTCTCCCATAAGATATTTTAGTATAAACCACTAACAAATAAATATTTTTCATGGTTTCAAAATTTATCAGATGTACTTAAATTGAAGTTAACTCTTTCTCTCCCACTAACATATACCATAAGCATTTAGCTTTCTAGAAGATCTTATACATGCACTTCTTTTAAAACAGATACTGATGATAATTTTTAGTTGTATTCATTTAAAGCTATCACTGAATTTTTTGTTGTGGTTGTTGTTGCTTGAGGTACAGTCTACTTAAATAGGTTTTATTATCTCTGCTTCCTAAGAGGTATAATTGACAGACATTCACTACCAAACATAGATTCTTATTTCTTTCTGTCTCTTTTCCTTTCAGTTGTGAATACTCTGAGCTAGCTTTGCCACAACTTATATGGATGAACTTGGGGATACCTTATGAGTGCCACTGTTTTGTCCTTTCTGAAGTGGAGACATTGCAAAAGGCCTTTAAAGGGATTTCCATCTCCAAGTTGGAATTTGCCTCTATTAAGCAAGCCAAGCAAGTTGCAGGGTTGCCTGCCGCCTGTCACTCCAAGATTGCAAGTACCCATAGGCCTGTAGAGTTGATTATCCTCTTTTATAGCACATAAAAAAATAAATACACCAGTGTTTTGAGTAGCATTAATGAGGATAGGCTTGGGAGTTAACAGATCTAGAGCAAGTCCAGGCTGTTATTCAGTTTGTCTATGATTTGGATTAAGTCGTTTAGTCTTTCTGAATATTAATTTTCCGATGTAGGAACTAACAATAACTTAAAACTTAGAGATTTAATGAAAAAACTAGGTATAAAAATTTAATATGGTTCCTCGAATAAGATCCCAATTAGGATTACTTTTAAGTTATTATTACAATAAAAATGTTTTTCTATTTCAAGTGTCTCAAACCTTAACTCATGTAGAAATACAGTCCTTTCTCATTGGAGAATCCATATTCTTTAGTAGATTTGTAGTTTCCTTTGTGGCAGACTTTTGCTTGGAATCTTGTAATACAGGATTATTGAGGGACAATTTCACCTCCATGAAAGTTCTGGAAGGTAGCAGATGATGATCTTATGGGACCCAGAAAAATACATTAAGCTTATTATAATTGGAAAACATTTTTTTCATGTTTATTAAGCCTTATCATTCCTTAGGCTATTTGACATGACATTTTCTGTGCCATCAGCTCTGGCCCTCATCCTCAAGTGATGTGATTTAATAAATGGTCAATAAAATGTTGTGGAATAGATTTCATAAGACTATAAGGGTAAGACTTCTGGTTTACAGAACTTGTGACACTGTAAGGAGAGGAGGAGACAGCACATTTTCTCAGCCATCTCAGTGTGTTCCCAGTTGGAAAGTACCCTGTGAAAACCAAAAAATGTAGTATTTTTTAGTTCTACTTTTTTTGGCAGTATTTAAGGTTGCTTACACATAAGATCATATGTTTAAATTACAATACTTAGAAATTTTCTTTACTAATTCACTAATTTTATTTCCTTCTCTTGTTTTATTTTTGTGTATAAGATTTCAATTGAATAGAAAAAGTGGGCACATTTGGCTCATTCCTGATTTCAGAGGGAGTGATTTCAGGGTTTTCCAACTAAGTGTAACGTTGGCACTATCCATGGTGTGATGCAAAGGTATAGGCTATGAGTCCAGTTCATATCTTATTTGTGGGATAAAATCATATTTGTGCGAAAACAGTGCCTCATTTAAGCTAAACAAATGACAGTTGGACTGAGTTTCTATCAGATTTGTGCAGTTAAACAGGGCTCTTCTCAGTCCCAGAGTTACCATGGGCCAAGATAGTGATGGGTCCCTTTCAGGTCCTCTGGAGGCATATGCCCTACTTAATTCTCCATGTCTGTGGTCTGTTCTGATCTCCTATCTCTCTGTGTATGCTGAATCTAGTCCTTGATTGAGCCTCCTTGGCTGGCCTCTCTTCAGGTAGTTGTTCTGGTGACTCTGATAGAGTTTGTTGGAACACAGTAATCATTCCTTTTTCTATTTAGCACACAGAGAAAATGAAACAGGCACAGAAATTAAGTGCTTGCTGAGGTCATTTAGTAGAATCAATGTTTGAATCCAGATATCTAATCCCAGAGTAAATATACTTAGTATGCTGTCTCATATAATATACACATAAAAGCTACAAAAATGATAGGGAGGGAATTAGTAAGTGCTTTCACTATACTCAGCATCATGTCAGAAGAGACTCCTGCTTGTTTTAGTTTGTTTCCTAGACACATAAATGAGATTTTATAGATATATTGCACAGCAGAGGGCACAGTGTAATACATTAAGGGAACTCTGGAGATGTATGTGTTCATTGGACACTTGCTGGCTTTCAATTTGATTTTGGTGTATTTTTGCTTTTTTTTCAAGGGAGAAACCAGAACACTTATGAAATCATATTATGTTAAATGCCTAAAATAACAATATCAGAGATTAGACTTGCCTCATTGAATGTGAAAGAATGTGCAAGAAAAAGGAAAGTTGATAATGCCCTTTGTGATAAAAGTTCGTCTGAGGGCCACGGAGATTGTTCTTAGATGCATTGGAAAAGAATAGGTAGTGGAAATTGATGGAGCGTCACCAAGGCTTTTCTTCATGGTAAATTACAATGCCAGGGGTTTGTCTGAAGCACATTTGCTTTTTTGGTGAATATAAGATTTAGATCTGAAGAAAACTGCATATACTGTTCTTTCACTTTGATAAAAGGATATGCAAACCTAAAATGATCAGACAGACATTTTAGCTACAAGTTTCAATAGCAGAGTTTAAAATCATTTATTTGCATAAATAAAAGTGGAAAACATGGAAAAATAAAAGATGATTATGTTCAATAAAGAACTATACAAATTTATTTTTATAGAATGGAAAAATATTGTTATCATATGATAGGGTGATCTCCAGGATATTTGAAGAAATAACCTCAATAAAGACTATCTTTGCCTAAATTATTCATAAAATACATATAACCATCACCTGAGTTTCTAGTTTTTAAATCTGATAAGTACCTACAGACACCTATTTTCTCTTCAAGTGCAGAGAAAATATTTCTCACTTTCTGCCTAGATTTTCTTCCTTCCTTTCTTTCTTTCTTTCTTTCTTTCTTTCTTTCTTTCTTTCTTTCTTTCTTTTCTCTAGATAAGGTTTCTCTGTGTAAATCCCAAAGTCCTAAACTCACTTTGTAGACCAGGCTGATCTCAAACTCAGAGATCTGACTGCCTCTGCCTCCCTAGGGCTGGGATTAAAGAGGTGCGGCACCAGGCTTAGATTTCCTTTCTTAAGTTAGCATTGTTTTGGGAAATTTTGATTTTAATCCATTTTGGCCTGATTTGCAAAACTCTTTTAAATTGTCTCAGTCAGTGCCAACCTTAGACGCTTGTTTTTATACTTGTCAGAGATTAGTATGATTTTTAGGCAATATTTTTAAGTAGATATTTTCTGAACACTTACCTATGTACTTGATTGTTGGGCATGTGAAACCCATACTGCCCAAAATATTTCTCTTATTTCTAATCACTGTATAAACTATCAGAAACTTTCCCCTGGCCCTCTTTTCAGGTGTTCTCAAACTTTGAATTTCCTAACTTAAATGTCAGGCTTTTCTCTGTGCCATGTGGTCTCACTGAGGATACCTGAAAACTTTTAAAACTTCCTGTTATATACCACTTTTTCTGTGTCGTGGCAGTATTCTATATGGACCTTACTGCATGTTGTTCACATGCTGAAATTCACCCCATGAAACTTGAAGGAATCTTCAAAAACTTTAAGTTGCTGGGACTTGCTGCTGGACTCTGACTGGAGTGCTGATAGTGGTCTGGAAGAATGGGGCAATGGAAGGACCCAGAGGGTTCAGGAGCATCATGGGGAGACCATCAAGGCTGACAGATCTGGACCCAGTGGGTCCTGCACAAACTGTTGCACCAACCAAGGACAATACATTCAGTAAACCTAGACCCTCTGTTCAGATCTAGCCAATGGACAACTCATTCTCCACGGTTGTGGGAAGAGAAGGGACTGCTTCTGACATGAACTCTGGTGCCCCCAATTTGATCACTTCCCCTTCTTGGGGAGGCCCGGGGTTGGGCACACAGAGGAAGGGGAGTAGGAAGCAGGCTGTCCAAAAGAGACCTGCTAGGCTATGATCATATGGTGGGAGAAGAGGTCTCCATCTTCAGAGGTCTAGGGGAGGGGAATAGGACAGGAGAGGGAAGGAGGAAGGGAACAGAAATATACAAGCCAGGGGATAATAATTGGGATGTAATCTGAATAAATTATATTAAACTTTAGAAAAGAGCATTTTAGAGTCTGAGTTAAGTACGATTCTCCCTTGTGTGCTCTTTCATTTTTGTCAACTTACCACAAACTGGAGTCTCCATGGAGGGAGGGAGGAAGGTCAATCAAAGAACTGCCTTTATCAGATTGGCTGGTAGGCAAGTCTATGGGATCATTTTCTTGATTAAAGATTGAATGTGAGAGCTTAGTCCACTATTGGTGCTGCAATCCATTGGCAGGCGGCATTGGGTTGTATAAGAAAGCAAGCTGAAGAGAAAACCAGTAATCAAATAAAGTTCCAGCCAGTAACAAAGTTACAGGGTCCCTAGCCTTTAGCAAAGCTTGAATCTCTTTCTGTTACATAAAATGAAATTTCAGGGTTCTTCTCATGTCTTGCCAGAGAAGGTACACTAACTCTCCAACAAGGTGAGTAACCTCAGAGTGGAAAAAAGACACACTGCTGTGTAAAATACTGAGTATCTTTTCATAGGGAAAGAGAACCAGGCAGGAGAGTAGAGGCTGGAGATGTTAAAGGAAAGTCTGAGGGTAAGGGATGGTCACTTCACAGGTATGCATGGAGACAAAAATGCAGAAAGTACTCAAATGTTAGTGTGATAAGGCATTAGGGTCTGAGATGAGTGAGAGAGACTGATGGCTGCATGCAGAGAAAGGGGAAAGCAAGCTAGGCGTGGTGACCCAGATATCTGTGTGCCTGCCTATGGTGCACAGGGAGATGGAAGACTGTGGTAGGAAACCTATGCTGAAAGCAATAAACCTCAACACACTGAGTTTTGGTATGTTTTGTTTTTGTCTCAGGACACTTTAAGGAGAGTGTCTGTGGCCTTTCTGGCACAGAGCAGTACAGCCGAGCTCAAAAGCAAGAATTGTAGCTAAGAGACCATCCACTCACAGGGGAGGTCAGGCTACCACCAGGAAGCCACACCAACTGCACCCAGGACCCCGGTTCCGAGGTAAGAAAGTAGAACTTCTTCTTTAGAGTCTCGCAACCATGCTTGGTGGACTGTCACAGTGTACTCCAGGCCATCATTCTCTTTGCAGAGGGACAACTCACTCATCTGAGTCTTAATTAGAGATTTAATATGTTCATATAATCCCTTGCCATGGGAATAAATTTCAGTTAAAAATCTGGTATTAGATAATAGTTTAAAAAGGAGCTTCTTAAAATTTTCTTTAAATACCTAGGGCTCTGGAATCAGAATTTTGGTTTGAATATTCTCTGTGTCCTAACTAGGTCATCTTTTAAGACTCACCTCTCAGGTTTTTTTTTTTTTTTTTTTTTTTTTTTTTTTTTGAGCCTACATAAGACATGAATGTTTAGACCCAGTAAATACCCAGAGTATGCTAATTGGTTGCTCTCCTCTTAAGATCATTATTTGTACAAGCACTTTTTTGGGTTTGGTGAGAAAGCCTATTAACTTAGTTTTGAGACCATTTCCAGTGAAAATGGTAAAATGATACCTGAAGAGAATTTTCATGTTGTCCATGCCTCCTGGTTCTAAGAAAAAACATTCGGGGACAGAAAACTTTTATTTGCAACATCCATATCTTTGTTCCATAGGTCATCTATCATGGTCCATATACCTTGTTCTAGCTTTTGAATTGATATGAATAATGGGTATGGGGATTCCAGCCAATCACCAAGATTTTTTTCAGTATAGTCATTTGAATTTACATAGACAAATAATTCTCCAGTGTGTCATTAGACTCTTGTTTAATATTTATTCATCTGATTTCTTCAAAACTTAGAGTTTAGAGTCACAATTTCCAGTTCCTTATTTTAATCTGGCCCCTCCATCTCTTCTTTCTGTCTTTACGGCCTTGCCTCGTGGATGTTTTTGATTGTGATGCTAGTTCTTAAACACTTCCATCAAAGTTTAAAAAATATGCTAAAATCACCTAATAATAAATTTATACCAAGAATGGATAAGTATGCAATCTAATGCTTCCTACTAACTGACAAGGGTATATTTCATAATAGTGGCCTCATCAAGCATTCACTTTGGGAATATTTCAAAAAAGGGCATCAATTCCAATAGCTGCTGCTGTTAGGACAGATCTATAATGTGGGAGGAAAGCAGAGAAGTGAGCTGATGATCCCGCTTATACTTGAGATTTCCTGTGGAAGTCAATCAGGGAGAGCAGGCAGAGCCCCGGGCCTGTTGCTATGTTCAGTGTCTTTCCTGCTTTGCGGTTCTTATATTTCACTAGCGCCATCATTACATTAAAAATCTTTATATATCATAATTAATGATTTTGTTTTACCCTGAGATCTTCTTAGAAAAAAAGAAGGCACAAATGTGCAAACTGAATAGTAAATAATTACATAGGAGTTGTATTACATCACAATACATTCATGCTCCTATGAATAGGATATGTACACAAAACTGACTTCTCTTCAGTTCTTTGTGTTTCAATGCATGCTCTCAATTTCTGAATGATAGTTATAAGGGAACTACCATTATAAAAGATCCTGGTAGGAAGGTAATAGCCATTAACAGAACAATAATTGATCTTTCCTGATATAAAGAGAGGATGGAGTATTTGATCTCCAGAGTGCCTAATAGTAACAAGAAACCATATTAATTCTGAGTTTTCTCTGTAAGCATCAATTTGCTTTTACTCCCCCTTCCAACACACACACATACACATACTTACACGCACATACACATAAACACACAAGCACACGCTCACACACACACATTGCATACACATACACACAGTTTTTTAAAAATTAAAACACAATAAAAACCAAAGGAGTGGCTTTAGACAAATTATATGATTGTCACTAAGGCCATGTTCAATCTACTCAGAATTAATAGGTGTTTACAACGGCACTGAGCCCTCTTGGTTACTACATAATGACTTAAATTCATTTAAAGTTAGATTTCCCCCTTCAAAGGGGAAATCTGTTTTAATACCCAACCCAAAAAGGCACGTCCATAACCAAAGTCCACCTGGCTATAAATAGAGACCATGATGTTATTGCATCTGAGGAGATTTCAGCCCATTAGAAACTTCACTCAGAACTGTAGAGGGGTGCTTAATAATGAATGAATGTGATTTAAGGCCGCTTTATGCTGATGACACTTTTCCTATAAATATTACAGAGACGTTTAAATTTTTATCTCCCGTAATTCTAATGAATGAATTTTCCTGACCCTTACTGAAAATGATACCTGTAAAGTCTGCAATTTACTGATGATTGCTTGGGCTATTAAAGAGACTTGGATTTCAAAACATTTTCATTTCATTCATGGATTCCAGTAATGCTTTTGGAAGCGAAGATTAGAGAAGTTGGATTGGATGTGCTTCCAGCCTGAGCCATCAGGATGTTGCTGCAGTTTCTCCAACAACCACCACCTTCCCTAATGCATTAAAAGCCCAGCTGACATTGGTGCACGTGTGAAGGTATTCTCCTGCGGATGGTATTCCTAGTGGAAATATTAATGCAGGAGAAACAGGGATGTTCCTGCTCTGCTTTTGAGTGTGTGTTCAACTAACTAGCTTCCGTGTGAGTGCTTGTTCAACGAGATGAAGAATAAAGCATAAAGGAGAGAGAACCATGTGCTGCTCAAATCCAGTGTTCGTGCTAACTAAAAATTAAACACGAGGACTAGTTTCAGTAAAATATAAAAAAGAATCTTGGTTTTAGCTAGAATTATCAACATTTACAAATAACTTTAACTGAGCAACTCTTTCAGTAAAATAGGCCGAACTCATTAATTAATTTATTTATAATTAAAATATAATTACAGCATTTCTCCCCTTGCTTTCTTCCATCCTATCATACCCATGTTCCCCCATAAGTTCAAAGCCCATACTTCTTAATCATTGCTGTCATCCACTCATTCACTCTAATGGAAAGCTCTCTAAACTACACTACATAGGTAGAAAATATGTAGAGCAACTGCAGTTTTGCAAAGGCTTCTGTGATTCAGGCACTGGTCGGAGGAGGAGGGTATGCTGCTTCAAAGAATGAGTACAGGAATTTCACATGAATCCAGACCTGAAAGGTAGCTTGAGGACAGAGCAATGGAGACAGACTGGGCCACTTTCCAGACACAACGTGAGACTGAGTTTAAAGGTGAGCTCTTTCTTCTTCATGAAAGTGAACACTTTTAGGCAGAGAACAGGTTCTGGAAACCGCTGTAAGTGGGAGCAAAACTTACCTTCTCTGATAGCATATTTGCTCTGACTTGTTTCCTCCCCCACACATTTAACTGGTCACTGTAAATTTGAACCTTCCTCCCGTTTCTCTTGAAGCTCTGCCCTTTCTTTTGTCTACTGTACTGTCACCGTCTTAGTTCAAGTCCTTATCCTTGCTTCTCTGACCATCACAGTAGTCTGCTGTGCCCCAGACCTGCCTTGTTCCATCCTCTTACCTCAGGGCTCTCAGAAGTTTCTTGAAACCTGCATGCAACCCTCTCACTTCTTTATTTTGACTCCACTGATTCCTGAATGAAGTGCCGACTCCAGGACTCTGCCCGGTAGTTTTCTCCTGTCACAGGGCCCAATCTTCACTCTCCCTTCCCAGAGACTAACAGAGCAATTCACAGTCCTCCAACTATCCCACTATTTCATGTCTCATTGTATTTAGATGTTCTTGTTTTCTGTACCTAGACTGCCCTTAACAAACTCTACATCTTTGGTCCAATTTCTAGATGTTATTAAAAGACATGTATCCTTTTTTGTTTGTGGGGGATATCCCTTTCCTACCCTGACATCAGGCAGATGTAATTCCTTTTGTGGTCCTAACAATACATTGTATGATGGAAATTATCAGTGAATGAATGGGTGTGTTAATCAATGAGCTGTTTCTTGCTAGATGTAATATGTACTTATTACTTATATGTTAACAGCAACGTTGTATGAAAAACATGCCCATTCTGAAGTGGACCGGTTCATTTTAACATAACCATTGCCTGAAATAGTCACTAGGTCATAGACTCTCATTATAAACACTTTTTTTGAATGAAGGAGCCTAAGTCTCAACATAAGTAAAAATCTTCAGCCCACAGTACAAAATAAGTTTGGAAAAATTGTCTTTAAAAATGACCAAGACAAGGAAAGTTTGGTACGGTGAGCCTATCCTAACATAACTGCGTGGTAATGTGGTCACTTGGACACAGAGTAAGGAGAGAGAGAGAGAGAGAGAGAGAGAGAGAGAGAGAGAGAGAGAG
>OU015742.1:39225868-39251721 GCA_907169655.1 Acomys percivali
GAGGGAGGGAGGGAGAGAGAGAGAGAGAGAGAGAGAGAGAGAGAGAGAGAGAGAGAGAGAGAGATGTGGTGGTACAAAATGCAAAAATGTGCAGAAGCTGGGCCAACAGCAAGGCATGGATTTCCCTTTATAGTCTCAAGACCTTTGAACATTGACCTTAGATTTCTAGTCTACAAAGTTGTGAAGAGACACATGTTTGTTCTTCTAAGTCAGTTTCTTATTTTGTGTTATAAGTGCTCTAAGATACCAATATACACAGGGACAAAAGTTAGATATATTCATTATATCCATGGGTAGGATGAGTATGTAGGAGGATTTCAGTGAATAGTAATGGAAATTATGCTGGACACAGTGAAATCATAAACTTAATCACTGGCAACCATCACACTTGATAAAATTGCTGTAATGACCTGGCACAAGACAGTGATACTTTCGGAGGAGTGTTGGGGCTAATATTCATTCTTAAAGTTGGAGGTTAGTGTCTAGGCATGTGCATTTTTTTTTTAGTTTTTTAGTTTTTTTTTATTATTAAATAATCTTTTTATTTTTTACATATACATTTATATTATTAACACACACACACACACATACACAGACACACATACACACACACACATATGTAGTAAACTACCCACAGCAAGAAGAATCATGAAACAATCAGGAAGTATATAAATGTTGCATTCTTAGTGTTTTGGCTATGTGTATTTGCCAGCCTTTCCTATCTTAGTGAGTCTAAAATTCTCAATGTAAATTAATATCTATCATATCTTATCATTATCAACTTAAAACATCTATCTATACCTAAAAACATATTAACCCCTAAACAACTAAGCTTCATTGTAAAACTAAACTCTCTGGCCTTCAACTCCATCAGAGACTTGAGAAGGAATAAAATCAATTACCTGAGTATTCGGGTGGTGCAGGTTAGTAGTTTCCCAAATTAGAAGATTACAGAGACAGTCTGCTGCCTGAGTAGTCACCCAAAACTCTCCTTAACATTGAGACATCATCTTCATCCTTCTGGCCCAATATATGTGACAGACATATTTGTGAGGCAAGAACTATTGAGGATTTGCTTACCCTGTCTTGGCAGAGTTTGTCCGTCAACTCTGCCTGAATCTAAGCTTGCCCTTTTTTAGGCAGAAGTATGTCTGTGGTACGAATGAGGACAGTTTGATCAGTGGCTTGTTTGCCACATTTCAATAGGCATGTGTATTTTGATACAAACCTCTTCAGGTGACTTGGTGCATGTACTACCTGTGACTCTGTAGTACTGATGCTTCCTGTAGCTGTGCTCTCTCAATTCTGCAGAACCATGCTGCCTCCTTCTGGGATAGTGCACTCATCTTTCTGTGTGAATACTAGCTCTCTCTGGTCCACTTTCTGGATGATAACAGACATAGGAGATAAGACCTCATCTAACACAATGTTGTATTTTGGTTTTACTGTCTCTTCTGTTTCCAACAGTCCATGTGTGGCAGGGCGTCTTGATAAAATGTCTGGTTGCACTTTCCTACCACTTTTGTTTAAAGAAATAAGCTCTAGGTGTTAGTTTCTCTTTCTACTTTCAAGCTTTCAAGTATTCCCTGCATCAAAATGACTGAGCTCAAATATTGTCAGACGGGTAAGAATACTGCTTTCCAGATCAACTATTGATTTACTAGTTGAATTTGAAGTAAGTGAGTGTCCCAAAAGAGAAAAAAGGAAGGGCATCGTGTTAACTGTTGGGCCCAGATTAAAAGAGAAAAGGCGTCTTAAGAACCAGAGTAACATGAATGACTTATGAAAAAAATTGCTTCTTTTTAACTTAAATATATCAAAAAAGAATGAGAACAGGAGATTTCAATATAATATACATAATAAAGCAGGTAGAGTACCTTCATTGAGAGTCATTGGATATAGAATGAGCTAAATGGAAATAAATACACTTGAAAAATCTGTATGCTCCTTGCAGGATGGTATATTTGAGAGGTTTGTTAAATGCTTACATTAATATATCCTGAAATGCTATCTAATCAGATACACTGTGGCATAGCTTTCTACACTGCTGCAAGTTGCAAAGTTCCCACACATGTGAGTGCTTTTTAAAAAAACCACACCCTAAATCCTCATTATTTTTGCAATTTATCATCTCCCATTATTCTGAAATGTTGTGTTCACTTTCACCGAGCTTTGTAGCTGACTACTGATATGCCTCAACACATCAAACTATCAGGTAGGCGATGCTGCATCTGCTGGCTAAGCTTTGTAAATCAGGGAGCGGCCTTTTTTTCCCCTCCACAATGAAACCAGTGGCTCCTGGTACATGTTTGGAGGCGAAGATACTTGGAGTGATGACAAATGGAACTGGCTTCTCTGTGGAAAGCTCAAATTATTTTCCTGAAGCCAAGCTCAGGCCCTGTACAACATATGTCTATAGTGACTCGTGACTGAAATTTTATACCTGCTTATATTATACATGAATCGTGCCTGGTATCATATGAATTGTTGATGGTGAAACCTGAAACTACATGAAAATTATCTGGTTTCAGGTTTGGTTTCCAAAGAGACAATGGGTAGAGAATGTTCAGGTGAACCCATGCTAGTTTGTATAATTCTCCTGAGGGAAGCTTAGGGGATTGTTATTGATCCTACTAAATGTGGAACAACACTATGAAGGCAACAAGATAATGATAAATAACTAGAGGAAACTGTAACAAGGATTGAGGGTACATTAAAAGATGCTGACAAATGGCAGTATTTCCTGGAGAAACAAGTGCAGCCAACATCTGCTTCTCTGCACTTAGCACTTAGATACTCTACTCATTTCCAGTCAGTTCAAATGTCACCTTGTCTGAGAAATTTTCCATGACCCCATTAGTTGGCATTGTATAGGTTTCACTCCTTGAGGTCCCCAAATACAGTTATATTATAAAACACTATCTTTGCTGGCACTTTAGGTCTTTTCCGTAACTGTGAAGTCTTGAAAACAATCTAGAAACTTTTGTTTTCACTTACTGATGTGTGCCCCATATCTCATATAATGTCAAGCCTGGTAATCAAACAGTATCTGTTGCATGAATAAATGACAGATTGGGTTGAATACAGGCCATCATTTTGCCGTATCCTCTTAAAGGCTGAATATAAGCAGAATGTTGAGCCATGAACAAGTGAAGAGTTTAGAATTGGGCGGAAGGTTGCAAACAAAGCTCTTGCCTCTACCGCTATGTATCCAGAGTTTATTGTGAAAACTGGAGAAAGCAAAACGGGCGAGTTAGAACAAATGGTGGTTAACAAGGCTTTAGGACCCAGAAGCTGACCTCAGGAGGGGCATGCCATCAATCTAACTCCACTGAGCTATGAAGAAGGTTTCAGGTAGATATGCAAAAGCCGTTAAGTCTCTTCATGTGTGACTAAGTGGAGTTTTGTGCTTTTTACAACATCTACCTAGTCTTTGTTAATTAGAGTCACTAGAAGTGTGAGTTCCAGGACACTTTGATTGAACAGCTTTTTGACTGAACAGCTTAAGACTCCTTTTGGATCTTTGTTGGGTATTAGTTTATAAACTTTACATACATCCAGTTCTCTAGGACAAATAATAGTGATATCAATCTGTCTTTTGGATGGGAAACTTGAGAAGTGGAGCCTGGGAATCTGTTTTAATAAAACATTTGGTTATTCTTATCAAAACAAGTGTGACTGTATCTTTAGGTCAAAAATGCACCACAGGCTTGTTCCTAAATCTGGACTCATTTGCTGTGTCACCAGGATTTGTTTTATTATTATTAGCACCCTGTTACACACCTGTTTCTATCCGAATGCTGTCTTCCACTCTTTTGTGTTCTTTATCTACTCTTTATTCTATAGCAGGTCATCATATAAGTAGAAAACATGTATACTTCATTTGCACTTTTGTGTCTAAGACTTAACATTAGCTATAGTGCACACCACAACTAGATATTCAAGGAAGCGACCAGTTCATAAATTCATTTTTTGTATGTGTGCACCTTTGTATATGTACAAGTAGATTTATATGCATGCATGTGTGAATATTGAGCCCAGAGGTCTATATCTGATATCTTTCTCTATTTATCTTATATTTATCTTATATTTTTGAGATTGCATCTCTCATTAAGCCCCAGAGTTCACCTACTGCTTTGACTGGCTGACTAAGGAACTCTGGATTTCTCCTGCCTTCATCCCCCAATGCTAAAGTCAGGAATAAATGGAAGAATACCTCTTTTTTAAATGTGTATGTACAGGATTTAAATTCAGGTTGTCATGCTTGCACAGCAGTCACTTTTGTCACAAAGCCAATTCCAGCTCTTCATTTATTTAAAAAAATACGTAGCAAGTATTGGATGAATTCCCAGTGCATGCTTAGCATTCAGTCCCTCTAAATATCCTGTCTTTTCTCAAATGAAACCCCTTTCATGATGATCTCATGGATTTAGTCTCCCTACTAACCTGTCTCCTTTATACGATACTACACCATAATTACCACTTCCTATTCTTTCCCTGCCCTCCCTACACCTCTCATTTATGTCTTCGTGATTAGTGTACAAATAGCTTCTATGCAGGAGCATTTACAATTTTCACTCAACACCCCAAAATGAAGCAACACGTATTTATTAGATTATGTATATAATGAAGTACATAGAGATGAATAACAATGTTTATCACATTTGAAATGTCAGTGATGGGCATTCAGAAATATAAGACATGATTTTATCATGTTTGAAAAGGATTATAATTTTAAAACATCGCAATGTTTTTGGTTGAAAACTTTTAACCTTAGAATCATCTACTTCTGACTCCAGAAATTTCATGTATTCAGTTAAATTGTATGTAATTTTAATCATGTGTATTTTTCTTTTTCTGACGAGAACTCAAAACATAATTATACTTTCCAAGAGCACTCAAGTCACTCAAACACCACCCTTTAGAATGGTCGTAATGACAGCAAGTCCACTCTATTTGTGGAGAATTCTATACTGTGTAAAGAGGTTACGCATGCAGTAGATTATTCTTTCCTCATGGTGGCTCTAAGCAGGAAGGAGGCAAGTGTTCTTGCTGTGTGGGTCAGAAAAGTAACTAACAGCCTACAGGTGAAAAGCCTTGGGAACACAGGTCTCAGCCCTCCAGAGCTGAAGCATTTCCACTTTGTGCATCAAGTAGTTTCCATAAACTCTGCTTTCCTTGATCTGTTTTGTTTATGTTGAGTAGTTTAATCCTTTGTCACCACAGATTGGCAGGTGAAACTGAAACTATGTTATATATTCAGTGAACAAGATGAGCTACTTTCCTCTCTGGGTATTTTATCTTTAATTTCCTGCTTATGTATTTAGTTTTTTTCTTCCTCCCTCCTTTATCCTAAATATAGAATTAAGAAAATTCCTGAACACTTCACCTATCTTCTTTATTCATCACTGAGAAACAACTTTTGCATGCATCTCTTAGGTAAGACACTGTACCTAGCATTAACAACTGTAAACATGAGAGCTGCCACAGGGTAAGCAGCTGGACAATTAACACCAAAGCAAACTTTGCAGGCTCAGCCAGCATCAGAAATCTGTAGCCATTGGAACACTGTTTCAATGATAGTAGGAAATGTACACTTGGGAATTAAAAGACTCTGTGACCCAGTAATTCCATTTAGAGGAAATGATCTTAACTGATCCTGAGTCGCAAAAACCATCCACGAAGGAGCATTATTTAGAATATGAAAAATGGAGACAATTTAAATTTCCAGCAAAATATTAATTAACGTGTAAACTTTGATTTACCCCTTAGTGTGTGAACAATTGAACTATATTGTCTGCTCTTCCTTTTACCTCAACACACTGATACATATGTCTTTATGCGTTGTATTTTTGCTCATTAATGTAGTAATTAATGGCAGACGCATTAGAAAAGATGAGTAAAAAGCTTCCTAAGATTGGTAAAGGTTTGTTTTCAAATATATCTCATGAATATTGCGACACTCTCTTTCTGTAAGATAGGAGCATTATTATTTCTCAGGGTGTTATTAGTTTATAACTGTGATAAATACTTACATGTTTCTTTTAGCTCTCCATTCCTCCTGTTGGCTGCACCTTTGGAAACCTCATGACTTCTTTCTTTAGGAAATCACTAGCTTGTAGTTTTCAGGAATTCCAGTCATAAGTTTCTTATACCAACGTTAAAGGGACCGAGAGCTAACCAGAAGCCTTTGCTGAGAGCCTGACACTGGAGGATATCAGCATCCTCTCCTAACTCTTGCAACGTTCATTACTAAGGCAGCACATATTTCCTCTAATGGAGAATAAAATGATACATCATCCACACATTCTACCATGTTACAAGAAAGAATAAACAGTCTTTTCTGAAGCTAACTTCATTTGGGATTTTGTGATTTTCAATTAAATTATCCTTGACTATAACAAGTTAGTGTAGATTATATCAGTATAAACACATTAAAGCCAAATAAAAACCCAACCAGTCTCCAAAATTTTATTCATAGGAAAACTCAATGGGACTGTGACTATTGGTTTATTTTTAGATTGGCTTTTATCTTGCTCCTTTGACGTTCTGTAGTTTACCCACAGATTTTCTAAAATACTATTTATTTCATTTTAAACCATCAATAACAACACTTACAACACCAGCAATTTGATTCTGAGGCAGCATCTCAGAGAGTAAAGAGGGAAGGAAAAAACAGGCATTTGATGCATAGTGATTACAGAAAAGAAGGCTGCAAAGCAAATCTACAGAAGGATTTTCACTGCCTCCAATTGTTTCCTAGTGAAATATGCTGAAATGTTTAAGTCGCATGCTGTCAAACATCTGTAGCTGTTGTAAAGGTTACTAGTGGAAAATGTTAAATCTACAATTGTTCCTGAGGAATGGGTAGGTGTTCTGTAAAGAGAGAATGTTTAATAAATAGAGGAAATGGCATAAAAACGAGGGTTTTATTTTAATAGCCATCAAAGAGTAAATATCTCCGTAAATTTTAACAGACTCCTGCAATGTTCTCAGATCACTACTCTTAAGCTGCTGAAAGAGATGTTGACTAGGTCAGGGCCTAGATGCAGCATCTCAGCAAGTCACCTGCAGTGTAATCCCAGCACCCTATTGTTAGGTAATGCTTGGCTATTACCTCAGAGGGAGTAAAATGGCTGTGGTGATCTTTATATCCTCTTAGCTATATCAGCAACTGACAAAACCTTGTATAGAGCTGGTTTTACATTACATTTCTTTATCTGAGTGGAGTCCTAGGTTCTCGGCTCCTGGGGTGTGTAATAGTCATGTACTCTAAGCAAAGCAGAGATTACAGTACCTCCACATGAGCCAGCAGTAGGTGGGCACTGGCTTCTCAATCTTTGTATAGGCAATTTGCCAGGAAAGTACTGAATGGAAGGCAGAAGCTTATAGTAACATCACAATGTTAATATCGTGCAGAAAACTACAGTGGTTTCACAAATTTTTAAGAAAATTTACTCCTGTTTCCTATCAGCTTCAGAAAATTGGATGATAAATCCATATAATCATAGTATAACCCAAGCAAGCATTTAGTTCTGAAACATGACATCTCAAATAGAGAGGAAGAAACACGACCTTTAGGAACTGGAGTGAACTCTTGTAGCAGGCCATAAAGTTGGTTTGCTGGTTGTATACAGTTGCCTCAACACTGTAGGGAAAAATGTTGATTTGACACAGTTTACATCCAGTCTTTATCTGGCCTCACTTGAAACTGTCTCAAGTCTCTGAGCTCTTCCTGCTAAAATTAGTTTCCCTTCCTCATTACCAGAGGAATCTTCCCAAAGTCAAATGGAATGAAAACTGGACACTGTATACAAACAAAGCTGAGGGAATTTGGAAAACAAATTGCCTATCTTAATTTTCCATTGCCTCCTCCTTTGGTGTGTGTTTGTGTGTGTGTGTGTGTGTGTGTGTGTGTGTGTGTGTGTGTGTGTTTTATACATATGTGATGTGTGTGGAGGACAGAGGTCAGTGTGTATTCTAATGTCTCTGTCAATCATTTTCACATTAGTTTTGGAGATACACTCTCACCAAACCCGAAGCTCACCAGTTTCTTTAGATTGCCTGGTTGGGCAATCCTTTCTTTTCCCATTCCCTTGCTTTTCCTTGCCTTCCCTTCTTTTCCTCTTTTCCTTTTTCCATTTCCTTCCTCCATCTTTCCTTTTCTCCTTCCCTTCCCTTTCCTTCTTTTCCCTTCCCTTCCCTTCCTTCCTTTTCAATCTTTATAAAGTGAGTTCTGGAGGTAGAATTTAGGTCTTCATGGTTGTGCCGTAACCATTTTATGAAGTAAGCCATCTATTCAGCCCCGGTTTGCTGCTTCTTTGTATGTAGCCTTTCAGCCCACTCTTACAGCCATGTGTGAGTCCTATCTTCTTGGTGATTTAAATATTTAGACTTTAAATATTAGACTTTATCTGTGTCTGTCCCTCTTCTGGTTCTTCTGGTTAGAATGCTTTTGCCATAAAAAAAAGACCTTTATTGTCAAGAAAAGTTAGCGTATAATGAGCCACGAGGCAAAAAAGATATATAGGTGAGAATGGTGGTGAGCAATTGTGCTCAGGGTGTTTGTCTTAAGGGAAAGGATAAAAGTAGATTATATCAAACGCAAACATTTGGGGTGAGGACTGCCTGAGGATTTCCATCCAGTATCAAAATTTTGAGATGTTTGAAAAAAAAATGGGCTTCCAAGAATAACTGGAAACTTTAATGCAATGACTTCCCCATATTTGTCTTTATTGCTGTGGAAAGGGAGAATCACAGATGTACAAAGCAATAGACTAAATCCTATGGCTACTAAGTCCTTCAGAGGTAAACTTTCTTTTGATATTTTATGTGTACATTTGTTTTAATGACCAGAAAGTTCTTTTATAACTTGAGTTTGTTTATTTTACCACTCTAAGTTGTAGTTCATATGACTAAGTTATGTGGGTTTCTTGGGTCAATTCATAAATATAGTTGGGGAGAAAATACAATTGTAATGTGAGTAAGAAAATGTCTTGATTTGAAAGCACTTCTCAAAGTGTTGTGTGTTCTGGGTCTATGGAGTGCTTTCCTGTCTGTAGTAGTGCCTTGAACAGCTCTATTATTTTCCTTTATAATTTGCATGACATAAGAATGAGCATTCTTTATACCATACCCAACAATATTGTATCTAACTTGAAGATACAATGATTAACACTTAAAATAACTTTTGGGGACCCAAGAAACATAACAATAAAATTTAGTGCTGTTTTTAACTGCTACCTAAAGAAAAAAATTAAAAGAATGCTGTAAAAAGTTTCATAAAAGCATACTGTGGACTCTTTTAGATAATAAAAATGTGGAATCACAATATTTATACATTGTTGTTGGTGTGAAGTGCTTAGTTATGTAGATTAATCATTTGGTATTTCATAGCTTATCTTTATGGAACTTGTAGTGCATGTCATTATTGGACAACTGAATCTTTAATTCAAGAATCCTACAGAGTGATACAACCTGGGCCCATGGGGGGCTCACAGAGACTGAACCCTCAACCAAAGAGCATACATGGGCTGAACCTAGACCCCCTGTTTATATGTAGCAGATGCACAGCTTCATCATCATGTGGGTCCCCTAACAATGGGAATAGGGGCTGTCTTTGACTCCTTCCTGCCTTTGGGTCCCTTTTCCCTAGCTGGGCTGCCTTGTTTGGTGCCAGTGGGAGAGGAAACACTTAGTCTTGCTGTGACTTCAAGTGCAAATGTGGGTTGGTATTTCTTGGTGGCCTCCCCTTTTCTGAGAAGAAGGAGGCGGTGAATGGAAGGAGGGGTGTGTGAAGATTGGCCTGGGAGGCAAAGAGGGAGGAGGTGGAATCAGGCTGTAAAGTGATTAAATAAATAAATGAAAATGAAAAAAAAATCTTAGAACAAACTTGGAAACATCGACTGATAAAGCAGAACTTTAATGTGCATTCGTAAAACTTATTTTCTCAGATGGATCGGGCATGTTAACAATAGTGGTTTTATATATAACAATGTTCAATACACACCACAACCTTCAGGAAAAGTTGAATAAATGAACAACACAACTACCAAATAAATTGCCCAACAATTCATTACTCTAGTTGTCAGCTAGAACTGTTCACCGATTACTGAAACTTCTACAGAGTATCAGACTAAATCTTTTTTAGTATCAGACTAAAAGATTTTTTTAAGCCTAGAGAAACTAATATTTCAAGAGGTCACATTATAAAAAGGTCACATGCAAAATGAGGGTCTCTCTTTCTAGAGAAAAGGGCTTTGGATTAAGCTACCACAACAGAAGCTTCATTGAGATCCTTTGAAGAAGGTACAGATTCCCTTGGGAGGCAGGAGTCTTTACAAATGAAGGAATGCTTTAAGGGTTTCCAGCAAGTCAGGTGTACGGTATGTTGCAGACCTGAAAGCAACATTCACTTTTGTCTGTGGTTAATCAGTATACTCTGTCCTTATTGAAAATCTATAGGCGGAAAGCAACAATTAATCGTGCTGTCCTGTACAGGACAGCAGGATCCCTGTTGGAACAGCTGCCTGTTGATCAGCTGACATTTTCTTTCATCCACCCATCCATTGTTCTCCTTAAACAAAAGGGAGACACAAATGTAAGTTTTACTCACTCTGATGAAAAGGGTAGAGTTTCTCTCCCTATAAATATTTTCAAAAGCCTTGATGATTCATGAGATTTGCACAAATACATTTAAAGCTGAAAGTGAGCATACAAGGCGTTGGAAGACTACTCTGCCCTGGCATTAGAAAGGGGAGGGTACTTAGGTCAAAAATAACTCTGCTTATGCTTTTAACAATAACATGGTCTTCATTACCCTCTTCTTTGCCCTAACTTCCCCCTGGAAAAGATAAACTTCCTTCAAAACAAAACCTGGAAGAAGAGAACATTGCTTCTTGGGTGGGCATGAATGTACTTCTGCCTGAAGCAAGGGGCTATATACCAGATGACCTTTGCAATTTATTTTTTAGTTCATTATTCATTAGGCTTATCTAAACACTACTTGTGAAGAAGGATAAAATAGGGATGAGTCCTCAAACAAAACAAAGTCAGAAAAATATTACTGTCTTTTGCAAAGGGTTGATTGGATGGGTCTCCCCTGGCCCCACATTACATTTTTATTTCATTCAGTCATATGGGGGCCATGGCATGTATCAAATGTACCCGTGAAGCTTAGATGATACAATAAAACCTTGATGGTTTCACTTCTTTTTTTGTCCTATAGAAATTTACGTTATTCTTTCAGATGGGTAGGAATTTTCTGATCTTCTCTCTTGGAAGATTCTGATTTTTGAAACATCTCATTTTGCCCATTGCTTTTTTAAAGTTACTTTAGAAAGATAAGCTCAAAGTAGACATGTGATCAGACCCAAAACCCAGCTATTTTTCCAAACAGTCTGCCAGGTATAAGATTTCCTGTTTCAATTCCATGACCTTCATCTTGAGACTGACTCAACAGCTATCCTAGGTAGCTGCTTCTGAACATCTAGGAATTCAGAAACTCAAATTCTCATTCTTCAAAGATCTTTGTTGACCACCTAGCTCTACAGATGTCAAAGTGTTCCTGTATATCTCATTGTGTGAAGACTCTTCTGAAAATGTGTCACCAATTCCTATGAGGGCAGAGTCACACCTTGTATGTTGGGGTTTCTATTGGCATGATAAAACACCATGACCACAAAGCAACATGGAGAAGAAAGGGTTTATTTCAGGTTGAACTTACAGGTAAAATACCGATTGCTAAGAGAAGTCAGGTTGGGAACTTGAAGGCAGAGACTGAAGAAGAAGCCACAAGAAAATGCTGCTTACCGCTTGCTCTCAACAGCTTGTTCAACCTGCTTTTTATACCACCCAGGACCAGAGGACTACAGCTAGACCTCTCCACAGTAATCATTTTCAAGAAAATATTCTTATGCACGTTTCCACAGGCAGTTTGATGGAAATTTTTTTCTCAGTTGAGGTTTCTCTTGAGAGACAACTCTAACTCCTGTCAAGTTGACCAAAGTCTAGACAGGTCATCACCCTGCTGATATTTGCCAAATAAATGACTTATATGGTTCCCCCAGTAGAAATACAGTATTTTTCGGACCATAAAAATGAAGCTTTACCCTCAAAAGTTGCAGGGAAATTAGAGTGCACCTTATTATCTGATTGCTGTTTTTAACTGTTTTTCTAGTTTTACTGCTATTAAAAATTGGGTGCATCTTATGGTCAGGCGCATCTTATAGTTCGAAAAATATGGAAACACATGCTTGGAATTCTGTCTACAAATCTATGGAGATTCTCAAAGATAAGGAAGATGAAGAATGCACAAAGTATGAATGTGTTTTATAATAAGACATCTAAAATATAAGGACTTACTCTGATATTTTCTCTTTAAGTCAGAAAAAACTGCTTTTCTCATAGAAACATACAACTCAGTATCCTTGATGGCCTAAAAAGATTTGATGGTCTCTTTTGCTTCCTTTTTAGCTCTATATTACATTTGTCTACTGGATCTGATATTTCTGATTTCAGACCTATGGGTTTCTGTATTATCTTTGGGCATGACCTCATTTCTATGAACAGATGTTGGTTCTGTCCTTCAGTTTAACAATTGTTCATATCCCTCCCTTCCTTGAAGTGTATCTGTCCATATTCAATAACAAGCAACACTATGTAAACCAATTTTGACCCCTAAAGCCTATTTCAGCCTCACTTTTTAAAATTTTCTCATCAAGTGCATATAATTTTTTGTTTTAATCATTTTCTTATACATTAATTTACTTATGTGACTGTAGCAGGAGGGTAGCATTTGAAGGACAGAGGGCAACGGGCAAGCTGTGGGCCTTGGTTCTCTCTATTGTGTGGACCCTGGGATCCATGGCACTCACATCATTAGGCTTCATGACTGATGCCTTTATCTGCTGAGCATCTCTTCGGACAAAATCCATGAAAATTTCTGCAACTTCTCAGACCCACCTATGGTGTAAATAATGATGCTGAGACTTCTATATAGTTCAAAGTTTTTGACCTTTTTGCTCAGGAAGTTTCCCAGCTACTTATAGCTTAACTCGGCATTCTGGCCTTGTGTCTCAACCGTTTGGCTAGCTCTTTACCTCCATATTAACACTCGGGTCCATGAATTCCCTTTTCTGTCCTCCTGGATTCTCTCCCCTCTGCTTGGGACTCCCTGAATTACTCTCTTTGCCTGGATGTTCTGCCCTAGTGCTTCCTGTCCCAGGTATTGGCAGTCAGCTCTTTATTAGAATCAGTCAACAACACCTGATACATCTTTTAGCTTGCCTGTAGGCATAGAAGTTTGTCTGACCTTTAAGTATCTGAGCAGTTGTGGAAGGACAAATATTTACAAATATGAAACTGGTGATGGGCCATAAAAATGACAATACCAAGCTGCTGGCAGCACTTAGCTCTCAGCTGCTACAGTGATCAACAAAAAAAAAAAAAAAACTACAGAGACACACCTTCATGCTATGTGAAGGAATGTCACCCCAACACTTAATCCTCTTAAACATCTGTCTTACTAGGTGATGTTTTTAAAAATTTTGATAATTTTTCCAGATTGTCTCTTTGCTTCCTATTCGGCTTTGCTTCCTATTCATATCTTTGTTTGGACTTTTTTCAAAACACCTGTTACATGTACTAGAGTCCTAAATTTATTTATTTATGTTTTGTATTGGACTCTTTAATAACTCTTGATATTATTATTTAGCCTTTGTCATTTTTATTTCAATTTTGAAGCTTCTAACCTGCATTTCCTGTTTACTCAGATAATTAATTGTATTCCTTCTCAACTCTCTGATGGAGATGAAGATAAAATAGTTTAGTTTCACAGTTAAGCTTAGTTGTTTAGGGGTTAAGATTTTTTTTAGGTCTAGAAAGATGTTTTAAGTTGATAGAGATGAAATTTGATAGATATTGATTTATATTCAGAATTTTAGACTCACCACGATAGGAAAATATTTTCTTCAAGGTTGCCAAATACAAATAGCCAAAAGATTATAATGTAACATTAATATAATCCCTGAGTGTTTCGTGCTTCTTCTTGCTATATATATTTCATTTTATATATGTGTAATAATATAATATGTAAAAAGATAAAATATTATAAAAAAGAAGTTTAGTAGTTATTTTTTAACTTAATATATTTCAAACTTAAATGTTTGACTTCTTTACTTTTTTTTCCTGAGACAGGGTTTCTCTGTGTAGCCTTGACTGTCCTGGACTCACTTTGTACACTTTGTAGACCAGGCTAGTCTCAGCTCACAGCAATCCGCCTGCCTCTGCCTCCCAATTTCTGGGATTAAAGGCATGCACCACCACCATCTCGCTCTTTCTTTGCTCTTAAACAAAGCACATTCATAATAACCTACATTTCAGTCAATAAAAGCTTTAAAATATCCAGCTTACGAGCAAAAGTAAGATTGGCATTATTCACAGGTAATGTTTGTTTTATTTTTCTAGTTCACAATAAAAATTCATCCAAAAGATTACTTTCTGAAGTTATTACATCTTATTTCAGTTGTCAGGAATACCTTCTGATTGTCTCTGGAGATTGCTGCAGTAAGATCCAGAAATTCTCTTTGGTTTAGTTCTTCATTGATGCAGTTCTATATTGTCTGAACTGGTATGTCCCTTCCTGTAACTTCAAATAAAACTATCTAAAATAAATAAATAAATAAATAAATAAACTATCTAATGCCTTCTCATCTTAGCAAACCCTAGAGTTTCTAATTAACAATCTCCGCTTATACTGTTTAAAGTGCATTCATTCCTGATGTTTCCTTTAGAAAACAAGTCATCCGAGGGACACTTAGGGTGTTTCCATGATCTACCTATTGTTAATGTCCCTCAGTAGAAGAATGGATAAAGAAACTGTGGTACATTTACACTATGGAATACTACTAAGCTATTTAAAACAAGGAATTCCTGAAATTTTGGACAAATGGATTGAGCTATAAATGATCATAATGAGTGAGTTAACCCAGAAGCAGAAAGAGTCAAATGGTATATACTCACTTATATCTGCACACTAGCCCAAGGGACATGTCACATGAAAGCCTTCACTTACCAGGAAACTGGGACAGAGGGGAGGACATCCTATTGGGACTCTAGATGAGAGAAGCATGGGAGAATGGCAAAGTTGAAGGATCCAGAGGGTCCTAGAAACCTACAAGTAGAACATTATGATAGGCAGATTTGGGCCCAGGAGTCCCGCTCAAACTATGGCACCAGCCAAGGACAATACAGGTCGTCAACTTCAAACCCCTACCCAGATCTAACCAATGGACAGGACATTCTCCACAGTTGAGTGGAGAGTGGGGTATGACTTTCACACGTACTCTGGTGCCTCATATTTGACCATGACCCCTGAATGGGGAGACCTGGTGGCACTCAGAGGAAGGATAGCAGGTTACCAAGAAGAGATTTGATACCCTCTGAGCATATAAAGGGGGAGTAAGTCCCCCTCAGTCACAGTCATAGGGGAAGGGAGTAAGGGGAAAATGGGAGGGAGGGAGGAATGGGACAATTCAAGGGATGGGATAGCTATTGAGATGTAACAAGAATAAATTAATAATATAAAATTAAAAAAAAAGAAAACAAGTCATCAACTTCTCAGGGATATTACATGTATTGTTGACCTTGACAGGAAAAAAAATCCCTTTTCTAGAATTTATTTGTGTTACTCTATTCTTGTCAGTAGAGCACTTCAGATTCTTTTTTAATATCACCTTCAAATATCTTTTAAGGATGGTTTGCTGTTACTGATTTCCATTTCCCCATTATGCCATAAGATCCACAGAGGAGGATGTTTTTGTTTTGTTGTTTGTTTGTTTGTTTGTTTGATTGTTGATTTTACTACTTCATCCTTTCCTTCTACAGCAGTACCTGGGATTAGTTGCTCAATGATGTTTCACAGATTTAACAATTGAATTCAGATCTCAATATCCTATATTTTCAACTTCTAATTTTCAATTTTAGAATTCCTATTTGTTTGCTATTTTGCTTTTTCCCTGATGTCACTTCTGTTACTATGGCTATAGTGACCACAATTACTTGAATATCTCTATTGAGCTACACAAAACACTGGGAATCATCTACAGGTCTGTATTTATAATCTTTTTTCTTTCTTTCTTTCTTTCTATCTTTTTTCTTTTTTACTCTTCATTGATAAGTGGAATTGTGTAGATCTTTACAATGGTTAAGTTTTTTTCCCCCCTCAGGAAGACTGTTGCCAGCTTATCATTGTCCTGTTGAGGTTTGTTTATAAGCATTGCTAGGAAAGGCTCACTTAGCATGAGTTTGCATATCCAGATACTGTCCTTACTGCAGGAGGATGTGTCACACTGAATTTAGAACTATGCTTTTCTAAGCCTCAGTTGAGAAATACTGTGCTGTTTGAAAATAGTTTTTTTTTTTTTTTCATTTTGGTAAAGATTGAACTTTAAAATTTTTTTTATGTTGTGGATTTTAATTAATTATTCTTTATGCTCTTTTTATACAAAATAATGTAGACAAAAATATACTTAAGTGATTTTAAAAGTCAGGAGCTGGAAAGGAAATAGGTGACTGCCTTTCTTTGGCCTTTCTAGTTTTTTTTTTTCTTTTCTTTCAATACTAGGTACTTTGGAAGCTCTAAAATACAATCTCTCTTTCCAAATCAATTTGTTTCTTTTTTTCTTATTCAGTATGTGTGTGTGTGTGTGTTGTGTATGTGCATGGTATGTGTACAAGTGTGTATAGTATATGTGTTTGGTGACATGTTGTAGGTATAGGTTTGTTTGGTGTATTACATGGTGTGTGTGTATGTGTGTGCATTCAGGCCAGAGACGATGATGCGTGTATTACTCCATCACCCTTTATCTTACTATCTTGAGCCAAGGCTGGAAGCTAGAATGGCGGCCCACAAATCCCAGCGATCATCTCATTTCTGTCCTCATCAACTGGTTTGTGCAGCCACACCCACATTTAAACACAGGATCCAGGGGTCTGAACTGAAGTTCTAGTGCTTTCTTTCAGTAGGCATCCTTCCCCACTGAGCCATTGCCCTGGGCTCTGAAAGCAGCACCTGAACTGCTTAAAATAAAAATAACACATAGTTGTTGCAAAACCAGACAGATGAAAGAGAGATGACCTCTCACAATGACTGCACATTACAGTGACACGATAGTTATAATGGCCATATACTTTTATCTGTAATGCAGTTTTGCCAAAATAGAAATTCTGAGTCAAAGTGCATATGTTCTAAAGGTTATTAGCTACTACTTTAAACAATGCTTTTATTCTCTCCCTAGCAATATATAATTACTGCTTTCCCACATTCTCTGCAGAACAAAATGTGTTGAGCATTTTAAGATTTCAATAGACTGAAGTGGGTTAATAATGGATCTTCAGTGTTGATTGGATATATTTTTGGTTTACTCTTGATTTGATCATGTTTCCAATGTTTCTTGCTAATTTCTCTCTTTTAAATTTTAGTTTATGTCATTTTTAGGTTAAATAATATTCATCTTCCTAATACTGATTTAAAGGAGCTGCTTGCAAATTAAGGAATATTAAACCACTTTTAAATACTTTCCTCCGGTCTCCTCAAGAATTATCAATCACGCCTAGTTAATAGTTTTTTCTTCAGAGTATTTATTAATAATAGTGCATGTTAGTTGACCTTGATTTCCATACACACATTTTCTGAACTAAAAAGGTGAATTGAGGAATATCTAGAGGCAATTCGGGATAATACAGGCTTCCAGAACTGTGCTGTGTAGGATGAGAGAAACAAGATGAGGTCACTACAAGCAAATTTTCCTTCTGTCTCACCATGGAAGGTTATCTCTGTTCTTATTCATCCAGATGCTTCCATGGTAGCAAAAAACAAAGTTAGAGAGTCAAAACACAGTGTGGATCTTTCTATAAAAAATATGTCTAACATGTGATATAAATAAAGGAAACTATTAATCAGCAAGAACTAAGGTTATTGAAATATAGGCTATATCATTCAATTTGATATTTGAAAAAATATTTATTAGTTTTTGCTTTTACATATTATCAAAAGAATCTAGCTTTATACTCACAGACTGACCCTATAAAATCACTCCATCTTTTTAAGGCTCAGTTACTGAAACTGAGATAATAGTTACTTCATAAGATGAAGGTGGAAACTGGACAACATGCGAAAATTCTGTGTATGTGCATAGTAAGGATACTCAGTAAGGTACTCTATAAATGGGAGTTAATTATTAACACAGCACTAATGCCATCAATAAGACAGTTTGCTCATACATAGTTTGGGATTAAAAACATTCAGATGTTTTTCTTTCAATTTTAAAATATTGTCTAAAAACAATTTTAAAAAATTGTTTCAATAGCAGTTATTAATTGTTTAAACTCATTAATATTCATCCTGGGAATGTCTTGCCACAGGAAATTATTGACAGCAATGCTTCCAGGTCCTGATTTCTTTTTTTTTGGTAAGGAAGTAAGATTAATTTATATGTTGATTAATTGGAGAGGCTAGTCTTGTTATTCTTCTCCCTTTGTCACAGGGCTCATTTGTTTGTAATCAATTTTTCTTAACCTTTAGACACCCAAAGAGATGGTGTATGAACACATTACTGGTTTCATTCTTTCATTTATAAGACAAACAGCTAATGGATAGAGTATTTTAAAAATAGGGAAATTACAACTTGAATTGAGAGAAAGTGGTTTTTATAAGAATTTTTATTATTTATTCACTAAAATATATGTGTGTAAGATAGAAAATAAACAAAATGTACACATACAGATCATTAAATAAAAAGAGATCATACATAAACAGTGCATGAAGAAAGATGGTGGTATTGTATAAAAGTTTTTTTCTTTAAAATCCTAACTAAAATATACATATTAAATTTATTAAAGTAGAAACAGAAAATCTCAGATGGAACATATGGTTTTCTTATTTTAAATTATTACTTAGTTGGCCTATTCTAGAGAAAATTTGAGCCAAGTGTTGGGAATATATTTACTTCATAATAATTTTCAATCTTGAGTGTTTTACGAAAACTTCTCTTTTATAATTTCATTATATCACTTATCACACATATTCCTCCAGTGGCAGTGCCCAATATTACATTAAAATAGATGGTATGCTGACACCATGAGGTTTTTCTCTTCATAGTAGGACTCATGAAAAATCATAGTGGAATGTAGACACTGATTCTGACAAAAAATTTATCCTAAGAACTTTTCCATAACCCGTAGTCTTGTCATTGGAGACCCACAGCTCCCATAACTGAGAAATTTCTCTCTATCTTTTCCACAAAGCATTACTATTAGATTAAGTGCAGTAGAATCAACAGCAGTAGTGATTGAAGAGAGGGAGCGAAGTAGGAGAAGGAGTCCAGGGAGAAATGAGGATGGAGATCAACCAGGGAGAGCCAGGGAAGGAGGACAGAAGGCCTACAGAGAAAAGAGAGACGGGAGCATCTCAATGACAACCTGGGTAAGTCCGAGTAGGCTCTTGGGGGGATATGAGGGGGACTTTACCTGAGACTGCCAGTAGCAGGGGGCATGGAGATCGAAGAGGACACACTCTAACTAGACAATATTCCTAGTGGAGGGAGGGGAGCAGCATCCCACCCACAAAAATTTTGGCCCAAAATTTACCCTTCCTACAAGATGTCCAGGGATAAATACAGAGCAGATAGAGCAGAGATTGAGGGAAGGTCCAAGTAATGTCTGACCCAACCCAATTCCCATGTCATAGAAGAGAGCCAACTTCTGGCACTGTTAGCGATACTCTGCTATGTGTGTAGACAGGAACCAAGCAGAGTGCTCCGCATAGCAGCAGTTCAAAAGAGCCAAACATTGAGTGACGCAGAGGGAGTCTTGTGGGAAAGTGGGAGTGTGGAGAAAAGGACCAGGAGGTTCCAGGACCTGCACAGGAAGACCAAAAGAAACAGGACAAGAACTGACTGGAATTAGGCCCCCTATACATATGTAGCCAATGGCCAGATCAGTCTTCATGTGGGTCCTCTAGTAAGGGGAGTGGGGGCTATCTTTGACATGGACTCTGTTGCCTGCTTTTTTTTTTTTTTTAAATCATTTCCCACAGTGTACTACCTTGCTAGACCGAAGGGCAAGAAGATGCTCAGTCCTGGTGTGCCTTGATGATCTGGAGTGGGTGGGAAGGGGAGCTCCCCTTTTCTGAGTAATTGGAGAGAGGGAGGGGCAAGAGAGAGAGAGTTTGGGACTGGGAGGAGAAAGGGATAGGGCTATGACCAGGATGTAAAGCGATTTATTTATTTATTTATTTATTTATTTATTTATTTATTTATTTACAAGTTTAAAAGAAGAAAACAAAATAAGTGTAAGGAAGGAAGAAAGAAAGAAGGACAGATGAGTGAGGGTAAGAGAAAAAGAAAGAAAAAATGGAGAGAGAGAAAGAATCCCTTACTCTAGTTAAAAGGAAGAAAGAATAAAGGAAGAAAACATGAATGATAATTTTGTATTATTCTTTTAGATAATAACTTACATATGACAGGGGTTCTATACTCAACTAAGGTTGAAAATTTAAATATTTTATTTACATAGTTATGTGGAACCCATGGAAAGAATATTTAATTCCAGTTTGCCATTCATATACAGAAGATGAAGCTACCAAAAAGTCCTTTCAATTTCCTTCTTTACTGTCTGATATTTTGGGCTTGCCTTCCTGGACATTCCAAACCATCATAGCACGTTCTGCCTAATTTTAGACACAGGAATTAAAATAATTTTTACTACAGATATCCAGGCAATTAGGTAATTTCATTTCTCTAATGGCAGATGCCAATGTAGTGATGACAAAGCCACTGCAGTTTAAGGTCATATACCCTCCAAAGACTCTAGCAGCTCATCTTTACAGGCACAACTCTGTTAACTGAAAACACAAAAGGGAAACGGGCAAAGTATGGTCATGGTATTCTATCTCAGGCCCAGTAAGATGGGGTGTGAACCCGAACTTTCATTTTTTTACTAATGAATATTCTTGGGCAAATTGCTTAAACATTCAACCCCTTGAGGTTTTTAACATTCACAGGAGACTCATATAAGATGTTCTATTTCTGTCCTATCTTACTGATGAAGAAAGAAACTTAAAGCATTAAGAAACAGCTACAAAATCCTTAGATTTTTGTGGGACATGCCCATTGGGCTGGTATGCAGATATAAGTGAGTATATACTATTTGAGTCTTTCTGCTTCTGGGTTAACTCACTCATTAGGATCATCTCTAGCTGAATCCATTTATCCACAAATTTCTGGAATTCCTTGTTTTTAATAGCTGAGTAGTATTCCATAGTGTATATGTACCACAGTTTCTTTAT
The DNA here is from genome assembly GCA_907169655.1 of Acomys percivali. NCBI lineage: Eukaryota > Metazoa > Chordata > Mammalia > Rodentia > Muridae > Acomys > Acomys percivali. The sequence goes on from OU015742.1 coordinate 39,247,215, forward strand.
CCATTCTTCTACTGAGGGACATTTAGGCTGTTTCCATGATCTGGCTATTATGAAGAAAGCTGCTATGAACATAGTTGAGCAAATTATCTTGTTGTGTGCTGGAGCATCTTCTGGGTATATTCCAAGGAGTGGAATAGCTGGGTCTTGAGGAAGCCATATTCCCAGTTTTCTGAGATAGCACCAGATAGATTTCCAAAGTGGTTGTACTAGTTTGCATTCCCACCAGCAATGAAGGAGTGTTCATCTCTCCCCACATCCTCGCCAGCATGTGGTGTCACTTGAGTCTTTGATCTTAGCCATTCTGATCAGGAAACTGGGACAGAGGGGAGGACATTCTATTGGGACTCTAGATGAGAACCATGTGAGATCAGCAATGTAGAAGGATCCATTGGGTCCTAGAAACCTACAAGTAGAACATTATGATAGGCAGATTTGGGCCAAGGAGTCCCGCTCAAACTAAGGCACTAGCCAAGGACAATACAGGCAGTAAAATTTAAACCCCTACCCAGATCTAGCCAATGGACAGGACAGGCTCCACACTTGAGTGGAAAGTGGGATATGACTTTCTCATGTACTCTGGTGCCTCACATTTGACTATGTCCCCTGGAGGGGGAGACCTAGTGGCACTCAGAGGAATGACAGCAGGTCACCTAGAAGAGACTTGATACCCTATGAGCATATACAGGGGGAGGTAATCTCTCTCAGGAACAGTCATAGGGGAGGGGAATAAGGGGAAAATGGAGGGAAGGGAGAATGGGAGGATACAAGGGATGGGATAATCATAGAGATGTAACAAGAATAAATTAATAAAAAAATTGATCAAAAAAAAAAAAAAAAGAAAGAAAGAAAGAAAGAAAATCCTTAGAAAAAAGAAAATCCTTAGATTGAGCTTGGGCTGTGGAATGTCTAATTTAAAGTCCTACCCCACAGAGTCAACCTTTCAGAATTATGTAGTGACTATTTTTTATTTTTGGTTTTGCTTTACAAAAAAAAAAATGTTTTACCTTGTTCAAATGAAGAGTTAATGTGTCTTGCAAAGGTCTACCTCTTTTGCATCCTTTTTTTTTAATATTCATTAATTTATTTTTTCTGCTGTTTCAAAATATTTTCTTTGAAACTAAGTTTTCTTTTTTTTTAATTTTTAATTAATTTATTCTTGTTACATCTCTATGGTTATCCCATCCCTTGTATCCTCCCATTCTCCCCTCCCTCCCATTTTCCCCTTATTCCCCTCTCCTATGACTGTTCCTCAGAGGGATTACCTCCCTCTGTATATGCTCATAGGGTATCAAGTCTCTTCTCAGTGACCTGCTGTCCTTCCTCTGAGTGCCACTAGGTCTCCCCCGCCAGGGGACATAGTGAAATGTGTGGCACCCGAGTACTTGCGAAAGTCAAATCCCTCTCTCCACTCAAGTGTGGAGACTGTCCTGTCCATGGGCTAGATCAGGGTAGGGGTTTAAATTTTACCGCCTGTATTGTCCTTGGCTAGGGCCTTAGTTTGAGCGGGACCCCATGACCCAAATCTGCCTATCATAATGTTCTACTTGTAGTTTCTAGGACCCACTGGATCCTTCTACATTGCTATTCTCCCATTGTTCTCTCATCTAGAGTCCCAATAAGATGTCCTCCCCTCGGTCCCAGTTTCCTGGTAAGTGAAGGCTTTCATGGGACATGCCCATTGGGCTAGTATGCAGATATAAGTGAGTATATACCATTTGAGTCTTTCTGCTTCTGGGTTAACTCACTCATTATGATCATCTCTAGCTCAATCCATTGCATTCTAATATATTGAAACTCTCATTATTTCTTAGCAAAATTCAGTGTTTACACTGTTCTTTATATTTCCTATTTTATTAAAAATTAATATCATATTGTACATCTCTAAAATCAGGGATAAATTATGTTTAAAATTCTAAAATATTGCCAATTGCATTTCTTTTAAATGAATTCATATTGCTAAACATATTAAATTAAAGACAAATTTTGACAACAGTCAAATCTTTACAGTCTGTTTAGATGGAATAGATTGTCACAATTTGTAGGGAAAGCAGTTTGGTGAATGTAGAAGCTCTGGCTATTCACATATTTTTTTTTTTTTCTGAAAGAGAATAAGATCACAGTTGCTGTACAGCCAGAATATGTCTTCTCAGAATTGACTCAGCCTGGCTTCTCATTCCGTGCAAATGAGTAAGTAGATAGTGGTAAAAGAAAATATGAATGAGATATCTTAGTGAATATTTTTCTAAAGTAGAATTTATGAACCTGTTACCTGTGTTGTTTCTAATTGAGCAATGGAAATATACTAGAGTGAAGGCTGTTAAAACGAAGGCCTAGTACTAGTAAACAGTAGATTACATTAGTCTGGGCAAGGAGTTGTTATGTTTTTGTTTTTGTTTTTCATAACAGGAAATAGATACAGAGTTAACATTTTATGTTATCTGTCTAGTCCAAAGGATAGTACTTTCATATGCTATCAACTTTTTGTTCATTACAAATTCATAATAATGTAAGTAGGCTTTTTTTCCTCTCAATTTCCAGGTATGAAAGACTTGGAAATAAGGTCATTCTCAGGGCAGCATAATGGTACAAGGATTTGGGCTGGAATGTGGTCTGAGTGCCCAGGATTAATTTTTTTACCCCTCAGTCTAGCACTTTCTAATGGGAAATGTTTGGGCCCTCATCGTTGGAGAGTCTGAAAAACTTCACAGTTTGTGGATTATAGTTTATTAATCAATGAAGCAAAATAGGGCTTTAGAGCTTGGTCACATAGTAATTTCTGTGTTACTGTTTCCACTTTGTCCAACAGCTGGAGAAGGACCCTGTCTGAGACTTTCTTCTCTCAGTTGACACTGGTAAAACATCCATGTTTGATCTATAGATACATGATTTTCTAAAACCTGGATTAGCAAAAACACTCCTTATTTTCAAGCACAAAATAACCATCTTAGTATTTAATTATTAAACATCAGTGTTTTCCCAATATTGTTTGAACTCCCTCATATTAATACTTAAATCAAGCACACTCTTTCTTTGCTTTTATTTTACACACTTTTCTACTTCTGTGCTTGCACATCCTTCAGTGGTAAGGCCTCACATACTAAGTGGGAGACAATGCCAGAGTTAAGTGCAATATGTTGGCCTCTACTGAAAGCCTGTCCACTTCCCCCATGTCATACTGACCTTCCTGGGGAAGGTAAAGAGAGCCTCCTTGGATTAATCACCACATTCCAGAAGGAGAGATGTCACTTCACCAGCCTTCCTCTCTGTGCCAGGAAATCAGCTAAACTATTTTTCTTCAGATAAGTGAACATGCTTGTCATAGCTTACTTATGCCTGTTAAGTCTTTCTATGAAATATTTTACAGGGAAATATGTAAATATTTTGACGGCTTGTGCCATTCTGTTCAGACTGCTTTACAGATTACACATAGATCCCACATGAAACAGGAAAGGAAAGCAACACGAAATGTCTTAATGCAGCATTTTTCATTAATGAAGACAGGAGGATCAAAGGCTGTTTCTCCATAAATGAACTCTTAATATAAACAGACAGGAAGAATGATGTATGACCCTCGGCTGGCCCCAAATGATGGCAATATGATGGAACTACAGAGTCAGTTTCCAGTACACCTCCCCCACCCCCTCCCCGGCAGCTATTGTGGAATATAAATTTTGCAAAATGAGCATTAACAAACACTTAGTATATAGTAAGATTTTACTGGTTCCTTAGATTTTGGGTGAAAGAAGGAAAGAAGTCTACAAAACATTATTATTGCCTCTCAGAAGTATATGTTATTCTTTAATTTGATTACAAACTAGAGTCTGAAGGCAGGTCTGACACATTTTGAACATAGTTGGCCAGAGAAAAGGAAGAATTTTTCTTTGTCCTTCATAGTAAAGTAAGTCTAGGTAAGTAAGGGTAAATAAAATCAAGTCTAGTTCACATTTTAGCTATTTAGTTTATACTTTTTTTTTTGTGGTTATCACCGGAAGTGTAAGATAATGTTACCAAAATTTGAGAAAATGTTAACCGTGTGGTCCCCTTCTATCACAGGCCTGGCGAGAGGGGAATCGAGAGAAAGAAAGAGGGAGGAGGGATGAGTAGATGTCAGTGAGGGGATAACAGTTTAGTATAATCTGAAAAAATTGTTTAATTGAAATTTAAAAATAAACATCACGGAGAAGTCATGCCAATGCCATTCTACTAGGAGTGACAGGCTCTAGTTATGTGGTCATTTCTCTAGTGTCTGTAATTTATGGATTTTTAATTAGCTTTTATTTTGAGGGGGGTTAGAATACAAGTGCACCGTCTATCGGAGGAAAGACCTGCTTTTCGCCTACTGGCACTTGGTTGTCGCCATGCTGCCTTCCGGAACTGAAGCAAAAGAACACATGTTCAACCTTTACAACAACATGCATGGGAAAGACATCAAAACTGGTGGGCGGAAGCTTAGGAAATACCAGTTACAGACAAGAAGAGAGGACAGAGAGCCACATAGCAACAGCTG
>OU015742.1:39251731-39315169 GCA_907169655.1 Acomys percivali
AGAGAGAGAGAGAGAGAGATCTTGAAGGCCCACTGCTCCATTGTGAAATTTGTTGTTTATCCTCTGCTTTTAGTCCAAGAGGGTTCTGAGTTCATAAAGATTATAAAATGAAGATTTTGTGGTGAGGTTTAAGGCCATTGATACTATTGTAGATGATAAATACATCTACATCCTTTCATTGATTATGGGGTATATTGTTAATGTTGAAGGAACTGTTATTTTAATACATTGTTAAAGTACAAAGATTTAAAATTTCTCTGAAATCTATCTTAAATTTTACTAGGAATTAAATTCTTAAGCCTAAAAGCAAGTTGTTATTACAAAACATGCATTTTCCTGTTGTCTTGTTTTGTTTTGTTTTTGTTTACTAACCTATTTTAGTAGTTGGTTGCCATAATTTTAGTAATATAGTACCTATCTTGGCATCTCAGTTGAATAGTGACATCAATTAGTTGAAACTTAAGCAAACCTGTGGCCTTTGGTTTTGAGGCATCTTTCCCCTCTGCATTGAGGTTTGTGACCTAGCCTATTTGCCTCTTGTCTCATTGACCCACTACATCCTGTTTACAGTGACAAAGCTAAGAGTTGTGCTTTCTTCAAACTAGCAGATCTATAAGCCCTGAGGAAAACCTAAGTGATAATGCCTGTCTGTGAAACCTAATAAATAGGGAATCCCGTGGCTTCTTTCTCTCTGGTTCTCTTCCTGCTGGTTGAGTATCCTGCTGATCTAGGACCTCCTGTCAGCCCTTGGAGGCATCCCTCATATTGAATCTGTTAGTGATAAAGTTTGTCTGGCTTTGTGTGTATTGTATCCTGCTAACTTCTTTGTGTCTTACCGGACCCAATTATTCTATTGGTTAGGGCCTTAGTAGCAAGCATCTAGCATGGGAAGACTAAGTTGGACAAATCAGAGGTGAAACAGAATAGCTTCCTCTATACAAACATGTTTCCTGACAGAGAATCAACCTGGCCATGGGTTAGAAATTTGGGCATAAATCCATGTACCTGGATAAAGAAATGTTCTTAAAAAGAAATCATAGTCACATCTGCTGGAGTAGTGTCAGGGCAAGAGTGATATTTAAGCCATAGAGAAGGGGGTTGGGAAGGGAGAAGGAAAGGGGTGTCAAGAGAAACCACAGGTTGAGCTTGTGTGTGTAAATGATATATCTATGTGTTTGCTTGTTTGCAGGCATGGCAAGTTGTTAGTTGGGATGAAACTGCTACATAGGAAATTCTAGTTCTAATCTCTGATGGCAAACGACACCCCATTTTTTCCTAGTTTTTAAATTTTCCTCCCAAATACTTCTGGGCTGTCTGTGTTTATATCCATCCATACATTAATATTTCTCTTTGAATAGATTTAAAATATGTAATATGTACTTGTTGAAAGCATATTTCCAGTTTAAGGAGACATTCTGGAATTATCACACTCTAACGTGCATTGTTAAAATAGTTTTTGCTTATTAGTCTCACAGGGGTACCTAGATTTAGCCTAGTTTGAAAGGTTGTCTCCCTTGAGTGCCATCAGGCCTCCCCACCAAGGAGAGGTGGTCAAATATAGGGCACCAGAGTTCATGTCAGAGTCAGTCCCCGCTCTCCACATAACTGTGGAGAATGTCCTGTCCGTTGGTTAGATCAGAGTAGGGGTTCAATGTATTGTCCTTGGTTAGTGCAATAGTTTGAGCAGATGCCCCTGGGCCCTGATCCACCCATCACGACGCTCTTCTTGTAGGTTTCTAGGACCCTCTGGGTCCTTTTATTTCCCCATCTCCTATATTTCTCTTACCTAGAGTCCCAGTAGGATGTCCTCACAACTATCCCAATCTCCTGGTAAGTGAAGACTTTCGTGATAGCAAAGAAAGAATAGGCAGGCATCAAGATGAGACTTGATAGCCTATGACCATATAGTCGGAGAGGATGTCTCCCTCAGTCTTAGACCTAGGGGAAGGGAATAGGGTGAAAGTGGGAGGGAGGGAGGAACGGGAGGATACAAGTGATGGGATAACAATTGATTTGAATTTGAATAAATTAATTAAAAAAATAAAGATTGTCTTCCTCCAGAGTGCTCGTATTAGTCTATAAGAAGGACCACTAATTCTTAATACTGATTAATTCCCTACTGCCTCAGTCTTGGCTTGTTACATGTGCATTGATCAAAGAATGATTAATGCTGAGGGCAGAAGGTTGAAAACTATATTGGAGATTGTCTGCTTACTCCTCTTGGGAATACATACCATCACGTTTGAGTTTCCCTAGGCTAGCCTCCAAGACAGCAATAGGTGTGTGTCTTAGCTGGGGTTTCTGTTGCTGTGAAGACACCATGGCCCTGACAACTCTTATAAAGAAAAACATTTAACTGAGCCTGGCTTACAATTTAGAGGTTTAGTCCATTATCATCATGACAGGGAGCATGGCAACAAGCCGGCAGACATGGTGCTGGAGAAGGAGCTGAGAATTCTATGTCCTGAACCATAGAAAACAGAAAAAAAAAAAAAAAAAAAAAAAAAAAAAAACAACTGGGACCTATGGGCCTTGGTCTTGAGAGCTCAAAGCCCATGACATACTTCCTCCGTGAGGGCCATAACTTCTGATACTGCCACTCTGTATGGGCCAAGGATTCAAACATCTGAGTCTTTGGGGGACATACCTATTCAAACCACCACAACATATGACAAAGTATTTCTATTACTCTAGGTAGTGTGTGGTTTATTTTTAGCTAAGTTACTGAGCCATCCCAACTCTATTCAGCCCACCTGATGTGGGATGTTATAACTTGCCCAGATGGACAATCCTAGTTGTTTAAAAGCATGAGATATTAGAGAGAACTTTTAAATGGAAAATATTTCTCATAGTTCATTTTAGTCTCCCTGTCATGCTTGCCTTCAATAGCTTAGTGGCAAGAATAGAGGACTAAGCCTCCTTATCATTGCCCCAGGTACACACATGTCCAGTTATGGCACAGGTATACACTATAAACTCCTGTCTTCTAACTAATTAGCAGTGCAAAGGATCCATGTGAAAAGTGAGGTAGTTAGTTAGTTTATCATTTATTTTTGCTTAAAGAAAACCTGGTTTGGATTTTTTTTTCAATACAGACATTATTTTCTAAACAAACATGACATATGGCAGAATCTCTAAGTAAAGAAATAGTGAAGAAGTTGGAAATCATAGCCAGATAATGAAATCATCATACTTTTTTAGCAAATTCAAAATCATTGCAAAAATAGTTTCCTTGTTTATTAAGGGTTAATATGAAAGATAGATTTGGCATGCTATTAAACAGTTAAAAGAAAAAAATGCCCAAGGATAAAGTTAAATAGAGAGCAAGGGAGCTCCATAGTAGTTAAGCTAAACACCTTCTTGACGGGAAACTGGGAGTGAGTTTATTTGCAGAGCTTACATAACTTTTCATTTGAGACATTTTGCTTGAGGACATTCCAAGCTGTATATCACATGACATCCCAAGTGCAATGGAATGAAGGCTTTCCTCCAGCCCCACGTGCTTTCAAACAGCACATCCGGTGGCTTGACCTCAAGTGTCCTCACACATAGTTCGGACTTAGTGTATCAGTCTCTTTTTAAGGTGGTCTTCTCTGCTTATAGTGGTATTCATGTCACATTTATCTGTCACTTTGGAAATGATTTTCCTGTGGAACATTGGCTAGAAATACAGTTTGGGAGTTCTGGCAAAACATAGACTCTATGGTTAGAGATGGCATGTCTAAATTATATATCAAGTTGGCACTTACCAAATGTCTGCTTCTAGCATCTTATTTTAGAAATGTGATAGTTCTTTGGGGTGTAAAATATGTTGTTTATTCAATTTTGGAGTTCCCAACTCTGGTAATATGACCAGCTCAGTTGCTAAATCTCAAGAACCAGAAGCTGACTGAAAGCTCCATCCTCATGACGGAACAGATAATTCTGGTGCTCATAGTTAAGGATTCAAATACCCGAGCCTCGCATGGAAGAACCACAGTGTTTTTGTAAAGTAAGAATTAGGTAATAATGGTTGTTATAGCATCTGCGTTGAAGAATTGTAAGTAATTGACTCAAATTCCAAATGATCAAGAATAAGACACTTAAAAAATAGAAGGTTTTTTTGTTGTTGTTGGTTTTTTTGTTTTGTTTGTTTGTTTGTTTTGTTTTTGCCCAACATCTATTAGAGAGGGCATTCAACATGTAATGTTTTTTCCCCCAAATCCATTCTGAACACTTTTGTTGTAAACAATTCTGTCCAACAGACTTCCTAGCTGTTAACTCTGGGAGGGGCTTCTGAAATAAAAGGAGCAGCTCAGAGAAGGTTCTGTGAACAATGCTGACAGGGAACACTAAAAACAAAGATGTTTTGTGTTAATTATGGACAACATAATAAAACCTGTAAGGAGTGACTTGGAATTCCTTCCAGTTCATCATAGAGATACTGGACAAAAGTGAGTGAGTCATCTAGGGTCCTAGGATCATGGAACTGACTGAACTAGGATGAGAGAATCTATGGGAAGAGTAGTTGTGCCTCTCGCAAAACTGAGCTCCTGGTTTGTAGTCGAGTATTCTTTCCCTGTGCCATGCAGTAAAAAGCTGGTTAGAACGTAAAACTTTACTCTGTTTGCTGTGGTAGCCCGGGATCTAATTCTGCTTGTTCCCACATCTCTTTCCATAAACACGGTAGGAGGGGTGTGAATTGGCATTTGCACACACTTTGCATTCTCCAGTAGCTGGTTTACTATAGGGATCCTGACAATATACAGAAAAACAAAGCAAAACCCCAATGTTTCTTCATTAGCCTCCCAACATTTGTGTGGGAATTATAAGACAAACAGCCTTTGAATGGGAAAACTCACATAATTTCTATCTCATATGTAATCATTCTATATAATTATCCCCAGGAACTGTCACAACATCAGCAATAAACATGCGTTGCTAATTTTTTTTTCTACAAGTGGTTCCTGAGCAGTTCACATAGTGCACAAGACACCAAGCTTTGTGCTTGTGCAGTTAGGGTTAAAGAGGATTAACACTAGGCTTTGACATCAAAGTAGATTATAGCGGAAGGACAGACTGAAAAAATAAGTAATGATAAACTTTAGTACGATGTTTGTTGTCTTTGGGAATCCATGCTATCTCATAGGTGCATGTACACATGTCATTTACAGACCATACATATATCACATACATGCATACATATAAAAATACATGTAATAGAATAGACAAGTTTATAGTTATTCATTTCTTTAGCATCTGCTACTGATGTTTTGTTTTGTTCCCTTACTAGTATTTTTTCATAACCTATAAATCTTGCTGCCCTGGCCTGGGGTGGGCTGTCCCTTCTTGTCCAGCACTGCTGTGATTCCTGTGAGGGGCCTGTTTTCCAGAGTGCTGCAAAGACCAAGGGGCAAGGCAAGGTCTCCCATACCCATGCACCTAGGCAGACTTACCTGCAGAAACTATACCAGGAGGAGCTCTACTGTGCTGTCCATGCAAGGTGCAGGGCATGATTTCCAGAATGTTTCAGGAGGCACTGGGGACTATCTTGGTACATGACTGAGGCTATGTCTGTCAGGAGCCATGCTGTGCTGGGACTGGTTTGTCATCTGTACATTGAAGGTTGGATTGAGTCTTTGGTTGTGTGGACTTGTTCAGGCTGATCAAAAGATAGTGATTACAAAGTTTAGCTGGATGTTGTTTTTCCTCAGGCTGTGTATGTATAGTCCTGGGGACTATAAACTGTTAAAATAAAAAAAAAATGCATCCTTCTTTTTTCTCATGGAAGGTATTGGTACTGTGGGTGATTGGACTTAGGTAATATTGTAGATTTTTCTTCCTACATTTTCATGATAATTTTGGCTTTTCTGTGTTTTACATATGTGCTATAATATATTTCTTGGATTCCTTAAATCACGTAGAGAGATTTTTGAATATGAATGGTTGTTCAAACTGATTTTTCAGTTAAAGGACATGTACAAGAAGCATGTCTTCAGAACCATGTTATTATTCTTTTCTTGAAATTTGTTATTATTATTGCTTTTGTGTATTTATATAATACATTTTCTCTAGGATACAATAGTTATTTTATTGAAAACATATTAGGTCCAATAATCTTTATAGTTCTTTATTTCTTAATCTTTATGTTATTTGTTTTACATTTATCTGGTTGTATTATATTTTCTTATTGTAATGTCCTGAATTCAATGCCCATTTAATTGATTTTTATCCTTTATTAAATCTTTTTATGTATTAAAGACTATAAAACATTTCTAGTACCATATCACTCATTTATGCAATATTCTTTATTTTATTATAATTAGTTTAATATATTGCATAATTTTACATTTATATTTTATTATATCCAGAGTCATTTACAACATTTTTGAAGTTATATTTGCTGTTTGCTTCATATCCTTTTAATTACTGTTCTTTAAAATTAATAGTCATGTTTCTTCTTTTAGAATATTATAGAAATATGTTGATATATAATGATTTTTACATGTATAAGTTTTATAGCTCTACATATGAATTCTAATATTTGATCATTTATTTGTATTTACATTTTATGCTATTGACATCAAATAGAAGTATATTATGATTTCATTTTATATTATCTTAGCTTTTTTCATATATTTACCTATTTTACTGTTATGACTGCTAATAGTATATTATTTAGTTAATTGCTATTTAAAACAATTCATTGGAGACTACTTCATTATCTTTCAGAAGCTTTGTTGGTATTACTCTTTACCTTGAAATAAAATTTAATTGATACTGAGATCAATCAGAGATCCTTTCTTGGGATTTGTGCCAAAATTAATGTGGTATTTTATTTTAGAGAGTTAATATTATCTATGTAGTATTGATTCTTTTGAGCAATATATAATCTATTTCTTTATTTTGTGCTAGATGCTTGTAAATGAAGTGCTTTTCATTTGTTGCATCTTTAAAATATCAACTAAACTACAACTCTATTTTCAGATAGAACATGCATACATGTAAAAATATATGGCACACATAGATATATACATATGTATATATATTCACATATCATCATGCACTGCACAGTGAAATGATTGATCAACAATAGATTACATATATGACAATGAGAATGATCTCACATATTAGATCTCACAGTGACTGCTGTAGTCAACTTTATTTGTGTAAGTATGCTAAATAATAGCCTCACAATAATTAAATCACCTCATGATGTTTTTCTGGTGTTAGTCAAGTATATATTATATATGGTTTTTGATATACATACATGCATATATGTATGCTATTGTCTGGTGTGCTAATACAAATATGTAAATTCTATAAGAATACATACACATATAATGTTTATGATATATATACAATAGAGACATTTTTAAACTATTTATGTGTACCATCAGAGAAGTAAGAATACTATGGTCATTTCAGAGAAGTGGTTATCAATATGTGTATGTGTGTTTATTTTGTGTCCTCACTAAAAGAAAACTCATACTTGTCTATCCACAACTATTTGGAATTTGGAAGAATCTAGCTCATAAAGTCATTCAAAACTCAAGCTTTCACAAGCTCATCATAAGGTTTCACATGGGAAAAGCAACTAATTATTACAGCCTATTTGATTGTACAATTGAATTGAAGTTGGATTTTGTATGTGCTATTGAAACTTAAATAGGCAAGTTTGCTTAAATGCTAGATTAAGTGCTGAAAGTGTTTCTGAAAGCCATGGTTAGAAACAGGGAAAGCAATCAGGCCACTCATAATTACCATGCCTCTTGAATTCTTGTAATTTATGGAGAAAGAAGACGAATATGGTTATTCATCCTCTGTGTGAATGAAATGTGCTCTGCACAAATGCAAATTACTATCCCCTATGTAAATCACTGACTTAATGATATTCCATTTCCTTTTCTCATGTCACTGACAATAAAAACGCTTAATTTAATGGTTAAAAAAATGTTCTGTAGTATCTGAGGTAGAGTTCATTTCATAATTATATGTTTTAAAATAATACAATGATTGTTTATTTTGCAATAAAATAGAATATTAAAAGTAGTTATTCTATACGTTGTCAGGGGAATTGTATACTTTCCCTCGTATACATTAATTACTACCCAGAATGCTCAAAGTTTCTTTGAGAAAGATGAAATCTAGACAGGGCCCAATGGGCAACAGCACTGAAAACCATTAAACATTTTAAATAAAACTATAAGACAAACTCTCAGTTTATTCATTGAGACTTCACTTTATCATGGAAAAAATTATTTTTCTGTATTTTCTATATATATTTTCTATATTTCTATATTTTCTAATTTTTGATGATAGTCTAGTTTAATCTTTATATATACACCCCTCCCTTACTTTGTAACTATATCAATAAACATATTATGGATTTCTTGGTGATCCAAAATTACAAATGCTGATGTTTAAAATAGGAAATTAAAAAATATATTTTAATTATTGAATGTTAGTGAAATATTTCAAATTTGTACTTGTAAAATATTGTCTTCAACTTTTTAAAATTTATTTTTTTTTAATTTTTAAAAAAATTTTTAATTAATTTATTCTTGTTACATCTCTATGGTTATCCCATCCCTTGTATCCTCCCATTCTTCCCTCCCTCCCAGTTTCCCCTTATTCCCCTCCCCTATGACTGTTCCTGAGGGGGATTACCTCCCGCTGTATATGCTCATAGGGTATCAAGTCTCTGCTTGGTAACCTGCTGTCCTTTCTCTGTTCTCCTCTCTCTCTCTCTCTCTCTCTCTCTCTCTCTCTCTCTCTCTCTGTGTGTGTGTGTATGTGTGCTTGTGTACATGTGTTAGGGTTTTTTGCTGTGATCAGAAGGCCAAGGAATGCAACAAAATCACACCACAAGTCAGACTTCACATGAGAGATTTATTGGGGGTGGGTGTTATAGAACAACTGCCTCTGGGCCAGGATGGAGAAGAAAGAGAGCGGGTTATGAAAGCACAGGCTTTATAAAGGGGTATAGCCTATGCACATAGGGATAATATGCAACTTTGGTGACAGTGAAAATGTGTAGCATTTGGTGGCAGGTGAAGACCTGGTAATGGACCACTAAAGTCAGGCTGAGGGAGCACCTGGTTATAGAATGTAGTTGTTCCTTGGTTTACAAGCTGTGTGTGTGTGTGTGTGTGTGTGTGTGTGTGTGTGTGTGTGTGTGTGATTCTTTCACCCCATAGAACATAAATAAATGATTACCGTGACTGAAACATTAGAGGAATTTATATTAGGATTCCTAGTGAAATAACACAAGTGGATAAGTTTCCCAAATCATCATGCCTAGAAAAACTAACAATAATAAAAATAGATTAGGCAGTGGCTTAACAGACAGAAATGCCCCCCTATGTTGCAGAGCAAATCTGAGGTCTGAGTCTCAAGACTCTCTAAGCACAAGATTTTGCTAGCAGCTTGGTCTGTTTGACCAACTGATCTACTTTGTATCTCTTACTGTCTTACAGTTTCTTTCAAGGACTCATGAATGTTTCAGTAGTTCACTTGATCCATATGACTTTAATGATACTTTAATGCTCAACCATTTCAGATGTTTGTAGCTACTACTTCCAGTGCCAATTATAATTGGTAACAATTTAGATACTTATCCAGATAGACAACCCTTGAAAGTTACAGTGTCTGTTAGATATTATGTTTTAGGTAGTCTAAATATTGAAGTTACAATTTAAGTGTGATTAAGTAGGCTGGGAGTAAAGTTCTGATGAAATGGAATATTGTATCAACATTGAGTACAGTTTCTTAGCATGGACTCTTGCTCTTCAGTCTTCTCTATTTCCCTACAGAGTTGAGTACTAATTTTGCATCACTGACATTTCATTATCCATCAATTGTAATTTTTAAAAACCTGCTAAATCATATCTTCATTAGGTCTCCAATATATTAATTATTTCTATATTTCTCAATGCCTACACACACCTCTCCACATGGAGAGTTACTAACCATGGTTGTTGTCAAGTCAAAATAGATGATCTGTGCTGCAAACTGAGAGGGGAGAGAACACTTGGAGGTAGGATATTCTGGCAAGGTCAACAGTTGCAATTGTTTAAAATTACAGATGGCCTTTGTTTTTAAAGTTGTTGCCCAACTTTCATCTAAAAATTCTACTTGCAAGCAGTAATAACTAAGTCTTCATTGTTCTAATTTGAGATATGTAACTATTAGAAGACAGGTCAGACCATGCACAAAGAAGCTATTCAAAGAAGATAATCAGAAAATTTTGTCTCTAGGATATGTGCCTTTACACTTAAGGCTCGTGATGAATTTATTAATACAATTTTTCATGGTAGATATAAAATACTTCTTCCAATACGTTGTTGAGTAAAATGACTCATAGAATTCCAATACATCAAGAAAAGTAACACATCATTCGTTAGAAGAAAGGGCAAAAATGGAAACAATAGTACCACAAAATTTTTATACTCAAAACCTAGTACAGGATGATTGTGTGACCAAGATATTTTGGGAGATATTAGAGCAACAATAAATAGTTTTTTCACAAACAGTTCTTGTCTTTTCTCCATCTTATTGTCCTTTATTTGGCTTGTTTACAGACTGTCATTCCTGCTAGAAGTAATAGTTTTTTTCTGGGCCATCAGTACAATCTTTTGTTATGAAATCAATTAGCATACTTACTATGTAGCTCAGAGAATGAGTGGGGTAATTTGAAATTCTCAAGAAACGCTCTTGATTCATAGTTACATGTCTTCCATACTTGTATGGACTTAAAGAAAACCAAAATCTCTGCTGCTTTACTAGAAAGGGACGATGTATTAACTTCAACATTTATATGAAACAGGTAAATGGAGGTTCTAAATTATGGATGAGTCAGAAAGGGCAAATGTCAAAAGTGCTGAAAATGATCAGGCTTTATAAGACTACATTGCAATTGCATATAGACAGCTCATATTGTGTGTACTTGCAAAGGTTTGCATTAAAACAGGAAGTGGAATTTGCGACAAGTCAGGAAATCAATTTGCTATTGAAGTCATAGGTGGTTCAAATGTGTCAGTGTTCCTTCTTACATGCTCTCTCTCCTGTGCTGGGAGAGAAAACATATCAACTTCAAGGTCTAAACAGCAGGATTTTGGATATTAAAGAGCAACAGAAAGTCACATATACTGAGGGATTATAAAAGGTGAATTTGATATCCTTAACTATATATGATTATAAAATGACACAGTGAAAAAATAACCCATTTAGCACTCATAAGATGGCTCATTGGGTAAAGGTGCTTGCTGCCATGCCTGCTGATATAAGTTTGGTTCCTGAGGTCCACATGATGGAAGTAGGAAACCTCATCTCCCAACTTCCAGACTAAATTAACAAAATCAAATATCCTAAGTCAGCTTATTTGACAGGGAAAATGAACTCAAATATGGGTGATTATGAAAGCGTCAATAGTATGGCCAGAAACAGGGATGAGTATACTAGAAATAGACTCTGGTATCAGAGAAAATTGGTTCAATTTGAGTAACATGCTTGAAGTGAGGGTTAAACACTTAGATATATGTTGGTCTTAAATTAGACTTTACTGGCTGAGAAAAAGTCTACTCTTTTCAGAATGATAATGACAGTTTCATAGGGAGCAAAGCTCTCTGGCACTATCATACTTCCAAGTATTTTATGTCATTCTATTTCCTAGAATGAAGCATTCATTTGTCCCTGTGGCCCAATATATTCAGGGGTCACATCTCTATCTGAGACAGAAGAAATATGAAAGAGAAACTAGGAAGGTCTGTCTTCAATGATGGTCACGTCAGATACACTTCTGGGAAGTCTCACCTAGTAATTTCTGCTTATATTATGAGCCTACATTGCACAAGACAAGCATGCAAAAGTATCAGCCTCTTTAACAAGGAAACACAAAGGAGGAAATAGGCAGCAGTTTGCCACAATATAATTTTAAGCTTTGTTGAGAAGCAGCAGGATATAGTTTTTACTTTTTTGGCTTATACATTAAGAAGGGATACAGCGCATTATGTCAAGGCATTCATGGTGGCAGGAGTATGTTCAAAAAGGAAACAAAGAGCAGGACACTTGTATTCAGGAATTTGATGGAAAGAGAAATGATTAACCCAGATCATTTTTGGTAAGAAGATGTGAAGAATTACATACACAGCAAAAGTATAATACAGTATCTGATGGATAGTTACCCAAGGGAGGAATTATTCACTGGTTTGAGCACTTTCTATTAACTCAATAATTTTCGGTTTCAAAAGAAACTCAGGATAAGCAGCTAAGTGTGATACCCATTAGCATACCAAAGTGCTTGTCATGTCAGCAATAAGTTCTCTTGGCTTTGTTGTTGATGTTGTGTTGTTGCTGTTCTCTTTCGTTTCTCTCTCTCTCTCTCTCTCTCTCTCTCTCTCTCTCTCTCTTTCTCTCTCCACACACACACACACACACACACACACACACACACACACACACACACCCTCTTCAATTCTGCTGGCCATGTCCAGTCTACTCCTTTCTCTCTCTTTGCTTTGGACTCTTCAGGATGCCTGTCTGTACTCACCCTCATATCTACAATAAAATCCTTCCCTCAGCCATACCTTGGAGTGGTCATGACCTAACCTTATACAATAATCACAAAATTGATGGGCAGTGAGCTTTGTGTGACCAAATATCTGGAAAGAAGTAAATTAATGGAGGTGAGGATTTCAGTTTTAGAAGGGATACACAGTTCATTGTGGTGGGGAAAGTATGATGAGGGGGAGAGAGAGAATGTCATTGCATCCATAGTCAAGAAGCAGAGAACAGACAGAAAGTGGGTACAGGCTATCAATTCTCCAGCTCCACCCCCTGTAACTCACTTGTCTGTCTGTGTTTCTTTCTTTCCTTCCTTCCTTCCTTCCTTCCTTCCTTCCTTCCTTCCTTCCTTCCTTCCTCTTTCTTTTTTTTTCTCTATTTCTGGTATTAAGGGTGGAGTCTGGTGCCTTGCATATACTGCGTAAACACTTGACCACTGACCTACACATCTATTCCATGTTAAGTAACTTTATATTTCCATTAGGAACAAAAGGAAAATAAGATGATTACTAATTTTTTGGGGGTCATGCAACAGGTAAAAGTGGTATTTCTTGTTTTTCTCATACAATGTCATTCACAAGCCCACTGTGGTAAACCTGTATTTGAGCTTTGGATACCTCCATGCAGAAGGTACAGGTTTTTAACATTCTTTTTGATTATTTTAGATTACAATATAATTACATTTTCTTTTCTCATTCCTCCTTCTAAACCCACCCATGCTTTACTCCCCTTTCCTCCCTTCAAGTCCACAGCCCATTCTTTTCTTCTATTGTTCCTATGTATATATACATTCATCCTAAATATGGAGGTCCAACCTGCGTAATTTGTATAGTATTACTTGTATATGTGTTTTCAGTGCTGACCACTTGATGTTGGATAATCCATTGGTGTGCTGTGCAGAAGACTATTTTTCTTGATCTCAAATTTCCCTGCTACTTGCAGTTCCTTGTATATGGTTGAGGATTCCTCAACTTTGACCTCTTCATATTAGCATGCCTTATTGGTATCCCTTTTGTTCAGCACATATTTAGACAGCCATGTTGGTGTGACTTTGTGGGCGCATCTTCTAATATTTCTAGGAGACACAGTTGTACAGCACACCAGCTGTCCCCCTTGTTCTTGGAATCTTCCTGGCCCTTGACTGACTTAGGTGTGGGTGTTGTTTTAATAAATTCATCCTTTGGGGTTGAACTCTACAACTCTGCATTTTAATTGTTTCTGGTCTTCTGTAATGGCTTCCATCTGTTGCAATGTACATTTTCTTGATGAAGTGGAGGATTACATTTTTCTGCCTAGACTCTGGATAAACAAAGGTACAGGTGAAGTTCTCATAGAAAACTAAGCCAAAATGAGGGTTTCAAAGTTTTGTTGGAAAACCTAAGCTTTCAAAGACATCAGGTTTAAGGTATTGATAAGTGTGTTAAAGAGACAAAAATAACATTTGAGAAATAAGTACTTGTTTTTAAATTTTTTAACTTATTCAAATTACATCCCAGTTGTTATCCCCTTGCTTGCATATTGCTATTCTTTTTTGATAATAGTGTTTATTATATGAGAGACTATTGATAATTGAAAACATAGCATCAACATCAACAACAACAATAAAAATACTTGTCTATACCTAGAAAAGAAGTTGAAATCTGGGTGTTGGCTGGTGAACCAGGATTGAATGCATGCTTCACTAATAAGCACATGTGTCTCCTTCTACCCTAAGCTAGAGAGAAGCACAAGAGTGTTCCCAAGATGCCCTGACTAATGCTTCAAGTGAGGCCTCAGTGTTCCCTTTATAGACCAGGTGATAATATACACAAGGTTCTTGTTCATGGCACTGAAAATGAGATGAACAAAGAGGGCCAAAGAAAGTGCCACTCTGAAATTCCAAATGCTTTGGGTGGAAGGAAAAACGTTTTATGGCTTTCTTTAGAAATGTTTCCTTAGTTCTTTTGAAGATAAAAATAAAACACCAGCAATCCCATTACGACCTTTGCAGGGTTGCTGTACTTTTCCTTCCTCATCTACGTACTGCAGTAAAATCTTTGACGTGGAAGATGAAAAATACATTCCTAGAAGAGTCAAGTTGAGATTAATTCACAATTAGGTATTTTTCCAATAACAATTATCTTTATCCCTGAAACAAGATTATTTTTACCATAGTTATTTCTGAACCTGCTTTTCCTGTGTAGTGTAGTTTAATTAAAAATTAGGCTGGAAAGGGAGCTGTGGATACACGTTTTCTTTCTTTTTTTTTTTCAACCTGAAGAAGAAATTTGACCATTTAATGCTTAGAGGGAGATGAAGAACAATTTTCTAGGTCCTCTAAACATGTAGAAACTTAGATATCAATCTGCCAGGGATTATTCCTCAATATGGGATGAATATCAAACCAAAAATTGGTAAAAGGCTCTGGAATCCAAATGGGAGATTTTTTTTTCATCTGCTAAAGCATTTCATTTAAATGCTCAAGCATAACAATTGTACATAGCTATGGATCACAGTTACATATTTTAATTTCTTATTTTAATTTTTATTTATTTAGTATGAGAGAGTGAGAGGAAAGAAGAAAGGAGAGAGAGAGAGAGAGAGAGAGAGAGAGAGAGACAGACAGACAGACAGACAGACAGACAGACAGAGACAGAGACAGAGACAGAGACAGAGACAGAGACAGACAGACAGACAGACAGAGACAGAGAGAGGACATTATAGGGGATACATGGCAGGAGGAGGGCAGAGGATAGCTTGTATAAATACATTCCTTCATTTTACCATGTGGACCAAGCAGATGGAACTCAGTTCAGCAGGCTTGTTCAGGAAGGATCTTTAACCACTGAGCCATCACTGCAAAATATTTTAACAACCTAACTAGTATGTCACTTTTAGGGACACTGCTAACACTTGAATGTAATGGTTCAAATGCATGGGCTACAACAATAGAATGTCCATATTAAAATCATTGTTCTTCTAATAACTAGCTATGTGACTCTTGATAAATCATTAAATTCATTTTCTGTATTGTATGACTAATAATAATGCCCATTTAACATAATTTTTGAAGATAAAAGTTCACATGGAGTGCTTATAGTTTTTCCCAGGTCACAGGAAATTAAGTATATTTTAAAAAATAATAAGATAATTCTCACATTACTTTGAGCAATGATATAATTCTATAAATATGAAGCAAAGGTGTTATAAAAGCTAATAAATTGTACATGGCTATTCAGGTACTAAGCAGTAGAATAAGTAAACAAATCCAATGAATGTTTTATTCTTAAAGTATATATTCTATGTAAAAGTGATCTATGATTCTTTTCCATTCAGAAAAGAGGAATTATTGTCTCTCATTTCTTTCTTTTAAAAAATAATTTATTCAGATTACATCCTGATTGTTATCCCCTAATTTATATTTTCCTGTTCCCTCCTCCTTTTCTTTTTTTTTTTTTTTTTTTTTCTTTTTTTTTTTTTTTTGCCCTATTCCCTCCCCCATAGACCTCTGACAGAAGGGAATCTCCTCCCTACCATATAACAATAGCCTATCAGGACTCATCAGGATAGTCTGTTTCTACTTCCTCTGAGTGATGCCAAGACTTCCCACCAAGGGGAAATAGTCAAATAGAGGTCATCAGAGTTCATGTCAGAGGCAGTCCCTGCTCTCGTAAAACCATGGAGAATAAGCTGGCCATTGGCTAGATCTGAATAGGGGACCTAGGTTTACTGCTTATATTGTCCTTGATTGGTACAGGAGTTTTGCAGACCCTGTTGGATTCAGATTTGCCTGCCTTGATTGTCTTTTTGTGGGACTCCTGGGTCCTCTGGGTTCTTCTATCTCCTCATTCTTCCATACCCCTCTCACATGGGTTCAATAGCAAGTCCCAGCATATGTCCTGATTCCCAGACAAATGAAGACACTCAGAGGCCATTCACATTCAGCTAATATCCACTTAGAAGTGAGTATATACCATGTGTGTTTTTCTGGGTCTGGGATATTTCACTCAGGATGATGATTTACAGTTCCATCCATTTGACTGCAAATTTCAAGATTTCTTTATTTTTAATAGCTGAGTAGTATTCCATGGAGTAAATATACAACAGTTTCTTTATCTATTTTTCTACTGAGGGACATCAAGGTTGTTTCAGGACTCTTGCTATTATGAATAAGGCTGTTATGAACATAATCAAACAAATGTCCTTGTTGTGTGGTAGAGCATGTTTTGGGTATATGCTAAGGAGTGGAATATCTGGGTCCTGAGGCAGCTCTATTTCCACTTTTCTGAGAGGGTGCTAGATTGTTTTTCAAGTGGTTGTACAAGATTTCACTACCACCAGCAATGAAGGAGTATTTGTCTTTCTCTACATCCTCAGAAGCATGTGCTGTCACTTGTGTTTTTGATCTTGGCCATTCTTATGGGTGTAAAACGGAATCTCGGAGTTGTTTTGATTTTCCTTTCTCTGATGACTAAATGTTCTTTAAGTATTTCTCAGCTGTTTGATATTCCTCTGTTGAGAATTCTGTTTAGCTCTGCACCCCATTTCTTAACAGGATTATTTGTTTTGGTGGTATTTAATTTCTTGAGTTTCTAATATATTTTGGATATTTGCCCTTTGTTTGATGAAGAGTTGGTGAGGATAATTTCTCAATCTGTAGGATGTTGGTTTGTTATGTTGACAGTGTCCTTTGTCAGACAGAAACTTTTCATTTTCATGCGGTCACATTTATTAATTGTTGACCTTGTAGCCTGGGCTGGTGGTGTTCTGTTCAGGAAGTTGTCTCCTTTGCCAGTGAGTTAGTTCAAGGCTCTTCTTCACTTTTTTCCTAACAGATTTCGTGTATCTGGTTTTATGTTGAAGTCTTTATTCCACTTGGACTTGAGTTTGTCCATGGTGATAAATATGGATCTATTTGCATTTTTATAAATGTAGCTATACAGTTAGACTAGCACCATTTCTTGCACCATTGTATGGATTTGGCTTCTTTGTCAAACATCAAATGTCTATAGGTGTGTGGATTTGTTTCTGGGTCTTCGATTTAGTTTTATTGATAAATAATTTTATTATATGGAAGTGCCATGCTGTTTTAATTATGTTGCTTTATAATACAGCTTGAGATCAGGGATAGAGATTCTTCTGGAGAATCTTTGTTCTACAGGATTGTTTTAGCTATTCTGGGTTTTTTGTTTTTCCATATAATATTTAGAATTGATCTTTCAAGGTCTTTAAAAATTGTATAGGTATTTTGATAGGGATTGCATTGAATATGTAGATTGCTTTTGGTAAGACGGCCATTTTTACTACTTTGAATTTCCTGATCCATGAAAAAGGGAGATCTTTCCATGTTCTGATATCATCTTCAGTTTCCTTCTTCAGAGACCTGAAGATTTTTTCGTACATGTCCTTCACTTGCGTGGCTAGAGTTACAGCTAGACATTTTATATTATTTATGGCTATTATGAAGGATGTAGTTTCCCTAATTTCTTTTGCAGCATGATGGTCATTTGTATGCAGGAGGGCTATTGCCTTGTATCACTGATCTCTCCAACACTGTAAACATAATGTGTGTTCTATTCTGTCAAATGCTTTTTTTTTGGCATCTAAGGAGATGATCATGTGTTTTTCTTTAGTTTTTTATATGGTGGATTACATTGATGGATTTCCACATATTGAATCATCCCTGCGTGACTGGGATATAGCCTAATTGGTCATGGTGAATATCTTTGATGTGTTCTTGGATTCAGTTTGTGACTACTTTATTGAGTATTTTTGCAGCAATGTTCATCAGAGAATTTGGTCAGAAATTCTTATTGTTTGTTGGGTCTTTGTGAGGTTTAGGTACTCAGGTGACTGTGGACTCATAGATTGAGTTTGGTAATGTTCCATCCATTTCTATTTTGTAGAGTAGTTGGAAGAGTATTAGTATTGGTTCTTCTTTGAAGGTCTGGTAGAATTCTGCTCTGAAACCATCTCATCCTGGATTTTTTTTTGTTTAAGAGACTTTTAATGATTGCTTCTATTTCTGTAAGAGAAATAAAACTATTTGACTTGTTTACCTGATCTTGATTCAAATTTGGCAAGTGAATCTATCAAGAAAAGTGTCCATTTCCTTCAGATTTTCACATTTTTGGCATATAAGCCTTTGAAGTAAGACCTAATGATTCTTTGTATTTCTTTAGTATCTTTTATTATGTCTTTCTTTCATTTCTGATTTTGTTCATTTGAATAGTATGTCTTCACTTTTTAGTTTGTTGGGCTAAGGGTTTGTCTATCTTATTGATTTTCTCAAAGAATGAGCTCTTGGTTTTATTGATTCTTTGAATTGTTCTCTTTGTTTCTATTTTATTGATTTCAGACCTGAGTTTCATTATTTCTAGCAATCTACTCCTTTTGGGTTTTCTGCTTCTTTTTTTCTAGGACTTCCAGATGTGTCATTAAGTTTTTATATGAGATCTTTACAATCTCTTTATGAAGGCACTTAGAGCTATGAACTTTCCTCTTAGAGCTCCTTTCAGTGAATTCAATAAATTTGGTTTTGCTGTACCTCCATTTTCATTGAATTTTAGAAAGTCCCTAATTTCTTTCTTTATTTCTTCCCTGACCCAGTTGTCACTGATTAGAGAGCTGTTCAGTTTCTCCTTGTGTGTTGGTTTTTTCCTATTTCTGTGTTTGTTGAAGTCCAGCTTTTGTGATTGTTCGTCTGATAGGGATACAAGATATTTCAATCTTGTACCCATTGAGGTTTGCTTTGTGACCTACTATATGGTCAATTTGGGAGAAAGTTCAGTGAGGTGCTGAGAAGAAGATATAATCTTTTGTGTTTGGGTGAAAGTTCTGTAGATATCTGTTAGATCCACTTGATTCATGACATCAGTTAGTGTCATTACTTCTTGGTTTAGCTTCTGTTTCATTGTTCTATCTTTTAGTTAAAGTGAGGTGTTGAAGTCTTTCACTATTAATGTGTGGCAATCGATGTATGATTTAAGTTTTATTAATGTTTCTTTTACAAATGTGAGTGCCCTTGTATTTGATTAACTTTGGTTGAAAGTCTTTTTTATTAGATATTAGAATGACTATACCAGCTTGCACTTGTGTCCATTTGCTTGGAATACCTTTTTCCAGCCTTTTACTTTGAATCAATGTCTCTCATTGTGGCTGAGATGTGTTTGTTGAATGCAGAAGAATGTTGAGTTTTGTTTATGTATCCATTCTGTTAGTTTGTGTCTTTTTATTGGAGTGTTGAGACCACTGATATTTAAAGAGATTGATGACCAGTGACTGTTACAGCCTTTGATTTTGATGTTGGTTGTGGTAGTGTGTTTGTGTGTTTGTCTGGTTTATGTTTTGATAAACTGAAGTTATCTATTTCCTTTACTATTCTGGTTGTAGTTAGCCACTTTTGGTTGGAGTTTTCCTTCTAGTAATTTCTGTAGGGCTAGATTATGGATATGTACTGTTTGAATAGTTTTTTGTTATGTAATATCTATATTTTATCCATCTATGGTTATTGAAAATTTCACTGAGTATAGTAGTATGGACTGACATCTATAGTCTCTTAGGGTGTGCAAGACTTCTTCTGCTCATGGTCTCTGCTGAAAAGTCAGGTGTGATTCTTTGCCTTTTCCCCTTGCTGCTTTTAATATTTTTCTTTGTTATATAGATTTTTTGTTTTGATTATTATGTGGTGGGAGGATATTCTTTTCTGGTCTACTCTATTTGGTGTTCTATAGGTCTTTTTTATGTTTATATGCATCTCTTTCTTTAAATTGGGAAATGTTTCCTCTATGATTTTGTTGAAAATATTTTCTGGGCCTTGGAGCCAGGTGTCTTCTATTTCCTCAATTCCTACTATCCTTAGGTTTTATCGTTTCAAGGTGTTCTTGATTTTTTTCATGTTTTGTGTCAGGAATTTTTCAGATTTATCATTTTCTTTGATGGTTGCATCAACTTCTTCCACTGTATCTTCTATACATGAGATTCTTTTCTCTATCTCTTGAGTTCTGTTGATGATGCTTACCTCTGCAGTTCCTGTTTTTTTCTCTAAGTTCTGTCTTTCCATGCTTTCCTGTCTGTGCTTTTATCATTATTTCATTTTCATCTTCAGATCTTGAATAGTTTTCTTGATTTCTTCACCTGATTGTTTGGAATTTCCTGAATTTCATGCAGTGATTTCTTCATATCTTCTCTACAGGCTTCTGTTATGGCCTCTCTAAGGTCCCCAACTGTTTTTCTGTATCTTGCTGTATTTTTAATGGATTGGATTAATTTCCTCCATTATCATCTTCATTTTGAAGAATTTGAGATCATATTCTTGTGCTTCAGTTGTGTTTGAATTTCCAGGGCTGATTGCTTTGGGATAACTGGGTTCTGGAGATGCCATGTTATTTTGACTTTTCATTTTTGTATTTGTTTTGCTGGCCTTTAGTCATCTTGCTGCTTCAAAAATTGGGTGGTAGTTTCTGATGTCCTTCACTGGCAGTTGAAAGAAGTTCATAGGTTGAACACCCTTGCCTGTGGGGATTAGTGTCCCTTCCCTGGATCAGGCAGGTGACCTAGGTTCAGCTCCAGGAAATTTGCTCCACACCCTTGGCTCCTCACTGGGTCATCTGACTCTGATGCTAAAGCTTTGCAGCCCAAGGTTCAGTCTGAGAGAGTGAAGATACAGCCCACCAGTCTGAATTTGACTGAGCTTTGGAAACCCAGCCCCCTGCTACCTGGGACCTAGGGTGTTGGTTCAGTTCAAGAGAAGGTGCAGGTATAGCATGCTAGCCTGCATTATGTAGGGTTTGTTGAGGATTTCTGGCTATACATGGGCCCTGGGTCTTGGAGAGAGTATTGGTACAGTGAGATAGCCTCTGTTGGCTGGGCTATGGAGACCACGTCGACAGCGCTGGGGTCCTGGGGCCCTCTGTGGACTGACAGGGTGATATAGGGTCAGATCTATTCCAGCTCCACACTCTGAGCTCCCCACTGGGCCAGCAGACATAGATGCTGGTGCTCTTTAGCCCACAGTTCAGTTGGAGAGAGAGAGAAAGAGTGCCAGTACTGCCCGCTAGCCTCTGTTTGGCTGGGCTTTGGTGAGCCCTGGGGCTTTCTGTGGACTGGCAAGGTGGTCTGAGATCAAATTCACCAATTCTTCTGGGTTCTTCTTTGGGCCAGCAGATCCAGACCCTGGTGCTTTACCACCCGCCATTCAGTCTGAGATATAGAGTCAGAAATATAGAGAGCAGAAAGAGCTTGCAGGAGAGTACGAGTCTAGACTCTGGGGACTGGGCTCCTGTCCTCCATGGACCAGTTTGATGGCACCAGACCAGGCCCATCTGTGCTCTACACCGTGTGGACCCCTCTTATCAAGGGATCTTTAGGTCTTCTGGTCTGTAACTCCCAACCTGGTCCTTAGGCTCAGTCCTGCTGATCAGAAACAGTTCACGATAGGTGCCGTCATCTTGGATCCCCAGAAATCATTGTCTCTTTAAGACTAGAAGCTGAGCTTTGGCCTCGTGATGTAATATTGACTTGTACACATGCTAGGAACTTAATCTAGGCTTTCTTACCAATAAGAAATAGTTTTCAATCTCTCCAATCTTCTGTAGCCACATTCCTGTAGCCAGGCATCCTTAGATATGTTATGTTTGCTTCTTACCAATACAGTGCCTGCCTTTTTCTCCACATGGTTTGGAGACTTTTTTTTATGATTGTGGGTTTATGAAGTTTTTCTTTTCTTTCTTTCTTTGGAATGAAATCAACACCCTTAACCCCATTCTGACCTTCTCCTTGCTCATTCACAGAGAGGTAATTCTAGGTTGCCAACTGACCTGCAAGTTTTTTGTTGTTGTTGTTTGATTGTTTTGTTGATTTACTTTCCTAAACCAAAATTGAGAGACTATACCTTTTCAGGGCATTCAAAAACAGTGGTACCTATACACTGGGGGTAAAAAATAGTTACCTACTTAAACTTGATACTCATTCACTAGGAAGGACCGTGCCTAGCACTGTAGATTTAGCCAACCTCCTAGCTCATGGTTTCATGGAAAATAGAGAACAACCTAATAATTCTAGTTTTCTAATCCATTTTTATAAAGGACAACATTCTAAGTACTTACTCTTATGTCACAGATAAAAGTAGTTCTCACCTTCATAAAAGAAGCTTCATTTACAGCAGACAGAGATCAACGGAAAGCCACAAAAAATGGTCAGAATGTAGAATTTAACTGAACTCTGGGCTTCCCAGCCCCAATTTATACACTTACAACACAATTCTATACTGAAAGTTCAAGGAACATTACCAAAGAAGGGATGAAAACACTGTAAGAGCCAGAGGAACAATTGAGTTTCTGCAAAATACAAAACAACATAGCAGAACACAAACTCAAACAAGAAAATAACAACAAAACAGATGGCACAAAATGGGAGGAGAGAAGGGATGACTGTGGGACAAATAGGAGTAGGGTGGGTACAATATAGATTACTTTATACTCTCTAAGGGGTAATATTGTCTATATACAAAGATATTTTGAAGATGTGTTGAATATCTTGTCTTAGTTTGGCTGCTATTACTATGATGAAACACTGTGAGCAAAGCAACTTGGGCAGAAAAGTTTCTTTGGCTTACACATCCATATCACCGATCCTCATTGAAGGATGTCAAGACAGGAACCCAAGCAGGGCAGGAACCTGGAGGCAGGAGATGATGCAGAGGACATAGAGAAATGCTGCTTACAGGTTTGCTCTTCATGGCTTACTTAAAGAACCCAAGACTACCAGCCCAGGGATAGCATCACACTTCAGCCTTCCTCTATCAATCTCTAATTAAGAATACGCCCTTCAGTTTTCCACACAGCCCAATCTTATGAAGGTATTTTTCTTATTTGAAGTTTCTTTCGTTCTCATGACTTTAGCTAGTGTCAAGTTGACATAAAATTTAAAAAATATTCAGAACAGAACTCATATTTTCATCCCCATGTTTTATAAACAATGGGAAATAAGAGAGAGAGCATGTAGTCTAGATCAAATACATTTAATTATGTCATTGACATGAAGAATAAAAGTACAACAATTTCACTAGTAGTGCTAGAAAGCCAACGTAGAATGTACCTGGGGGTCTGGATTCCTATGTCTAACAACTCCACTTTAATCTCTGCTATCCTGACTACAGCATATTGAAGTAAAATAAGCCATCTTTTAAAACTGTATTATTAAGTTGTTCACTTCTGTGGCAAGGGATGATGTTGATTTGTATATTTCTTGCCTATATTGGAATTCCCTAATATAGTAATTTGGTTTTGCTTCAGTAAAACTACTTGTTAATGATAGTTTTTCCCTCTTTTTTTTCTTTTCTTCTTTCTTTATTTTCATTAGCTAGACTTTGTATATTATATTGATTAAAAAATTAATGATTGGAAACTGTTTTTTTTTATAATGCAAAATTAAAGATGTCATAATCACTTTGAGGTGAGAGTTAGAGGACTTAGCAAGACCATTAAAGGAGTAGTTTGCCCAGGTAAAGTAAAAATAAGTATGGTTGCTCATTTGATAAAGATGATGGAGAATGGGTGTGATAGTTTTTAGCAAGATTACAAAGCTCAGCGTTATCACCTCCTGATTCTATGAGACTCTTGCTTGTCCTATTGCATGAGATTTAAAAGAAAAATAATTCAGAAAATTGTGCTTTATAAAGATAACCCAGGAAAGTGAAAATGTCCAACTTTCCAAAGATTTGCTTAAGGAACATCTAAAAGGAATTGATGCCATAGGCATGATTTTATTTTTCTGAGAAAATGGGAAAAGTGAAAGAGTTTATAATGGAGCCCTAGAGAACACTGTGTCATAAGAGAAAAGAAATTAAAAATAAAAGGAAAAGATGGCTCTGAAAATCTAAGAAATGCTGGAGAGGTGCCTATATCCTGGTAAAATAGAAATGGAAAGACACCTTTAAGATGTGAAGGACACATTTTGGCAATTACTGCTTTCATTTTCTGACCTGAAAGTGGCAAATTCAGATGCCTATGAGATCCAGGCAGGTAAGTTAATAAGTAGAGAAGCTTGGATATAATAAAATGATGGGGGACTGTCATATGCCTGAGAGAGTCGTGGATAAAAGAGGCAGTTGCTATCTATGTCTTTCCTATTATTGCCCTGTGAGAATTTGGGTCAATGTTGCCAGATATTTGGCTTTTTCAAGAAAAGCTGAAACTATATTTTTATACGAAATCTGCCAATTTAAAAATGTTTAAAGCCTCTCAAGAAGTACCGATGGGATTTTTCAGCCCACAGGCTGCCAGTTTATAACATTTGCCTCAGCAGCCATGACAGGAACAATCTTTGGCTAGGAGGCTGGCTGGCTGGACTTACTATTATGATCTTCATTTCCATATTCATGAGTAGTTCTTCTCACAGACACCTTGATGAATAATTTTGACATTTTGTGCTATTCTATTTAAAGGCAGGCAATTGAAAAAAAATTAAAAAGTATCTTATAAACACAGGTTTTTTTCATCTTTGTCCAAGAATGCTTTGTGACCTTTGGTAGATGCTGACTGATAAGATGTTGGCTGCTTAGCAAGGGTGATCATATACTTTAGCACTCATACATGGGTGCATTTGAGGTTATAAGTGGTGCATTTAGAAAGATGAACGAAATTAATTTTATATGGCTTGGTGTATCAGTATCTTATCTGGAGAGTAACAATATCTAACTTTTCTATTTAGGTATGGTGAGTTCAATCCTTTGTAGACTAACTGGGAGATGACCTTTTGTAGAATGTATTCCTTCTTAACTATTTCAAGACAGACTTCAAGAATATATATTCAATCCTTTCTTGATAATTATGTGATGATTTCAAATATGCAATGTCCATTAACTATTATTCTGCTTTCTTTATAAATACACACTTTAAATAACCTTACATTATGGAAATATTAGGTTGTGTATCTCTACCAGTGATGCAGATAATTCTATCATTTACAAATTGAGCATCAAACATTGCTTTTTTTTTGCTGTGAAGCAAAGGTCATTCAATTAGTGGGACTAATTTTCTTGGGCTTAATATCAAGTTCTGCTGTTTGGCTTTGGGTTTTGAAGCAGATGAAAGTACATACAAATATTGTTTTCTTTAGGGGATGAAATAGACCAGTTTCTAATAAATTAATAATGTCATTGGGCATTTATTTCCAAGGTAGCTATTATGGGTATTCACATTTTTGCTGCACAACTGAAATGGCAAGAAGATATTCTCAGCCCTAATAGTGCCATGTTTTTCTGAATTATGTTGGAATAGTTTGGACATGATAAGAGACAATATAAAATATTATATTAGATATGGTCTAAGAAATCTGATGCCAAATGTGTTTCTCAGTTGGTTCTAATGGAAACTCCATTGAGAATACTTTATCTGAAAGGAGGGTGAGCAACAAGTTAAAACGTTTTTACTTAGAGAAAAGTAAAAATAAATACAAAGATGTCTTATTGCTATGTGTGCCATGGAATTCATCAAGTAAGAGGGTTTAAAGATGGTTATGTGTGGGACACCTTTTGAAGTCTCATAAACATTTACATATTTTAAATGATTGTGTTTGGGTATATCCAAGATAACTATAGGCATAAAATATACTGATGGTCCGAAACAAAGCTTTTAGTGCAGAGAATGACCTCGAGATGTTTTAAGTTAAATCCTTTCACCCCACTTGTCAGAGGAGAAGTTGGATAGAGTCAGAAGTGCAGGTTACTGAACAGGGAGAAGTAAATATAGAGCAATTTCTTCTAAGCCCAATGCATTTTCATGTTCAACTCATTCTTAGAAATAAAACATCATTCCAATACCCAGGAAACAAAGAGAAGAACCCTTTCTATTTGTAAATATCTGTGGAATATCAAAACTAAGTTAATTAGATTTAACATAGTATATCTAAATGAAAATGGAGACCTTCAGTTGGCTTTCATACACACACACACACACACACACACACACACACACACACACACACACATTGCACCATACCACATTTACCTTCTACATAAACCCTGAATGAGAACAATTACTTCTGGATGAGTTTTTGTTTAAGTCTATTAATAGTAATGACTGGGGGCAGGTGTTTTATGTGGTGTTTACCATGGTCAGAAGCTCCCAGGGACAAAAATCTCCTTAGAATCATGAATCTGAAACCTTCTCTTAAGAAAATAACTCCATTTACACAAAAGCTTGATCCTCAAATTCTATGTTGAAATATTTGACAATTTTGGAATTTAAAAAAAAAAACTGGAAGTTGTGACTTCATTATCTCACTATGGATTGTATATAATCACTAATGCTTTATTTGAAAGGTGTGATTAAGCCATTTAATTGTAGAAAATTCTTCACTTCTTTTGTCTAGGTGGTCTATTCCTAAAATGACAGGCCACCTATAAACTACTCCTATTTGTATCCCTGAAAAAAAAAAGCTAAATAATTAAGTAAACATTGCTTTAGCAAGAAGCCTGTTCTGAAATCTCAATTAACAACTCACTTTCTTTAATAAATTAAAAATACCTGCTTACAGCTTTACTTCCATAAGTAGAGTTTTTTTCCTTAATTAAATCAGCAGATGTTTTGTATTCATAAACTTAATTGCAAATATTAAAAAAATAACAGTAGCAACTAATTATTAGTGATTATATAATGAAACAGCTGATTAAATTATTAATTGTCTTCATTTCATTAAGCAGTGAAAACCAAACTGTTTATATCTAAAGGAAGCATGGTTACCTGAACAAATATGAATACATTGTAGTGATACTGACAAGCTCTTAACTTACTGACTTCTAGGTGTCTGATTTGGATTCACTGTCTTACACTTATGAAAATCACCACGTTCCCAGTACTTGCTCTAGTAAGCAGGTATACTCCAGTGTGGTTCCCAAGATCCATGCCTCCTGGTGTTCATATACTTCTAGATTCCCTTCCTTTTGATTGTGAAGGGTGGCCCTTAGTTCTGTCTTCCGTTGTTATGGTAAAACACCCTTTTAAGATCAAAGTTAAAAAATAAAAGGTTTCTATTTCTTTTGAATTCTAAACTATAGTCCCATCATTTCAGAGAAGTCAAGAAAGGAACTTAGAACATCTAAATATCTCCCCAGATAAGAGCAGAGAGAGAACGAATGCATACAAACGTTCCAGTGATCTGCTTATTTTCTTCTTTTGTATGTATTCTAGCACCCAAATCTAAGCACTGAATGTTACCCATTTTAGGCTAGGTTTCCCCATTTCAGTTAATATAATCAAGATGATTTCTACATACCAACCTAACCTAGACAAGCCTTCACTGAGACTGTCTTCCCATGCAGTCATTTCTATTTACATTACATCAAAGCAACAATTAAAATTAACTATTGGAGAAGATAACCTCCTTCTAACTAGTATTGTAAAGCAATGCTGTAAATATATATGTACATATTACATATTACATATTTGTGATCATATTCTATAAGATTACTCTTTCCTGGTTATAAACAATCAGTTGCCAAACTTAGGGCTGATGTGTAGAGATGTTCCCATGACCAAGATCAAGAGTAGTCTCCAGATGACAGCCAACAGAAATCTGAGGCCTTCCATCAAACAGCCTAAAAGGCACTGAGTTCTTCTAATAATCATAATGCTAATACTTCATATGACTCCTAGTGGATTACAGTTCTGACTGATAGTTTATTGCTTGGTAAAACCTGGAAGAAGACCCAAATAACATTCCTGGATGCTCAAATATGCGAACAACCTGTTATATCTTACTTGTACTGGGCTGGATATTAGACATTTTTGGTCATGAGTTTCATGGGTCTTGAGGTACAGAAAAGAGAGAGAGAAAAATAACCGATGGACTGTGGTAGACCACAGTGTGATGAAATGCAGAAGCATCACTGTGTGGTTAAGTGTGGAAATTTGAGTGATTCATTTTGGTGGTTTTTCCAGGGGCAGTGTGGGCTAAATGTCAGGGGAAGTGTCAGACAAGCATCATATGAGCTAGACCTTATAGAGAGAAAGGTAATAGAGCAAACTGCCTAGTAAGCATATCAGCAGACTTACATAAGTGTTACCCCTCCTCATTCTACCATCAATTTGAAGTCATTAACACTAGTTTTAAAATATTTGAAAAGTTTAGAGAATGGCAAGGACTCTAGTGTGCATAGAAGACTGGATGCATGATGGGGAAATTGATGTTTGACAAGGAAAATTCAGTATGTATTCATTAGGATTTACTTGCCATACAGAGAAGCTTAGTATTTCTCTAGGATTTCATACGTACATGACAGAACATCTTGTCAAATACAAGTGTATGAATTGGATTCAAAAGACAATGGAATTCCCTAAACAAAACCAGTCAACATACCATACTATTTGTGGATACTTTGTACAACATCTAATTACACATGCATAAATTCAGTTCATAAAATGTTAACAATATATTGGTACTTTGTTGGTTGTAACAAGATGAGCTTGATTCTTACATTTGGTGTGTGAATATTCTAGCAAAAACTGGAATCCTTAAAGTAATGTTTAAAAAAACCCAGATAGTTATCACAAAGTACTAGAATAAAGTAATGCATGTTGCCATGACAACAGTCAAAATGATGACGTTAACCTAATCAGGGAAGTAAGGGAATGAAAAGCAATTAGGTCATATAATGAAGTATTTGCTTTTGAGTATGTGAAAATGTTTGTTGCTTAAAGGACAGTGCAGACACCTATTTCTATCTGTCTGCCCACTTATTACTCAACACATGAAATACTAAGAGATATGAAGTGCTGTGGTAAAAACAGGCAGAATGATGTAAAACTATTCCTTTAACCTCATCTTCATTTAAGTTTGAATAAAGCATTTTTATTAGACACTTATTCCACTATTCCAAAAAAAAAAAAAAAAAAACCACACAGAAAATAGAATGTCTTAAATGTCTCTTACATTGATGACACCAGAGTTTTATCTTAAGAAATCATAGCCTTTGGGGAGCCTGAGGGTAAGTAATAAAGTGAAAGACTTTTCTCCTTTATGTAGCTTTATCATTTTTTTTTTTGGTTGAAACTAAAATTTCCCTGTCTAGATAAGAAGCCCCAATTTAGAACAAACCAAATGTAATTAACAACAAAATGACAGCAACAACAACTTTTACTAATATCACTCCTTGTTCTTCAAGTTTTACCTCTGACACACACACTATTTATGACCACAGATAAAAGGACAAAAGACATGGCACAGAGCTATACATCACTAAGTTTGAGACACTTGTCTCCATATAATTCTTTTGATACTGTCTTTTGTAGACTCTTGGCGTCTTATGACAACAAACATAGATCTCTAAACATTAAAGATCTTGTAGTTTGATCAATATTTCTCACAATACTTTTATAATTTGGTTTTCTTCTTTCCCACCATTAATTGATGAATAAAGACTATAAAAACTCTTATGTATACTACAACAATATTCAAAGCAAAATAGTCTAATGAAGAACAAATGCAAATTATCAATGGACATTAAGGAATATCAGGCTCCCTCTTCTAATTCTGTCAAGCCACCTATAAAAGAAGATAAGGAAAGCGATTCCCCAGAGGGCACAATGATCTCAGTTCATGTAAGGCAATGAATTGTTCAGACTGTTCATCCTGATTCTAAAAGTAAGTCTCTAAAGATATGACCCAAACTTGTTGTCTGTCACTACCATTATATTTATTTTTCATACTAAAAAGAAAAAACAAAATTTCAGAGGAGATAATATATATATATATATACACATATATATACACTAAAGTATAGTGAATTAACTTCTTTCTCATTGGAATACATGATTATAGAGAATTATGAGTTTCTTTGTGACATTTTTCTGAATGCATATAACACACTTTGTTCATACCTACTCCATTGCCCCCACTGTAATTTCACTAACTAACCTCCTTTTTTCTAATGTCTAATTATATAATTTTGACACAAATTGACAAAATTTGTAACACATGTTGTAGTCAGAATCTAGCAAGGAAATATTTCTTTGAGCAGAAAGACTCTGTCAATATTTGAACTTCAGAGATGACATAATGCCAAGAACGGATTTTCTGTTCTTACTTTATTTTGTTTTTTAAAGATTTTATTGGTGGATTTAGCTCGATGCTGAAACTTCTAGTTGACAAAAGTACTACTCTCTTGGCTGCATTTGGGACAATTTACTATGTGATAAAAATTGTCATTCGTAAATGCTTTCCCTGTCAACAGAGACTGCAGATTTCATTACCACTGAAATGTCTGTCTCCCCGTAAAGGTCAGAGGCATGTGGGAGAAAAATCTCATATATTCAGCTGTCACGAAACCATCCCCATTCCACGAACTGTAGATCAGGTCCTCTCCGAGCAGTTGCCATTTATTGCCTATAGAATGAGTGTGGGCACTGAGTGATAAAAGATACCAACATCCCAAATTTCATGTGCTTTCCATTGGTGGAAAGAGATGGGGAGAGTTTTAACTTCCACATTATAGGTGTTTACAAGAAAAAGGAGTGGGCAGGTGTGGGAAGTGAGAGACAAGAAAGGGACACAATGTTTCTGTTCAGGTCATTTCCTGCCAACCTTTATATTCAGCCCAACTTGAGAGATTGCACTTGCAGGAACTAAATGATTAATAAGGCTCCCCAACAGGACCACAAATGAAACAGAGCCATGACAGAATGTTACAGGTTATGGTCTAGCGTAAAAGCACAGGTCCTTGGAGGACTATAATGACAACAAGAAATATCACAGATTTCTTTGAATGACACCAGTAAGGCAATGAACAGAAGAAGAAGCAGGTCAGCATGCTTTTTCCTAAAGATATCCTCCTTGTGTTGGGATAGTTTGGATGTTAGGTGATCAGGACACATAGAAACATATCAGGTTCCTACACAGCGTTACCATGTGGCCCTGTTAGC
The DNA here is from genome assembly GCA_907169655.1 of Acomys percivali. Classification (NCBI taxonomy): domain Eukaryota; kingdom Metazoa; phylum Chordata; class Mammalia; order Rodentia; family Muridae; genus Acomys; species Acomys percivali. The sequence goes on from OU015742.1 coordinate 39,283,174, forward strand.
TATCCTTGGGTTCTTGAGCAGTACTGGGGCCTCTGCTCTGCTCTGCACTGAACAGAGATGTGTGTGATTTGACTTCTTACCTCTGCACCGGGCTCCTCATATATATTTTTCTTGGGATATAAGGAGAATAGTTCAACAGACTTTGCCTGATAGGCATAACAATAAACTATCAGCTAACTCGTGGCCATTACTCACCATTCCCTATGGATTGTAATATATTTTAGTAATTCCAGGGATGGCTTCCTAAATCCAAACAAAGGAAAACCCAAACCTGCAACAGTGCTTTCATTTTCAAGCAAAAATATAGAAATTTTGATTTAAAAAATCAATTAAAATATCACCCAGAACCAGTTAGAACACTGCAGAGAAAAACATCACTGTCTAGAGACTGCACAGTAAGATATTTGTGGTGTTTTGGAGTCAGTACCACAGATAAGAAAAAAAGCATGATTCCAGATAGGCAGTGACTAGCCTCCAATTAAGCATGTACCACACACACACACACACACACACACACACACACACACACACACAGACACACACCAAGTAAAGAACATGCAAAGACCTAAACAAACTCTCAGTCATGGGATGTACAAACATCATGTGTTTTTATTTTATTAATTTATTCAGATTACAACTCAATTGTTATCCCATCATTTATATCCTCCCGTTCCTCCCTCCCTCCCACTTTCACCTTATTCCCCTCCCCTAAGTGTATGACCTCCTCCCTAACTATATAGTCATAGGCTATCGAGTCTCATCTTGGTAGCCGGCTTATTCTTTCTCTGGGTGCCATCAGGCCTCCCCACCAAGAGGAGGTGGTCAAATATAGGGCACCAGAGTTCATGTCAGAGTCAGTCCCTGCTTTCCAATGTTGAGCCGTTGAGACAACCTTCTTTTCCATGAGCCTCCTTCGTGTGACTGGTACCTTTCTTATTTCATGATCTTCACAGACTGCTAGGAATCAAATGCTCTAATGTGGACTTGAATGTCTGTGCTAGTTTCTTATTGCTGCTGCAACAGATAACTACAAATTCAATGACCATAGAAATTTACTGTCTTTTCATTCTGTAGATCACAAGTTTGAAATGGGATTTTCTCGGATTAATTGAAGATGTTAGAAAGGCTTTTCCTTCAGGGAGCTTTGAATTTACTTATTGGCCATTTTTTTTGTTGTTTTTTTAAAAATACATTTATTTTATTACACATGTATAAAACAAACTACATACAACAGGGAGAACCATGTGACAATCATGAGTTCTATAAATGTTACATTCATAGTGGTTTGCCTATTTGTATTTGTCCAGCTTGAAGGAAACATCTTTCCTGTCTTGTTGGTTCTAAATTTTTTTTGTTGTTGTTTTTCTTTTTTTTTTTATTAATTTATTCTTGTTACATCTCTATGGTTATCCCATCCCTTGTATCCTCCCATTCTCCCCTCCCTCCCATTTTCCCCTTATTCCCCTCCCTATGACTGTTCCTCAGAGGGATTACCTCCCCCTGTATATGCTCATATCAAGTCTCTTCTCGGTGACCTGCTGTCCTTCCTCTGAGTGCCACTAGGTCTCCCCCTCCAGGGGACAGAGGGGAGGACATCCTATTGGGACTCTAGATGAGAGAACCATGTGAGAATAGCAATGTAGAAGGATCCAGTGGGTCCTAGAAACCTACAAGTAGAACATTATGATAGGCAGATTTGGGTCATGGGGTCCCGCTCAAACTAAGGCACTAGCCAAGGACAATACAGGCGGTAAAATTTAAACCCTTACCCAGATCTAGCCCATGGACAGGACAGTCTCCACACTTGAGTGGAGAGAGGGATATGACTTTCTCATGTACTCTGGTGCCTCACATTTGATTATTGGCCGTTTTTAGGTTTTAGGGACAACTGTTTTCCTTGAGACATAGACCCTCCCTCTGTCTCCAAAGCCAGCAGCAGGGCAACTCAACTCTCTGATTCTGACCCCCATCCCAGTCATTTTAATCCACTTTAAAGGGCCCCATGGTTATTAGGTTCCAGGAGATAATTCAGAACATGCTGTATTGGGGGCTATCACTTTCTCTCCCCTTGATATATATTATAAGTAAATCATAGCTTCTAGGGATTAGGATAGTGAGTAGTCTTGGAATTGGCAACATTCTTCCTAATTTTACAGGTAACTAAGTATTAAAGTCACATATTTACATTTAAGGTACACCTAATTGAGACTTACTATGATGGAGAAGACCATGTCATTCAAACTTTGAACTGTACATGGGTATTAGTTTATTCTGTGATTTATAAAAATGTAATTTACCAATGAATCCTCTAACTAAGCCTTATTTTCAGCTTTCTACAAACAAACAAACAAACAAACAAACAAAGCCACCCATTTCACCTGGGGTTGCTTAAGAATTTGTTAGTTGTAAAGGAATTTTTCAGATTTTTTTGCAGGTTTTTTTATTTCCTTCATAGTTTCAAATGCATACAGTCACTCCCTATACCCCCCATCCATCTTCATATGTAACAAATACACTATGTTCTACATGTGTGCTAGGTAGAAGATATGAAAAATAAGTGGGTCATATAGACACTATCCTTTAACCATAGGGGAGGGAAATAGAGGAAGACATAAGGATGGTAGGAACAGAAGATATGAGTGATGGGGTAAAAATCGGGATGTAATGTGAATAAACTACATAAAAATCTTAAGTGATGAAAGAGAAAGGGACATAAGATGGCAATATAAGAATCTCAGGTGGAATAAGTTAAAACTCCCAAAGTTTCAAATTATTAAGAGACCTTAACATGGGGAAGGGCCAGCACCCTTGTAAATGTGAATTTTTAATGTGAACATTTTATTAAGGAGAGCTTGTGAAGGTGTATGTGTGTGTGTGTGTGTGTGTGTGTGTGTGTGTGTGTGTGTGTGTGTGTGTGTGTGTGCGCACTAGCATGCACGCAGGTATATTTTATTCTTTTTCTTTCTGGCAATGTCCCCAGACCCTTCCACAATGATCCTTATGTCTTACTGTTCCAATTCCAATACTATCGAGAAACTCATTTTTAATTTTTTTAAAGAGTAAAAGGAATAAGATGATACCAAAACAAAATTCTAATTTTTTGAATATTATTTATGTGTTACCAAGATGTTTTCCAGTTTACTTTCCAAAAGAGCTATGTTAACTTTTCACTCATATAAACCTAAACTGTACTAGATGCACCTGGTAGGCCAAGTCTTATATCCCTATCCCTTTCTGGATTACCCTACCTAAGTGGGAGTGGCAGACTTCAATTTTAGACTCATCATATTGTAAATTTCACAACAGTCATGACAAATATGTGACCTTTACAGAATTATAGCTCTTTGAAAGCTTGGTTGACTTTAACAGAATAATTCCACCTATCTCCTCTGGCGATACATATTGTTTTGTTTAAATTTCATTTACAAACTGTGCTGTTAATTTTTACTGAAACTTTATTAGTTAGCATCCCTCAATACCTCTTTCTCCTCACATCTCTCTCCTTGTTTATCTTCCTAGTTTCTTTAGAGTCAAGAAAGAAAAAAGGAAAAGATTCTAGGCTATGTTTCTTTATTTGTTATGTTTGGGATTCTATCATGTCTTCCATTCCCTTTGCCCTGCCAAGTGTGTTAAAACTTTTACATCTTTGAACACATTATGTGGATGGTTCAATTCTTGATATTCTCTATACTGCTATTTTTAGCATTTTTTTTAACCTGTGGCATAGTGAATCTGCTAACCAGCTCATTTAGTTTTTCTTACTATACTTTTTACCTAGAGCTGTATCAGTAACTTGGTTTTTGTGGAACTAGCAAGGCCCATAAAGGCCTCTATGTATATATTTTCTGTCAGAATATAAATATGCTTATAAATTTATTAATATTCATCTTCACTTATCTCATTCTATGAAACATCTATAGTCACCCTCCTCAGAATTTTCTAGTAGAAATATAACAGTGATCTCAATTTAGGATCAGCTCTAGAAGATATACATAGGATCAAAAAAGATCTCTTTCTACATTTAACTTTGATTTTAAAAAGTTGCACTGGTGTAGTGGGGTTTATTTCGGGAATTCAGTATCTCTATAAGCTTTTATTTTGGTGTCACTCATCACTTGGCTGGTGGTCCATGAGAAATCAGCTAGCTCCCTAACTAGTGAGAAGTGGATACACTCCAGATGAGGTGCACTATCTTGTCCATGTGATGCTCTATGAGTTCAGTGGAATAACAAGGACAGGCGCTTCTGGTGGCCCAGCTAAGTTAATTCATTGGCTGTTTATTTAGAATACAGAGAGAGTTATCCTCATTGTTTTTTTCAATTGTACCTTAGTTAAAATGTGAAAATAAGAAACATGCCATTTTATACCTAGGATCATTTGTAAATCCCATGAAACACCATCCACTATGTTGCTCAGAACTATGATTTTTAATTAACCGTTTTCTTCTCAACCATTAATGTTCTTAAGGAATTCCTGTGGTGCAATTACTTATATAACTTTTACAGGTATATTTAAACTTAACATTCATGTTCTGGTACTTCTTAAACGAGCAAGAAAGCTGAAAGAGGGGGCATTAAAAAAAAAAAAGAGCTACTTAGGGAAATGGAGAAAATAAACCTTTCTGCACTGAAACTTTTTTTTTTTCAGTTCAGAGGACTATGGGGCCTCATTTGCACTTGCCATTTCCACTTTACCAGAATATAACTTGTAGCATAGCTTACCTGCTTCTAGAACAGGTTGACTCTTTTGCTTTAGCATCCAGTCTGGTGCATTTGAAATTGCTGATGAAAGGCACTGTCAAATCCCGGGTCTATGCTATAATGATTTTTACTTGTAAGGCAATCTGCCTGTTAGTACAGAGTAGGGGGAATTGGGACTGCACTTCACAAAAGGATCTCTGAAAACAAGCAAGGAGCTCTGGAATCGGATGGGCAGGAATTTATATTCCTATAGCATTTTGACTCAGCACACAAATGTGGGATGTATGGGGGTGTTTGCATTTGGTGCCAGATTGTTTGCCTACACTAGAGGCTGTCCTGAGAGATTTGTTGAATTTGCCTTGTCTTACAGATCGCAGTTCAGGGAAACTTTACTTTAAAGCCAGATTATTACACAGAGTTTCTCTACACTTAATCTATAGCTGCTCAAATAGAATAGCCTGACAATGCCAGTGAAGAAGCCAAATGTGTCCTGAGGCCTGCTGATTAGATGCTATGTACTCTATCCTTAACTTCACGTCGCTCTTCTCTTTGGTAAGTATACTATTAAACCAGAGGCTATTTGTGTACCATGAATGGGATACACCCTTTCCCTACCAATTCTTTCAATTAATTCTGTACCCCAACATAAAATTGCAAAACAGCTGTATTAAAAGTCCATAACAACTAAAATCTGGAATAAGTTAGGCATAGGTTTAAATTTTTGGTTCAGGTGAGTTTCAATATGAATCGTTCTTTTTGAATTCATGTCAAATAGTTACACTTAAAAAATACCTACATCAATGAAAAAAACTGATTTAATAAAAGCAGAAGGCCTAGAAGCTTCTTTGATATTTAAGAATATTAAAGGAATTTTCATTCTCTTCCTCCCCTCTCTCCAATGGTAATGCAGGACTTACTCAAATCTCTTATTGTTACAACTGTTAATAGGCTGTCAGTTCCCAAATTCCAAGTAGCCACTCTAATCAGGACAGTAGACTGTCTACTGACATCCACCAGATATAAGAGGGGGCTCTGCTAGTGGTTTAGGCTATTGTAGAGTATTATATTTTAAGTGTGTGCTTTTTTCAAATTTGGGATTTATATTTAAGAGGAAGCCATATAAGTGCTGGCTTGTGTCTTTGCCTGCTCATGGTCATCTTTCACAGAAAAGGCTTCTGTTGGGCTACTGTCAATGCTGAAGGCTCATGCAATGACTGTATTTAACAGCACTCAGATGTTCAGGTTGTTAACATTTGACCAAGGTTTCCAATTGCTACGTCACCTGGCAGTCCAGTTAAAATCAGGGGAAAGGCAGGATATTATAGCTTGGTTTCTTGAGTATAACTGTCTCTGCCAGATTTTCAGTGGCTTCAGTGTTATACAGCCCATAGCAAACATGTAGTTCTGTCAGTAAATGTCACTCATTTTTTTCTTCCTCCTTTTCTTCTCTCTGCCTTTTTTCTCTCTTTCCTTCCTTCATTCTCTCCTTCCTTCTTTGGACAGGTCCTATCTATAGTCCAAGTTGACTTTGAACCTGTGGTCCTCCTCCTCCATCAGCCTTCTGAGAACTAGGATACAGGTGTGACGCGCCATGATTGGCTTTTGCTTCTTTCTTGTTTCAGGCTTTCTCTTCTCTGGTTATTTTCTTGGAATTTATGATAGTCTTTTCTTCAAGACTGACTAGTTCTTCCAGGGTCAATTTCAGTTATAAAACACACACACACACACACACACACACACACACACACACACACACATACACACACACACACACACAGTAGTTAAGTTGATGTGAGATTTACACGAGCTGGGAATGAGAAGGATTTGGCAGAGTGCTTGATCCAAAAATGACATTATTATTAAAGCTACATCAGCTATTACTCTGTGATATTCCAGAATTTATATAAATTAGACATTTATTGATATTCTGGTGTAATTAATTCATACTTAAAATGAGACCTTCAGGCTATTTCATTTCAAGAGTTTCCTTTACCTATATAATTCTTCAGGAGCATTGAGTAATTTTACATCTAGATTTAAAATGTTTATATAAAATTTTTCTTGATTGGACAATTAAAATATTATAACACAACATGCTCAAATATTTGAGTTATTATATAGATCACAAAACTGTTCAGTTTCCATTGGGAAATTCATTACCACCCAAGAGAAAAGGGAAATATTTCACCAGCAGTAATTCTGTGAGGCTTACTAGCAATAAAAATGAGGAGCTAGAAATAACATGATTTCTCTCCTGTGAATAAATGCGTAAAATTCACAGCAAAATTCACAGCTTTTATCACTTATAAAAACTAAGATTTCTTCTTCAGTATTTCAGGGTTTGCTATTGTGAAGGGTGGGGGTGGACGATCCAATATTCTGGCTTGCAACATTTGACAGAAATTGCAAGCTTGCCTCAGAGAAATTACTGTAAAAGTCCCTTTTGCCAGTGGAGTCATATCTTATCCTTGTGCAAGTCATGGGAAACTTGCCCTGCTCTGCTCCCATGGGACTTGCTGTTTCAACAGAATGTCTTAGTTTCTACTTTACGGGGCTTGCTTCATACTGTTATCCAGATCCAGGCAATGTGTCTTCCCAGCACACCTAGGGGAACGTGGTGCAAGAAGATATGGACTCACTTGAATCAATTTTCTTTTATCTCTATCACTGTGATTAGGCGGATTTTGTCTGTGTTTTCAACAGTTTACAAGTAAGAACGATGATGACAAAGACAGCTAATATTTATTTAAGATTTACTTTTGGGTAGTCTAAGTACTTTACATGTTAAAATTTGTTAATTTGTTATTTTCTTTACTCTCAATGTATAATTATTCTATTTACCCTTTATAAATAGAGGAGTCAAGTAGGTTCTTCTGAATGTTAAATTTGTTAAGATATTAAGGTGTGCATTATGGCTCCAGATCCCATATTCTTATAGATGTCATCTTCAGTGTTTGAAAGGGTATATTTGGAAGCTTCTAGAATAGCACACAGGTGCTAGAATAGCATCTGTGCATAACCTTCCCTGTACCAGGACTGAGTATATGAGTTGTTTCTAGCATAATACAACCAACCTAATATCATTTCCAAGAAAGGCTTATAATAGTCAGTATAGTCTCTTTCCTTGTGTCTCCTGATGAAGTGATCTGCCACGTTGTCAGCTATTCCATTGAGCAACCACGGCAAGAAGCTGAGGATGACTCATGGAAGATAGTCATCAAGAAACTGAGGACAGCACCCGTGAGTGTACTTGGATATGAATCTTTCTTCACATGAGGTGTGCAACTGCAGGCTGAAGAGAGATTCTAAACTAGAGGAAGTTACATCTGAACCCCCGACCCAACAATGAATGTCATAAGCCCCTAACTTTGAGACTAATTTATTACACAGTATTATAACTGGCCTAACAATCCAGCAGTCTTCAATCTCTTCTTCATCTCTTTATCCCAGTTTTAATTTTGTATATATTTTTTATTTTCGTTCTTTCTTTCCTCCATTGGAATGCTTGTTATGAACCGTGCAATATTTTAACATAAATAAATAATGTTTTTTAATACTTATTACAGTCTTATGAGGTATATATTGCAAATTTTATTTTATAGGTCAGAATTCAGTCTCAGAGAATTTATGGGCTCTCATAGTTGGTAAATAGGGAAAATAAATCAATGTTTATAAAGATCTTTCTTTTCTAGCCCATATTTTCTAGTTGTATCACTTCCTCCAGGGAATGTAATTCATTCTTTTCTTAATTTAATTCCTAAACTCTAATCCTAGAAAGAGATAACCTTTTGTCAGTAACAACTCTTTCAGTGTCCCCTAAAACCATTACTAATAATAGACGACAGTGTCAGAGGATTTCAGTATACTGGGGACCATCTTAAGACATTTTCTTTTAAAATTATTTAATTTGTTATTTTATTATTATTATTATTATTATTATTATTATTATTATTATTATTATTATTATTATTATTTTGGTTTTTAGAGACAAGTTTACTCTGTGTAGCCTTGGCTGTCCTGGACTCCATTTGTAGACCAGGCTGGCCTCAATTCACCTACCTCAGTCTCCCAAGTGTTGGAATTAAAGGCCTGTACCACCACAATATGTGAGTGTGACATATAGATGCATATGTGCATTCATCCTGCACTGGTCAGTTTTTATGTCAACTTGACACATACTTGGGTGGTTTAGAAAGAGCCAACCTTATTATGGAAATGTTCCCACTTGATTGACCTCTGGGTAAGCCTGTAGAGCGTTTTATTAATTAATCTTTGATGTTGGTGGTCTTAGGTTACTGGGGCCAGTACAGCCCTTGAACATGTTTCCCTACATGGTATAATAGAGCAGGCTGAACAAGCCATGGGAGCAAGCCAGGAAGCAGCACCCCTAAAGAGTTTCTGACTCAGTTGCTGTGACCTAATTCCTGGCTAGCTTCTGTCCTGACTTCCCTCAGTGAGGGATTGCTGTGTGTAAGTATAAGTAAATGAAATAAACCCTTTATTCTTCAAGTTGTTTTTGTTAATGGTATTTTATCATAACTGAAGTAATGCTAATGACACACATGTAAGTCAGAAGACACCTTTTGGTTCGTTCTTTCCTCAATTTTATATGTGTCCTTGGAATCAAACTCATGTGCCCAGTCTTGCACAGAAGACACCTTTACTTGCTGAACCATCTTAACTCCTTTTCCTTCTTTTGAAAATATATTTGAAACTAAAAAGAATTGCATACCTTCTTCCATCTAGTTCCTTCCAGGTATCCTCTCTTTAAAGTCTTCCACTCCCAGCCAATCTCAAATTGATAGATAGCTTGTTTTTCTTTGATTATTATTGCATGTATTTATATATTTGTATATATAGTCATATATAAACTTCTGAATCAGGTTTGGTGGTGGTGGTGGTGGTGATGTGTATATGATTTCAGGGATGAACACACTGTATTGGATAACCAATAAGACAGTTACCCTTTATATAAAGAAAATCCTTAGAATAAGGTAAAGAATAAAATAAAGGATTGTGCTCATCTAGATTTGACAGTAATAGATTCCTTTCTAAGGTCCATGACCTCACTAGACTAAGGACTTGGGCTCAATTTCTATTGCCAGACATGATTTCCCTCCTATTGTGTGAGATTTAAGTCCAATTAGACAGCTTTTGGTTTTCAACTACATTGTGAGTGACGCTATTATGTCTTTATGTCTTGCCATGCTGGGCATTGTTGTGATACATAGGTGTTGCGGCAGAGTAGGAATATTACTTGCTTCCTGTATTTTCTGCTACCATTTAAGCTATATTATAGAAAGGAGGCTTAGCTATGACTCAAAGCATCTGATTCCTGTGACCTAAATCTGCAACATCTTTAGCAATAGGGGGCTAATGTTTATAACCTCAGATAGGCAAAAAAAAATTCTTATACAGTCCTGCTACAATTCTTGAGATGTTGAAATGCAGAATAACTTCATGTTAAAAGCTAGTTTTGGGGTACATAGTGATTTCAAGGTGGGCCTAGACCTCATAGAAAGTCCTGATGTCAAAAGAATAAACCTGAAATATTCTGCAAATGAAGCTATTGAGGATCACAGGTGCTGAAAGAAATTGGTTCCATGTAATTTTGAAAGAAAAATAAGATACCATAAAGTCAGATATTGATTTCTGTAATTCATTGACTTGCATGATATACTGCCATCCTAATTGTTTACCCCTGACCATATGCATTGTGTTTCATCTCACATTCTCTACAAACAAAAGTGGCAATCAGAGTCTACAAAACATATTTATTAAATAAGAAGTTTCAATATATAATTCAGAAGGAGAAAAATAAAACATACGAAGAACACCTAACCTAGAATTCAGACCAAAGGTAGTTAGAAGTTAAAATCATGAGGTATTCAGATTATCCTTTTATTAAACTCAAGCAATGTAATGTACTGAATATTTAATAACTTATCTTAGAAGCTCTCATTGGGTGGTTTATATTTTTCATTTGTATCCAAATGGTAAGTTATTATCCTAACTCACTTATTGTGCTCAAAAATGTTTATTGTTTGCTTTCTATATGGAAGATACTATTTGGAAGATATATGGCAAAGATGAATATAAAATTGAAATGTAAAAATTAATTAACCCTGATCTGTGTGCCAGAATACAACCAAAAATGATGAAGACAGCTGAAGACACAGTTTCAGTTCATCTAGACAGAGAGACAGGTATTTATTTAGGAAACACAGGCAAGAAAGTTTCTGCTTTCCACTATAGGGATGTATCAAAATATTGTCTGATCTATAAAACTTGCAGCCATTATGATTTTCATATGTGCTTCCAAATTCTCTAAAAGATTCCACAAATGAGGAAACACAAGTATAGAATCTACTAAAAATAGACAGGTTGCAAAGATTTGGCTCCCATATTACAAATTCCTACCATCTAATGACTCACCAGAAACATGGCCTATTTGTGTTATATATCTGTGTACTAACATTAGCTCATAAGGAAACCAGGAGCTGTCGTTTGTGTGAGAACCATAGGAACCCTCAATTTCTCAAATGTGCCCCAACTTTGGAGACATTTGAGCTAAATATATTTGTGCCTATCTGCTGAAATGACTCAAAGATTTTGTAACTCTGTGTCATCTTTACATTGCTGGTGTTTCCTTATTAGGGTGCAGAGGGAAGCCTAGCCCTGGGCCAGAATCTGGAACTTGGTTATGCAAAATCACTTCTGTCTCTTGAGCTTAGGTTTTAAAGGAACCAAAACCAAGTACTTTTTACATTAACACTTTGACAGGGCCACATGGAGACTACATCTTTAAACAAAAGGAAACCTTAAAGCTATTTTCTATTAAATTCATGAGATAGAAAAATGTAAAAATGCTCTCTGGGCTAGGGCTTAGGTACAAAGAAGGTCACGATTGTTGGAAAATTTGTGACCCACTAAAATACTTCTCTCTGGAAAACGATGTAGAAAATTCAAATTAGCCATCATGCCAAGCACACTTGCTCCCTCTTAGGCAAGACCAAGATAAAGAGACAAGCCATTGGCATCTGGCACTGTGGTTGCTGCATGAAATCAGTGGTTAGTCTTCCTTGGACCTGCTTCACCACTTCTGATGTCCCAGCCAAGGCTGTTAGAAGATAGAAATAATTAAAAGAATAGAAGAAGACATGAATAGCCTGCAGCAAATGAAATAACTTATTTAAAGTGAATGAAAATATAAAAGCATTTGAAATGACAAAGTTGCTTATTCAGTTAAACAATAATTCTAATTTGCCTTAAGACCACAATCCCTTCTTTTTCTTTCTTTCTTTCTTTCTTTCTTTCTTTCTTTCTTTCTTTCTTTCTTTCTTCTTTCCCTCCTCTTTCTTTCCTTCTTCCTTCTTTCCTTCCTTTGTTCCTTCCTTCCTTCCTTTAGCTCTCTCTAAACCTGGAATATTAGTCAACACAACCATTTACTCCTCATCTGTCACACTATTTTGTTTATTCTTTCTTTCCCTTGATGGCCCTCATTGGCCGGGTAATATTTGTATATGAGTACCTCCATCATTGTTGTAATCACCATACATACCTAAATAAGGGTCATAATGAAGACCCAGGGAATGTGAGAACATAGTTCTTTCAGAACATCCTGTGCACTGAATGGAACTCCTTATCTCCTGTCTTCACTTTGGTTTTCTCCCTCTCTGTAGTCCAATCCTAACAACTACTCCACATTGGCTTCTTGTTCCTACTGTTCTGTTATAACATTCCTCCAGGATGTTTCTTCTTGGGTTAGCTCCGGCCTTTTGGTTTCTTCACTGTCTTTGCTCTCTCAGTTCCGCCCATGGACATTCTTTGATGATCTGCTTACGTTCCTACATTTTAGTTCATCACTTCACTTGGGCAAAACGCATGTTAGATCTTAATTATGTCTCATCAAAATTTCCTCCCACTTTCGTGCACTTATTTCATTTTTAAGTTTTACCCTCATAGTACAGCAAAATGGAAAACAATTCCATATTAAAAAGCTTAAAATTCCATATGTGCATTTAAAAATATTTAGTGATCCAGCCAGAATGAGTATAACTGCACTCTGTATTTAAAAGTTGTTGTCATGTCTCTCTGGGAAGATTGCACTCTTCCTTTTTGTAATATTTGTCTAATTTAGTTGTATTGTTTTATATATGGATGCAAAAATCATTAATGTAAGATATTCTTCCTTAACTCTCACCAATTACAGAATGTTTCAGTTTATTTTCCTAAAATTTCTGGGCACAAATTAGATAGCTCTTAAAAATATAATTCTATACCCTTTTCTTTTAAACATTTCATTAGATTTGGATAGGTCTTACATGACAATGCTAACTAATAACAGAACTAGCCTACGTCGTTGGCCTGTTTTTGATGCTGCTAAGAATGACTCTGGTGTTTGAGTGTTATACTAAGCACACGATTACAATATTGTATTCATTTTTTTAATGCTTTTTTTTTCTCTGTCATTTTTTTTATTAATTTATTCTTGTTACATCTCAATGGTTATCCCATCCCTTGTATCCTCCCATTCTTCCCTCCCTCCCATTTTCCCCTTATTCCCCTCCCCTATGACTGTTCCTGAGGGAGATTACCTCCCCCTGTATAAGCTCATAGGGTATCAAGTCTTTTCTCGGTGACCTGCTGTCCTTCCTCTGAGTGCCACTAGGTCTCCCACTCCAGGGGACATAGTCAAATGTGAGGCACCAGAGTACATGAGAAAGTCATATCCCTCTCTCCACTCAAGTGTGGAGACTGTCCTGTCAAATGCCCATGTTTTTAAAAGAGTTTTCATAAAGCAACATAAAACTACAACATTATTTTTTATCTAATTGTTTTTGTCATTGGATTAAAGAAAATACGTCATTCCTTTTAGTTTTACAATGTTACCCATTATAGAGTTCCCAATGTAAAATGGCTCCATTCTCCATCTCTTTAGGGATATTATTTAAATATGTTAACAGAAATAATTTTAAGATTGTTGGCTCATTGGTAAGCTTTGCTAACAGATGTAAATCTGGTACAGCCTCATCTCCAATCTTCCTGATTTCTCTGTTTTAGCCTTAATAATTTTAGAAAGTGTTTTGTAGGCTACTCAATGGTGGTCATGTCCTCTGTAATGAGGAAACCCTTTCAAATGCAGTTGCTTTAATCATGAGCCTCTGTGTGTCTATGCCACACATTACCAGATCAAAGAACCAAACTTCTCTGAGACTGTTTTGATTCTTTCTATATTTTTAAGCACTTAGGTGAGTTTTGTACAGAATGTAGATTCTTCTCTAGTGTGTCGCAGCGATGTCCTTGCAATGGGGTGTGCATATTATGTGCACATAATATCATATACACCCTTTGCTATGGCCTGTTAAAATGCTCTTTTTTTAAATAGAATATTGGACTTCAAAAATTCTCCCTCATTTCTCCTATTTTCTTTCAAAGTTCTCTATGGCTGCCATTGTTATTTCTCTGCCATAATATCAGAAACATTTTATATTCGGATTCCAGATAATTTCAAATTTTGTAACTAATCTCTGAGTTTCTGAAAGATTATTTTCTGATTAATTAATTTTGGTCTTGGGTTTGTATTTAGACAGTGTCACTGCATTAAAACCTTTTAACAGATTTTTAAAAAAATCTGTATTTAACTGTGTTTCCTCTGAGATCTATTATTGTTTTCTTATTTTAACATCTTTGTTTTCCTATACGTTATGTAATGCACAAATATTGCTCACATTTTAGAGTGAAGGACATCATTAAATATTCTCCGTAGCTAGTGAGCCTAGGTTTATTCCTTCGGCTGATGCATTTAGGAACTGGTTTCAATAATGGGACGTCTCTCAAACTGAGAAAGTTAACGGTTAAGAGCAGACAAATGATGGATGGAATGAGAAATGATCATCCTGAATGAGGCAATCCAGACCCAGAAAGACACGCATGGGATATACTCACTTATAAGTGGTTAGCCCAGCATAGAAGTCATCTGAGAGACTCCACCCAATGGGGAATGGAGATAGATATAGGACTTGCAGTCAGACACTTGGGAAAGAGCTTCAAGTTATATGGAAGATTAGATGGATGGAAGGACTGGGGAGGGAGGGAGTTGTCAGGAGCTCCACAAGGAGACTATCAAGGCTGAGGAACCTGGACCCAGGGGGCCTACATGGACTGATACATGAACCCAGGACAGTGCAAACAGAGGACATGGACCACCTGTTTGGGTGTAGACAGTGGACAGCTTGTACTCCACATGGGGAAGGGGAGCAGGGGACTGCCTCTGACATGAACTTTGGTGGCCAGGATTTTGTCATTCACCCTTAGTAGAGAAGCCCTGTGGGGGCACAGAGGAAGGGGATGAAGATTGTCAGGATGAGACCTGATGGGCTGTGGTCAGATGGGCAGGGAGGAGGACCCAACTAGTCAGAGGTATAGGAAAGGGCAATAGGAGGCGGGTGAGGGTGGGAATAGGAAGATAAGAGTGAGGGGATTACAGCCTGGATATAATGTCAACAAAGTACAATAAAATTGAAAAGAAAAGATAAATTGTCTCTGACATGTTTTCATTTTGAAAGCTGCTAACCTGCACTGCCTGTTTACTTGGATAATCAATTTTTATTCCTTTTCAAGTCTCTGATGGGGTTAAAGACCAGATATCTTAGTCTTACAATTAAACTTAGTTGTTTTAGGGATTAAGATGGTTTTAGGTCTAGATAGATGTTTTAAGTTGATAGAGATGAGATATTATAGATATTCATTTACATTCAGAGTTTTAGACTCACCAAGACAGGAAAGATGTTTTCTCCAAGGTTGCCAAATGCATATAGCCAAAACACTGTAAATGTAACATTTATATAATTCCTGATTGTTTCATGGTTCTTCTTGCTGTATGTAGTTGTGTGTGTGTGTGTGTGTGTGTGTGTGTGTTATAACATAAATGTATATATAAAAGTATAAAATAAAATAAAAAGTTAGCTAACATGGGTAACTAGTTAGGATAAGAAGTGAAAAAATAGTATTCTGACATCTCAAACTCAATCTTGCCTATTCTTTAATAACTTCTATTTATTTTTATATATGTCTGCCCTCCCATCCATTTTTCCTTCATTTCCTTTGTGATGTTCCTTACAAAGGTAAATAATACAGTTATAATAGTTTGTTTTTAGAGAGCCAATTAGTATGGATGCTTGATCTCAGAACTACAAAAAATCTTTCTGAAATTCTCTTTTTAATACTACACAAGCTGGTGTACTGTGTACAAGAGTATAGATAGAAAAACACATGAAATAGCCACTTAACAACCTTTGAGCAATTTTGATAAGTTATTGTGTATTGTTTCATAGCAGAGGTAAGGATTTTTTTTCACTAAAACTCTATACATATTTGGACAAATCCTGATCTGCTCCAGCTCCCATTCTCAGGAAACCACAATTCATTTGACTTTCTGCATCTGTGAGTTTGAAATGGTCTGTTATCCTGTACAGAGGAAATCATGCATTATTTTCCCCTGTGTAACTGTCTTGTTTGCATTATGCTCCCATGGTTCATGTCTGTTATACAATAAGATTTCACTTCTTAAAAGTCTGAATAGTATTACCATCTATTTCACTTTGTGTCTATATTGAGATAGGTGTGTTGAAATTACTTGTGCAATTACTCATGTAGAATTCTTTGCTTCTTTTCAATATTGTCAGTATTGCAGAAATGAACATGGCAGTTCAAATTTCCCATTAATATAATATTTTAACTTTTAGAACAAATACCCACCCAGAAGATGGTAGCTGGTACACATGACATTATTCTTATTTTTTGAGTTACATTTATATTACTTTGCTTAATGGTTTCACCCTTTTGCATTCATACCTTCCACCTTTATCCCTTATTTTCTTTCTTTCTTTCTTTCTTTCTTTCTTTCTTTCTTTCTTTCTTTCTTTCTTTTTGAGTAGTTGGTGTCTTTGTTTTGTTTTTTATTTTTATAACAGCTATTTTTATCAGGCATGAAGCAACATACCACTTTATCTTTACTTTTGCACTTCTCTGTGAGGTTACCTTAAGTTCTTTCAATATATATATAATGTCTTTATTAAGTGCTTTTAATATCAGCACTTATAATAAAACTCTTATAATTCTCTTTACAGCAAATATATAAAGTGATTTGGATTCTTAAGTTAAAGGCCTTTTATCATAAAATATATGGTTTTAAACTTTATTCAAATTGAATTTATAATCCGTATGACTTCTCTATCTATACATAACAAAAGAGTGTAGTAAAATTAGCAAATTCTAAGCTATATTGATAATTTACTATTCTTAGTTTGTGGTTCTTAGAAACAGTACCCGTACCTAATATTTGTCGATTCCTGGGAACTGAAATTTATGTCTATTTATGCCACTTGCCACTATTTTCTTAGATTACTTATTTCTATAAAGTTGTTTGGAAGTCACACATATTGTAGATATTAACTTGTTTTTAGGCACCATTTGTAAATAATTTGTTCTACTATATCCATAGAATATTTACCTCTAGTCTTTTGCTATGCAGATGTCTGGGTTTTTTTTTTTTTCTTGATGGAGAGATATTTATGTATTTTTGGCTTTTTTTTTCCTGTACTCTTGGAGTCATTTCCAATAAATCATTGTTAAGACCAGTGCTCTAAATGTTTACCTCTAAGAATGTTAGAGTTTGTTCCTTACATGTAGGGGTTTGATGCATTGTGAGTTATATTTTGCCTGTTGCTTATGATAAGAGTAGTATTGTTTGAAATTGCAGGTAGATATCCTTGAATGGCTGGGAGAAACCCCATTTGGTCATAAGGCATACTTTTAATGTTCCTTTAAAATCAATTTCCTAGTATGTGTGCATGTTTTTATGGGTGTGCATTAGGGATATTAGGCTACAGTTTGACGGAAGTAACTTTATCTTGATTTGGTCATGGATATAACTGAGTTCCTAAATGAGTTTGGTTATATTCCACTCTCTTCAAGTTTTTCGAGGAATTTGGGAAGGAGTGATATTAATGTTATTGTAATTTATTGACAGCTCATGTGACTCTGACTTTTCTGTGACAAAAGCCTTTTCTTTTCTTTCTTGCCCACTCCCCCACCGATGGATATCTTTACCAGTTCAAAATCTGTTAAGATTTTTTTCATTAACAAGTTTTAAAAAGTTATGTATTTCTGCGACATATTCATTTTTGTAAGCTACCTAATTTGTTAGTCTTTTACTATTTTCAGTAAACCTCCCGCCCCGCCCCGCCCCTTGTAATCTTATTTCCATGATGTCAGTGGCGATGTGCTGTCTTCCATGAGTGATTTTATGGTTGATTCGTCTCTCTTTCCTCACGCTAGTTAAACATTTGCTTACATTGCTCATCCTTTCAAAATAGCCAACCAACTATTAAACTTACCATTTTCCTCTACTTTTTCTCATCTCTATTTTACTTGAAGTCTATTCTCTTTATTATTGCTTCTCTACTACTAAGTTTAAGTTCATCCTTCTTTTCCTAGTTATATGGTTGTAAACCCTATCTGGAATCTTACATTACAAACAGGATTATGACTTCCTAAACTCCACGTATAGGTCTTCTTCTGTGGCATATCATTAGTCTTGGTAAATTTTAAAATATTTTCTAGTTCCATTTTTGAGTTATTATCTAATATATTTCTATACCTTTAAAGCTTTTTTTAATGTTATTGACATCTACATTCTATTGAGGGTTGGAGAAGATATTGCATGTGCCTTTATTTTCTTAAATATGTTACATATTGTTTTATCAATTAATATGCTATATTTTAAAGGAATGTTTATGCATGTATAAAGAGAATATATCCAATGATTACAGAATGGGAATCTCACAGGCATGGATGTATACATACATACATACATACATACATACATACATACATACATACATAAAGTGACTGATGGGAATCTCACAGGCATGTACGTATCCACCCATATATACATAAAGAGAATATATGCAATCATTATTGAATGGGGTTTTGGGGTTTTTCATGTGTGTCTGTGAGAGTCATTTGAGCTAGAATATTGTTCACTTGCTCATTTTTTGATAATCTGTATTGATGATATGTTTGTTATTAAAAGTAGAATCTGAAATCACCAATTGCCGCTCCTTATTCTTCAGTTACATCTTTCATTGTTTATTTTGATGCTTCAATGTTAGATGTGTATATACTTGTTAACACATATCCTTGGTGATTTGCCTTAAAATGATATATTATTAATTTTCTTTGCCTCTTGTTATAATTTAAGTATGACTATTATTGTCTTTTCTTCATTATCAGTTGCATTGGATATATTTTCTATATTTTTTCTTTCAGTATATGTGATTTTTAAAAAAGTTCTTTCTGACAATTCAGTTCAGTTTTATTTTTTAAAAATTCACTCAGCCATCCTCTGTTTTGTCTATGGAGTTTAATTTATTTATGCTTAGCATAATTATTGATGGTAGGCCAAACTATTCTCATTTCTTAATTATTTTGTAAATTGTAGTCTTTTGTACTTTTTCCTTTTCTTATTATCTTATTTTACATTTCATTGACTTTTTGTAATGATATATTTGGATTTACTTATTCCTTCTATTTTTCTATCATCTACATGTTCTTTCTTTTTATTTACAATGGGCTTATATAAAGTGTATTTTTTAAATTTTATAATGCTTTATTAATGGTGTGTAAGCACATCTACATCACTAAAAATTCAACTGGAATAAACTAAATGATGTCATGTTATCTTTGAGGAAAATATAAATAGAAATAGTACCTGAAATATAGTTAGATAAGCCTTTCTGAAAAAAAAAATACTTTGATTACATAAAGACTAGGGTGGTAACAATTCTATATTTAAAACAACATAATTTAAGCTCAGGGATGACGATAACAAAAGTGATAGTCTCTTTCTTTGTGAGTGTTCCCTGTAGGAATTATTTTAATAGTTTCAGTGACATGGCATTGTTAAATTATTTTAGCAAGTGTTTTAAATGTAAAACAAAGATATGAGACTTAGAGCTAAGTGGTGTTGTGATTTAGGAAGATAGTAGCTTCCTACTTTGTTCAAAATTCTACTATTTACTTCTGTGGACATATACAGTCCAACTTCTGAACTCTCCATTTGGTCCCATTCTGTTTCCCAGTTTCTAAAATCATTGAATATAATAATTATACAGTTTCTTCTAGTTACTTCATTCATATTCATGCACTATCATTTCTTTAATGTTACTTTTTAGAGATACATTTTGTGCCATTATTTGGATCATGAATTCTTGTTTATTTGTCTTATAACTTTACATTAGGACTTCTGACTTTGATAAATGGTCATCTCTATGACCTGGCATCAAGACTTCCACCAATCACCAAAGACCAGTTTCTGGAGCCTCTTGTGTACTTTCTGTGACTTGGTTTACTAGGGGTTTGTCAGTGTACATTCTTATTAAAAGTGACACTGGATGTTTACTTCAAGGGCTCACATTACTCCCTGTGGTACATTTCTCTACCACACAGGTTGTCATAAATATCCAATCTCCCCTGTCGTTAGTAGTCATTAAGCCACAAAACTAAGCTAAACTGCATGAATTCTTAAAATGAGACAAGATGGAAAGTGAAGCATGGCTTATTTCCCAAAACGGCACAATGCTGAGTATGAACTACACTAGTCTCTTTCCGTGAAGAAGTTGTAGGGCAGAACTGAGTTTGCTATGGCACAGATGTTGTTTTGAGCAGCAGCAAGACATTCAGCTCTGTCCTAGCCTTTGACCATCTAGACTTTGCTAAATCCTGATAGCATCCAGACAGGAGAGACAGAAAGACATCCTTCGTGGAGACTTCCTAAAACTATATGTTGGATACATAGTGTTGGATATATGTTTGAAATCTTTTCCTTGACAAGAAAAATATAGGATTTACACATTCTTCTGAGTTTATTGGTAGGATAATAACCCACATGCAAAGATATGCTAGTCCACCTGTGTTATTGTTAGTACCAATCACCTTTAATTGTCAGTGCTGAAATTTAAGTACAGTAGAAAGTAGTCCCTTTTGAAGCTTTCTTCCTTCAAAATTATGAATTCTGTATGCAAGTTTGGATTTCATGTTTCTCTTCTAGGTAGAAACTGGAGGTTAGGGAATCTCTCTTCTTTATGCTGTGCTGAACCAGAAGGAAGTACTTTGACAAGAGAAAGTCCTGAGTTCTTCTTCCAATTAAATGTGGCTAGATTCCCCTAGGTGAAGTGCAGAGACATCTTGATTACTGGAGAGCTCATTCACCTGTTGTTGGTAGGTAGACAGATCTATGGTGGAAGGATGACCTGAATCTTCCTATTCTCTCATCTTGCAGGAAATCTCTATTTGGAATTTTCTAGTATAATAATACTTGCAAATAGCTTGACTTAATTTTATCACTTAAATTCTCTTTGATCTTATTATTTTATTATTATATTTCTTGTTATATATATGCATATGTATATGTATATTTCTTTCTATTATTACACAGAAATAAAATAAACTGCTTACAGCAGGAAGAACCATGAAACAATCAGGAATTGTATAATTTGGATATTTGTACTTGGCAAACATAAGGAAAACATCTTTCCTATCTTGGTGAGTCTAAAATTCTGAATGAAAATCAATATCTATCATATCTCTTCTTTATTATCTTGAAACATCTATCTAGACCTGAAAACATCTTAGCCTCTAAACAACTAAGCTTATTTGTAAGATTAATCTTTCTAGTCTTCAACCACATCAGAGACTTGAGAAGGAAGATGTTTTTATTATTTTAAAGATTCTTTGACAAGACAGGTTAACTCCTTGCATCACCCAAAGAAGATGACGAGCATCAATGAACCTCCTTATGGAGATGGCTTCAAATGTGGCAAACCAGCCACTTGGCAAAATGTCCTCACTTCTGCCACAGAGAGAAATCTGTGTAACAATAGGTGAGCTTGAATGCAGACAGAGTCACCAGCCAAACAGAGTAAGCAAGTCCTCAGTAGTTCTTGGATCACAAATATGTCTATCAGGTATATTGGGCCAGAAGGCTGAAGATGATGATTTAATGTTGTAGAGAGTTTGGGGTAACTGTCCAGGCAGCAAACTCTCTCTGTCAATTTTTCATTTTGGAAGCTGCTAATCTACACTTCTGGTTCACTCAGGTAATTAAAGTTTCATTCTCTCTTTGCTTTTATTTAATATTTTAGATACTTTCACTGATAACCTATATCAGATTATGACAATTATTCTAAAAGAGATAAAGTCATTAATTTCTCTTTGGACATAAAGTAATTCAATGTATGTTTTTTGATGTTATAATGACTTAAAATGTCCTGAGAGTTTCACATGTCTAAACTAGAGAATAAGACATTATACATTACCTATGATATTATAAAAATAATAAATATATTTCTTTTTTTAATCTGCCCATAGACAAAGTGTTGTGGGGATTACAGAGAGAGACAGAGAGAGTGAAAAGAGAGTTTAGAACAATTTGTGGATTGATTATTCTGTTCAGGAAATTCCTTAATCGGTTTGTTGACACATCTTAAGCATACACTGATGGGTGAAAAAAAGGCCTTTGAAAAATCACCTGAGAAAGAACGAAAAAACATAAGATATAGGAACTATCAATTTATGAAGGGTAGAAATTATTGTGTTCTTTAGGCTAATATATTTTAGATGTGAAAACACCCAAGCTGCTGACAATATTTTTTCTTCAAAACTCTTCTTTTTTCCTGCTAAAACTTTGTAATGATGCTATCTAATTGAAGAAAGTGATGCTGAGTCACAGTGGAAGTCTGGATATTGTGCGGCAGGTATTATATTGTCAAGTTAGTTATAATCCACAGCTCAAAACCATTTGATTTCCCCATTTGGTACAGTCATATTGTTAGCTGCTTGAATGATACACGATGATGTGATTAATGTCTGTAATTTGTCTTTAGCAAATCCTCATTTCACAGCTGCAGAGCAGATACACACCTCGTTATCAAGCATGTATGATGTGCTGAAGGTACTATACTATGGCAATCTGTGCAGTGAATGTGGCAAATTAAAACAACTGCTCAAGTGACGACTTGAAATGATGCTTCTCTTTTAGGCTTTTTTGAACTGACAGCGTTTGTGTTTAAAATTATGTAAAACATTACTAGCACATTTCTTTTATTAATTTCGTGCATGTTTCTTCATTGTTTTTGTTTTCAATTTTAGGATACAAAGAGTCAGAGTATAGGTTTTTGAAAATGTGTATGTAATGACTGGGAGAATCTGCCTTTTTTTCTCCTGTTCTTGAAGTGGAGTTGAGCAACTTCAGAAACCGGGAGCCATGGAGTCCTGTAATAGAAGAATTGGTTTTCAGAGGACCCTTCTGTACAACTTCTCAAATTTTCAGTCTTGTATTTAAACATGGATCAATGGAGGGTTTTTTTTTTAAAAAAATGTATTTACGACTGTAGTTTCTTTCTGTCTCTCTTTTTTCAGAACCCATAGTAATATCTTCATGTTCTTTTGATGACATGTTCCCAAGGTTGGACAGGGGTAAAAATTGTTTATAAATAATTACATACGTAGTTTTTATTGTAGGACATGGCTTTTTCCAATCAAGTCTTTTGTTTTATATATATCTAAGCTTCCGACTTTAACTATTCATTTCTCTTCCCATTACTCTGAAACACTCTTCATTTGGGTCAAGTCACTCAAACTCACATCTTTTTTTTTCCTATTTGTTGCATACTTCAGGCAACATCATATTTAGTGTTTATAATAGCAATCCTGTCATGATATTTAGGAAAAGTGGAAACAGGGAGTCAGAATTAATTTGGTTTTCCTATGGTTTTTCTTCCTTCAAACATCTCTACAAACTTTTTTTGTGTTCTTTATTCCAGTCTTTGGTTTTATGAGGGTGTTGGTAGGTTTCTGCTTGCTTGTCTGATGGTTGGAACTTTGATCATCTTATTTGTTTTTTACCTTCTGAAAATGCTTTGAAGGCATTTGTTTGCCTTTGCACTGTCTTCTGCCCATCGGGACACTTTTTGAAGGCCATTTTTCACATAAAAATATTGTGCAATAACATGAAATACCATATGTATTTGTTACATGGAAACAAAATCATTGATTTTTTTAGAAGCCAAGAATGGACTTGTGGGCTCAAGAAATGTTCATGTAGCAAGGGCAGAGAGAGTTGAAGAACAGGAACCATGAAAACACATATAGATAAAACGAATGGATTTAAATGTTTTTCAGCAAAATAGTTCACAACAGATTAATATATACTTTATAAAGAACCAAAATAGGGTAGATCAAGGGTATCCATTACAAAGAAATGATAAAATGTTTAAGATGAGAGAAATTCCAGAGGGTCCTGGAACCCTACAAGAAGAACATCAAGGCTGGTGGATCTGGACCCAAGGGTACCTGCACAAACTGCTGTACTAACCAAGGACAATGTATGCAGTAAACCTAGACCCCCTCTTCATATCTAGTTAGTGGACAGTGCATTCTCCACAGTTGTGTGGAGAACAGGAACTGACTCTGACATGAATTCTGGTGTCCCTTATCTGACGACTTCCCCTTGGTAGGGCGGCTGGGGCTGAGGCACACAGAGAAAGGGGAAGCAGGCTATTTGGATGATACCTGTTATGCTGTGATCATATGGTGGGGAAGGAGGTCCCCTTCTGTCAAGGCCATGGGGAGGTCAATAGTGTTAAAGAGGAAGGAGAAGGAGGGAGGAAAGGGAAGATACAAATGATGTGATAACAATTGAGATGTAATCTGAATAAATTATTTAACTAAAAAATTAATTAATTAATAAATATGTAATAAATGAGAGATATTCTAATTACCTTAAATTGATCTTTACACATTGAATGCATGTTTCAAATTATCACACTGTATTTAATTACAATGCACTTCTAATTTCTACCATAGACATTAAGAATTCTGCCTAACAATGGCTAAGCTTGGATACAGGCAAAGTCAATAGCCAAACTCTGCCAAGACAGAGTTAGTAAGTCCTCAATAGTCCCTCCCTCACAAATATGTCTGTCAGTTATATTGGACCAAGAGGCTGAACATGATGCTCCAACATAATAGAGAGTTTTGAGTGACTGTTCAGGCAACAAACTGTCTCTGTAATCTTTTCATTTTGGAAGCTGCTAACCTGTTCTTCCTGACTAATCAGATAATTAATTTTATTCTTTCTCAAATCTCTGATGAGATTGAAGACCAGATAATTTAGTTTTACAATTAAACTTAATTGATTATGGGTTAAAATTTTTAGGACTAGGTAGATATTTTAAGTTGATAGAGATGAGATATGATAGACATTGATGTACATTCAGAATTTTAGACTCACCAAGATAGGAAAAATGTTTTATTCAAGGCTAAGAAACACAAATAACCAAAATACTATGAATTTAATATTTATATAATTCCTTATTGTTTTGTGGTTCTTCTTTCTGTAGGCAGTTTATTGTATATATGTGTAATAATATAAATGTATATCTAGACAAAGAAAAATAATAATATAAAAGAAAATAACTTAAAAAAAGGATAAACATAAAGGCAAACCAATGCCTGGCCCTACTGGAGATCTACCACACATGAGAGAGACAACCTCTGTCACTATTAATGATACTCTGCTATGCTTGCAGGCAGAAGGCTAGTATAACTGTCTTCTGAGATGTTTTATCCAGAAGCTGATGGAAACATATGCAGAATCCTGTAGCCACGCATTAGGCCAAGCTCTGGAATTTTTGTGGAAGAGTAGGAGGAAAGATAGAAGGCGCCAAAGGGGTCAAAGACATAAAAGAAAAAAAAAAAGACCTAGAGTAAGCAAACCTGTACCCATGGGGGCTCACAGAGACTGAGCCACTAACTAAAGAGCATGAATGGTCTGGACCTAGAAGCTTTACACATATGTGCAGATGTGCAGTCTAATCAACACGTGGGTCCCATAACAATGGTAGTAGGAGTTATTTCTGACTGTGCTGCTGGGCTTTGAGTCCCTTCCCCCAGCTGGCCTGCCTTGTCTGGCCTTAGTGTTTATTTCCTCTGTGACTTGAGTTGCCAGGGGGTGTTAGTATCCTTTGGGTACCTTCCCTTCGGTGAGAAAAAAGAGATCTGGGAATGAGCCAACCACCCTCTGCTTTCTGGTCCTCCAGGAAATGCCGGGGGGGGGGGGCGCTCCTTCATGTTGTATGAGTCTCAAGCTGGAGTAGTCATTGGGTAGCCACTCCCACCATTTCTGTGCCACCTTTATCTCAGCACATCATGCTGGCAGGACAAACTGTAGGTTGAAAATTTTGTGGCTGTGTTCATGCTTTAAACCCTCCTCTGGTATTCTTGCTTTTTGTTACTTAGCCTCTCTGGGTCTGTGGATTATTGCATGATTATCTTCTATTTTGCTGTTAAGATCCAGTTATAAATGATACATACCATATTTGTTTTTCTAGGTATGAGTCTGGTCTGATTTTTTTCTGCTACCATCCATTTGCCTGCAAATTTCATGATGTCATTGTTTTACTAGCTGTGTAATACTCTATTGGGCAAGTGTAACACATTTTCTCTATCCATTATTTGGTTAAGATACATATAGGTTATTTCCAGTTTCTGACTATTATGAATAAAGCTGCTATGAAAATAATTAATCAAGTCTTCTTGTGGTAGGATGGAGTGTATTTAGGGTATATGCCCATGAGTGGTATAGCTGGGACTTGAGGTAAATCAGTTACCAATTTTCTGAGAAACTGCATATTGATTTTCGAAGTGGTTATACAAGCTTGAATTCCCACTAACATTGGAGGAGTGTTCCCTTTGCTCCACATCCTGGCCAGCATGAGCTGTCACTTGTGGTTTTGATCTTAGCCACTCTGACAGGTGTAAGATGGAATCTTGGAGTCATTCTGATTTTCATTTCCCTGGTGGCTAAGGATGATGAATATTTCCTCAAGTGCTTCTGAGCCATTTGAGATTCCTCTGTTGAAAATTCTCTGTTTAGACCTGTTTCCTAATTTTAAATTGGATTATTTGGTTTGTTGATGTCTAGTTTCTTGAATTCTTTATATATTTTGGAAATTGGCCATTTGTCAGATGTAGAATTGTTTAAGATCTTTCCCTAATCTGTAGACTTATTTTATTCTATTGACAGTGTCCGTTGTTTTACAGAAACTTTTCAGTTTCAAGAGGTCCCATTTATTAATAGTTGATCTTAGAGCCTGAGCTATTGCTGTTCTGTTCAGGATACTGTCACTATGCTAATGAGTTCAAGGTTCTTCCCCTTTTTCTTTTCCAATAGATTTAGTGTATCTGTTGTTATGTTGAGGTCTTTAATCTACTTGGACTTGAATTTCGTTCAGGATGATAAATATGGATCTATTTTCATTCTTCTACATGCCGACAGCCAGTTAGACCAGCATCATTCATTGAAGATACTTTCTTTTTTCGATTTTATAATTTTGGTTTTTAAATAAAAACTAGGTGTCCATATGTGTGGGGGTCTTTGATCCATATGTGAATCTTCATATAGATCCCATTGATCAATCCATATTTTCTTATAACAATACCGAGATTTTATTTCTGTAGCTCTCTATTAAAGCTTGAAGTCAGGGAACAGGGATACCTCCAGAAGTTCTATTATGGCACAGGACTGTCTTAGGTGTATCCTGGGCTGCTGTTGTTATTGTTTAGTAGGTTAGTTTGTTTGTTTGTTTATATGAAGCTGAGTATTGTTTCAACAAAGTCTATAAAGAATTATTTTGGAATTTTGGTAGGAGTTGCTTTTAATTTGTAGATTGATTTTGATAAGACAGCCATTTTTACTATGTTAATTCTACCAATGATGGGCATGGGTGATCTTTCCATCTTCTGACATTTTCTTTGACATCTTTCTTCTAAGAATTGACGTTCTTGTCATAAGACTCTTTCACTCGCTTAGTTAGAGTTACCCCGAGGTATTTCATACTATTTGTGGCTATCATGGAGGTTGCTGTTTCCCCAATTTATTTCTCAGCGCATTTTCCATTTGTATATAGGAGAACTACTTACATTTTGAGTGAATTTCATATCTGGCCTTTTCTCTGAGGGTATTTATTAGCTGTAGGAGTCTCCTGGTAGAAATTTTTGGTTCACTTTGTATACTATCATATCATCTGCAAATAGCAATACTTTGACTCCTTCCTTTCTAGTTTCTATCCCCTTTATCTCCTTTGGTTGTCATATTGCTTCAACTAGAACTTCAAGTACTATATCACATACTTATGGAGAGAGAGTGGATAACCTTGTCTCATTCCAGACAGTGCCCAATATAGCATTATTTTCATGTGTTTGTTTCTTTTTCCTTGATTTTGAATAGAATTCAGAAAAGTGTGCTGTGATGATCTGTAGGTACATTCACTGAGGCAGGGGATCCTGGAAGACATAAGTATGTCATCTCATTAAGAGCTTAATTATTATTCCAATCTCTTTTACATGTCTTTAGGCTTTCCCTGAGTGTAGTTTCCTGTTTAGGTAACTGTCAGGGCCAGTTCGATTAGTTCTTCTGGGAGAAATCAATAGTATGTGATATTTCAGTCTATGCGGTAGATGAGAATGAGTGTTTTTAGTTTAGAACACTTTGTTCATTTAAAAAAATTATTTATTTATTTTTATACTTTAAATTAAAATGTAATATCATCACTTCTCCTTTTTCTACCTTCAACCCCTCCATGTCCCTGCCTTCCAATTTCTTCAATGTCCCCCTACTCTCAAATTGAGTCTCACCTTCCCAAATTATTACAATGGCATATAGGTGTATATATTTATATACATATTATTAGTGTATACATACAAACTGAAAACTGGATATTTCAGAAATATTTGTGATCTATATGACTGATGAATAATTTTTTGGATTGTATAAATATTCCCAGAGACAAATATTACAAAAGATTAGCATTGGAAGATGGAAAATTTCCATTTATATGCCTGAGTATCTAAAAATGTCTTAAGTATTTTAAAACATGGAGAATCACATTAGTAATTCATAGACTTTTAAGGTTTTATTTAGTACTTTACTGATTATGTATAGGGTCCTATGTGTTCTTTGAGAATAGGTATGAATTATGAATCTTATTGTCACAAATAATAGCTCCCTCTTTTTTCATGTTATTCATTGTGTATTTGTATCATCTTTTTACTTTTATTTGTTCATGGCCACTTAGCTTACATCCATTTCTTGGCTTTTGTGAATGAGACTACAGGAAATATGACTGTGAAACTGTCTCTTCCATATGTAAATGTTATTTCTAATTTAATTTTCAAATATACACTTAGAAGTAGAATTTTGGGTCATAAAATAGCTGTATTCATTAAATATTTGAAGAAATTTTACATTGTGTCTTCTAATTACTTCACTAATCTAAATTCTTAGCAACTGTACATAAACATTTCCTTTCCTCCACATCTTCACCATCACAAATTATGTGTTGCCTTTTGAGATAAATCATTATTTCTAGAGGTTGTATCTCATTGTATTATTTACACAGCTCTTTAGTTACTAGTGATGTCGAGCATGTTTCATACACCCATTCCTTATTCACATAAGTTTTGGAAGGTATCTATTGCTCATAATTAAATTTGGTTTTTAATTATTTTTGTAAACCCATGATATTTTTGGTCTTAAAGTTAGCAAAAGTAAAATAAAGAAACAGAAATTTTTGATGAGAGTATTAAAACAAGATTTTTCTCATGGAAGTATGTATCCTGGTATCTAAAAATTAGATTTTTATTTATAATTAATCAAAGAAATTGAAAATGTGCACATAGTGCCAGTTCATGCTTTTCTATCATATATGTGTGTGTGTGTGTGTGTGTGTGTGTGTGTGTTTGTGTGTGTGTAGACACACAGTGCAAGAGATAAAAATGATTTTATGCTAGATTATTTACAACAGTATATGTACAGACATAACAGAGTAGTTCCTTAAGAAAATGAAAATGATGCCTTGGCTTTTGGTAAAATACTATAAGGCAGTTTTTAAAAGAATATCCACACAGGTCAGAGTGGATAAATTCTGAAAATACACCACATAAAGTCCAAATTTACAACACAAATTTTAGAGAAAGTTTAATTTATGAGTTATTTAAGTTATGAGTTAAAAGTATGTAAATATCTGGTTATTCATGTCTAAACCTTGTGCTTTTATCATGACTCCTCTTTTCCTTATATTGGAAAGACTTCCAACTGAGAACATTTTGGTGTGGTCTTTAATAAATCTGCACCATCTGACAACTTTTATAACCTCGCCCAGGGAAGACATCATTACACCATTATTATTTTACTTTCTTCCTGGTTGATTCTCTTGCACTCTCTGATGTGGTCTTTTCTTTAAAATCTCTTCTTAACAACCCAATATTCCCTTTAAGTATAAGTTAGACAATATTACATGTATGTTTAACACCCTCCAATGAATCCTCTTGTCTTTAAGGTGAAGTTCTCTTGTTGAACTATATCATAAGTTTCTGTTAAGGCTGTCTCTTTTATTTTATTTCTTCATACCTAGTTTCATTCTTTTGTTCTCCTGTTACCTCCCCCACTTGTTCCTAAAGCTATCATGTTTTCATAGTTTCATATCTTTTTGCCTGGAAAGCAACCCCATTCCATTAAGTATCCATTATGCTAACTTGATTACTTCCTCACCACTGTCACTTTAATTTGTAATTACATCACATTCAAATTTCCAATTCTTAGCCACATTATTCTTTTTATTGCTTTCTTTATTCAACAAGATAATATAGAATATTCTTATTAATTACATATTTTCAATATAATCTATCTATCTATCCAATTTACAATATGAAATGCTCTAGAGAGACTGCATCCTTTGTCTTTGGTTCAATGGTAAATTCCAAAGACCCAGAATAAGGTCTAACAATAAAATATTTCTCAAATGAGACTAAAGGGAAAAAACAGCTACAGAGTAGTATTCATGAAGAAGAAGAAAAGGATGCAAAGTGGTAAAAAAAAAAAGGGGGGTGAGCATGTAACTGTTTCTGTGCTTCTTCAAATAAAGACAATCTTTCAAAATAATGAAACAGTGATAATATTTTCAGTGGCAAAGAAATATTGATGGTCTTTGAAATACTACTTTATGCTCAATATATTTAACTTATATAATTTAAAAAATAAATATAAGGCTTGAAGTAGAAGTTCCATCAAAGCCACAGATTTGAAGATAGTGAGTATTCCTCAGTGATGATAAGAAATCAATTCCTGAAGACTGATGAGATGACGTAGTGGATAAAAACATTTGTTGCTCGCTTAACAACTTCAGTTCAATCTCCAAGAGAGGTCCAAATCATGTAATCTGTCTTCTGATCTCCACATGTGTTCCAAGCCATAAGTGTGTTTACACATGCAGATACAGAATGCATGACTAAAGATATAAAATTAAAATAGAAACTAAATAATGTATTAAAATTTGAAAACTTTCTAGAAAAAATCTGTGTGTTAAAATTTGATTATATTTTAAGATACTTGAGACATAAAAGGGTGTTAAAAGTCATCACAGCATCCTTCTTTCTTTAATTATTTCTAAACTGTTCCTTCTTTCCTCCTCGTGTTTCAAGGTATTTATTCTCATATCATTCATCTCTCAAAAAGATCACTTGACTCCGTGGGATAAGAAAAGACACTGTATTCATCTTACATTGTTATATAACTAGTGATAGAAAAAATGCATTTATTTATTTATTTATTTATGTGAAACATTAACAGTCAAATACTTCAAGAAAATCATACATATAAATTCAGTTATATATATACATATATGTATATATGTATATATATATGTATATATATGTAAGCACTAGACATTTTGTAAGGTTTCAGGTACTACAGTCTTTCCTATGATTTCATAACACACCAAGTAGGCGTCAATCTCTGTCTTCTATTCAAATAATTAATCCTCACACCTAAGTATGAGCATAGCTAGCAGATGCCCAGTCACCATAAATCATCCCTAACCTATTGAAGATATTCAGTCTGCAATTCCATGTTTTGATAACTCACTTTTCACTAGAAATCTAAAGGAGTTTTGTTTTTTATCCCTTAAATTTTCAAATAAATGAATCTGGATTTGATGCATTACAATTTCACTTTAAGTAGAGTTTTGTGTGCCTGTAAAATGGAGATCCATTAGTTACAATTGATGATAAGCATTTAACTCTGAAAAATACCATTATATTTCAGGTAGAAAATGGTGTCAAACTCAGCTCTCTCTCTCTCTCTCTCTCTCTCTCTCTCTCTCTCTCTCTCTCTC
>OU015742.1:39315179-39332900 GCA_907169655.1 Acomys percivali
GAGAGAGAGAGAGAGAGAGAGAGAGAGAGAGAGAGAGAGAGAGAGAGGACTCTGGCTTCTTTGATGATTTGAAGATGTGACCAAACTGTCTTTGTCCAAAGAGCTTATGTGGACATTAAGCTTGGCAGCATTTCACTCCCACCTCTGCATCCTCCATACACACATCCCCCTTTCCTTTGTGCACTGAAGGAACATGTTCTGAAGCAGTGAGCTCACGAAGCTGCATCTCGACATGTGATGAGGCTGTACTATCTGGCTTCAAGGGAAACCACTAGAGTCATACATTTTAATTTTTAATTCAGATGTATAAAACCTATTCCCCTTAGTGTCAGACTTAAAATGACATATGAAGTTATAATTCTTTAAGGAAATACAATATAAAGAAGTCTTTATATCACTCTTGTTAAAATTCCATGTAGGAAGAGGAAGGACAGAACGACTCTGTAATCATATAGACTTCTATTAACTTCATATTCCCAGAGTAATTGAGAGTAGTTTCTATTTTAGAGATGGATTATGACTTTGGTAATTTAACTGATTCAGTCAAAGTAATTCACTAATGAACTCTATAGGAATTAGAAAGGATAAGATAACAGTTACATTCTAACATAACTTGGCATGAAAAATTTGCAATTTATTAAGCACCTGATAGAAAGCACTTGTTTATGTCAGGTACTGTGCTGTATCCTTAATATAGTGTCAAATGATTCTTAATATAGATTTGAAAATTTTTATGTATTATTTTCACATCAGAGATGAAATTTAGGAACTCATATGTCTTGCCACTGTTTCTTGCATATGACTAATGAGTAATGAATCCCTTATTTGTGCTGGTTTCTTGAAACTGCAGTCAACTTGCAACAACATAAAATACTGATTTTTCGTTTTCATTCCTTTGTATATATTATATTGCTAGCTGTGTTTGAAATAGAAACTATGAGGTCATCAGAAAGGTTATGAAGTAATTAATTTTTGTTGTTTACCCAAAATCATTTTCTGCAGTGTTGACAAGAAAAAATGTCTCGAAATTTTTATTAAAATGCTATTTTAATAATATCATTTTATTGTACATTTTCTTTATGATTTTGCTGCACATATACTCTGGATAATGAAAAGGCTCAGCATAGATAATTTTTCTCTGTATTTGTAAGCACTGAGGAATGGAACCTGATGTCATTTACAAGTGTGTTATACTAAGTGCTAGTAAACATCTGTACTCCTTTGAGTATTTGCCATGGGATTGCATGAAATCAGAGTATTACTAAAGGGAATTACCTTTAGTAAAAATATTAGGCAAACTAAGTATCTTCAATGTGAAGATTTTGTCTTTTATTAAAGGTATTCCAAAGGAAGAATAAAAATAATTTTATTACATATGTAAAATTGTTTTGAAAATAGTGATCCCTAAATAGCTTGAGTTTTATTATAACACTGTTGCTGTTAATTTAAGGGTAGGGTTTAATAAATGTTTATTATTAGGCTGATTATAATTACAGTGGTATTTGCTTTTTTATTATATTTTTTTTAACATATACATTTGTATTATCACACATAATAATAGTAATTACAGCAGGAAGAAGCATGAAGCACTCAGGAATTATATAACTGTTACATTCATAGTGATTTGGCTATTCATATTTGATGAACTTGAAGTAAACATCTTTCCTATCTTGTTGAATCTAAAATTCTGAATGAAAATCTATATCATGTCCCATGAAAGTCTTCACTTACCAGGAAAGTAGGACAGGGGTGAGGACATCCTATTGGGACTCTAGGTGAGAGAAGCATGGGAGAATGGGGAAACAGAAGGATCCAGAGGGTCCCAGAAACCTACAAGAAGAACATTATGATGGGCAGATCTGGGCCCAGGGGTTCTGCTCAAACTATGGCACCAACCAAGGACAATACATGCAATAGACATCGAACCCCTACCCAGATCTAGCCAATGGACAGGACATTCTCCACAGTTGAGTGAAGAGTGGGGACTGACTTTCACATGAACTTTGATGCCCCATATTTGACCATGTCCCCTTGATGGGGAGGCCCGATGGCACTCAATGGAAGGATAGCAGGCTGCCAAGAAGAGATGTGATACCCTATGATCATATACAGGGGGAGGAGATCCACCTCACTCATAGTCATAGAGGAAGGGAATAGAGGGAAAGTGGGAGGGGGGAAATGGGAGGAAACAAGGGATGGGATAACAATTGAGATGTAATATGAATGAATTAATAAATAATAATAAAAAAGAAAGAAAAACCTTAAAATTCAAATTCATGTGTTAGTCTATCTAGAGTTCAAGAAGCTTACAACTTTTTAAAATAATTTAATTCCATAAACTTGTGTCTACGATTCAAAAAAGAGAGTAATAGTATTTTCATTGAATCTGTAACAGATAATTAATATATGCTTTAGGCTTTAATTATCTTATCTTAATAACAAAGTCAACTCAAAATTTAAAGGCAGAATAGCACATCCTTTAAAATTATGTCAAATGGACATGGCTACAAGTTATATCCAAAGTACTTAAAACTCTGACAACATGGCCCAGTTTCTGTGATCACTCACTTTCACTCTCCCCATGGCAAAATAGTTGCATGATAGTTATGAGAACATAATAAAAGACTCTATGGAAAATGATTACAAACCCACTTGACCTTTCAAACCCACAAATTATTATTATCTTTGTATCATCCTCCTAAGAAAGTTTACTACCACATTGTACAATAGCAGGTAGACATATGACGTTCCAAGATTTTTAAAATTTTCTATTTAGTAAGATTGTGCATGTTTGTTTTAATAATACCTTCTCTTAATAAGTACGGAATTATTTTTACATGCCTTTGTAAAACAGAAAACTTCGGTTTTTCATTCTATTCCAAAAGCATGGGGAAAACAGTTTCAGAAGCTTTAAATATTAACAAGAGGAATGTGGCATAATGGTACAGGGAAAAAGTGAGAGCCTAGATGCTCAGAATTGCTTTTAGTGGGAAAAAGCAGCCAGCATTTGTTGAGAACTAAAGATTTTTTTAAAATAGATCTGAATTTAATTGGCAGGAGTTGGCATCATTTGCAGGAAAGTATGTTTTATTTATTTGAGTTTAAATATATTTCAAACACTATTTTAAAATACTGTTCTTGCAAGTGTTGGGGCAGCTGTTAAGTGGTTCAGGATTTCATGCCCTCATTAGCCTTTCACCTTCATCCATCTCCATGTAATTAAGCTCATACATTAAATGAGTTCTATGGAATCCAGAATCCCAAATGGAATGTGGACATTGTATAGTAGGAAGCCATTTTGGAACACTGGCAGTCTGTGCTTGAAAAATGGGCACTGGGAATAATGGGGTGTTGTATGTGGATACTAGTAGCAGAAAAAAAAAATAAAATTAAGATACTTTTGTTTTTATTCAAAGACAAACTGAGTCAAAAAGAGAACTTCTTTATTGTAATTACACAGCCATCAGCTTCCCCCCCCCCTTTCTGTCCTTCAGTTTCAGAAGGAAAGAGTGCAGTGTGCACATTTGGGAGACATCATTTCCTATTGGGGCTGTGCTGTCAACAGCATGCTGCAGACTTTATATTCTATGTCCTGCTAGTTTACAACTTCATACCTTTCATTGTGCTGTTATCTCTCTTTACAATAACTCATAACCCCCTAAAACTCAGGGCTTCATTGGGTATATAACCGTTTAATTTGCAGAGATGAAATAAGTGCATCCTTTCTTCTAAATACTTCAGGTGGAATTGCAGGCTAGGTGCAACTCCCTGGGCTCTGCTTCTTCTGAATTCTGAGCAGGAATCTGTTGTGGCTTCAGTAAATCAAAGCACAAGATCCCTGAATTGTAATGACATACCTTAACATGTTATTACTCCACCTCTTACAAGTCTGGCCCATCTTATAGGGGTACTTTCCATTATTGTGTCAGTCATTCAGTGACCTGGACTGAAAGAGGTAACTCCTTGTTGTCAGAGTTCCATGCTTAAAACTGGTTTCCAGGGTTACCTATACAGGAAAGAGAACACACAGAAAACTTTGTATCCCTTTAAATTCCCTCAATCAATGTGACAAAAACAATTATTCTCTACCTCCAAATGTCATCTGCTTATGAAGGACATTTAAGGGCACATTTAAGGGCAGGAGTCACACCCAGCAGTAGATGGCAAACATAAATAAACTTGATAATACTTTTGTGGACCTTTTACCTCATATCAGTTTACTTGTGCATTTTTTTGTTTTACTGTTTTTTCTTGTATATTATGGGTTCTGATTTTGTCCTTTTACTGGTTTGTAGTGTGTGTGTGTGTGTGTGTGTGTGTGTGTGTGTGTGTGTGTGTGTTTCTTATGCTTGCCTCTTGTTATTTTTGTTACTTATTCTAGTTTTACAATTTGTTTATTTTAATTAATTAATTTTAGCCATTTGTTGTTTTCTAAAGAGAGAAATAAAGTGTGGAGTTGGGTGGGTAGGAAAAATCTGGGAGTAGTTGGGGGAGGGGAAATCATGATCAGAATATATTAGATATTTTT
Organism: Acomys percivali; assembly: GCA_907169655.1. Classification (NCBI taxonomy): domain Eukaryota; kingdom Metazoa; phylum Chordata; class Mammalia; order Rodentia; family Muridae; genus Acomys; species Acomys percivali. The sequence goes on from OU015742.1 coordinate 39,319,708, forward strand.
TTCAATAAAAATAAAATGAACATAAACATGTCTTCTTTTGTTTATTGATCAGTATCATGAAATTTTACCAACGTCATGACGCTGGAGTAACTAGGAGTTTTGCGGAGAGATGTGCCTATTCAAGTATTGTTGTCCATTATGTAACCTGTGATACCTTCATGGTCTGATCATATGACTGCTTTCTCTACAGTGCACATGTCAGGGGCTCAAAGACTTAAAGTGTTTCCCATGATGTTTAAATATTGTGCACTTATAATAAAGTCACAGTAGAAAATTAATAAAGTGAGTTCTACAGATAGAGAAAGAACTGGAAGTTAGTACCTTTTGGACATGGATTTATTAAATGGAAACCCATGGAATGGGAAGTGGCATTGTTTTTTTACATTTTATCCTTTTTAAAATCACAGTGTTTAAAAACTTAAATTCCACAACAGCAAATAAAATCAGGAACTAGAGGATGAACAAAGTTTAACAAGTACAGAATGTATAAAAGGCTAATTAACAAAGCTTAGCATTCAACCTTAAAGTTGCTGCTTATAGTAATGAGAGGTTTTTTTTTAATATTCAGAATTATTTTTTTTCCTAAAAGTAAAATGTAATTGCACAATCTCTCATTTTCCCTTTCTTCTTCCAGCTCCTTACATGAATACCCTTTTCTCTCCCTTTCTCAAATTAATGCAATTCTTTTTAATTGTTGCTACATACATATATGTTCCTTCCCCTTTCTCTCTTTCTTAAATCCATGGCTTTTAAAATTTTATTGTTACATATACATATGTTCTCTTTTAGTTTCTTTTAAATTTTACTCCTATCTACTATATCTTGCTTGACGTTTCCTTTCACCGATCTCCTCCGTGTCCCTCCTCTGCCACCTCCTCTCTCTCCCATATCCACTTCTCCTGAAGTTTCCTTCAGAAAAGAGTAGACCACATAGGGATATCAAGGAAACATTCAATAACAAGTTAACAACAGGTTGAGGCACATATGCTCATATTAAGGTTGTACAATGTGATCTAAGAGGAGAAAAAGGGTCCCCAAAGCATAAAAAAGTCTCAGAGACAGCTCCTACTCCCAAAATCCACCAAGCTACACAACCACAGACTATATCCAGAGAACCTAGGTCAGACCCATAGAAGCTCCTGGATTGTTGCTTCAGCTCTGCGAGGCCCTATGAGCCCTCTGTAGTTGATTCTGTGGCTACATGTTCTCTTGTGGTATCCTTGACCACCACCCCAACCCTGTACCTGTAATCCTCCCTTTACTCCCCTCTGTCTAATGCCTGGCAGTGATTCTCTGAAGCTGCTCCTATCAGTTGCTGGATGAGGCCTCTCTATTGATGGGTATGATAGGCTTCAGTCTATAAGTATAATAGAGTATCACTAGGAATTATTTTGTTGGATTCCCGCCCCTCCCCCTAGATCCTGTTTGGTTCTAATCTAGGTCTCTGGGTTATCCATCCTCTGGTTTTGGCCAATCAGGCAGTGTCAGGGTTATCTCCTTTTGTGGTAGTGTGTCTCTGGTTGGACCAGTCCATTGATTGGCAACTCCCATTAGTTCTGTACCACTTTTACCCCAGCACATCTTGTAGGAATGACAATTAGTAGGTTGAAGGTTTTGTGCCTGGGTAGGTGTCCCAGTCCTACCACTGGAACGTATAAACACAATTTGACCAGTACACATAATGCTACCGATATGGATTGGTTTTTTTTATTATTTTATAAAGACAAGTTAAATGACTTAGATACGTTGAATAACTTAACACAGAGTTAAAATTCCATTTTCCACTGACTCTAGTGCATGGTGTATTTTATTTTTGAAATATTTTATTTGAAAGAGATATCTAGAATTTTGATTTTTTTAAAATTTTATTAATTTATTCTTGTTACATCTCAATGGTTATTCCATCCCTTGTATCCTCCCATTCTTCCCTCCCTACCATTTTCCCCTTATTCCCCTCCCCTATGACTGTTCGTGAGAGGTATTACCTCCCCCTGTATATGCTCATAGGGTATCAAGCCTCTTCTCGGTGACCTGCTGTCATTCCTCTGAGTGCCACTAGGTCTCCCCCTCCAGAGGACATAGTCAAATGTGAGGCACCAGAGTACGTGAGAAAGTCATATCCCACTCTCCACTCAAGTGTGGAGACTGTTCTGACCATTGGCTAGATCTGGGTAGGGTTTAAAGTTTACCACCTGTATTGTCCTTGGCTAGTGCCTTAGTTTGAGCGGGACCCCTTGGCCCAAATCTGCCTATCATAATGTTCTACTTGTAGGTTTCTAGGACCCACTGGATCCTTCTTCTTTGCTATTCTCACATGGTTCTCTCATCTAGAGTCCCAATAGGATGTCCTCCCCTCTGTCCCAGTTTCCTGGTAAGTGAAGGCTTTCATGGGACATGCCCATTGGGCTAGTATGCAGATATAAGTGAGCATATACCATTTGAGTCTTTCTGCTTCTGGGTTAACTCACTCATTATGATCATTTCTAGCTCAATCCATTTATCCACAAATTTCGGGAATTCCTTGTTTTTAATAGCTGAGTAGTATTCCATAGTGTATATGTACCACAGTTTCTTTATCCATTCTTCTACTGAGGGACATTTAGGCTGTTTCCATGATCTGGCTATTATGAATAAGGCTGCTATGAACATGGTTGAGCAAATTTTCTTGTTATGTGCTGATGCATCTTCTGGATATATTCCAAGGAGTGGAATAGCTGGGTCTTGAGGAAGCCCTATTCCCAGTTTTCTGAGATAGCACCAGATAGATTTCCAAAGTGGCTGTACTAGTTTGTATTCCCACCAGCAATGAAGGAGTGTTCCTCTCTCCCCACATCCTCTCCAGCATGTGGTGTCGCTTGAGTTTTTGATCTTAGCCATTCTGATGGGTGTAAGATGGAATTTTGAAAATTAAACGAATTTCTCATATGATATTCTTTTGGCTTAATTTACTTTCCATGCAAGTGAAAAATTGCATGTGCTTCAGGGAGCTTTTAATCATAAAATCAATCTGTTCCTGTCCAGGGTTCAAATGCCATGCTAGAAAACATGTTCACTGTTTGAAAATCTGACCTTTAGCTTAACTGATAGTGAGTGCACCCTTGTCTGTCTCTGATAAAGATTGAAAGGGGTAGGTTCATCAAGCGCCTTGACTATTAACTGGCAATTTGCAAGCAAACTTAATTGTTAGTTTCAAGCTTTGTTGATTATCCCCTCGCCCCTGAACTGCTAAATAGACCCTTTATTCATTCATTCGGTAGATGCTCTGAGTGACAAGCAGATCCACTACAGACGGTTATATTGTTTCCTTAGGATGATGATGGTAGAATTTCCAGTGAGACCATCCAGGCGACAGTTGAGAAGCAAGGGTCATAAAGGAAGAAGTAGCTTCCTCTAGATCATGAAAGTGGCTCTAGCCATTCCACTCTCCTGCCCTGTTTATCCTGCTAATTCCCTTTGAGGATCCAGCTGATACTCATTTATAATACTTGTCAGCAGTATCTCAACTGGGAATAGCAAATTTCTTCAGTCTTCTTGCAAGTATGTGTGTGGTAGGGTGGTGGTTAAAGTCTATGAGTGGAAAAAAGGAACCTTAGTTCCTATCTTTAGAGCATGTCTTATCTAACCAATGTTTTAAATAAAATAATTGCTTTGTATTCACAACCAATTCAAATTCTTTTCAGCAATTGCTTCTTTCCATGTGAGAAATGTGGTGAACAATCCTATTCCATGTTGAAATAATATTTTCAGTTTCAAGACTAATCATAGCAACTAGGGTAAAGATTTAGTCTAAACTTAGCTTATAATAGCCCATGCTGTTAAATTTACCATTATAATAATCCTTTTTTTAATGTGTGCATAACTTTCACATAGTTAGATGAAAGTCTTTTGTTAGCAACAAAAGCCATTGCTTTTAGTCATATAATTTCCAGAAAATTAACTGGGCAGTACAGATTTTTTCTGGGTATTAACAGATGACACTAGCAGAATGTGAGGACTCTTGTAGCTAGGGGAATGGCAAAGAGTAGAGTAGGCAGAAATTGCACTGGGCTACTGGGTCTCTAGCCAGGTAACTCTGCAGTTACTTCTAAGGACTGCTATTTATATCTAGAGGGCATTGTGAAGTAGTATATATTCTGTTTTCTTGACAGAAAGATAAAATATTTCTTCATATTATTTTCTGGTTCACTTTTCTCTCAAAAGGTAATTCTGTATTCATAATTAAATTATCTTACAATGTGTTGCTCTGTTCTAGCTCCTTAAACACATGTACACTTAGAGAAGATAAGATACAGGGACTGGGACTGGGGAAATGGGCCAGTGGTTAAGAGTGCTTGCAGGGAACCCAACCTTAGTTTCCAGCATTAGCTCATAGCCATCTTTAAACACTGCAATGCTCTCTTCTGAACTCTCTTGTCACTTGCACTGTCTCATGAAAATAACTGCACTCAGACACACAGACATACACATAGTAAAAATAAAATAAATATGTTTTTAAAGGATAGAATAGAGTTGGGGCAATAGTATAGTTGGTATAGCACCTACAGCACAAGGGTGTGGAACTAAGTTTGAATCCCCAGTATCACACACACACATACACACATACACACACACACACACACACACACACACACACACACACACACACACAAGCCTACAGATATACTGCATTTGAATTCAGACACAAAGAATGGAATAAAAAGAGGTAAGGTACACCCATAGACATAACCAGGAAGTTGTCTCATTGGTTGTCTTCATTTGTTGTAGCCCCACACTGAAGGCACTTCAGGTAAGAAAGTCATGTTACATTTAAATAGCCCTCACCTCTGCATAAAGGATTTTTTTTCCTTCCTCTGGGAAACCTCTGAATTTTTAGAGGCATCTGTGTACGGCTTTGATAAATATGAACAACATGTATTTCAAGTAGTATTTTTAGGGTCTAAGACTCATTTGAGGTTTTCTAAAACCTCTCTAGACACTGAGATTTCCAAAAATGACGTTGTGTTGGACTAAATGTACATCAGTCGAAGGTCACACAGTGTAGTTGACATTTTCATGGTACCCCTTGTATGTGGTGGGTGTGTATTAAGCTCCACATAATATAAGGAAATCCTCTGTCTTGAGGCTAGACCTATATTTTTTTTTCTATTCTTGTAACACACAATCTCTCTCTCGGAGATGCAGGGATGAGCTCAAAGGGATCCTTTATGAAAAGGGTAGTTGTCACCAGGCAGACCCCAGATCTGAAATTCCTTAGCACTGAAGACTCAGCCAGCAGTTGTCTCCATGTACTGATTTACGAATAAAAGTCTCATATTCCTGGTTCGCTTACTTGTGGACACAAGGCAGCAGACCAAAGGTTTCCACCACATGGCTTTAATTTGTTTCCTCCATATGCTTTTCTTGGTCAACATTTCAGGTTGACTTATTTCTCAGTTGAGTTCAGAATCTCGCCCTCCCTGCCATAGATAGAGATCTCCAATAAGTCTCTAGTACCGCAATTTCATGTGATCATCAGCTTTTGAAAAAACAAAAACGAAACAACTCATCTTTTATCATTACCAGCATCCTTGTTTCAGAATACTTTTTTCTTGTCTCATACATTACCTTACAAACCTAAAAATTCACTTATGTTTTAAGTGTCCTTAGGAAGGTAATGGAGTTTTCTGAAAAAGAAAAAAAAATCCTATGCTTATACAAATTCTAAGTCCATGACTCCTGATCTCAAAACGAAACTCAGACCTCATAGCATGCCCCATGAAGCCTCTCTGGCTTGTGCTCTTTGTGTCTCCTTATTCACTGTTTCATTTTTGTTCCAGAACATCATCACTCCTTTTTCACGTGTTGATTCTTCATGAAAATGAAGAAAATGTCTTCATCTCCCTACCATCAAATGTATAAGGCTCTCTTTTTTTGGATATGTACTCTCAGTATCTTTTTGGATAAAGGGTGTTCCTAGTTTTTCCTAAGCTACTTTGTTTCTCCTCTTACTCCTTATATTCCCTTATAAAGATTTCCTTCCTGCTATATTGACTGCCTTTCTGGTAATGTCAGCTTTTCTCTGTTTATTGTATCTTAAACCAGAATAACATTACTCATAGCAGAGGCAGGTGAGCATGTGAAGGGACAGTTCATAGGCCTGGCCCTAACTACTGGTTTTGAAATCTTACTGTCTTGGTGATATACTTGCTCCAGCGCTCACAAAGAGAAGCACCGCAGTTTCCTCTTTGTGCTTTTGTGTCCTCAGCCATGAGACAGAGATTACAATAGCCCTCATCTCAGGGGGATATGTGAGGATTTGCAAACAGAACCAGGGAGCATTTTTTTTTTACAATATATCCTTGACTACACTAACCAGAAAAAAACTCATAAGAATTAATAATCTTTATAAGTCTCATTTCAAGTGACAAGCAAACAAATGTTAAAAAGGACAATCCTCTTTCCTCAAGTCTGTCTCTAGCCTGTCTTGTAGTTCTTTCATTTCCTTTACATAAAGTTCACAGGTTATTCCTGTCCCTACTGCCTGATACTGCACCTCCTCATGCATTCGAACTAAACTTCATTATCAGTTTGTCTGAGTCCCTTTGGAAAGGATTCAATCCATGTGGCTAATCCAGGTCACTTTTCTGTATCCTTGCTTGATCTCTCAGTATGTTCTACAGTTGGAAGCATGCTATTTTTATTCACTTTTTTTTTATTATTAAAGTGGTAACGCTATTACCTGGCTTCTCTTCCTGCAGATGACATCTTCTCTGTTTCCTTTGTGAGTTCTTCCTGTTCTATTCAGTCTCTAATGAACACCTTTCCTCTTAGCTTAGTACTGAATTTTACTTTTCCTAATTGCACATTTTTTCCTAGATATAATCTATCTTGGTGGTGTTCTGTAGCTGTTGGCTTCCTACTTTTAACTCCCCCGTCCCCATTCCCCGCCCCCCCCCCACGGCTTGCCAATTTATTTACAAACATGTTTCCCTTTTCTATTGTTGTGATCAAATATCACAACTGATACAACTTATCAAAAAATGCTCTTATTTTGGGACTCACAGATTCAGAGGGTTAGAGTCAATGGGTATTATTGTGGGGAGCATGGCAGCAGGCAGGCAGGTATGGCACTGGAGCAGAAGCTAGAAGGTTGTGTTTTGCCCCACAAATATGATGCAGATAGCTAATGAAGAATGGCTTAGAGTTTTGTTTACTTATTTGTTTGTTTGCTTGTTTGGTTGGTTGGTTAGGTTTTTTGAGACAGGGTTTCTCTGTTTAGCCTTAGCTAGCCTGGACTCACTTTGTCTACCCTGCTGGCTTCACCTCAGAGAAATCTGCTTTCTTCTGCCTCCCAGAGTGCTGGGATTACAGGCATATACCACTGTACCAGGCTGTGCCTTGGATTTGTAAAACATCACAAAGCACCCCCACTGACATGCCCGCCTTCTAACAATGCCACAGCTCCTAATCCTTCTCAAACAGTCCTAGCAATTGGGGACCAAGAATTCAAATATATAAGTCTATTGGGGGACAATATCCTTCAATTTACCATCTCCAAACAAATTCAAAACGTGTTCAAAGCAAACTCTTCCTCCACTCCACCCACTGGTAGGACTCAGTCATTAAAGCATCAAAACAAAGGATCATACTTGTCACTTTCTTTTTTTTTTAATTTTATTTCTATTTTATTAATTTATTCTTGTTACATCTCAATGGTTATCCCATCTCTTGTATCTTCCCATTCTTCCCTCCCTCCCATTGATATCTATATCAAACTTGTCAACAAGTTCTGTTTCCAAGCCACAATCTTTGGGTCTGTGTACAGGAGAAGAACCCTGTACACTGTGGGTGGTACAATTCCCTGACTGTGACTCTAGAACCCTGGTCTGTATTAACAAAGAGGGGGAACTGAGAAGCAGAATAAATGTATTCCTCTCGGCCCTTCATTCCGGATCTGATGCAACCTACTTCTTCAAGTTCCTGTTACTGCAACTTCCCATAATAATGGATTGTACCTTGAAGTGCATACAAAAATAAGTGCTTTCTCCTGTAAGTTGCTATTGTCAGAGTATTTTATCACAGCGATAGGAAAAGAAATGAAGGCATGATTGTTTATGTTCCTTTCTTTAAAAGCTTCTGTGGAGCCTTTGCAGTATGTCCTACAGGAGCAATATCTATTATGTAGCAGCTCATTTTCAAGTGATAATCTTAATAGACCTGCTTAGCTCGATGATATTTGCTGTTTGACAGCATTTAAATAGCAACCATTTAAATCTTATTCAATGAAACAAGGAGAAGAGCTTTATGGTTTGAGATCTACTGTTGCTTTTATTAACCATTTAATCTCATTTCTATATTGCACTTCTACTGGGTAGGTGGAGTTCAGGTGTTCTATGCTCCTGTTTCAGAGAGTGTACTCTAACTATGGCTCTTGGGGAATCAGAATCCTATGGTAAGAGTTCCCATCTCTTGATTAGGGAAAATGTTTAATGTGAACTAAGCATTGTTTAAAAGAATCAGTACTATATAAATCTGCAAAAACTTCTTTCAATAATACAGAGAAGCAAATGTTAGGATGTTCCTTTTGAGAATGTGAGGATAATCTACTGAGACTCTAGGTAAGAGAAATATAGGAGATGGGGAAATAATAGGATCCAGAGGGTCTTATAAACCTACAAGAAGAGCATCATGATGAATGGTTTGGGGCCCAGAGGGGTCTGCTCAAACTATTGCACTAACCAAGGACAATACAATAGTAAACATCAAACCCCTTCTCTGATCTACCCAATGGACAGTACAGTCTCCACAGTTATGTGGAGAGTGGGTACTGACTTTGACATGAACTCTGGTGCCCCATATTTGACCACCTCCCCTTAGTGTGGAGGCCTGGTGGCACTCAAAGAAAGAATAAGCAGGCTACCAAGATGAGACTTGATAGCCTATGACCATATAGTGGGGGAGGAGGTCCCCCTCAGTCATAGACCTAGGGGAGGGGAATAAGGTGAAAGCAGGAGGGAGGGAGAAATGGGAGGATACAAACGATGGGATAACAATTGAGTTGTAATCTGAATAAATTAATAAAATTAAAATAAAAACTTAAAAAAAAGAGAGAATAAGAGAGTTGAGGCCTTAGGAATCCAATCCAAAGACAAAGATAGTAACTGGGAACAAGTGGACATGCTTTGTTGTATTTTGAAGATGAAGTATCTCCCGCAAGCTTGTGTTTTGAAACACTTGGCCTGCATCTGGCAGCAATGTCTTGCAAGTCTGTAGAATCTCTAGGAGGTGAGACTGAGCCTCTAGAGATGCTTCGCTGGGCATGGAGCTTTGGGAATCATAACTTAGTCTTGCTTTCTGTTTTGTTCTCTGTTTCCTGTTAGCTTTCACTTTGTCTGCCCTAAGGTGCTAGTGGTTGTTAATGGGGACACTTTATCAAGCCTATTGTGACTGAGTGTTTTCTCTTCCCCTGTGGCCTGGCAAGGTAGTCCAGCCATGGGGAAGTAATTGAAAAGCTGGCAAGCAAGTTCATGTCAGAGAGAGGCCCCCTTCCCTTAATAGAGGACCCACACAAAGCCTAAGCTGCCCATTATCTACGTCTTTGTAGGGGGCCTAGATCAAGTTCATGAAAGTCCTTGGTTAGTGAATCAGTCTTAGCAGATCCCTCTGGGCCCTGGTTAGTTGGCTCTGTTGGGTTTCTTGTGAAGTTCTTGTCATCTTCAAGTCCTCTTGTTCTCCCTGCTTTTCCACAAGGTTCCCTATACATTGCTCAATGTTTGGCTGTGAGTCTCAGCATCTGTTTTGAGGTGCTTCTGAGTGGAACCTCTCAGATATTGCTTCTTCCTAATGACAATGGGGGGAAAAGAGAAAAACCCCTCAGTTTAACAGATATGTAGGTGGCTCAGTCCTAATAATTTGCACAGGAAACAAAATACACACTGAATTAAAAAATAAGTGCTTTGAAGGCAAGAATCTGTTGCTTCATGTTCTGCACTCCACACTTAATATTTTACTTGGCTACAAGGATGCTTATCATCTTAAAGCCTACATTTTCCCATTTGTGAAACAGAATACTGTTTCCTTCATAAGACTGCAATGAATCTTAAATGAAATAACTTTACATGGAGTTTAGTATTTAACAGGAATGAAGCCTTCCTCTTTATTCTGCCTTTTTTTTACAGTGAATTATACACCAATTTGTAGTAATTGTGTATATAGATAAATATTGGCATGTATCATTTTCTTTGCACTGAAATAACAAAGATGCAAAAATTAAGATAAAATGTAGAAGCATAATATTATACTCATACAATGGATTACTATACAGAAATAATAAAAGAATGAACCATTTTATATGCTTTATCACATGGAGAAGTCTCTAAAACATGTTGAGTGTTAGGGATAGATGCAGTAGAGTACTTACTCATGGCATGATTTCATGTATACAAGTTCTGGAATAGATGAAAGTATCCCTATTAGTGACATACTGGGAAGCACAGGAATGTGTTTACTGGCCAATGGCATAGAAACTTCTGTAGGGTAGAAATGTCCTTTGCTTCTGTTGGGATGAGAGTTGCCTGAATGAAAACTCAATGAGGACACTTAAAATCCATTCATACTTATTATTCAGTTTTTTCTATTCAGTTTTACATAATTACAAAAGTCTAGTTAAGAGGATGAAAGGGACCTTTGCTACTCATATAGATTAGAACGATGGTGAGCTCAACAGAGGTACTAGGGATGCTGTCTGGGGTAAGCAAGAGAGTTTGCATAGCAGTGTTGACCTAATGGTGGAGACTATGTTGTATAAGGCCATCTGCACCAATCTCAGATTGACAACTCATTGAACTAAAGGGACCACAGCAAAGATTTTGTGAAGAACAGTGGAATTCCCAGTGCAGTGTTTTAGAAAGATTATTCTGTCAATGACCTGTCAAATAAATAAAAGACAACAAAAACAGACTTTGAGGTATGTGGAGAAAAATAACATAAGATAGTCTATCAGGACATTCTCTGCCACAAGACAGTCAAGTGATACTCATGGTATGAAAGTGATGTTTTTATCTACAAAACAATCAACTATTTCCTTTATTGCTTTTTACCTCTTTTTAAAAAAAAATTTGCGATGTAGTGTTAACATCAATAGTTCTAGCTGGTTTCATTTGATGACGTGTAGCTATCTAATTTTTCAGGTCTAAAGAAAGAAAAAAGTAGTGTGTGGTGATATACAGATCCTCCTATAAGGCAGCTAAGATATCTTCTTTGTTAATATTTTTCTCTGATCAAGTGGCTGTATACCAATTGTCTGGTCAGTTAATGTAGTCTCACAAACTCCTGCACTTTAATATCAGATGATATAAGACATGATATTCAAACTAATCCTAACCAATCTCATAAGAAAGCAATATATGGACAATAAAAATATATTAAGTAATAAAAATAATTATAGACCAATATGTGCTAGTTATTTACAGAGAAGAAAAATAGAGATACAAAAGTTTATAATTATGGAAAGTGATGTTATACTTTTTTTTTCTTTGCAGCCATTGCTCAAGTACCTTATGTCACTCACCAGGGCAGACCACCCCAAATGATTTTTTTTTACATAAGAAGCAAGTGCCTTTGGAGTAAGAGAAGGAATTATATGAAAGTACATTCTCTGGGACCAGCATTGCTGGCTGCAACATCCCTATCCCAAAGCATCAGTTTTAATGTTACTGTTCTAATTGTTTCTAACTACATGCATTCATCTCTCTGTATATGCTTACAGGGTGGTGATCTATAAGTGAGACAAAGAGGAAAACATGTTTCCCTGATTTGTCAGGCTTTATACTGCAAGGCAAATCCACAAGTCATAATTTTAAAATGTGTATAAACCTTAGAGCTCTTCTGGCACATTTATACTTGCACTGCCAGAATCCCAGTGTTTTGAAGATCAAGGATCCATTATCTATCTTTACGTGCCCCATTATTAGCATACAACCCCTTCATTGGCACATGTTTCACAAATGGGTTCTGACTGGACAAGCCATCCATGCTAGGCAACGCAAAATTCGTGAGGAAATAATTTTCTGTCACATCTTATGCTTTCAACATGCATGGCGTAGATCACTAATTTGATCTAGCTAAAATCTACTCTCCAACCAGATACGATGACTTCAGAGCTCTTCTTGGTATAAAATGGATTGTAGTGGTTATGAAGTTGTGATGAATTTCCATTTCTGATCTTGACATTGATTTGCAACTAGCAATATTTTCACAAGTCAACCCTTCAATCCCACAAATGGACTCATTCATTCTCATTTATCCTTCCTGAAATCTCATACTTTTACTCTTTTATGTAACTTTGTTTCTTGAGTGTTTTACTCTATGCATGGCTTAAAAATACTACCTATAAGAGAACAGTTTCAGAGTTTGTATCTGTACCTTAGACATATCGTTGACCTCAAGACTTACATAGCCAATGTGTCTTTTCCATTTTTAATGCCTTATAGAAACATCAATTGTAATATTCTCCCAAACAAAACACTTATGTCTGTTTCTCCTTGTCTTCATCTATCATGGCACAACTCCATCTGCTTGAAATGAGCCTTAACACTACTGCTTCTTTGAAATATCATATCCATGTTGTAAGTCTGGCAAGTGAGTCCTTTATATCTACCTTAAAGGTAATTCCTGAATATAATCTACATTTCACCACTGGTACTATTTTTAACTTTAGTCCTGTTTTTTTCATATCATTTTTTAAATCATTATATATGTTCATGCTTTGCTCAGCATACTGAAGCAGGTGTGTTGACTTTACTATCATATGTCAAAGTCACTTGGCTCTGGATATCAAGCATTCCTACAAGTCGTTGTTATCTCAGAATCATTCCAATATGCCAGGCACTACTCTAAATGTTTTTCTTATTTCTTTGAGAATTTGTATAATGCATTTTGACCATATTCGCACCACTTCCTTCCCCAACCCCTCCCAGATGTACTCTCCCTTCTATATCCATCCAATATTGTTCCCTCTTTCCTTATTTTAAACCCATGGAGTCCAACTTGTGCTGCACATATATTTTTGGATGTATGGCCTTCTACTGGAGCTTTGGCCACAAAACTTAGAAGACAGTGGCTTTCCCTCTTACCAACAACTCTTCAGCTAGGGGTGGGACTTCATTCTCTTTCTTTCTTTCTTTCTTTCTTTCTTTCTTTCTTTCTTTCTTTCT
>OU015742.1:39350656-39385742 GCA_907169655.1 Acomys percivali
GAGAGAGAGAGAGAGAGAGAGAGAGAGAGAGAGAGAGAGAGAGAGAGGGAGAGAGAGAAATGGAGATTATATAAATACTGTCCTGAATTACTGTTTTTCCTCTTTTGTTCTCCATGTGATGCACATGTCCTACAGAACTTGTCTTCTAGATAGAATCTAAGGTCTTTCCAGAAGTTTGTATAGTTTAATACAAATTTAAACACAGGCATTGCTTGTAAGTAGTAGTTGAGTTTTAACTATAATTTAGATACAAGAAAGTCTTCCCAGAGCAAGAAGTGTCTTAGTCACTCTAGTGTATGATAGAGAAAACTCAAATTCTCAGTCTTCAAAGTACCATCTAGAGTGAGTTGACAGGTACATGCCACCTCAAATTTATGTCTACTTAGTACCTGCAAGTATAGTTTTATTTGGAAATAGGATTTCCTACTTGTATTGAAAGTGAGGCCATTCTAGACTAAATTCGGCTCTCATCCATTGTTAAGTATCCTTAGAAGATGAAGTGAATTGCATATAGACAGAACAGTAGAAAAATTCTATGTGCAGGCTTGGAGAGAGGTACTCCTCATCCAGAGAGCCCAGTTCAGTTCTCAGAACATATATTGGGCAGTTTACAACCAACTCTAATGCCAGCTCCAAGAGGATATAGCACCTTTGTCTACAAAGGCCCTTTCCTATATATGTACATAACTCATACAGGAACATGTAAGTAAATACACTATTAAAATATAAAAAAGCAGATGCTGTGTAAAGGAGACAGATTGACAATGTGTCTCCAAATCTAGAGATAGCAAAAAGTGGTTGTTAAAGCCAGGAGCTGGGAACAAGAAATACAGACTGCATAGAACCTTTGGGAAGAATTCTGCCAGTGCATTAGTTTGAGGATTGTGGTCTTCAGATGCACAGGAAGTTCTTTGAAGATACATAGTTTATGGAAATTTGTTATATTAGCTCTGAGGAATAATACATCATTCCAACAATCCACTATGAAGATAAAGGTGAGTTTATTGCATAATGTAGACTGGTAGAACAGGGTGTGGTGGTACATGCCTTTAATGCCAGCACTCGGGAGGCAGAGGATCACTGTGAGTTCAATACCAGCCTGGTCTACAAAGTGAGTCCAGAATAGCAAAGTCTACACAGAGAAACTCTGTCTTGAAAAACCAAACCAAACAACCAACCAAACAAACAAAAAACAAGCAAACAAACAAAAAAAACAAACAAGTAGGCTTTGTCTTTATAGTCTTAGTCTATATGTAGAAGTGGATGGGAAATGTTAACAGAATATATGAGAATTAAGGGGTAGGCCTCCATTATATGGGGTTAGTTAGTCCTGGATGAGGATCATGATGACTCATTATGACCAAGGGGACCAAAGGGGATTCCATCATCATAATTTCCAGTCTCTCCTCTTGTTATCGGGCAGGTGAGAAAACAAAATATAACACTTCTACAGTATTGACTTTAACTATGAAATATTTTTCCATCCCTCATTGGCACAACTCAGTCACATGACCACACTTTTTTATAATGGGGCAAGAAAATGGACTTTAATTTGGAAGAGGGAAAGTACAGTAGGGCTTTACGCATACATGGAACTGTAATATAATCAAAATTGTAGTTTGTTTTAACTTATTTTATTAATTAGATATTTTGTTTGCATGTGTGTCTGTGTACTATGTATATGTCAGTGAGGTCAGAAGAGGATGTTAGATTCCCTGAGACTGGTACTACAAAGAGTTGTGAATAGTGTTGTTGGTGCCAGAAATTGAACCTGGGTCATCTGGAATAGAATTCAGCACTCTTAACTGCTATTTCCCCAGTCTCTGTAATGAAAATGAGTATGGACTTATATTTTTCACTACTCTATTTTCTCTCTTAGTATAAGGCATACTTCAAATTATAATTTGATACAGAGTACTTTGTGAAAGTATTCATAGTATCTGATGCAAAACTTACTGCTTAAAAAATATTTGTTAAATGAGATAATTACAATAGTATTTAGCATCAATGTTAGTCATTACTTTATGTTCTATTATTTTATGTTCTATTTTTCTAAATTTTTGCTTTGTAATGACATTTATTAAGAAATATCTTTCCAATGGAGTGGGTGTTTTTTAAAACGTAATCTCAAATGTTCTGTTTTTCCAATAAAGACTCCGGAGCCAGATGTTGGGGTGAAAACCTGCTAGCTCAGAGAAACAGAGAAAGCACTTCCTACTCAGCTCATGTTCCAATGGAAAAGTTCCAAAAGGCTCACTAGCTCAGCTGACAATCCAGGAGGAAAAAGCAACAATCAATCAATCAAACAAACAAACAAACAACCCAAGGTAAAAGGCTTGCTAACCTAAAGTTCAAAAAGCTCCAAAAGCCAAAGGCTGAAGAGCTGAAGAACTAAATCTCCTTCTACCTCTACACACTGTCTTAAATACCCTTCAACTCAAAGTTTCTCCTATTCTTTAATCTCTGTCAGCTGGTTTCTTGCTCTGCCTCTTGACCCTCATTTAATGTTATTAAATCCTGTCTACATAAAGCTCTTAGATGTAAGGTGTGTTTTAGGGCTCAACCACACCAAGCTTAAAAGAAAAAGAATTTTATAGTTAACAATCTCAGAGATCACAATAGGATCACATATCCTGCAAAAAATGGGTCTCAGATTGGGCCAGGCATAGGTTGGATATACCCTCCATCTCTGTTTTGTCTTTATCCCTGCATATCTTTAGGCAGGGTAAATTTGGGGTTGAAGTTGTTGTGGGTGGATTGGTTTTTCTATCCCTCAACTAGGACTCCTGTCTTGTTAGAATGTGTCATTTTCAGTCTCCAGGACCCCTGATACAAGGAGTCTCAGCTAGAGTGACCTCCATGTCCTCCCAGAAGCCTGCCTTGTCCTAGGTCTCCAGCTTCTCAGAGAGGTGACTCTGCCAATGTTTTCTCTTCTTTCTGCAGGCCCTCTCTTCTTCACCCTCACTCTCCCCAGCTCTAATTTCCACCCTCATTTCGCTCTGTGTTCCCTCTCTTACCTTTTCCCCTCTCTTCAACCATTTCCATGATCCCATTTCCTCTTCTGAGTGAGATTTAAGCATCCTCCCTTGGGTCCTCCTTGTTACTTATCTTCTTTGGGTCTGTGAATTGTAATATGGTTATCGTGTACTATATGGTTAAAATCCACTTATAAGTGAGTATATACCATGAATGACTTTCTGGGTCTGGGTTATGTCACTCAGGATGAACTTTTCTAGTTCATTTGCCTGCAAATTTCATTAATTTCTTGTTTTTAATAGCTAAGTAGTATTCTATAGTGGCAATGTACCACACTTTCTTTATCCACTTGCAGACAGGAACCTAGTATAGATGTCCTCTGAGAGGCTACACCCAGTAGTGAATCCAAATAGATGCTGAGTCTCACAGCCAAACACTGGGAGTCACAGAGAAGCATACGGGATCTTGTGGAAAAATGGTGGGATGGATAGAAGGAGCTTGAGGTGACAGTAGCTCCACAAGAAGATCAACATAGCCAACTACCCAGGGCCCAGAGAGGGTTGCTGAGACTAAAGCACTAACCAAAGAGTATTCATGGTCTGTACATAGGCCCCATATACAGATGTAGCTGAGGCTTTGTTGTAGGCCCCATGTAAGGGGAGCAGGGGCTGTCTCTGACATAAACTCCATTGCCTGTTTTTGCTCACTAACTCCTGGTGGGGCTGCCTCACCAGCCACCAGCCACAGAGTAGGGGATGTTCTCAGTCCTGGCGCAACTTGATTAGCTGGGGTGGGTAGGTGGGAGTGAGATTCACTTTTCTGAGGAATAGCGGAGAGGAGATGGGGGAAGAGGGAGGGAGGGTGGGACTGGGAACAGAGGTGGGATAGGACCATGACTGGTATGTAGAATGAATAAATAAATATCTTTAAAATTAAAAAAAACCTCATGTTGTGAGTGTGCAGTGCAGGTACAATGCATATAACAAAGGGCAGATTAAAGAATCGTTTTTCCTGGGATACCACAATACTATTATTTGGGCCTGGCCTGTCTGCATAGTGAAGCAATGGGATTAATCCCCTCACTTAAGTTTTACTGGAAACTGTTTTACTGGCTACTATTAAGATCAATGTCAAACCTTCCACACTTACTCCATTAAGCAAAGGCACTATTGCCTTTGGCACTTTCTTTATGGTCTTGATATGTGATGTTTTCAAATAGTAAATTGCAGTAAGACTGAGGTTTGCTTAAATGTTCCCTTTGAATGAATAGTGTGAATCCATCAATACTGTCTAGGAATACTTATGTGGAAAATGTTTTATTTTGAGGAAACTTCTATAACCTCTGAGTAGAAATGTCATTTCCAGTGAATTTTCAGATATTATAAAATTCCAAATAGTATATATTAGTTTTCCATTGTACAATATTATAGTGTACAGACTTTTGATAGAAATCATTAAGCCATTCATACACACATACAAACATACACACACACACACACATACACACATAGGCACACACATGTACACACACTCATTAAATGCATTATGTGAAGGAAAGAAAAGGAGATGTTGCAGAAGAGTTAAGGGACTGAAGATTGTCATTGAGAGTCAATTCTTTTTTGCGTACAATGAAGCTAAGGTCCCAACCTATTTTATATAAACATGAGACTTAAGTGGTTAATGATATAATGCATAAAACTGAATGTAAATGCAGAAACCTTCAATAAATGATACTTTTAATGTTTGCATAATTTTTTCAGTGTATGTGTTATAATTTTACTAAATATGCTAACTCCCTTGTACATAAGTGTTACTTTCCTTTATTCTCTAAATTGTATTAAAATGATACAAATAAAAGAGATGCCAAGGTCCTGGTAATTTCAGAGACCAGATCATTTCACATTAGAGATATTGCTGTTCTATGCACTTTCACCTTAATTGGAGAAGGAAATAAATAAGTATCGAATGGGATAACAGTCATCATAGCCAGCAGTTAAACTTTTTCTACGTGTAGTCATTTAAAATGTTTTCTTTACTATGAGATAAATGCTATTCTCACTCTTCTTTACAAATGATGAAATGCAGGCCAACAAACATATGCATTTTTTCAGCTTCACATAACCAATATTGAAAACTAGGACTAGGAATATAGCTCATGGGCAGACCTCATTGTTCGCATGTCCAAAACCTTGGGTTTGTTCTGAAGACCAGAACTGGAATTTGAAGCTGGATCATGTGACTGAAGACAGTGTAGTGTCTGCCCAGTTAAAATACAATGAGCCAGTGTTAAGATATGGTACACAAGACACAGAAAAGACTGGTTATCCAAATAAGTAACACAAATTAGGTGAAAAATTGAGCTTGAAAACAAAACAAAAAATTATCAAGATAGAACAAATTGAGCATTTCTGACAGTGGGACAGTATGATTATCAACAAGATTTGAGAACTGAACACTTTAATTTACAATAAAAAGGGCTGTGCATTTGTTAATTCACCTGGCTAGGCCACTATGGAAGCAAAGCATCCAAGAGCTCTCAATTCAGAAGTAGAATTATGTCCTTACTGAAAGAAAACATGAATCGTTGGTCGGTAGATTTGGCACAAATCTATTACATTCTTGAGATACTTTCAAAGGTCATGATTAAATTACAAGCTCATTGAACTTGACATGAGAATCCACATGATAAAAAAACAATAAACTCATATATAAAAGTATATTGGAAGAAGCCAGAGGAATGTGACAATATAAATGGCAGCGATCTTTAACACAGATAAAGTTTTTAAATGTTGCAAAATCAAGAAGCTAGCTTAGTCATCCAATGACTGTCTGAAGAGGTAGATGGATTTTTGACTTCTATATTTAATTTTCTATTTGTTACCAAGCTTATCATCCTACATGTTCTATTTCTGTCAGTTCTCATTCTTAGGACTTTCATCATACTGTGGCTAATATGTCAGTATAATCGTCAGACATTGAATTTTAAGTTCATGTTGCGCCTACTCTTTGATGTATACTCAGAATATTTTTGTTCTTCATGAAATGTTTTCATGTTTGTTCTCTGGAGATTATGCTATTGGCTAACGAGAAAATTCTTTATATATTTCTGTAACCAAAGCATTAACCAATAGAGTAAATTCAATTTTTCAGAAACAAAAACTAAGCTGGCCTGCTGTCTTTATTTTTGCAGTATTGTTTATAATAGTTTGTGTCGATATTAGGGTGATATTAGGCAGGGTGAAAATTACCAATCACCACAATTCCTGCCATCTTCTTTGCACATGCTGCTATCATCACTTTCACTGCTTCCATTAGGTCAGGATGCTAAAACAAAGCAAATTGGATTGAGTAGCCTAAGCAGCAAATATTACTTCTGAAAGTTCTGGAGATTAAGAAGTTTAAGATGAGGTTGCTCACATATGGCCTCTCATAAAGGACAGTTCCTGATGTATAGATAATAAAAGCTCTTCTGTCTCATTGTCTTACCAAAATTTACTTACCCCAATGTGGGCCTCCACCTCATGACTTCCTCCCAAAGGGATCACTTTAAAACATTACCATGTTTGGGATTAAGATTTCAAAATACTCTGTACTTAGATTTTTAAGGCCTTGTCTATCCATTTTACCTTATCTTTCTATACAACCATTAGTATCTGTTACACCTAATGTGTATATTCTTGTGATAAAAATAGACTAGTAATTGATACGACCCTGTTTTTATGAACTAACAATTAAGTTGTATAATGTACTTATCCTAAACAGCCTGCAAGAGAACTTTCAAAGTATTAGAACTAAACCTTGTATTAGACTTGAGTTGTATGGGTACACTTCCACGTACTAGAGCAGAAATATATATGATATGTGTAAAGAATAATATTAAATTTGAATTCTACACAAATGTATCTAAAATTCAACTTATTTTGCATCTTTACACAAAATTCTATACCAGTGAATTAAAAGTAACCTTGTGAGTAACAATTTTAAGGCATTAAGTTGAGGAATAGATTCACTAATCTACTCTTTGTCTTATCATCCCATTATATTTCTATATTTCCCATTCTTCATTTTCAACCTTCATGTCAAAACCTAAGAATGAAAGATAAAGGAAAGGAGAAACATCACTGAGGCCAACCTTATTTCTCTCTAAAAGACCAATACTCCCAGCTTACCTCAAAGAAGATGATGAGCATCAAAGAACAACCTCATGACTATGGCTTCCAATGTGGCAAACAAACCACTGGGCAAAATGTCTTCATTTTTAGCACAGACAGAATTCTGCCTAAAAATGGGCAAACTTGGTGTAGGCTGAGTCAACAGCCAAATTCTGCCATGACAGGGTAAGCAAAGTCCTAAATAGTTCCTGCCTCACAAATATGTCTGTCAGATATATTGGACCAGTAGGATGAAGATGATGCTCCAACAGTATAGAGAATTTTGAGTGACTGTTCAAGCAGCAATCTGTTTCTGATATCTTCTCATTTGGGAAGCTGTTAGCCTGCGTTCCCTGAATACTCAAGTAATTAATTTTATTCTTTCTCAAGTCTCTGATGGGGTTGAAGAACAGATAGTTTAGTTTTACAATTAATCTTAGTTGTTTAAGGGTTAAGATGTTTTAGGTATAGATAAATGTTTTAAGTTAATAATGATGACATATCCTAGATATTGATTTACATTCAGAATTTTAGATGCACCAGGATAGGAAAGATGTCTTTTTTAAATTTTATTAATTTATTCTTGTTACATCTCAATGGTTATCCCATCCCTTGTATCCTCCCATTCTTCCCTCCTTCCCATTTTCCCCTTATTCCCCTCCCCTATGACTGTTCGTGAGAGGGATTACCTCCCCCTGTATATGCTCATAGGGTATCAAGTCTCTTCTCGGTGACCTGCTGTCATTCCTCTAAGTGCCACCAGGTCTCCCCCTCCAGAGGACATAGTCAAATGTGAGGCACCAGAGTACGTGAGAAAGTCATATCTCACTCTCCACTCAAGTGTGGAGACTGTTCTGACCATTGGCTAGATCTGGGTAGGGTTTAAAGTTTACCACCTGTATTGTCCTTGGCTGTTGCCTTAGTTTGAGTGGGACCCCTTGACCCAAATCTGCCTAACATAATGTTCTACTTGTAGGTTTCTAGGACCCACTGGAACCTTCTACTTTGGTATTCTCACATGGTTCTCTCATCTAGAGTCTATCTCAGAAAACTGGGAATAGGGCTTCCTCAAGACCCAGCTATTCCACTCCTTGGAATATACCCAGAAGATGCACCAGCACATAACAAGAAAATTTGCTCAACCATGTTCATAGCAGCCTTATTCATAATAGCCAGATCATGGAAACAGCCTAAATGTCCCTCAGTAGAAGAATGGATAAAGAAACTGTGGTACATATACACTATGGAATACTACTCAGCTATTCAAAACAAGGAATTCCCGAAATTTGCGGAAAGATGTCTTATTCAAGGCTGCAAAATACAAATAGCAAAAAAATATGAATGTATATAATTCTGGTTTGTTTCATGAGTCTTCTTGCTGTAGGTATTTTATTGTGTGTATGTGCAATAATATAAATTTATATGTAGAAAATATTTAATAAAAAAATAAGACAGGTTAACTCCTGGCAACACCCAGCCTACTTCAAAGAAGATAATAAGCATCAAATAACCTCCTTATGGAGATGGCTTCCAATGTGATGAACAAGCCACTGGGCAAAATGTCCTCATTTCTGCCACACAGAGAATTCTGCCTATAAATGGGCAAAGTTGGATGTAGGCAGAGTTGAAAGGCAAACTCTGCCAAGATAGGGTAAGCAAGTTCTCAGTAGCTCCTGCCTTGCAAATATGTCTGTCAGTTATATTGGGGTAGAAGGCAGAAGATGATGCAACCAACATGATAGAGTTTTGAGTGACTCTTCAGCCAGTAAACTGTCTTTGCCTCGTTTTTTTTTTTTTCCATTTTGGAAGCTGGTAACCTGCACTTCTGGTTCACTCATGTAATTCATTTTTATTCCATCTCAAATCTCTGATGGGGTTAAAGAACAGAGAATTTAGTCTTACAATTAAGCTTAGTTGGTTAATGGTTAAGATATTTTTAGATCTAGATAGTTGTTTTAAGTGAATAGAGATGAGATGTGATAGATATTGATTTTCATTCAGAATTTTAGACTCAACAAGATAGGAAAGATGTTTACTTCAAATTTGCCAAATACAAATAGCCAAACCATTATGTATGTAATAGTTAAATAATCCCTGTTCATTTCATGGTACTTTCTGCTGTATGTAGTTTATTTTATTTATGTGTAATTATATAAATGTATATTCTTAGAAAAGAAATATAATAACAAGTATAAAATGACATAAAATGATTTCAAAATATAAATTTTGGGATGATACAGACATTTACCCACAATATTCATCGTTCCTACCACCATTGTTGTTACTAGTGTGCCCTCATCCTCTTCCGGAATCCCTTCACTTGCCACAGAATTATTAGTAACTGTAGTTGCAGTTGTGATAGAATCTCTATAAATGCATAATACATCATCTCCTCATTATGAGAAAATTATGGTTATGTTCACATTCAAAAGAAGAAGAAATGATACTTAGGTGACTCAGAGAAAGCCTCATTTTTTATTTATGAATGAGGCAACCAGGGCCTTCAGTAAAGTATGAAACTTGGTGAATATTGTTTGTCTTCTGTATTCTGTGTTTTGATTCCTTTTATCAGCCTCCATCCACAACCCTGTTCATATATGGGGTGCATTTCTAAGAGCCATAAATGATACTAAGTTAGTTTCTTGATGTATTTTTAGGCATTTTTATCTCTACATGATTCTTTCTTGTGTTGGATGAGTTGAGGTGTATGACATGTTCTGTTTCTTTTACAGGGCTTTTGGCATCTCCTAAATTCCTCCTAGGATTTGTTGGTAGTAACTAGACTCAGTAATGTGATAAAATTTATCCCCTGGCCTTTTCATCTGTTCTCTAGAGGTAAATCACCATCAACGTTCAGGGACATTATTTAACTCCATGGAATATGACTAGTACAGTAACATCAAAATCAAATTTTAGGCATTTTTCACGTAAGAATTGGATGGGTATTTTAGGTGTGGGATGGGAACAAGAAGTTCCAAAGACTCTTGAATATTTCTAAGCAGTCACAAAATGATTGTCCATGCGGGTATCCACACTGTGAGAAATAAGCCATAGACTACGAACACTTGCCCACGTTACAATCTCAGTTGCTAGTGACTTCTTGATTTTTTTCTGGCAAATTAATACATCACATATACTTTATTTTTATGAATAGCAACTATTGATGATAACATTGAAGTGGAAATAATACTCTCTAAGAAGATAGAAAATAGTATCACTCTTCACTTAAAAATAAATGTACGTCTCTGAAATAACATTTGTTTATAATTTTGTGCATTTTCTTCTAAGTGGAACTTTAATTTTCACTTCTTTAAATTTCCCTCCCTCCCTCCCTCCCTCCCTCCCTCCCTCCCTCCCTCCCTTGCTTTCTTCCTTCCTCCTTTCCTTTCTTCCACTCTTGAAAATCCACTGGTATTTCTCCTAATGCTGTTATAGCTTTTCATTTCTGAATGTCTAACACTCCCTGGCACACAGCACACTCTTTGTTTTACTGGTTGTATTTGCTATTACTGTTGTAAGTGCAATTTGTGAAATTTTTGCATTATTTTACCACATCATTTATTTTATCCCAATGTTATAACATAGAGATCATTTCAGAAATCGAGGAGTATTTTTTTACTCCAAACCTACTACAGAATAGTTCATAAAACAAAACTACTTTATAGATAAACCCATGCTAAAAGTCAGAGAGAGCCTGTTCAAGGCCAACCAATTACTCAGTAAAATAATATCTTCTTTCATTACCATCTGTCCACTTTCCTCCCAATGTGAATTTATTACAAAAGTGAACACTAGAGAAAAAGGCATCTGTTGCTGAATTTAGGTTGGACGCCTGGCCCATTTAAACCTTTAGTTTGAAATTTTCAACTCACCTAAAAAATGAGCATCTTAGATATTTTTTGGGTTAAGTGTTGTGATCATAGGGAAAACAAGTAGAATATTTGCTATCAACTAAGTCCCACACAATATGTAAAATTAATCTTAGTGAGATTTTCACTGTGGCCCTATGTCAAAGTCTGGGGCATTCTGTAATAGTGCCATTGTTTCTGAGCTTGCTGGGTTTCTCTACCAATGACTAATGAGATTCCTGAAAAGATGTCTGCTTGTCTAATGAAATGTTAAAATTGTCTTTAATATAATTCAGTAAGGAATCTACTATGATGGAATAGTTTTGTGTTTTGGTTTTCCCAAGTGTCTGGAAATTAAGCTTTTTGACAACCTCTGTATAACATTTACTCTGAAACTTCAGCTAAGCCACTGACTTGGCTTCTGTGTCCTCATCTTCTTCAACAATAGGAGTGGAACTAGGTCACCTTAAAATCATTTTTTTTCATCATTTTTTCTCATTTTGATTTTATGTTACAGTTAACAAGTATATTCAATTCCTTATATATGTAGATTGATAGAAGTAGGTTATTAGCATGTGGTATATTAAATTTGTCCAAAGGATCAAAGAAAACCTTCAGTAAAGATCACTTATCTTTTAAGTAAGATTTGAGTGAATCAAAGAATTTAAATCTGTGAGACTGAAATAAGAGAATGGCAGCAATGGTGGTCCTCTTTGAGGCACAGACACTGAATGGAAAAGTTACCGAATATAAAGACTATAAAGAATATCAACTGAGCAATGGGAGAAACCCAACGGTTTGATGTATCAAAAGCATCTTTCCATATGGAGTGCATTTTAAATTGGATCAGTGAAAGGGATTGGAAATAGCAGAAGCTAATGAGGCCACATTACATTTGCCTCTTGGTCTTTGCACCACAGCAGTGAGGAGAGCACACTCTGATAGATACTACATAGTTACTACAGATTTGTAACTTTAATCACAAGACTCTCTCTCTCTCTCTCTCTCTCTCTCTCTCTCTCTCTCTCTCTCTCCCTCTCCCCCTCAGTGTGTGTGTGTATGTAATTACACACATAATACAAAATTACATATTCAGCCTAGCTATTATAGGCAGCCATAAATAAAACAGACAAAACATTTTTATTCATTTATGTATTTCAACTATCAACTAATATCTACATATTGTCAAACACACAGATGGATAACCTTTTCTTGATGTGTCCCAAACTATAGTGTGGGAAGCAAATAATCAAGTATTTAAACAAATGAATGCTGAATTATAACGCTAAATAAAGTGTCAAATAATGTCTTATTGTGAAAATAAAACCCAGGATAATTAGAGACATATGAAATTTCTTCACCAAAAAATGCTCAGAGATCCAACTGCTTTAAATACTATGAATGATTTCTCATTCAATCCAGTGAGACCTCAAGGGCCACTTGTCTGGGACAAAATATGTAGAATATGTAAATCTACATGATTTTCGTACAGTTCTTTATTTGGGTGGTTCTTAGAATACAAGTTCTCATATAAGAATACATTCATTAACATAATTTGGTGGTTTTAAACTTGACCATAATTTAAAAACAACAGCATGCAACTGATCCATACCAGAGCTAACCCTGAATTCTCAGTGTATTACTGATATGCATTCAATTCTCAAATAGCTAAAGGACAATCTGCTCCAGATTTGCTATCCAGTTCATCCATGCATTTGTCTAATATTCATTTAATGCTCACTATTATAAGATATGATGGCCTCTAACATTATAGCTGGTGAGTATTACCCTCAAAAGTCTTGATAGCAAATTTATTCAGGATTTGGTGAGAAATCTCTTCAGTGGCTGATATAAAAAATTGAAGTCTTTGACCAAAATTGTGGCCCGACCCCCAATAGATTAATTTGTCTATAAAATTACAGTGTGCTGCAAAGCACTGTTTATACCAACTTCCCCTGAGTTAAGTTAGTTACAGAATTGTCAGCAACAGTGCTTTTAAGTTTAATTAAGAATAATACAGAGACAGGGAAACTAATATGTGATTGGTGTAGAAGAAACCCATTGCTAGTCAATAGCTGCTCTTATTTTTAGGAGAGAATGATTTTTTTTAACTTAATAATGCCCTAACATGTTATTTCATTGATGAATCTGTAAATAGATGTGAACAGTGTTTTTCACTGATATCTGTGTTCTAGGCCAGAGCCTGTCTCTAATAGTAAAAATATCAAAGATATCTATAATAATGATAACAGACAATAATTGAAATATGTCAGATTCAACACCAAACATTTTTCAGTTTATTTTCATAACAAGTAACAGAGGAAGTTTATATAAATTAACAATGCCAAGTACCTTATACATTTTATAGCCAGATCCAAAGCTTTGGAATCTGTTTAATTATATGAAATATGACAACTCTGCCAAACAGATAGGATATTACAAAGGACTCGGAGGATGGACTATGGCATCCTCTTTCTCATGGAGATACCAAAGTGAGTAGCAGTAACTGCCATGACTTAATGTAGTAACTGCCATATCTGAATTTATATTTTGATTTTATACTAGAATGAAAACAAATCTCCAAACCATCCATCCTTCCAACCTATACATAAGAATATGTCATTGGTGGGAGAAGTGAAACCCATGTTCATAAACAGCATTCCCATGACACTTCAAAAATAAAACCAAAAATTCTACATAGCAAGTATCATCTACTTTTCAAAGTAAAATGGCTATATTTTAAGTTAACTTACTTAACCCAGTTAAATAATTGGCAGAGTTAATACTCTTCTTATTTTGCATAACTATATTAATTTACACATATATACACATTTATATGCTTAAAAATGTATACCTTGGAAAAATTTCTTCTTTATTTTTATTTTTAAATATTTTATTAATTTATTCATATTACATCTCAACGGTTATCCCATCCCTTGTATCCTCCCATTCCTCCCTCCCTCCTATTTTCCCTTACTCCCCTCCCTTGTGACTGTGACTGAGGGGGACCTCTTCCCCCTATATATGCTCATAGCATATCAAGTCTCTTCTTGATAGCCTGCTATCCTTCCTCTGAGTGCCACCAGGCCTTCCCAAAAAGGGGACTTGGTCAAATATGGGACACCAGAGTTCATGTGAAAGTCAGTCCCCACTCTTCACTAAACTGTGGAGAATGTCCTGTCCATTGGCTAGACCCAGGTAGAGGTTCAATGTTTACTGCATGTATTGTCCTTGGTTGGTGCCATAGTTTGAGCAGAACTCCTGAGCCCAGATCTGCCCATCATAATGTTCTTCTTGTAGGTTTCTAGGACACTCTTGAGCCTTCTATTTTCCCATTCTCCCATACTTCTCTCACCTAGAGTCTCAATAGGATGTCCTCACATCTTTCCCACTTTCCTGGTAGGTGAAGACTTTCATCAGACATGCCCCTTGGGCTAGAGTCCAGTGTAAGTGAGTATATACCATTTGAGTCTCTCTGCTTCTGGATGAACTTACTTATTGTGCTCATTTCTAAATCAATCCATTTGTCGACAAATTTTGGGATTTCCTTGTTTTTAAAAGCTGAGTAGTATTCCATAGTGTAAAAGTACCACAGTTTCTTTATCCATTCTTCGACTAAGGGACATTTAGGTTGTTTCCAGGTTCTGGCTATTATGAATAAGGCCACTAGGAACATGGTTGAGCATATGTCCTTGTTGTGTGCTTGAGCATCTTCTGGGTATATTCCCAAGGAGTGGAATAGCTGTATCTTGTGGAAGCCCTATTCCCAGTTTTCTGAGAAAGTGCCAGATAGGTTTCCAAAGTGGTTATACAAGTTTGTATTCCCATCAGCAATGAAGGAGTGTTCCTCTTCCTCCACATCCTCACCAGCAGGTGGTGTCACTTGAGTTTTTGATCCTAGCCATTCTGATGAGTGTAAGATGGAATCTCAGAGTCATTTTGATTTGCCTATCTCTGATGACTAAAGACATTGAGCATTTCTTTAAGTATTTCTCAGCCATTCGATATTCCTTTGCTGAGAATTCTCTGTTTAGTTCTGAGCCCCATTTCTTAATTGGGTTATTTGGTTAGGTGGTTTTTAATTTCTTGAGTTCTTTATATATTTTGGATATTAGACCTTTGTCAGATGTAGGGTTGGTGAAGACCTTTTCCCAGCCTATTACTGTGCCAGTACCATGCTGTTTTAACTACTGTTGCTCTATAGTACAGCTTGAGATTAGGTATGCAGATTCCTCTGGAGGATATTATTTTGTACAGGATTATTTTACCTATTCTTGGTTTTTTTGTTTTTCCATATGAAGTTGGGAATTGATCTTTCAATGTCGTTAAAATTTGTGTAGGCATTATGATAGGGGTTGCATTCAATCTGTAAATTGATTTTATTGAAATGGCCATTTTTATTATGTTAATTCTCCTGATCCATGAACGAGGGAGATCTTTCAATCTTCTGATGTCATCTTCAATCTCTTTCTTTAGAGATTTGAATATTTTTTTCAAACAAGTCCTTTGCTTGTTTCGTTAGAGTTACTCCTAGATATTTCATATTGCTTGTGGCTATCATGAAGGGTATAGTTTCTCTAATTTCTTCCTCTGCACACTTGTCCTTTGTATATAGAAAGACTACTGACTTTTTGAGTTAATTTTGTATCCAGCCATTTTGCTGAAGGTGTTTATCAGCCATAAGAGTTTTCTGATGGAATTTTGGGGGTCACTTATGCACACTATCATATCATCTGAAAATAGACATAATTTGACTTCCTCTTTTCCCATTTGGATCCGCTTGATCTCCTCTTGCTGTCTTATTGATCTGGCTGGAACTTAAAGTACTATATTGAAGAGATACAGAGAGAATGGGCAGTCTTGCCTGGTCCCTGGTTTCAGAGGAATTTCCTTGAGTATATCTCTATTTAATTTGATTTTTGTAATTGGCTTGGTATATATAGCCTTTATTGTGTTGACGTATGTGTCTTGTATCTTTGATCTCTCCAAAACTTTAAACATGAATTGGTGTTGGATTTTATCAAATGCTTTTTCTGAATTAAGGAGATGATCATGTGTTTTTTCTTTCAGTTTTTTTATATGGTGGGTTACATCGATGGATTTCAATATATTAACCCTCCCTGCATGCCTGGAATGAAGCCTACCTGGTCATGGTGTTTCTTGTGTTCTTGTATTCAGTATTTTATTGAGTATTTTTGCATCGATATTGATAAGAGAAATTGGCCTGAAATTCCCTTTTTTTGTTGGGTCTTAGTAAGGATTAGGTATCAAAGTGACTGGCCTCATAGAATGAATTTTGTAATGTTCCATCTGTTTCTATCTTTTAGAGTAGCTTGAAGAGTATCTGTATTAACTCTTCTTTGAAAGTCTTGTAGAATTCTGCACTGAAGCCAGCTTTCCCTGGGCTTTTTTGGTTGGGAGACTATAAATAATTGCTTCTATTTCTATAGGAGAAATAGGATTATTTAATTTGTTTATTTGATTCAATTTTGGGAAGTGGAAACAATTGAGAAAACTGTCCATTTCCCTTAGATTTTCAAATTTTGTGGCATATATACCTTTAAAATAGGTTCTTATGACTCTTTGTATTTCTTCAGTGTCTGTTGTTATGTCTCTCAATCTTTAAATTAGGGATTTTTTTCTGTGATTTTGTTAAAAGTACTTTCTGGGTCTTGCAGTATGGCATCTTCTCTTTCCTCAATGCCTATTATCCTTAAGTTTCTTCTTTTCATGGTGTCCTTGATTTCTTGGATGCTTTGTGTCAGCAATTTTTCAGTTAGTGTTTTCTTTAATGGCTGCCTCAAGATCTATGATTGTATCTTCTAGGTCCGAGATTTCTTCCTCCATGTCTTGGATTCTGTTAGAGAAGCTCTCTCTATCATGTCTGCCTTCCTCTCTAAGCTCTCTCATTCCCTTTTTTCTTCTGTGTCTTTATCATTTTATCCATTTTTATCTTCAAATATTGAACTGTTTTATTGATTTATTTAATTTGATTATTTGTATATTTCTGATTTTCTTCTATTGCCTCTTTATTGGCCTTCAGAACTTGAACTGTTTTATTGATTTCCTTTATTGGTTGTTTGTATTTTCCTGAATTTTTTCTAGTGCCTCTCTATAGGCCTCTTTTATGTCTTCCATTTGTTTGGCTGCATCTTACTGCATTTGATTATGAATTTTATTTGTTTCCTCCATTATCATACTCATTACTAAGGATCTGAGGTCATTTTCTTGTATTTCCATTGTATTAGAGTTCTCTAGGTTGCTTTCTTTGGGATAGCTGGGATCAGGACATGCCATATTGTTTTGGGTTTTTTGTGTGTATGATTTTACGCTGGCTTTTAGTCGTCTTGCCATCTCTGGTTTTGGGAGTTATCCTCTGGAGTCAGGTGGAGGGGAGTCTGAGGACAGATCCACGCAATCCTCAAGATTTTGCTAGGTCAGTAGCTCTGATGCTTCACTGCTGGGATGATTTCAGTCCCATTGACCGAGTTCACACTTCCCAGCAAGGCCACAGCTCCAAGCTTGCAGGCAGGCCCCTGACCAGGCTCTGGGGACTGGTCAGCCTTTGTCTGTGTGTGTCTGACTGGCAGGAGGTCAGACCTGCCCATGAGGGTCTCTGTCAGGCAGTGATCTCCAGATTCCCTGGTCTGTGGCTTTCGGTAGTGTCTCTGGTCTTAGACTGTGCTCTGAGCCTGGTCAATGTGTCCACATCCTTCTGTGCCCCTGGGTGACACCTGGGCTTTCTGTGTACTGGTATGGGGCAGATAGAGAGGGTCTCAGGACAGATCCACTCAATTTCCCAAGATTTTCCTAGGCCAGGAGCTCTGATGCTTCACTACTGGGATGATTTCAGTCCCAGTTACTGAATTTGCACTGCTGAACAAGGCCATAGCATGCAACTTGCAGTCAGGCTCTAGACAAGGCTCTGGGGATTGGTCTGCCTTCCTCTGTGCATCACTGGATGGCAGGAGGTCAGACCCCCCAGTAGGCCCATGGTCTGCACTGTGCAGATCTCTCTCAGCCAGTGATCTCTAGCTCCCCCAGTGGACCATGGCTCCCAGTAGCTTCTGTGGTATCTTCCCTGTAGATCAGACACTAGACCTCCCCGTCACCACCATCTTGGAATCGTTTATGTTTTTTAATTTTTTAATAATTATAATTTATTCACATTACATTCTGGGGATGTATGTCATCCCCTCATATTTTCTCATTCCCACCATCTCTCCCTCTTTGGCCCTATTCCTCTGCCCTATACCTCTGACAGAGAGGGCCTTCCTCCCTCACTTTCTGACTATAGTCTATCTGGTTTTATCAGGATAAGTTTCATTCTTTCCCTCCATGTGCCCGAAATGTTGCCGAGCCTAGGGGAAGTGATCAAATCGCCAGCATCAGAGTTCATACCAGAGGCAGGCTGTGTTTCCCCCTCTCCCATATGAAGAATGAGCTGTCCATTGGCTATCCCAGAACTGGGGGTCTACTTCTCTGCATGCATTCACCTTGGTCAGTGCATCAATTAGTGCAGGGTCCCTGGGTCCAGATTCTCTAACTTGATGGTCTCCCTGTGGAGCTCCTGACCTCTTGGGGTCCTTCCATCTCCCAAGTCTTCCATACTACTCTCATCCCTCCTGCCTGAGTCTGGTTGCCAAACCCATCATCTGTTTTGATTCAGAAAAATCAGTAGTCCTATTGTACACAAATGAAAAAACGGCAGAGCCAGAAATTAGGGAAACCACACAGTTCACAATAGCCACAAGTAATATAAAAGTATCTTGGTGAAACTCTAATCATGCATATAAAAGACTTGTATGAAAAAAGGCAAGTCTCTGAATAAAGAAATTGAAGAAGATATCAGAAGATGGAAAGATCTCTCATGCTTGTGGATTGGGAAGATCACTATAGTAAAAATGGCCATCTTACCAAAAGCAATATACAGAGTCAATGCAACCTCTATCAAAATTCTTATGCTATTCTTAATAAACCTTGAAAGATCAATTCTCAACGTCATATGGAAAAACAAAAAATGCAGAATAGTTAAAATAATCCTGTACAAAAAAAATCTTCTGGAGGAATCTCTATTCTAGATCTCAAGTTGTACTATACAGTAACAGTAATAAAAATGCAACAGAAATAGGCTGATTGACCAATGGAGTCCAATTAAAGACCCAGAAATAAACCCACACACCTGTGGACACTTGATTTTTGAAAAAAGTCAAATCCATATAATGGACAAAAGATAGTATCTTGAAAAAGTGGTACTTGTCTAATTGGATGATTAACTGTAGAAAAATGCTATCCTTTTCTGAGGGGCAGAGGAAGAGAATCGGGAGAAGAAGGAGGAAAGGTAGTACCAGGAGGAGAGGATGGAGGGGACTATGATTAGGATGTATAGTGAATAAATAAATATATAAATTTTAAAAGATAAATAATTTACTAAATACACATATGCTATTTTCTCTTACACAGATGTTATATATATTCTTTTTATAATATTAAACTAATTTAATTTAATTATTAAATGTATAAATATAAGCAAAATCAGGTTTGTAAACATATTTGTTTTATTTTTATCTTTTATACATTTTTGTACTCTTTTAATGCTACGCACTACATTTTAAACCCATTGTTGTTGATTGTTCCTTTGAAAGGCTATGCCTTTACATTTAGTTCATGGGTAGTGTGAGCAAAAAGTTTTATACTTTATTCTTTAGTGCATTTCCTACCACATGCTAGATTACCATAAAAGAAAATTTTGGGTAAGTGTTACCGATATTAACACATTGAGCTTCAATGACACTCTGGGACACCAGTCTTGTAGGAACAAGATACTAGAATTTAATTAAGACATAATTGCCACTTAAATGTGCACGTTGGTAAATATTAGTGGTAATGAACACATCTTTACATATTTATTCATTTGAAATTCACTTTGAATTTTCTTTGAATTTTTATGTCAATCTCTTTTGTTCTATTTAACTATAAGCACTATTGAATATTATTAATATTAACCCATTTTCTTTTACTTCCCCTTTTTAGAACAGTTCTTTACTTTTATTTTTAAAATGTTAATGACATAATTTGCCTATATATATATTTATATATATAGATATATACATAGATATAGATAGATATAGATATACAAAATGCCTTATTTTACAGTACCAATGATTAGTCTGGAAGAGTCTCCCTAATTCGTATAATTACTTAGAGTTCTTTCAATCTCATTGATTTTTATTGCTTTTGAAAACCATTTCATTTTATTTAATTATATTTTAGAAAAAGAAAAACTCCATTGTGTCTACTAGCATACCACCATGCTTCTTGCCACGACAGTAATGGGCTAAACCTCTGAAACTGTAAGCCAGCCTTAATAAATGTTTTACGTTATAAGAGTTGTGGCGGTCATGGTGGCTCTTTACAGCAATGGAAACCCTAACTAAGATGTCCAAATGACTATGGTTAAAGGCTAATGATAGGCTCTAAGGATTAATTTTCTATAGGCTGTATAAAAAGTTGTGACTATAAAATAAGTTTTCTGTAATTTCTGAGTGCCTTTATATTGACTTAGGTTTCCCATCAGCATTGTCTCACATACATTTCATCCATATACAACAGCTCATCCTAAGTTTCTAGTACATGTCATGGAGGCCAGTGATATCTGCCAACTATATGGGAGGGATGTGGAACATGTAAGTGCTTCACTCCAAATTACTTCATACAACCTTGAAAAAAATATCTTTCCTATCTTGGTGCATTTAAAATTCTGAATGCAAAACAATATCATATCTTGTTATTATCAACTTAAAACATGTAAATAGACATAAAAACATCCTAACTTCTAATCAACTAAGCTTAATTGTAAAACTAAGCTATATAGTCTTCAACCCCATCAGAGACTTGAGAAGGAATAAAATTAATTACCTGATTATACAGGGAGTGCTGGTTAGCAGCTTCCCAAATGAGAAGATGACAGAGACAGTATGCTGCTTGCACAGTCACCCAAAGCTCTCTATAATGTTGGAGCATCATCTTCAGCCTTCTGGTCAAATATATCTGACAGACATATTTGTGAGGCAGGAAATAGCCAAAATGCTATGATTGTAAATTTCCTCATTTTTTTCATGGTTCTCCTTGCTGTAGCTAGCTTATTATATATATGTGTAATAATATAAATGTATATGTACAAATGTTAATGAAATTTATAAAAAGCAAACAAACAAACAAACAGAAAACTCAACTGCTTTAAATAGAAAAAAGGATTCTCTTCTGAGAGTATGATGCTCTATTTGTAACACTCTCATACATGTAAAATAAATGTTCTTAGAAAACTGTTGTTTAACATTAGTAATTTCCATGTCCATTTGTTAGCTTTCTTTGTCCTTGGGTTTCTAATGTAAAGGAATAAATATATTTCTGTAGTTGGAAAACAAAAACAGTGTGGGGGTTGTGGGGCCTAAAGCAATATCTTTTATTACAATGAAAAGGATAAATAAAATATTAAAAGACAGACAAAAGATTACTTTGTCCAATATTTCCTTATCTGCTGCCTGGTGCTCTTGACTTATAGTTGGTTCAGGTTAAAAGAAAATTGAAGGTTTTTAAAAAAATAAAATAATGAGACTTGATACCCTATGAGCATATACAGGGGGAGGTAATCCCTCTCAGGAACAGTCATAGGGGAGGGGAATAAGGGGAAAATGGGAGGGAGGGGAGAATGGGAGGATACAAGGGATGGGATAACCATAGAGATGTAACAAGAATAAATTAATAAAATAAAATAAATAAATAAAATAATGACTTCTTACATACTGTAATTTTTTTAGTGTTTGTCTGTATTTACAGTTTTAATTTTCAAAAATAAATATTTTATTAGTTATTATTGAATGTGATGTTAAAATTGTTATTAAATATTTTTATTGCTTAATTATTATTTTTGATTATCTAATACTAATATTTGTTTATTAAAAATATTTCTGACCATCCAGTGTGCTGATATTTGTGTTTCTTCTTAGCCTTGGGAAGCCTGGGCCTATTGTCCTCAGATGAAGTATACACAATTCCTGCTAAGTAGTTTCTCATTTTTTTAAAAGTAGAAATAATGCAATAAAACATCTTGTTTTGTTTTTTTTTAAAGATATTTGAAGATGGCAATGCATAGAAAAACTTTAGCTGATGGAATTTCTGATTAGATAAAACACAATGAATTATAACCTAGAGATACAACAAGCATAGAAATAAGAAAATCCAAAACTCACAGCAATTAGACACATAAAACTTGAGGTAATTTTTAGATGAGTATTATGTCTTCTAACCAGATAAAAGATTTTCTTTTTTAAAAGTTGTGTTCTGTCAAAAGCCTTAGTAATCAAGATATTTTCATAACTAAACTTATTACTCAGAGAAGAAAAAAGTCATACAGCAGGTGAGAAATGAAATGTCACATGTAAAATTAAAATGAATAAAATATTTAGACAATTTATAGTGTGAGATATTGACAGTTTTATTTTCATGCATTACAGTGAGTGACGTATCAATGACATGTCATGTCACCATGGAGAGATTTTTGTATAATACAGGAAAAGCAACACTTTCCCTCTAGCTTGATGAGTCGACAGGTTTTGCCAATAAATGTCATGATGTTGCATTGAATATTATAAAATATGGTAAAATTTGAGAAAAAAGTTTTTACAGTTGCAAAAGGCTATGCCTAGTAAGCAAGTTTCAGGGTATATGTAATTATTTTGTTTTTAATGTCTAGAAACCAATGTTTTAGGTTTATTTGATCTCTGTGTTGATGCTGCTCAGTTATTTGGTCACTGCAGAGATTTCATTTCTTTTACAAGGTGTAACTTTATAATCCAGTAATTTCTTCAGAGACTGATGGAGTCAAATGTTTTGGTAGGGGAATTTTTAAAATGTCTCCAAAATCACATTGACATCGTCTTAATAGTGTGATAATCCACACAACCCCACTTTAAATACATCCATCAAATTTTTTCTAAGAACATGTGACATGAAATAATTTTCAAACTTTTTATCAGCTTAGAACAAATGACATGTCAGTGGTATTTTTGGATGTCTGGATAAGAGGAAGATCAATGTTAATTTGGATCTGAATGGTAAAATCAAATTCCTAGTAATAACTTTCCCAGTAATTTTATTTACCAAGTGGGTGGTAAGCCATAAACTCTTGACAAGGATTGAAACAGAAACATTTGCATTTTGAGGATCCAATTTCCTTCCTATGTGACTTGTTCCCCTTCCCTCCCTAGCAAGGAGCGACATGTGATGTGTGTGGCTGCTCTCCTCATCCCAATCTCCTTGACCCTACGTTTTCCCATAATCACTTGGCAGTAATGCTGAGAGTTTTTGTTTTTGTTTTGTTTTTGTTTTTTTCTTGAAAGATTCCTTGGGACAAAATTTTTTTTAAATCATGTTTTTTTTTCATTTCTAACATAGTAAAATCTTATTGGACATATCCATCTGGAAAACTCTTAACAGGAACAAATTGTATTTCTGTTAGACAACTCAACATTCATTTCCTAGTTTTCAACAATGACTTTGTCTTGGAATTTAGGAAGCTAGAAATGTGAAGTCTACATGATCTTCTTGCCATAAATTATTAAAATTAAGGTGAAGTAAAAACATATATAATGGTATCTTAATCATATTTTAAAATCAGATGTATTGAAATAAAATAACACAGAATGAGTATTCACTAAATAGGAAGAGGTTCTAGATTTTCCAAATCAGACATACTGTGTATCATTTTATAACCAAATTGTAACTACACATATCAGTGTACTCTCCCAAAAACTTCCTAAGTAATGCTTTGAAATGAAACCCTTATCTCAATCTTATTTACTCTCAAGTAGTGGTTTAATTTCTATAGCTAAAATTTTGCTCTTTGCAGCCTCTAAATTTGTGCTAAACATATTAATATTTATAGTTTAACATAAAAATATGTTGTCTACATAGTATACTATTCATCAAAATAATTCGTTTCAAGAACTTCAAGAATATATAGAATGTCTATGTTTTCTAAATAGTATCTTATTTATCAAAATAATTCATTTTAAGAACTTCAAGAATATATAGAATGTTATGTCATAAGTGTGTAACAATGTGGCCTTAAATAAAACTTCCTTTATATTAAAAAATATTGATTTATTCTACAGTCAGTCAACTGTCATCAGTCTCTACTGTTTTTCTGCAACAATGGATTGTAGTTTGTTAATAAATGTATAACTTGATAGTTGGCTGTTGCTAAATGTGACAGATCATGCTCAATCTCTTAAATATGATACCAAAGAAAAGTAAGTCTATTTCTGCCTTGTTTCCATTATTAGTGAGATTTCAATAGCCATACTTTTATATACTATTAGTTACAGATATGTTTTATAGACTTGCTCTATCAGGTTTACCATATGTTTGGTATATGGAGAAATTTTAAAATAATTAATGGGTGTTGAAATATATCAACACTGCTTTAAATCTTCTCAGAAAATTAATTTTTTTCTCTTAGACTATTAATTATAATAAATTAATGTCATTCATTTGGGGATAGATCCCACTTGATCATGGTGCATCAATGTTTATACTTTTCCATATTGAGTATGACTATTTGAAAGATTTGGTCTACAGTTTTTTTCATTTTCTATGCTTGTGTAAAGGGTGGAAAATAGTCTCTAGGCCCCCATCTTGTATTGTCTGGAAAAGTTTATGTGCAATTGATTTTACATTCTACTGTGTTTGTTGAAATTACTATTGAGGTACCTGAAGAAATGGCTCAGCAGTTAAGAGCAATTCTGCTCTTCCAGAGGGCCCAGGTTCAATTCGTAGGTATACATGGTGAATCATAATTTTCTGTAACTTCAGACCCACGGTATCTGATGCCATGTTCTGGCCTCTACATTCACTGTAGAACATGCTGAAAACTCAAGCAGAAAAAATATCCACACACAGAAGATAAAGAAATGAATAGGTGAAAAATATTACTGCTGATTTCATGTAAGCCTAAAGTTTTTTGTTTTGAGAGATTTTTAGTTAAGACATACATTTTTTTCAATCCTATGAAATTATTCTAGTTATATATTACTTCTTGTCTGATCTTAGTAGATTTTTGTATTTTAAAATATTTGTCATTTTATGAGCTGTGAAATGTATTTATATGCTATTGCTCACGTACTCCCTTGGAGACTTTTTACTGTCTCTAAGGTCTGGATTCATAACCTTTTGCCTCACCTGTGGTTGCTGCTCTGAGCATTCTCTTTGGCCTTAGTCATCATAGAGATTTTATAATCATTGAATTTTTTATAACAAAAGCTTATTTGTTAAATATTTTCATTGCATTCAACAATCATTCACAATTTCTGCCATCAGGGAACACAGTCTAACTTATCATTTTGAGTCCTCCATTGTGGCACTGCCACTGCCACCTTTCCCCTTCCTTCCATTCTCTCTTTTGTCCCACCTTGTCTTCCTCCCCCTCCTCCTTTTTTTATTTTTCACTGCTAGGAACGAATGGGAGCCTTTGCATGTATTAATCACATACTCTTCCACTGAGCTGTATCCACAGCTCTTGGGTTGTAGGTTTTTGTTGTTGCTGTTGGTTTGTGGCTTACATTTCACATTTCACATTCATTTCAATTCATTTTGCTGATTTCCAGTGCTTTATTTGCTGGTGTTCCATTTGGGGACTGGAATGCAGTTTATATCCATTAATGCTATGGTGTACTTATAATGCTTCCCTTTACGTGAAATGTATAGAATATTGCACAAAACTGCATTTTCTTTACCTAGACCCCTGCCGGAGAACACATACTTTTAGCATATTTGTCTATATTTGGACAAGCTGGTTTTTCCTTGAATTCAGGTTATTTGGGTTTACCCACAGCTCTGCCTCTGATAGAATCCGGAAAAGTTCTGATTTTGTCAGGTAGCTTTATTGTTGATGAGAATGTGGTTGCTTTTACTATGCAAGTGGATGCTTTTCTAGGAAAACTGTCATCATTTTTAATGAATGCTATTTATATAATACAAATAAACTAAAAATTACACCTGGACTAGAATTTGAACAAAATTGCTTAATATAAATTAAGAATTCCTCTTTTGAAAATGATTTATTTAAAAATTTTAATTTTTTTAAATTTTATTTTTTTAATTTATTCATATACATCTCAATGGTTATCACCTCCTTTGTATCCTCCCATTCCTCGCTCCCTCCCATTTCCCCAATACTCCCCCCCCATGACTGTGACTGAGGGGTACTTCCTCCCCATGTATAAGGTCATAGGGTATCAAGTCTATTCTTAGTAGCCTGCTATCCTTCCTCTGAGTGTCACCAGGTCTCCCCATCCAGGGGATGTGGTCAAATATGAGGCACAAGAGTACATGTGAAAGTCAGACTCTTCTTTCCACTCAACTGTGGAGAATGTCCTCTCCATTGGCTAAATCTGGGTAGGAGTTTGAAGTTTATGGCCTGTATTGTCCTTGGCTGGTGCCATAGTTTGAATGGGATACCTGGGCCCAAATCTGCCTATTATAATGTTCTTCTTGTAGGTTTCTAGGACCCTCTGGATCCTTCAACTTTGCCTTTATCCCAAACTTCTCTCATCTAGAGTCCCAATAGAATGTCCTCCCATCTGTCCCAGTTTCTTAGTTAGTGAAGACTTTCATGGGACATACCCCTTGGGCTAGTATGCAGATATAAGTGAGCATATACCATTTGACTATTTCTGCTTCTGCGTTAACTCACTCATTATGATCATTTCTAGCTCCATCCATTTGTCCACAAATTTCGGGAATTCGTTGTTTTTAATAGCTGAGTAGTATTCCATAGTGCAAATGTACCACAGTTTCTTTATCCATTTTTCTACTGAGGGACACTTTGGCTGTTTCCATGTTCTGGCTATTATGAATAAGGCCGTTATGAACATGGTTGAGCAAATTTTCTTGTTGTGTGCTGGAGCATCTTCTGGGTATATTCCAAGGAGTGGAATAGCAGAGTCTTGAGGAAGCCCTATTCCCAGTTTCTGAGATAGACCAGATAGATTTCCAAAGTGGCTGTACTAGTTTGCATTCCCACCAGCAATGAAGGAGTGTTCCTCTCTCTCCACATCCTTGCCAGCATATGGTGTCACTTGAATTTTTTATCTTAGCCATTCTGATGGGTATAAGATGGAATCTCAGAGTTGTTTTGATTTGCATTTCCCTGATGACTAAGGAGGTTGAGCATTTCTTTAAGTGTTTCTCAGCCATTTGATATTTCTTTGTTGAGAATTCTCTGTTTAGTTCCAAGTCCCATTTCTCAATTGGATAATTTGGTTTGGTGGTGTTTAATTTCTTGAGTTCTTTATATATTTTGGATATTAGACCTTTGTCAGATGTAGGGTTGGTTAAGATCTTTTCCCAGTCTGTAGGCTATTGCCTTATTCTCTTGACAGTGTCTCTTGCCTTACAGAAGATTTGCAACCTCATGAGGTCCCATTTATTAATTGTTGACATTAATGCCTGGGCTGTTGGTGTTCTGTTCAGGAAGTTGTCTCCTGTGCCAATGTGTTCCAGGCTCTTCCTCACTTTTTCTTTTATCTGTCTTAATGTCTCCGGTTTTATGTTGAAGTCTTTGATCCACTTGGATTTGAGTTTTGTGCAAGGTCACAAATATGGATCCAGTTGCATTTTTACACATAGACATCCAATTAGATCAGCACCATTTGTTGAAGATGCTATCCCTTTTCCATTGAATAGATTTGGCTTCTTTGTCAAAAATCAAGTGAAAATATGTGTGTGGATTCTTATCTGGGTCTTCAGTTTTATTCCACTGATCAACCAGCCTATTGCTGTGCCAGTACCATGCTGTTTTAATTACTGTTGCTTTATAGTACAGCTTGAGATCAGGTATGGAGATTCCTCCAGACGATCGTTTATTGTACAAGACTGTTTTATCTTTTCTGGGATTTTTTTTGTTTTTCCATATGAAGTTCAGAATTGAACTTTCAATGTCTTTAAAAAATTGTGTAGGTATTTTGATAGGGATTGCATTGAATCTGTAGATTGCTTTGGTAAGATGGCAATTTTTACTATGTTAATTATCCTGATCCATGAACAAGGAAGATCATTCCATCTTCTCATGTCATCTTCAATCTCTTTCTTCAGTGTTTTGAAATTTTTTTCAAACAATTCCTTCACTTGCTTGGCTAGAGTATCTCCTAAATATTTTATATTGCTTGTGGCTTATGTGAAGGGTTTGGTTTTCCTAATTTCTTCCTCTGCAAGCTTGTCATTTGTGTATAGGGAGGCTACAGACTTTTTTGAGTTAATTTTGTATCCAGCCAATTTGCTGAAAGTGTTTATCAGCTGTGAAAGTTCTCTGGTGGAATTTTGAGGGTCACTTATGTACATTATCATAACTTCTGCAAATAGGGATAATTTGACTTCCTCCTTTCCCATTTGGATGCCCTTGATCTCCTTTTGTTGTCTTACTGCTCTGGCTAGAACTTTGAGTACTATATTGAAGTGATATGGAGAGAGTGGGCAGTCTTGCCAGGTTACCACTTTTAGAGGAATTTCCTTGAGTATCACACCATTTAATTTTATTTTGACTATTGGCTCACTGTATATAGCCTTTATTATGTTGAGGAAAGTGCCTTGTATCCTCGTTCTCTCCAAGACTTTAAACATGAATGGGTGTTGAATTTTATCAAATGCTTTCTCTGCATCTGAGGAGATGCTCATGTGATTTTTTATTTTCAGTTTGTTTATATGGTGAATTACATTGATAGATTTCCATATATTAAGCCAACCCTGCATGCCTGGAATGAAGCCTAGCTGTTCATTGTGAGTGATATCTTTGATGTGTTCTTGTTTTCGTTTTACAAGTATTTTATTGAGTATTTTTGCATCAATGTTCATAAGAGAAATTGGTCTGAAATTCTCTTTCTTTTTTGGGTCTTGGTTAGGTTCAGGTATCAATGTGC
Source organism: Acomys percivali (assembly GCA_907169655.1). NCBI lineage: Eukaryota > Metazoa > Chordata > Mammalia > Rodentia > Muridae > Acomys > Acomys percivali. Next base: position 39,379,607 of record OU015742.1, read on the forward strand.
TATGGCTTCATAGAATGAATTTGGTAATGTTCCATCCATTTCTATCTTTTGGAGTAGCTTGAAGAGTATCAGTATTAGTGCCCCCTTGAAGGTCTGGTAGAATTCTGCACTGAAATCATCTGGCCCTGGGCTTTTTTTTTTCGGTTGGAAGACTATCAATGATTGCTTCTATTTCTGTAGAGGAAATGGGACTATTTAGTTTATTTATCTGTTCTTCACTCAACTTTGGCAAGTGAAATTGATAAAGAAAATTGTCCATTTCACTTAGATTTTCAAATTTTGTGGCATATATGCCTTCGAAGTAGCGTCTTATGATTCTTTGTATTCCTTCAGTGTCAGTTGTTATGTCTCCCTTTTCATTTCTGATTTTGTTTATTTCAATACTGTCTCTCTGCCTTTTCGTTAGTTTGGCTAATGGTTTGTCTATCTTGTTGATTTTCTCAAAGAACTAGCTCTTGGTTTTGTTGAATCTTTGGACTGTTTACTTAGTTTCTAATTTGTTAATTTCAGCCCTGAGTTTGATTATTTCCAGATGTCTACTGCTCTTGGGTGTTCCCGCTTCTTTTTTTTCTAGGGTTTCCAGTTGTGTAGTTAAGATGCTTATGTGCGATGTTTCCAATTTCTTTTTAAAGGCACTTAGTGCTATGAACTTTCCTCTTAGCACTGCTTTCAATGTATCCCACAAATATGGGTATGTTTTTCATTCATTTTCATTGAATTTCAGGAAGTCCTTAATTTCTTTCTTTTATTCTTCCCTGACTCAGGTGTCATTTAGCAGAGAGTTGTTTAGTTTCCATGTACGTGTAGGCTTTTTGTTATTTCTGTTGTTGTTGTATTGTAGCCTAAGAGCATGGTGATCTGATAGGATAAAAGGTATTATTTCAATCCTTTTGTATCTGTTGAGGCCTGCTTTGTGACCTACGATGTGATCATTTTGGAGAAGGTTCCATGGGGTGCAGAGAAGAAGATATATTCTTTCTTGTTTGGGTGAAAGGTTCTATAGATATCTCTTAGATCCATTTGATTCATGGCATTGGTTAATGATATTATTTCTCGGCTTAGTTTCTGTTTCCATATCCTTCAGTGAGAATGGGGTGTTGAAGTCTCCCACTATTATTGTGTGGGGATCGATGTGTGGTTTAAGCTTCATTAGCATATCTTTTACAAATGTGGGTGCCCTTGTATTGGGAGCATAGATGTTCAGAATTGTGATGTCATCTTGGTTGACTTTACTTTTGATGAGTATGAAGTGTCCTTCCTCATCCGTTTTGATTAATTTTGGTTAAAAGTCTATTTGGTTCAATATTAAAATGGCTACGCCTGCTTGCTTCTTGTGACCATTTGCTTGGAATATTTTTCCAGCCTTTTTCCCTGAGGTAATGTCTATCTTTATGGGTGATATGTGTTTCTTGAATGCAGAAGAATGGTGGATCTTGTTTATGCATCCATGCAGTTAGTCTTTGTCTTTTTATTGGAGAATTGAGACCATTGATGTTGAGAGATATTAATGACCAGTGACTGTTAAGAGTCTTAATTTTGATGCTGGTTCCAGTTGAGCATTTGATTAGTTGTGTTTTTGTCATGGTATAGTTATCTATTTCCTGAGTAGTTTTTGTTGTAGCTTGTCCCTTTGGGATGGAGTTTTCCTTCTAGTACCTTCTGTAAAGCTGGATTTGTGGATAGGTACTGTTTGAATTTGTTTTTGTCATGGAATATTTTGTTTTCACCTTCAATGGTTATTGATAGTTTTGCTGGGTAAAGTAGTCTGACCTGGCATCTGTGGCCGCTTAGGGTTTGCAGCATCTCTGTCCAGGTCCTTCTGGCTTTTATGGTCTCTGCTGAGAAGTCGGGTGTAATTCTGATAGGTTTGCCATTGAATGTTATTTTGCCCTTTTCGTTTCCAGCTTTTAATATGTTTTCTTTCTTCTATATGTTTTGTGTTTTGATTATTATGTGGCAGGCAGTTTTCCTTTTCTGTTCTATTCTATTTGGTGTTCTGTAGGCCTCTTGTATGTTTATAGGCATCTCTTTCTTTAGATTGGGGAAATTTTCTTCTATGATTTTGTTGAGAATAGTTTCTGGGCCTTGGAGTCTGATATCTTCTCTTTCTTCAATGCCTATTTTCCTCAGATTTCTTCTTTTCATGGTGTCCTTAATTTCTTGAATGTTTTGAGTCAGGAGTTTTCAAAATTTAGCATTTTCTTCAATAGTTGCTTCAAGATCTGTGATTGTATCTTCTGGACCTGAGATTTGTTCCTCCATCTCTTGGATTCTGTTAGAAAAGCTCGCCTCTGTGTTGCTCGCCTTCTTCTCTGAGGTCTCATGTTCTCGTTTTTCTTCTGTTTGTGTGTTTATCATTGCATCCATTTTCATTTTCAGATCTTGAACTGATATTTTGATTTCTTTCATATGATTGTTTGTATATTCCTGAGTTTCTTCCATTGCCTCTTTTTAGGTCTTCAGAGCTTGAACCGTTTTATTGATATCTTTTATTTGGTTGTTTGTATTTTCCTGAATATTTTCCAGTTCCACTCTATGGGCTTCTTTTATGTCTCTCACCTATTTGGTTGTGTCTTCCTGCATTTGATTATGAATTTTATTTGTTTCCTCCATTATCATCCTCCTTACTAAGGATTTGAGGTCATTTTCTTGTATTTTCATTGTGTTTGTGTTCTCTGGATTGTTTTCTTTGGGATAGCTGGGATCTGGAGACACCATATTGTTTTTGTTTTGTTTTGTTTTGTTGCATATGCTTTTACACTGTCCTTTAGGCATCTTTCCCTCTCTGTTTTTGTTTGGTAGCTTCCAGAGTTGAGTGGAGGGTGTCTGATGATAGATTCACCTGTTTTCTCATGATTTCCCAAGGCCAGGAGCTCTGATGCTTCACTGGTGTGGATGGCAGGAGGTTACCCCTGTTGTTTTGGACTCTCACAGCCAGTGATCCTCAGCTCCCCTTTACTGTGGGTCTTGCAATAGTTCTGGGTCTCTGAATGCACATTGGGTCAGGTCAAAGTGTCCACACCCTTCTGTGTCCCCTGCCAAGACTAGCCAAGGACACTGGGCCCGACCCACACACCGAGCTCTGCTAGATTCTCAGGTCCTGAACCATCTGCCAAGCTCAGTTAGAGACTCTGGGTCCGAAATGCATGCAGAGTCCAGCCAGAGTTTCAGGGCTGGGACTGTGCGTCAAGCTCAGCTAGAGTCTTGGGCCCAAAGCACGGGGTGTGGTCAGTTATAATCTCAGGGCCTGAAACTCATGCCTAGCTCAGCCAGGAATTCTGAACCCAAACTGCACACAGGGTCCAACCAGAGTCTCAGGGCCAGGACTGCCCAAAAAGCTCAGCTAGAGTCTCTAGGACCAATCTGCCCACCAGGCGCAGTTAGGAACTCTGGCCCCAAACCACACGCCAAGCTCAGCCAGAGTCTCAGGGCTAGAATTGTGCATTGAGCTCACCGATGGACTCTGGACCCAAACTGCATGCTGAATTCAGTCCAGGATTCTAGGCCTAAACTGTGCGGAGAATCCAGCCAGAGTCTCAGTGCCGCAATTGCATGCAAAGGTCAGCTAGAGTCTCTGGGCCCAACTGCCTGCCAGGTCCAGCTAGGGACTCTGGGCCGAAACCACACTGAGCTCAGTCTGCATCTCAGCAGCGGGACTGCACGCTGAGCTGAGCTTGGGTCCAAGGGGCCGAAATGCACACTAAGCTCAGCTAGTGTCTCAGCAGTGGATCTGTGCTCTGAGCTGAGCTAGCATCTCCAGTGGAACTGTGTGCTGTGCTGAGCTAGCGTCTCAGTGGTGGAACTGTGCTGTGAGCTGAGCTAACATCTCAGCAGCGGAAGTGTGCCTCGAGTTGAGCTTGGATCACAGGAGCTGAACTGCGAGCCAAGTCCAGATTGGGTCTCAGGTCACGAGCTGTGAGCCAAGTTGAGCTTGGGTCACAGAGCCAAAACTATGTGGCATGGCCCAAATCTAGCCCAAAGTCCCCTCTCCTGCATGAACTCTCACTGGCCACCACATCAATCACCTCCGCTGGAGGGCTCAGTGCTGCAAACCTCAGCCGCCGCCGCAGCTGCTGCCGCTTCTGCCACTACCCCTCCAGTCTGAGAAAATCCATGCTCCTCCCATGTGCAGGCGCATGTAGGTCCTCTGCACCCTGGTCCCTTCGAACCGTGGAGCACTCTTACTGCTGTGGTGTGCAGACCTCTGTGTTCCTGGTTCAGAATTCTGTGCTATTCCCTGAATTGTTTACTGGAGGTTATAAACACAGTCCACACTGCTCATCGTTATCTTGGAGTCCTCTAAAAATGTTTTAATTTGAGATGAAATATCCAATATTTATTTTCAACTTGATTCAATTTAGAATTACAGAGCAGACATGTCTCTGTAAGTGTCTGTAATTTAATTCCAGAAGGATTTTACCCAAAAAGGATGACATGTTTTAAATGTGAATGACATCATCCTAGGATCTGGGATCCTAGACTGAATAGAACAGGAAAAGGAACAATGCTAACTATGCATGGCTATTTCTTGTATTCTGCATCCTGGTGGACACAACAGTTCTAGCCTGCCCTGCCACCATGATTTCTTCTCTCTGATGGAATGAATTCCATGGAAATGTAAATCAAAATAAACTCTTCATGTTGAAGTTGCTTTTTGACAGGAATTTGTTCACCATAATAAGAAAAGTAGTTAATCAGAAGCTAAACAATGTCTCTTGGGTATTTGAGATTCTTAAGTTGATTTTTAAAAATATAAAATATGTCCTGCAGGTTATTCTGCAACAGCACCAGGTTCATTACAAATAAACTCCATTATTTATTTGTTTGTATTTATTATATAAATGGGAAGGGAAGGCTTTCTGAATAGCTACTGACCATGCTATTGGTATAATATGCATGCCTAAGAAGTAGAAGAAGAACCACTAAACAATACTAGAACATTATAGTGCTGAGACTCAAGAAGTTTGTGCTATGGAAAAAATTTCTAGAAAAGTGAAAATTATGTGCTCAAATCATGAAGACGTTACTTAAATTAATTGGTATAAATCTACCCAGTGGAGGACTAATGAGGTCAGAACAAGTCAACTTCACCCCTGAACTGCTTGTACTTTTGGAAAACTACTAACCAGAGTGGAAGCTTCATTCTTCTCTCATGAGTTCTGGAGACATCCATGAGAGACAGTTACGCAAAGATACACAGTTTTGGGCTTTTTCTTTTAGGCGATGGTCTCACTTCCTGTTTTTATATTAAGCAATTTAAGATGATAAATATGACTAATCCATGAATATGTTTATAACTGAGGACTTGGGAACTGAAGATCCAAGAAAATTCATAAATCCTCATTAGTAAGCTGAATTGATCACAGACTCATTTTAATTTTATAATCATATTCACTTGAGCACTCAACCTTGTAAGATACAAAAGATGCTTAAAAATAATAAATCTATACAGAGATTCCAGAACCCTTCCTGGACTTTGGCTTCTTCCCAGAGAATAATAGCATTTGGATTATAATTACATCAAATCCATACCTGAGGTGAAAACATTTTTAATCAAATAATTTCTCAAGTGAACTGAATGAGAATAAACCTAAGATTGCAAAGTGCTCTTTTGATAATAGTTATTAAACAGATTTTTCTTAAACATAGTAAAAACATTTTGTAATTTAAATATCAATATGTATAAGAGGACCTATTCTTTATACAAATATGTTTTTAAAGAAATAGATTATCACATTCTTTATGCTACCCAAACATTAATGGCTATTATTCAGAATATAATTTCTAACTTTCTTTAGTTTCACTAGTCAAAAATGTGCTTTTTTTGTTTTTGTTTTTGTTTTGTTTTCTTATACTCAACAAATCAATACCAACTCAGACTTTCAGGGTACTATTAGATATTAACTCTCTTTTTCCTATGGCAGACACAAGATATTCAAAAGAAAGAGAAACAATTAATCATAAGATAAAATGAAAGGACTACATGTAAATAAGAATACATTTCTGAAATATACAATGGAAATAGCAGCAAAGATTTTCTTATTTGATTATACCCAGGAGAGAACATAGCACCAATGCAACACTAAGTCTCTCTCTCTCTCTCTCTCTCTCTCTCTCTCTCTCTCTCTCTCTCTCT
>OU015742.1:39385752-39426236 GCA_907169655.1 Acomys percivali
TCTGTCTCTCTCTGTGTCTCTGTCTCTCTCTCTCTGTCTCTCTCTTTCTCTCCCTCCTTCCCTTGCTCTCTTCCTCCCTTTCCCTCAACCCCTACCTCCTCTCTTGCTCTCCCTCAACTACATCTTTCTCTCTTACAGCCTTTTTTATATTTAATTATTTTGCTTTATGGGTAGGAGATTTATACACATCTCTGCCTGGTGCCTGTTCATTTTAAAAGGGATGTTGGATTATGGTGAACTGGAATTATAGATGACTTTAAATTACCATGTGATTGCGGGGCTCTGAACCTAGATTTTCTTCAAGAGCAACAAATGCTCTTAACCATTGATCATCTCTCCAGTCTCTCTCAGTCTGTTTTTATATTAAAGTTTTCCCGAATAAAAACATGGCTATTTTTGACATTTGTTATAACAGAAAAATTAAGTTGCAACAGAGATCATTTTTCTTGTATTACTTAAAAAACTTGCCTGACACTATAAGGACACACACACACACACACACACACACACACACACACACACACACACACGCATACACACACACACACACACACACACACACACATATTTCAGGCTACTGCTTGCTCTTTATTTTAAAAGTAGATTCAATAGTCTAACCTGTTATCCTGTCATTCCTATATTCCCCCTTTTCTTTTCCTTCCTTCTCCCCCTTCCAACCCTCTAGGACTAGATAGTAGAGAAATAATGCTAGAAGAAAGAAAAATATCTCTGAATCTAACTTCTTTTAATTTTGTTTCTTCCTTCACTAAAACCATTGTGACTAACCCCTTTTAAATGACAGCAAACACCCATCACCACTGAATAACAAAAAACAAAACAAAACAAAACAAAAAACCACCCAGCCCACCTCTTGGGAAAGAGGCATTGTTCTCTTAAAATTACTTTCTACTATTTATGGGTGACATTCTTTTTTGGGGTCCCTAAGAAAATTAGAATAATGGTCAAGTCCTAAGAAAACCAGGTGTAACATTTGTTATCCAGCCTCTGTGTGATGGGAAAATACAAGGCTTACCTGAAGTCCTGACTGGAACAGTCTGTGAGGCTGGACCATCATCTAAGCTAGCTGTTTTGAAGTTGTTTTAGATGCAGATTTTTGAGGATATAGCCATTGAGGCAGTCTGTGGGACTGGATCAGGATCACATGGTCTACTTGTCTTGTTTTCTTTGATGTCTAGTCATTTTGCTTTGTATATACACAAACTTTTAAAGGTAATATATAATTCTGTATTAACACATGTATGGAATGTACCATGTGCATAATTCAACTAAAGTAGAGTCTCTGTCCTTTGCTTGAACAGGTGCAAGGCATCAAACTTCATAAGTCAGCTTGGATTGTCTAATGTAAATTTCCATCCATATCATATGAAAGAATGGAAGCCTCTTTAGCCACCAAGATTTATTTCCTATTCAAAGACCATTTCACTGTTCAGCCAGTTTCAGAGATGTTCCCATGTAGAGAGAGCAGCATTCCTGTTATCAATTTTGTTGTTCTTCATGGTTTCTTCCTTCATGTCTACAGCCAAGATTTTCAGGACGTCTTTATAATATAAACTATATTATAATCTTTGTAATTAACAAAGACTCTATAGCTTTTCTTCTCGTGGAAACAAAGACAAAACCTCTTCTCCAACACATTTCTTGAAATCCATTCTGAAGTTAAGACATCTTTAAAATAAATAAACAGTCTAGATCAGCAGTTTTCTTCAAAATCCATTGTCTCTCAGCAGCTGTTGTTTTTGCTCATTAGCATTTAAAAATAAAGTTAATAAAGCATTATATAATCTGTTTCGGAGTGTCTTGTTAACCTTTTATGTTTATGAGCATTTCCTTTAAAGTCCTATTAGATGTCTCCACAATTGCATGTTTTGTAGATTATAAGGTATTCTAGCAACATGTTTCATGTAATAATGTATAAAATGTTATTTTATTCTAATGGATACATATGTCAAAGCATCATCAGCTTCAATCTGTAAAGGCATTTCAATGATTGTTATCATCTTTAATAAATGTGTAATCTCCGAGTCATCCTTTTCAGAACTCAAGGCAGAAACTTTTTGAATTTTGAGTAAATATCGATTGTATGATGTATTTACACACACACACACACACACACACACACACACACACACACACACACACACACATATCTTATCTCTCAAAACTCCACAAAATTAAACACACAGTCTATTGTATAGCATTGCTCTAAGATAGCGTCATTAGACAGAATCTGTATTCTTATCACAGAATATTTCATCTCTATGTGTTGCCATTCTAATTCCTCAAGCCTTTCTGGATTTCTCTCTTGTTGTCCTTTTTGCTGTCTTTGTAGGTTCCACATTTATTTTCTGTGAAAAGACTTTATTCTAATTTTTTAAAAGAATGTTTAAATCTTTTTCTGTTGTTTGCAACTTAGCATGGATGTTTTTTCATTTCTTTTGTCACCTAAGTCTGACTCATCATGATCTCTCTTTAAAAGGATTTATAAATCAAGATCATTACTAAAAATATAATTATTACTGTGCTGATAAGCATAGCAAAATTATACAATATCTAAATGCCCTCTGTCATTGTGTTTTGCGTGTTGCTTGTTTTATTCTTCTTAATTTTACTTAACTCTTTTTTTAAAGGACTTCCCAAACATCAGTCATGTCTGGTGACTCTTCAGCTCTTACTGCCATATCTGTGTCCATACCTGGCATCAGCAGGTCAGCTAGCATAGGTCACTGGCTCTGTCTGTCTCTGGCTGGTCTCTCTTTCTACCTGACTCTGGGTGGCTGAAAGCTTTTTCCATGTGGACCCAAATCGGGTTGTGGCCTCTGGGAAGATTTTCCTATGGCCCCAGCAGTATACCTGCAGAGGGACACACCTGAGAGCTGCTCACTCTGCCCTGCCACCTTAGGAAATGCCTGAGACTCCAGTAGAGGAAGGGCCTTCCTCACTATGCCTCTCATGGTTTAAAGTTTCCATCATTACCCATAGGCTGGTTTTGCTGCTCACAGGGCCTCCAGAGCAACAAAGGCAGACTATGAGTGGGGTGGGTTTTTTTTCTATGCCCACCTTTTCTCTAAGTAATGACTCAGAGATACATTATATTTATTAAAATCTTCAGGCATTATAGCTGGCCATATACTCAGCTATTCTTCTAAACCGATAATATCCTCCTAGCCTACTTCCCAGGCACGTGGCACACAATTACCTTCTTATTCTTGCCCTGAGACCCCTTCATCTACCTCTCTCTCTCTCTTTCTCTCTCTCTCTCTTTCGCACACACACACACACACACACACACACACACACACACACACACACACAAATTCTGCCTTATGCTATCCTGCCCAGCTCTTTATTTAACCAACCAAAAGATGATGGAGAACAATGCTTACAGTATATCAAGGAGATGCTTCGTGATAATGACAGTTCCAAAGTCCAGACCATGACCAGATCTCTGGAAAGAAAAATCAGAACTTGAGCACACAGTGCACAAAACATCCTCCAACTTTTTCTTCTTTTCTTTTTCTTCGGTTTCATGCTTCTTATACAAGTAAGAAATTATTCATTATAAATACTTAATTTTGTCTCATCTTTTAAATTCAATGATCTTTACTGGAGTTGGTGCTTTATAAGAATAGAAGTTCTCTTCTGCTAATTTTTCGTCTTGTATTCTGGATGTTATGATATTGTATGTAATCAATACATTTTTTCTATATAGATGATTATATTAGTGAGAAGTTATGAAGGCCAAGCAGGGATTAGAAACAGATTCATAAATACTAGTCCTGTTTCATAACTTTGGGCCTGGTATATTACTACCCTTTTTGCTAAAATATCCCAATGTGAATATATAATAATTTTACCACCTATATTTGTTTTATTATAATGGATCATAAGAAGAATCTTTGAAAAGAAAGTTTTACATATGATACCAGAGGAATCATAAGACATTTCTTTTCTAAGTTGAGTTATAATGCTAAGCAAATGTGATTATTGAAGCATGAGATATACGTAGACAATGAAGGAATTATATGCAAAGGTCCTTGTAAAATTTGTGGCCAGCACAGCTGATTTAGAGGCTCAGACATGGAGATTACCAATCTGATGTCCTCTGTTAATTACAGTGTAAATTAGGATACAATGTCTTCATTTCGGTGAAGGATCGGTTTTCATCCAATTTTGGTAAATGTTGAGTGAAATGGTAATGGTGAACATGGCTATTTGTCCCTTAGCCTGTGTTGAAAGGAGACAACCTTAACAAAATTCATCAGTTTTTTGGAATGCTCTTTTAGAGGTCAATGTGAAGAGGTGTATACTCGAGGAGGTTACATCTGATGGCAGTGCCCCATGCCACAGCTCTTTTGGAAGAGATATGACAGGCCCATATGTTTCCTGAAATATTTGAGACACATTTGCAATAGTGGATTGAGTCAGTTTGAAGCCAAAGCAGTGTGGAAATCACATATAATATTTAATCAGTTAGTCTGCAAATATAGGTCTTAATACTAATTTGATCATTAAGCCTACACAGGACCGTGCATTTTAATGTTGAAATCCTGTAAATAAACACCAAGAAAAAGCAACCTCACAATAAGTTCAGACTGATAGTATGTTCTTTGAGAGAACTTCACATGCTTTTGCTTTTACTATAAATAAAGATTCAAGATGTCCACATGTATTTGATCAAATAATAATAAACGTACTTCAATAGTGTGATTCTCTATAAGCCAAACAGAAGAAAAATGTCAATTGGAGGTGGCAGAGAAACTAAGTAGAAAACCATCAGTAGACAGTGCTCTAGAACATAGATGAGAGGAATTATTTTTCACTGTTGTGGTTCAGTAAAATGAAAATGCACATCCCGGTTTCTCTGTGGCAAAGGATAGGATCCCATCTATCTTGTCAGCACCTGATACTATTTTGCTGGCGGACTTTAATTAGATAGGCTAGACAGCTTGCAAGAGAAAAAAAAGCCGAGAATCTCTATTCTGGGGTAAATTTTCTAAGCAGTGTGTGAGAGGTGTATGCAGAAATCCTGTTGGCAAAATATTTTGTGTAAGTGCCTCCCACACACAGCTTTAAAATGTTACCCCTATGTGTTTTCCACTCATGCTGCTGTTCAAATAACAAATGTCTGCAGCGTCTTCGTCTGCTGCCTTTCCTCCCTTGCCCCATGACTCCTCAAAGAAACAGCAGCAACGATTGCCTTTGTCTCCGTATGTCATTTCATATAATTTGGAAGTAAATTTAAAATTAAATCTAGTTTTCACTCTCTCTCTCTTTTTAGAACACTGTCTAGGAGGTAAATGAAATGAAAACGTAGATATTCCTTAGTAGGATAAAAGGTTCTAAATCAAAGCCTTTGCAAAAGTTATAAAGTTCCTTCTAATATCTTTGCGTCTGTTAAATGTTTTCAAGGCACACTGAAGAAACACAGAACTGAATTTATAGTGACTGAGATGTTTGTCTTCTAATGCGCTAAACATTTTAATGACATCATTATTCTTCAGCAACTCCAACGGTTTTGTTGCCCCCACTGTGAAGTGGACCATCATATACAGCTGAGTATTATTTGAATTCATGGACATTGTCTGTAAATGTGTGTGCAAAGCCTGTCTAAGCATCAGCTACCTCAACACAAGAACAAGGAGAATCTGTTCAGTTTTTTTGATCTCCATATGTTCCACAAACTTTTATTGAGTATGTATAATGTATAATATTAAAATGAGAAGTGAGTATTTCAGTCCAATGAAGGTACTATGGATCCAGCAACGCCCACAGAGAGCTGTATTTTCTACTCTGTGGCTGTGGGTACCATGTTTAACATTGCTCAATACAGTTTCTTGTACATGTAGGTTTGAAAATCAGGAAAGCCTGTTTCATAGAGGATAAGACCTGGTGGAAACCCAGTTTAGAAAAATTACATTCCTCTGGTTCTTTTTTTCACGGTAGAAAGAGATGTAACCAGTTTTAGGAAGGGGGAAATGACATGTGTGGGTTTGAATCCAGGTTTTAGCTACTTCAGAGGCTAGTACATTCAGAAATAGTTAGTTTTATTAGTATTACAGAGAAAAAGTAGAGTCATCTGACCTATAACTAGTTAACTGTTGGATAAAAGAGCCAGTGTGAGGAACAGTCATAGGGGAGGGGAATAAGGGGAAAATGGGAGGGAGGAGAGAATGGGAGGATACAAGGGATGGGATAACCATAGAGATGTAACAAGAATAAATTAATTAAAAAATAAAAAAGAAATGCATAATTTCATTTAACTCTATAGTTCATCCAGGTACTATAATTAAAATATCCTCATTAGCTCTCAAATTATATACACATAGCAATCACCAAGAGCTTTTAAAACTTAACATTTCTTAAAAGTCTCCTCTAGAATTTCTGCTTCAGTGGGTCTGGGGAGGGCCATGGTATCCTTTTAAAAAATTTTTTTTTTATCAAGTTTCTGCATGATGCTTAATACAGCCCTTCAGGGCGCTCATGCTCATGCGCAAACTCTGCCTTGCCGAATGCCTAGTCGTTAAAGAATAATTTTATTTGTCTATCAATTCTTCTTTCTCTTTTGAATCTCAACAAAATTTGACTGATAGAACACAAAAATTAAAAAAAAAATGAATACGCTAATACTGTCTTCTGGTCTGTGTGTAATAAAGATGTAAAACCTAACACAGATATTACAATTTTTAAAAGTTAAAATTAACAGTCACAAAAACTGAAAAATGATTCTAAGATAATTTGGTGTAATCAGTAAAAAAAAAGTAAGAATATTTGTAACATCTGATTTTAACATAATGTTTTTTACATTATATATAATTTGAGTGACATCACAGACACTGCAGTTTAAGCTTCCTGCAGAGGAATATAATTACTTGTTATTTGTTTTCATTACTGTCTACATACTCTTGCCATTGTTAGCACATTCTAGATATCTTTGTTGTTAAACTTTTTTTAAAAAATTATAATTGTATCATTTTAATTTTTTATTCTTTCATCCAAATTTCCATGGATTTCCCTTTCTGTCTTTCAAAACTGTGTTCCATTTCCTTTTATTTTTGATGCATATATATATATATATAGATAGATAGATAGATAGATAGATATAGATAGATATAGATATATAGATATGTGTGTGTGTGTGTATACATAAACACTAAATATATATAAGTTTAGGGATGACAGAAACCTATTTGAGTTGTTGCTCACGGGAATCCAAGTGACTTCCAAAACAATATAAGCTACTGACATTGTCTTTGTGTCTCCATAAAAGCAAATGTGAGACCATTCTGCTGAAAACACAACATGCTTTGGAAACAGGACTTTGATGAATCAAGCTGGATTGGACCTGAAGATCTTCTTATTGAGGACCAGCTTGCACAGTACCAGATGGTGTTATTCCAGCTGCCAAGAGAGAAAATTAACCAAGGGCCCTACTTACCTGTAACTCCTATGAACCACAATAATGACTAGAACAGTGATATATTTCCACAGATACAATAGTGATATTTATATCTTGGGGGGTAAGGGGGAATCAACAGCTACCTACTGCTCAACAGGAAGAAATTCATATTAAATACTGTAAGCCTATTCCACTACCTATGTGACCATGGTGAAAACATGGACTCTAAACAGGAAAATACTAATGACTACGGGGTGTCTAGACCCAACTGATACATGTACAGCACAGTCTGTACACCTAGGACTTGGGGAACGTCTTGGAAGAGGGAGCAGAAGAAGTCAGATGCCCAAGATAGCTTCTGCAAGAATATGTCATCTATATATGACAAGCAGCTGCCTCCATGAAATCTCAAAAATATCATTGCCTAAAACAAGATTACCCAAAATGAAAACACTAATTAACATACCAAAGTAGATGTGGGAAATCTTACATTACTATAGAAGAGACATAGACTGCTGAAAAAGAGAAAAAAAATCAGTCTTCTCCAGGCCATTAGCCTGTTGGTAGATTATCCATCCCAAGGAGTCAGCCCAAGACACATAAATATATAAGCAAAATTAAGTGTATTCATTAGGTTATATTTATAAACTTATAAGAACTCATATATGCTATATATCTATCACTAATTATTAAAAAGTAAAAGGGTCAAAAATATGTAGTATCTTAGACTTAATGGAATATAGTAATATCATTCTTGGTTGGTCATATTATTTATAAGGATAGAGCATACCATAATATATTAAAATAATAAAACCTTTTTTATAAAGATGATAGATCGACAGGCTTTAAAAAACAATAAATGATTAAATGTTTAAACATAGAGTTAGTTACAGGTTTTGACCCAGTAAAAGGCATAGATCTCATTTTATTCTTTTGCAGGTGCATATCCAATTTTTCCAGAGTCATTTGTTAAATGTGATAATGTTTTTTCATTGTACCTTTTGATACTTTTGTCAAAGATAAGCTAGATGTAGCTTTGTTGACTTACTTCCTGGTCCTTTATTCTGTTCCACTGATCACCTTTCTGTTTTTATGCCCATACCAGACCCTTTATCACTTTACTTAGGTTCATAGTTTGAGTTCAGGTAACAGGATACTTTCAGCTGTGTTCTTATTCCTTAGGATTATTTTGGATACTTGTGTGCTTTTATTGTTGTGCTAAAATTATTATTTTATCTAGATCTGTGAAATATATCATTGATGATTTGTGGCTATTGCATTAAATCTGAAAATTAATTTTGGTCATAAAGTATTTTTCATGGTATCAGTTCTGTCAACCAGGAACATGAAAGCTCTCTCCATTGTAAGCTAGTATCCACTTTGAATTCCTTTGTCAATGTTGTGAAATGTTCATTTGTAATGGTCTCTCATGCCTTTGTCTAGGTTATCAAATACCCATGTAGTTTATTTGTTTTTTTCCTTTTTAAATTAAGATGTTTTTTCTAATTTCTTTTCTCGGTATGTTCATTCTGTATTTTTTAATTGATTTTGAATCCCGTGACTTTAATATGCTTACTGGATCCAAAATTGTCCATTTCACTCCATAGGGTCTTTAAATTATAAAATTGTATCATAAGCAAATAAATATATTTGTTTCCTCCTTTAATATATATATATATATATTAAAGATTTATTTATTTAATGTAATGAGTACTCTATCTGCATGTATACCTTCAGGCTAGAAGAGGACATCAGCTCACATTATAGATGGTTATGAGCCACCATGTGGTTGCTGGGAATAGAGCTCAGGACCTCTGAAAGAGCAGTCAGTGCTCTTAACCACTAAGCCATCTCTCCAGCTCCTCCTCCTTTTATATTTACATTCACTTTTTATCATCTTGTATAATATCTACACCTAAGATTTCAAGCAGTGTAATCAGTAATAATGGGGAGAGGGCCTCTTTGTCTTATTCCGGGTTTTAGAAGAAATGTTCAGTTTTTCTCTATGTAGTGGAATGTTGTCTGCATGTGTGTTGCATATAGCCTCTACTGTTTGGATGTTAGGTCCATCTATTCCTTATGTCCCCAGAACTTTATCATGAAAACAATTTAACTTGGAAAATGTCTTCTTGACATCAATAGAGATAATTGTGTGAGTTACAGAAAGAATAAAGAGTTATTTCAGAAAGTTGGGATACATCACTAAATTACATATGTGAATTTGAATTCATGATATTCAGCTAAAATTTTCAGCCAATTCACTTGAACTAATACATATTTCTAAACTGCAAATTTTCGATTGCTAAAATCACTGTTCACTAACAATAGTAATATCTGTGGCTTGGATTAGAATACCTTGATGTTAGACTGAAAGACTGCCTTCAAAGAGGTCCAGATAACCAGCAGGTATGCTGTTCCCTATAAAGAATGAGCACATGGAATAACAAAAATATAATGAAGTGGCAGGAATATAAAAGACGTCTGAAATGGGTAATATGAAAACCAACCGATGTGTCTTATCATATACCACCTGAAAATGAAGTCAACTAGATATTCCTTGGAAAAGCACTGCCACTGATAAGGGAAAGTATGTGTAAATTTAAGAGTTTTACTGTATGGCTTTGTTGGAGACATGTGTTTTTTCTACTCCAAGTACAGTGAGGCGTTCTCAAAAGTTTCTCTACATTTTTATGTGTAATAGGCATACTGTGAATCTCAAGGACTACTAAGCAGCAAAGAAATTTATTGTATAGACACTTAATGGGAAGTGCCTGGGCTCTTCTGGCAACACTGTGGTCCCTTTGCTATTTAATAATTTGGTATAAGTAACATAATGGTAGTCAACTTAATTTTACTTATAAATGTTCTGATGCCTTTTAAATAGGCATTCAGATATACATTTTCTTTAATAAAGCAATTAAAGAAGAAAATGCTGTTGATTAGAAAAAGTAAAATAATCTATTGATCAGTTAGTTTTCAATACTCTGGAGTGAAGCCTCGTGTCCATTTTTGAACTATTAGGAAATGGACAGTCACTCATTGACAAGTTATGGCCCTCTTGTGCCTGATGTTCTAGTACAATGCTACATAATTTAGTGTACTTAATCTTTTTTTCTCTCTAAATTCCTTGAAATTTCATAAATGGTTGAGTTTCAGATTGGTTTAAAAATTAGTCCATATTGAGCAGTGTATTTTGAAATTCTCTAATCAGAAATGAGATTTTTGACGATAGGGCCCCTTATTTGTTTTTTCTGTCAGAAAGATTTGCAGGAGCATATACAGGGGGAGGAGGTCCCCCTCAGTCACAGACATAGGGGAAGGGAGTAGAGGGGGAAGCGGGAGGAAGGAAAGAAAGGGAGGATACAAGGGATGGGCTAACAATTGAGATGTAATATGAATAAATTAATAAAAAAAAGGAAAAAAAAAGATTTGCAGTAAACTTGACTCCTACACTAGTGGTTGACCACTCCTACTCATCTTCACACATGATTCTAACTGATTAGATAAAACTAACAGGCCACAACTCTAACATGAATACACTTTTGTGCTTTTTCAAATAGTATTTGTATACTGTATGCAATAGGTTCAAAGGCAACTGATATTAAAATGAGTAAACAATCCTAAGATATGTTTGGTTTGTGGAGGCCTAGATATACTGTGTGCAAAATGAAATGCCTTGATATGTTATTTAGTAAATTGAGAAACCTTTGAAGTATATAATTCTTTTTTGTTCCTTTTTTATACTTTTTATTAATTTATTCATAATCATCTCAATTGTTATTCCATTCCTTGTATCCTCCTCTTCCTCCCTCCCTCCCTCTTTCACTCTATTCTCCCCTTTTGTCTGTGACTGAGGGGGACCTCCTCTCCCTCTATATGATCATAGGGTATCAAGTCTCTTCTTGATAGCCTGTTATCCCTCCTCTGAGTGTCACCAGGCCCCCCCCCCATGACGGGGACTTGGTCAAATACGGGGCACCAGAGTTCGTGTGAAAGTCAATCCTAGCTCTCCACTCAAGTGTGGAGAGTGTCCTGTCCATTGGCTAGATCTGAGTAGGGGTTTGATGTTTACTGCACATATTGCCCTTGATTGGTGCCATAGTTTGAGCACAACCCCCTGGGAAATGAGAGAGTTAACCCAGAAGTAGAAAGACTCAAATGGCATATACTCACTTAAATTGGACACTAGCCCAAGGGGCATGTCCCATGAAAGTCTTCACTTACCAGGAAATTGAGATGGATGTGAGGACATCCTATTGGGACTCTAGGTGAGAGAAGTATGGGAGAATGGGGAAAAAGAAGGATCCAGAGGGTCCTAAAAACCTACAAGAAGTAAATAATTCATATGTTAAAAATAAAACAAATAGAAAGAAGGAACTTTCTAGAAGCTTTATACTCATTATTTAGTCTTGGCTTATTTAATTCTGATTGTAATTGGGAGATCAGCCCAAGCAGCACCTCTGTTCAATGCTGTACCTGGATATGGATATTCCATTTAACTTACTTAACATGTTAAATCCATTTTCTTGTTGGTATTTTATTTTTGAAGATTTTGGCTTTTCCCAAATTAACAATTGATGCAAAAGTGCTCCAGCTGCAATTAAAATAGAAACTTGAGAAAATAAGGTACTACTGAGAATATTTAAAAATAGAATAATTTTGTTCTAACAAGCTGATGATCTCATGTCAGTTACTCAAAGGGAAATTAGACTATGTGTACTTCATTGCCTTTCTTTGCATTTCAGCAACTGAGGCAGAATTCCCATCATCCCCGAACATACACTGCACTGGGTTTTAATTAATTGTACATTAGGCTCTACACAGAGTATTTCACTTTCATTGTCCTTGTTCAAATGCCATGCATGAAAGTGTTTGTATATTACTTTAAGCAACTGATAAATAATTAATATTCTATGGGCTGAGCTTATCTACTTTTCTTTAAAGCTTCAGGCAAAATACATGGCTTACATTTCAATGCAAAGACTGAGTCCACTCTTAAAAGGAAATCAAAGGAAGGCTACCAAGATGAGACTTGATAGTCTGTGACCATATGGTCCCCTTCTGTCACAAACCTAGAGGATGGGAAGAGGGTGAAAGAGGGAAGGAGGGATGGGAGGAGACAAGCAAGGGGATATTTTCTCCAGAGTAAACAAGCTTAGAATAAATATAACTAGAATAAGCATAGCCCCTTGTTTGGGAAATGGGAAAGACATGTTTGTGTGTGTGTGTGTGTGTGTGTGTGTGTGTGTGTGTGTGTGTGTGTACTCCAGATGATGGAAAATCCCTGTTAGTAGTTAATGGAATTTGTCTCAGTGTCTCAGGTAGGTGGCATTTGGTGACTCACAAGAAGGGAACTGAACTGCAAATTAATTATTTTTTGGCTATAAAATGATGCTGGTTTGTTTTGTGCTAATCATGGAATAGTTAATAAATGTCATTCAAGTCATTAAAACTGAAGCTTCTGATGCTGTTGGAAACTAATTATAGTTCGGTTTTAGAGAGTGAGCATCTAGTAGTCTACTGCAACTAATACAATCTACTGTTAATTAATATTCTTCAGTAAATGTATTTTTTTACTCAGCCGTGGATAACTTCCCTCGTGATTTTATTTAAACAAAGAATATTATCAACATTAACACAGTAGTAAATTTTCCTTCCTAAACATGGGTATAGCATCTTAAAATAGTCTTAAAATATATCATTAATTTGGCCCAGTGTGAAGGAGGAGGTTAGAAAATGGACATCTTCTTATATTGCTTGTGGGAGTAAACTATTGTTCCAGAGAACAATATTTATCAAAAGAGTACTGTCTTTGAACTAGAACCAATTCTACAACTCTACTCCAAAGACTTATTCAAGGAAACTGGAAAGATTTTTTTTTTACCACAATGTTATTTACAACAGGAAAATAATTAAGATAAAATGATTATACAAACTTTTAGTTTTTTCCCTGTGAAGAGGGAAAAGGTTGTCAAGTCTCTATTGGTCTCCATATCTACCTTTAAAAAATATGTGTATGTATTTGTACTTAGGTATCTATGCTTCGTGGGCCCAGAATCATTACAGTAAGAAAATAGCCAATAGTACCTTTAATATTTTACCATCAAATGAGTCAATTAAAATTATTTTAATTTTAAGATATTTATTCCTGTTTTTATAAATCATTTAAAACATACTATCTATGTCACTTTTTATATTTATTTTTAGAGAAATAACTATGAGAAGTTGGATAGTTACAATTAATCTACCAAAATATATGATATCCATGAATTTCTTCTCTGTCTTTCTGCTGGAATGTCTCCAGGCTCTGGGATAGAATGCTATGGCAATAAGAATAGTCTATGCTATGAGCTTTCTAGATTATACTTACACAAATAAGGAATCAGATATGATATGTGGATTTCTAGTTCTCTCATGACTGTGCACATCTTACAGGAATGGGTATTACACTGGACCTTCTAGCAGTGAGGTCTAATTCCTCTGTCATTTTCTTGATGATTTTCTCTGCTGGTTTTCCCCTCTTTTTGAGGTTGTTTTTTTTTTTTTTTTTTTTTTGGCCATTATATGTTTTTTCTCATTCAGAGTTTGAATCCTGGTTATCTGTAGGTCACATTTTCTAATGTAGCTCTAACACTTAATGAAAGACTTCTGATCCTTTTCACTCTCTTTCCTCTTTCACAGTATTAAAAAGAATTACCTTGTCCAACATTTCCAGATTTGAAAAGTCCCTAGGGACAGAACATCAAGTATTCAGAAATGGTTTCCTTCATTTCAGACACGGTTTCAGCTTGTCTGTGTAATACAGTCTGGGTCAGCATGGAAAATAGTTCATGAGGAAGGAAGCAGGGAGACCAGGCCGTTTAGTGGTTGACAGCACAAGCTATGGTGTTATACTCACCTTGACTTCATTTTTAATTCTTGCGCTTTTGGCAAGAAACATTAGTGTGATTCACTTATGCTCCCCAAGACTCCATTTATGCAGTAAAGCTAGCACACAAATATATCTTCTATTATGAAAAAGAAACAAAACTAACACTTGGTTTAAAGTAAGAATATAATATGCTCAGCTTGAAACAATGATAATGTTAATTCATGTTCTATATCCTCATCAATGTCATTATTATCATATGGAGTCCACCTGAAGAAGCATAGCAGAAAGGAACATTGGTTAAAAATAATAACATCCAGGTTGTATGTGTGTGTGTGTTGTGTTGTGTAAAACAGTAATAGTAGGTTGCTTCATCTTTCCACTGGCAAGGTTTGCTATTATGTAGCACTCATTACTCTGGTTAAAGTATATATACATTTCCTACAAGTTCAAATGTGAAAACAATATAAAAAGACTGCAGGCAGGGCATCCTGCTAGCCTATACCAAGTTAATCTCCTTGCTACAAACTTGAACAACTAGATATGAATGTATTGTTTTCTTTCAGCAGTCTCAAAATGCATCTCTGAATGACACTTCCTTCTCCATTTCATGTTTAAGAGTTTTATGTTCAATATCTGAGCAGTAGTATTTATTTAAGAAATCCCTGCTGGGCAAATTGACTCACTAGGAAGTAGAGATAGGGATATTTTCCTAAATTCATGGCCAGCTGGATTGTGTAGTGAGTCTGAGAACATCCTGGGCTACAATGAGAGAGTCTCTCTTAGTGAAAAAACAATATCAACAACAGCAAGAACAAAACAGAAAAACAAAATGGAAGTCCCATCGCTTTTCCATCCTTTGCAACTTTCAAATACATCTTCCTACCTTTGTTCAGTAGTTGCTTAAAGTTGATCTCATCTTTTTTTGTCAGCATGTCTATTTGATCATCTCTTAGTAATTACCATGAGCAGAACAGAAATGTATTCTCCCTAGTTCTGAAAACTAGAAATATGAATTCAAGATGTCAAAGAAAAGTCCTACATCTGAAGACTATAGGAAATAATTCTCCCATGCTTTAGGTTTTAATGGTGGCCAGCAATCACTGAGAATCTCTCCACTTTGTATTTGTTAATATTTCTGTAGTTTTTCATTTTATAAGCCCTAAAGTAGCCAGATTCCGTGTCTATTTTCATATTGTCTGATCTCCTTTTTTCTTTATTACTCATTCAAAGACTTATTCTCAAAACAATGTCACATTTACAGGTACCGGAGTTGAGAAATTTAATATATTTTTGTGGGAGATACCACAGCACCTATAGCAACCACCCTAGGCCTACATATCAATCAGTGTTGTAGAATTTACCTTCTAAATGATAGTTTCAATCATGTCTATATTGACGTCTCTTAATTATAATTTACTTTCTCTATTGTGTTGATAGATAGAACTTTCCTTTGAGATATTACTTTTATCAATATGAAAGAAATGGAAGACAAAAATGAAGAAAGTACCAGATCTCTTAAAAGTTATGAGAAAATGGATAGTTGTCTACATAATGGTTTGTGCAATTTAGCAGTTAAAATGCTTTATAGTATATGAGGGGAAATGTATATTTCCACAAAAACTCTAACTCACAGATACCTGGGGCCACCCTGAGATCTATATCAAGACAATTTATTCAGAGGAGTCTCTCATTTAGGACAGAATGACATGGACAGAAAATCATGTGTTTTTCATGAGCTGGAGAATATTTGAACTCGGAAAGCTTAGCAATGAAGTACTTTCCTTCATTTTTAAAAAGAGTAATAATGACCTCTAAAACTTTTAATTTCCCATTTAAGATCATCAGTTGTTTCTAAATTTGCAAATATAGTTCAAGAATTTTTCTTCAGTCTTAGTAGCATAATTAGTAATTTTAAAAGTTTTATTCATTTGTTCATTTTACATCCCAATTGTAGCCTCCTCCCTTACCCTTCCTCTCTACCCTAGTACTCACAAAGGGGGAGCCTTCCTTCCATATTATCTGACCTTAGCCTATCAAGTCTCATCTGGACTGCCTGCGTCTTCTTCCTCTGTGGCATGCCAAGGCTGCCCCAGCAGGGGGAAGTGACCAATGAGTGGGCGTCAGTGTCCATGCCAGAAGTAGCCACTACTCCCGTACTATGGGACCCACAAGAAAATTGTGTTGCCTATCTACTACATCTGAGCAGGGTGCCTAGGTCCTTACCATGCATGGTCCTTCATTTGTAGCCATTCCAAAATGATAAGGAAGGGGTCAGTAGTGATAACATTTGATTATCAGGATAAGATACAGTTAATTTTCTGAGTTAAATTGGCACGATGAGCTGATGTTTATAACAGAAAGATATGGTGCTCATTGTTTTCTGATGAGGAACTATTAATGTCTATTCTATTTTAATAAACAGAAATAAAATATCAATACTGTACATACAATAAATAAATGCTCTGAAATTAAAACTTAAGGGAAAAGAGCAAGCACAAACAGATATAAACATGTATATAATCCAAACTTGGGGATGGCATTGAACTAATCACATGGTATATCTGTGAAGCTGTCAACCTCAATATTTTTTCTTTCTTTTTTGTCTTAGTATCTTTCCTGAGACCTTTTATTTGAATTTTTAAAATGATAAACGACATTTCTCTGAAGATTTCTAAGATGAAGTTTGTTTGAACACAGAGTAAGTTGAATTCACCGACCCCATTGACTATGAATAAAATAATAAAACTCTCATATTTGCAATGATATTGTCAATAAGACTGTTAGAAAATGTGTTTGTTGAATACATAAGTATAAGAAAACTGTGATAAATGGAATTGCCAATACTATTATTTTCAAAGGATCATGATGTCAATAGAGACTGTATCACAAGTGCACACTTGGTATATATTTATATATATGATACCTACTGGAGGCTGAAGACCAGCAATAATAATCCAGAGCTGCTGTATTTCATTCCAATTTCAATATTTCATTTGAAGAAATCCAAACCCAGGAAGTTGGACACCGGGGGCTGGCTGAGAAAAAAGTCAATTTGGCACTTGACAGTTTTATTATTGCCTTCCATTTCAGAGGGTGATTTGTCGTTAGAGGAAGAGCCAAGCTGAACAACTTCAATATGAATAGGATAACTTATCTTTGTGGATTCATGCACATATTTTAGTAGTTAGAATGTGTCAATAATTTTGAGATCTTCATTTCAACCCCTGAGAAGAACAGATTATTTAAGTGATTGAACAATTAATGTTATGCTTTAAATGAACTAGACAGTTATTCTATTAATATGAGAAATAATCTTAATTGTACAATGATAAACTTAAGTAGATTAAGATGATAAGTACATCAGTTAACTCATTTTATTTTATATGAAATATTAATTGTGGACTAAGAAAGGTGAGGAAAATTTAGTGTTTCCTTGAAAAATGCATTGAAATTTCAAATTGCATGTGCATGTGTGCCCATTTAAAGAGGTTAGTGCATTCTTTGAAAAGAACTTTTACACTGCTTTCCTGGGTTGCGTAGCAACCTGAAATCCTCAGAATTCAAGGATAGTATTGGCTTAGTGAAATGTCGGTTTCTTTTTGAATGATGAGCTTGAAGATACACTTTTGAATTAGGATATATTTTTACAGGCAAATACTGCAGACCAGGGTCAGACTTTAGATGACTAATGAAGCATCACACTATTTAACCACAAGAATAAAATTTTATTTGAAATCCTTAGAGGTTTGCTGGAGAACATTTAATTTCCGTTGCAGGGTCCTTATCTCATTGACACAAAAATCTAGAGAAGCCAGGCTTGGTAGTATATGACCATAATCCAAATACTCTGAGGAGACAAGAATTCAAGGCCAGTCTCAGCTACATAACAAGCTTGGGTTAGACAAGGCTAAGAGAAATACAAAATAAACATAACAGATCAGCTATATAGACTGTTGTTATTTTTGTTTTTCTGTTGCTAAACACCATGATCAAACAACAACTTGGGAGTAAGAGATTTATTTCATCTAAAAGTTATAGTCCATCATCTAGGCAGGACAAGAATGGCGGCTTAATTGACAGTGGCCTCCATAGGCTCCTATATTTACATATGCCACCCCCAGTTGGTGAAAGCTTTGAAAAGGATTAGGAGGTATACTCCTGTTGGAGGTGCTATATCCTTGGGGCAACTAGGGCCATGGCTTTGAGGATTCAAAGGCTCAAGGCAGTTAATTTAACTAGTTTCCTCTCTCATGTCCACAAGCATGTGGATCAAGATAGAAGCTCTGATCCACTTCTCTAGTGTCATACACTCCTGCCTGCTGCATGCTTTGCACTATAATGGTCATAAATTCTAGCCCTCTGAAAGTATAAGCCCCAAACTAAATGCTTCGTTTTCTCAGTTGCCTCGGTCATGGAATTTCATCACAGCAGTAGGAAAAAAAAAATGACTCAGATTACAGGACAAACCTTGAAGCAGAAACCACAGAGGAATTCTGCTTACTGTTTTGTTCCCATTGGTTTGCAGAGCTAGCACTCTTATAAGGCCTGCCTCCAGTTGTCTATGGATAACAGTGCCTATAGTGGGCTGAGCCCTCCCATATCAATTAATAACTAATAAACTGCTTCACAGCATTGGCTCACGACAATGTCTAGAAGGCAATTCCTTCTATGTACCTATGTAGCCACATCTTTCTTCACACTCCGTCAATATAAGCCTATTTGGTACCCAAATTTTCTTCCTCTGATTTATTATGTAGACTGTATGTGGTTTGGATAATTTCTTTCTGGGGTAGTTTTTTTTTTTATTATGTAGCTCATGCTAACTTGAAACCCTTACTTAGCTGGCCTTGAACTTGTTATCTTCCATGCCTTGGCCTTCTCCTGCTGGCATTATAGATAAGTGGCACTTCTACTGGCTACTGATAATGTGCTCAATCCTCCATTCCTAGTTTCTTCTAAAACATGTTTGAAACTTTTTTCATTAGCTTTAGGATAAACTGTTGTGTTCCTTTTCCCCAAGCTCCTCTTGTTCTCCTAGATTTTAGCGGTTCCAGAATATTCCACTGTTTTTTATCTGCTTAGCAAAGAGAACTATTAGAGAAAAACATATTTTCTTTCCCCTTTCCAAAACATCCACCATATCTATAAATTTACATTGATGTACTTGATTGCTTTATTAGCTTTTTCCTCCCAGCAGTGTATGAGCTCTCTAATCACAGAAACAAAATCTGGAGTTAATTATCATTGACTTTTCTACTCTGAGCCAAGCAGAAAACACCAAAATCCTAACACTTGGTAGGTAGCTATAATTGTTTTATTGAATGTAGAAGAGAAGGAATATAGTGTATTCTTTGTGTTTTTATCTTTTGAAGTGCAATGCTGTATGAACACTATAACTTCTATTGCTTTTAACATACCCTTTGGGTAATTATTGTCAACATTTTAACCCCAATAAATTTATTTTCATTAATAAGAATTAAAAACAATTTGAAGGTTCTGTGGCTGTAGTTCAGTGATAGATGATATGTTTCGCATGCAGAAAAAGCAGCCTGAGGTAAACCTTCCCCCATATTAAACACATAGAAAGATATAAATAAACAAAGAAGTAAACAAATAAATGTCATTTACCTAGTATTGTTCTAGCTCATAGAAATAGCAAATACTTACATTTCTATAAAGTCATAACTGATATATCTCTGTATTTTCATATTTTATATTGCACATATACTCTTATAAGCCTCAGGCATGCCACCAGTAAAACACTATATTGTATTGAAAAAATCCATTCTTTTCTAAGCTGACATATACGTGTACTTATTTAAAAACCTGTAAAAAATAGACTTATCTGTGTTGTAAGAGACAAAATAGAGATGTGTTAAATAATCATTTTAGCTCAAGGAATTGTTAGTGAATATTTTTGAGAATCAATGATCCAAAACCAAACTTAATCAGTAGTGTGGGAGGGATTACTAATGAAATTTCTAAAATAACCTTCTCTATTTATATTTTGAAATTCTCTTCTGAATTTGGTTAGGTGGCATTACGTAAAAGAAGGAAACTGAAGTGCTAAACCAAAGACCCACATTAGCAGTAGGTTTTACTGGCATTTAGAACTTCTAAATTTAAAAATAAATCACAGACATAAATTGTATCTTTGTAGTGTATAAATTAGTAATGTAATGATGACTTCATCCTCAAGCTTAATCATTCCATAATAAAATCAATTTATGATTAATTTCATTATCTTAATTTAAGAGCTATTGAGTTTTCTCATAAATCAAAATCACTTCCACAAAGTGTCAGATGAAGATGTAATTATCTTTGTAGCTAGGTCTTAACATGCTGCAGCTACAAAAAAATACAGTAACTTTACATGGAATATGCAAATGTAGTGTATCTGCAATCTTTATAAGCTACCACAGAATTTGTAAGTTTATAATTTTGTTTATGTTGAATGATTTCTTTTGAGGTTATGAATATTTAGATTTTGTGATTTTTTTCAGCAATTGGATTTATATGATACAATGGCTTTTTCAGGCTGTCATAGGGAAATTCCATAGACAGGATGTTGGATATTTTTTAAAGTTTTCTCACATGTGGTGTTGTAGGTCTGAAGTCAGGGTGCCAATAGGGTCTATTGTTCTGATTTTCTGAAAGTAATTGTAAATTTTCCTAGGAGTGAATACATGGGAAGAATTTTCTCTTTTCTATTTAATAACGCCATTTGTCTTAGGGTCAGAGCCCCACTGTTCCTTATTATCTCATTTAACCATGCTTTCTATCTCTAAGTTGGTCCCATTGAAATTTACTACTTTAGCAAATAAATTTTGGAGGATACAATACTGTTATAGTAGCATAAGGTAAAAACTTATTAAAAATTCAGTCACATTACAAATGTTCATTTTATAAAAATATTTATTTCTATAGCTGAAGGGTTCTCTGAAGCAAAGACTTTAAAGGTAAAACAAATTCTCTGAAGTCAGTTATGAAAGGGATTTGACCTGTTGTTTCTGTAGGATGCACTCAATCATTTTTCACCAGTTTTACAGGTTAACACAGTTGCTGAAGATATGATTCACACAACAAGTTTCCTGTCTTGCTGTGTTCCTATAAAGATCTGACTCAAGTGTGAGGATCCAATTTAAAACAACCTTCCTGCCTGGATCAGAGTTGAGAAAGAGGGGGAGGTTGGTAGTATTTTTGTTTCCCTAAAGTAAAAATTGAGTTTTATGGAACAAGTCATATCTGTTTTGGACAGGCCTGATCAATATGATTTTGCTAGGTACTTAGAAATACAGTCACAGATCCTAAAGCCCCACAACAGAGAGAGGCTCAAGGACTGGGGTGTGCTGCTTTGTTCTGTGACTCTATTCAGTAAAGGCTAACTAGCACTTTATTTTAGTTACTCCAACTGGCCTCACCTGAAACCTGAAAAGACTTGATTTCAGCTACCCAGTAGTTTGTAATAAAAGCTGACTAGGGAATTTAAAACCAGAATCCTCAAAAACTTGTCATGGACTCTCTCAGTAAAAGGATCCCACTGTTTGTATGTTTAAGGTTCCTTAACTAACTGGGTCTTTTACCCTAGGACTAGTATCAATTGACATGAAGATATTTGAGATGATACTTTAAGAAATATTTATTGAAGGATGTTTGTTCTGAGCAACCCAAATGATATGCCATGGGCTACAAAAAACAAACAAATAAACAAAAAAAACAAGCCACCTAACTAACAAAAAAGTAGAGAAGGGATGAGGGATTGGATTGGAAAAGAGTGAGAATCAGCTTGTCATCTGGACTGAAAAGAGAAAATGAATATACTGGGGAGTGAATACCATCAAAGTACATTATATGCATGCAGAAATTGTCAGTATAAAACCAACTATTATATATAATCAGTGTGTGCTATTAGTAATTAAAAACTTAAACAAAACCTTTTGCTTCAAACATTCAATTTGAGCACTGTCTCCATTCCATGTTCTTGATAAAGTGCCCTTTCTTTTCTCTGTTGACACACACTCTTTGTAGCTGAGGCTGACTTTGGACTCATTTTGTCATGTAGACTGGCCTTGGTTAAGCTGATAGCTATCTGCCTGCCTCAGATTTTCCAAGTCCTCTTATATGCAAGTACACTGAAGCCTGATTTCTTTCTGAAATTCTTTGCTATAAGAAATGTTTGGTCATACTTCAAAAGCCTGTATGCCACAGAATTTAAAATCCTAATTGAAATGGAGAATTTTCTTGATAGATACCAACTACCAAAATTGAATCAAGATCAGTTAAACAAAGTAAATATTCCTATATCTCCTAAGGAAAATAAGGCAGCCATCAAAATCTCCTAACCAAAAAGCGCAGGGCCCAATGTATTCAGTTCAGAATTCTACCAGACCTTCAAAGATAAGATAATACCAATTCTCTTTAAATCATTCTAAAAAATAGAAACAGAAGAAACATTACCAAACTCATTCTATGAGGACACAGTTACCTTGATATCTAAACCACAGAAAGACTCTATTAAGAGAGAGAATTTCAGACCAATTTCTCTTAGTAATAGTGACACAAAAATACATAATCCTTGCAAAACAAATCCAAGAACACATCAAAAATATCATTCACCATGAACAAGTAGGCTTTATCCCAGGCATGCAGGGGTGGTTCAATATATGGAATTCCATCTATGTAATCCACCATATAAGTAAACTGAAAGAAAAAAACACATGATAATCTCCTTAGATGCCGAAAAAGAATTTCATAAAATCCAACACCCAGTCATGTTTAAAGTCTTGGAGAGAGCAGGAATATAATGCACATACCTTAACATAATAAAGGCAATATGCTGCAAGGCTATAGCCAACATCAATCTAAATGGAGAGAATCTTACATATTTCAACCAAATCAGAGATAAGACAAGGCTGTCCACTCTCTCCATATCTATTTAATATGTTACTTGAAGTCCAAGCTAGAGCAATAAGACAACTAAAAGAGACCAAGGGGATACAAATGGGAAAGGACAAAGTCAAACTATCACTACTTGCTGATAACATGATATTATGCATACATGATCCTAAAAATTCTACTAAGGAATTTTAGCAGCTGATAAACACCTTCAGCTAAGTGGCAGTATACAGAATAAACTGAAAAGAATCAGCAGACCTCCTGTATACAAATTATAAACAGGCTGAGAAAGAAGTTAGGGAAACAAAACCCTTCACAATAGCCACAAATAATATAAAGTATTTTGGTGTAACTCTAATCAAGCAAGTGAAACACTTATATGAAAAAAACTTCAAGTCTGTAAAGAAAAAAACAGAAGAAGCTATCAGACTCCCATAATCTTGAATTGGGAGAATCAACATTGTAAAAATATGTATCATACCAAAGGCAATTTATAGATTCAATGCAATTCCCATAAAAATTCCAAGACAATTATTTATAGACCACAAAATATCAACCCTCAACTTCATATGGAAAACAAAAAAAAAAAACCCAGAATAGCTAAAAGAAGCCTGTACAATAAAAGATCTTCTGGAGGAATATCCATCAGGGATCTCAAGTTGTATTATAGAGCAACAGTAATAAAAACAGCATGGTACTGGCATGGAAATATGCTGGTTGGCCAGTAGAATTGAATAGAAGGTCTAAAATTAAGCCCACACACTGATGGGCATTTGATTTTTGACAGAGAAGCCAAATCCATACAATGGAAAAAAACAGCATCCTCAACTAATAGTACTAGTCTAACTGGAGAGCTACATGTAAAAAAATACAGATAGACTCATATTTATCACTGTTCACAAAACTAAGTTCCAAGTGGATTAAAGATCTCAACTTAAAACCAGACACCCTAAATCTTTTAGAATAAAAGGTGGGGAAGAACCTTGAGTTCATTAGCATAGGAGACAACTTCCTGAATAGAACACCAATAGCTCAGGCTCTAAGATCAACAATTAATAAATGAGACCTCATACAACTGAAATGCTTCTGTAAGGCAAAGAAACTGTCAACAGTCTCCCCAGCCTATGGACTAGGAGATCTTTACCAAACTTATATCTGACAAAGGGCTAATATCCAAAATATACAAAGAACTCAAGAAATTAAACACCATTAAGCCAAATATCCCAATTAAAAAGGAATACAGAGATAAACAGAAGAGCTAAATAGAGGAATATCAAATGGCTGAGAAACACTTAAAGAAATGCTCAACATCCTTAGTCATCAGGGAAATGCAAATCAAAATGGTTCTGAGATTCCGTCTTACACCTATACAAATGGCTAAGAAACAAAATTCAAGTGACAGCACATGTTGGAGAGGATACTGAGAAAGGGGAACACTTCTCCATTGCTGGTGGGAGTGAGAACTATGCAAACACCCTGGAAATCAATCTGGCAATATCTCAGGAAGCTGGGAATAAGTCTACCTGAAGACCTAGCCATAAACTCCTAGGCATATACCCTAACTATGGTCCACCATACAAGAAGGACATTTGTTCAACAGTGTTCACAACAGCCTTTCATAACAGCCAGAATCTGGACACAATCTAGATGTCCCTCCATTAAAAAATGGATAAAGAAAATATGATTCATTTATACAATGGAATACTATTCAACTATCAAAAACAAGAAAGTCTTGAAATTTGCAGGCAAATAAATGGAACTAGAAACAATCATCCTGAATGAGGTAACCCAGACCCAGAAAGACATGCATGGCTTATACTCACTCATAAGCAGGTATGAGCCACTTAATTCAAAATAATCATATTACAATACAGAGACTGATGTGCCAATGAAGGCCCATGTAGGATGTGGACCTATATCTTCTGCTCAGATATAGTAGATAAGAGTCAGTCTCCTTGTGGGTCCCACAATATAAGAAGTCGGAGGTAACTACTCCTGACACGGACTCAGGCCTCCTAATGTTGATCACTTTTCCCCTGCCAGGGTAGCCTTACCAGGCCACAAAGGAAAAGGTCACAGGTAGTACAGATGACACTGGATAGGATGAGGTCAGATATCAGGGGAGAAGGACTCCCCTTTTTGAGGACTACGGGTGGGAGGGATAGGGAATAATGGAGGGGGTGGGATCAGGAATTGATGAGGGAAGGCATGGGATCTGGAGATGAAAAGGAAGGAAACTACAGTAAGGATATAAAGAATTCAAACTGCAGAACAAGCAGGTAACTTACATTGCTAATCCCACTACATCGGAATAGCTTTGAGACTGGCTGAGATATGAATGTCTATGCATAGACAAGGTTTCATGTTGATCATAGAATCCCTGTGACTTATTATTAGATGCTATTCTTCATATGGCAGGAATGACGATTTGCAGATGTCTTACTTCTGCTCATACAAAGAACAGAGAACCAGCTTTAATTGTTCTGTTCATCCCACACACCTCATACAGTTATTATTTTAGAACTGTATAATGCTTGTGAGAAATTATATGTTTTCCGAACAAATGAACTAGACACTGACACTAGATCAGAACTTACAGTATTCGTTCCTCTCAGCATCTTGGATGCTGACATCCTATATTCTTCATGTTCCAGCCCCAGGTGCTTCAGTTGCTGTCATCCATGAGAACATGAAAGTTTATAGGACAGCTTTGTAGAAAGCTTCTGATACCAATAGGTCCAGCATTTCAGACTGCCCCACAAAGGACTTCTATTAAGCCTGGAATTTCTCCACATGTAGAAACTGGACCACGAATGCTATCACTGGCTTGTTTAATGATTTTCCCCATTTTTATTTGGGCCCCTTCAAAGGTATTATTTGTCCTAAACCAGCCTGAAGAAACATTAAGATAACAAAGACCCATTTCCCCCAAGGAGGGTTTCTGTTTTCTGTCTTGGGATACAAATACTTACTTGAATGGGGAATTGGTTATAAGTTATTATTGGTCCTATGCAGAGAAAAAACCAGGTTGGACTCAGGGTTGTCTCTCTTTTCCTTTATCTTTCTTTTGTAGGTAAGGATATAAGAGCTAAAAAGAAAGAAGGAGGATATAGAAATACATAAGGGTGGTAAAACAGAAAGTAGATTATAGCATCTACTCCTCAATTTAAGGCTGTAATTATTACTCACAAATAAGGTAATTTTTAATTCATTGGTATAGAATTTTATATATTGATGCATATATGGTTAATTTTGGTACATTGGTATAGAATTCAATTTAAGATTATTCTTCACACACACACACTATATAGACACATATAAATAATCTATTTCAATCACAAGAATATAGATCCTAGATGTACTAGATAGATATAATTCTAATATATATGAGGTAAAATACTAGGTCTTCAAAACCTCAGAGATCTACAGAATATTTAACACTGTTTTTAATATTCTAAAGATTATTTGACAACAAGACAGGTTAACCTCTTACAACACCCAGCCCACCTCAAAGAAGACGGTGAGCATCAAAGAACCTCCTTATGGAGATGTCTTCAAATGTGGCAAAACAGCACTGGGAAAAATGTCTCATTTCTGGCACAGATAGAATTCTGCCTAAAAATGGGCAAGCTTGGATGCTGGCAGAGTTGACAGCCAAACTCTGCCAGGACAGGGTAAAAAAGTCTTCAATAGTTTCTCCATCGCAAATATATCTGTCAGTTATATACAGCTAAAAGGCTAAAGATGATGCTCCAATGTTATAGAAAATTTTCTGTGACTGTTCAGGCAGCAAACTGTCTCTGTCATTTTTTTTTTTTTTTTTTTCATTTTGGAAGCTGCTAAGCTGCACTTCTGGCTCACTCAGGTATTTAATTTTTATTCCTTCTCAAGTCTCTGATGGGGTTGAAGACTAGAAAATTTAGTCTTACAATTAAGCTTAGTTGGTGAGGGATTAAGTTGTTTTTAGATCTAGATAGATGTTTTGAGTTAATAGATATGGATTTTCATTCAGTATTTTAGACTCAACAAGATAGGAAAGATGTTTACTTCAAGTTTGCCAAATACAAACATCCATTTCACTATGAATGTAACATTTATATAATTCCTGATTGTTCTGTGGTTCTCCTACTGTATGTAGTTTATTTATGTGTGATAATATGAATGTATATATTATAAAAATATAATATTAAAAAATTATTTCAAAGAAAAAATTTCTCTCAAAAAAAAAAAAAAGAATGTTAAATGTTTTCCTCACACAATCCTTCTTGAAGAAGCATGCATCTATCTCCTTGAAGGAAAATCACCCAGATTCTAAGGTGTAGGGAATTTGGATAGAGAGAAAGTAAAGTAGCTAACTGAAGTTGGTTCTATGCTTATAGAAAGCAAGAAAATGAAATAGCTAAAGAAAGTCATCCAGCCTTGAAGGAGACACACAGCAAAACAAAATTAGAAGATAATTTCGAGAAAGAAAAAGGAATATATTTACACTGGTGGATTTTCAGGTTCTTGGCTCAGTTTATGCTATCTATCTTCTTTACTTTCTTAATCATGAATTAACATGAGTGACTATTATATACCTACAAAACATATTTTCCCTTGAAATTATTATGTGTTTGTTTATTTTTGTAGGCAAACATGTCTATAAAAGCTGCACCATTTGCTTTCCTTTTTGAGTTCATTTCTGTCTCCCACAGAGTACAGTTTGTTTGTAATTTGGGACTAAAGTGAATGGAAAAGATTATGCATGTCTACTGTCATTCAGTCTCTGTTCCTAGGAGACCTTGTTCTTCTTTTCATCTTGGTATTAAGGATTCTGCTTAGGGTTCTTCCCCAGGAACACCTGGAGAAGAAGCCAAACAAGAGTAGCAAATCCTACTTTAACACTGCAGCCAACTTCTATTTTGATCCCTTAAGACACTTTGTAAGAACTAGCAGACACCATAATAAGAAGAGACAGAACTTCTTAAGCAGGCTTGAAGCTGTGTTTCATTTCCGGAATATACCATTGAGATCTTTATCATAATTGTATCGTTCATATTTGTTATTTATATATAGCAGTTGAGGTTCATTAAAGAAAGTTTTTAATATGGTTTTAAGCATGGACATCAAGAGAGAGAAAAGGGAAGGAGACAGAAGATGGAGAAACAGCCTTAGGGAAAAGAGAATACATCTCCAAGACATGTACATAGGCTTTACAAGAAAAAGTCACAGCTAGGATGTTGTTAAACAAGAGTCACTGTTGTAGTGTCTGTTATATTGCCTTGAATAGGCACCATTATCATGGCAATTCTTATAAAATAAAGCACTTAACTGGATATGTACTTACTTTTTCAGAAATTAGTTTATTATGATTATGGCAGGAAGGGTGGTGGTAAGCATGCAGGCGTAATGCTGAAGAAAAAGCTAAGCCCTTTCCATCTGAGACACTTGGCCCAACAACAGCTTTTGAAAACTTAAATCCTACTCCCAGTGAACACCCAGATAACAACACCACATCCTAATCCTTCCTAAACAGTTCAACAGCT
Organism: Acomys percivali; assembly: GCA_907169655.1. Taxonomy (NCBI): domain Eukaryota; kingdom Metazoa; phylum Chordata; class Mammalia; order Rodentia; family Muridae; genus Acomys; species Acomys percivali. The sequence goes on from OU015742.1 coordinate 39,414,461, forward strand.
GGGAACTAAGTATTCAAGTACATGTGCCTTTGGGGGCCATTGTCATTCAAATCACTTCAGTTGCATATGCAAAATTGGTGAATTCTAGTATTACAGTGTTTAAACCATTTTGAAGGACTGTTTCTTTGTTTCTTACTTGCTTTGACTATAAACACAATAATCTTTAACAGGTTCTCAATGGAAAAGTACAAGGCTTGTCACATGTGAAGGCACAAGGGATGAATCAGAGGTCATGCACTAAAGATAAAAGAGTGTGTATGCGTATGTGTGTGTGTGTGTGTGTGTGTGTGTGCACGTGTGTGTGTGTAATCTGACAACCATGCTTCCAGTAAATCATTAAAAATTAAAGCAGAATCTGACATAGGTTTAATTTGGGTATGCAAATTTCAGAAAATGGAAGACAAATTGCCACGGTTGTCATACATAGAACAGCACTCTACTTTAATAATGGCACTGGTTTCCCTTTGTGCTTTTGTCATCATCACAAGGCCATTCAGTATTGTAGGATGGCTGTCCTCATTATTTTAACATTTGAGTTTAAAAACGAGACAGTGAAAAGGACATATACTAATGGTTATGTAGTAAGAATATCGTAAAACATTGAAAGACTAATTCAGGAAATTATCCATTGGTGGAGCAGATTAAAAGGGAAATAGTGTGCTATTGTCTTCAATGAATATATGTGATTATACTAACAGAATCTAAAAAAAAAATTGAAGCCATTTAAATCATCATGTAAATTACAATTTATGATAGACTTATAAATGGGACTTATCTTTGTACATAAAAAGATGTCTTTTCTCTTGCTTAAAAAGACTCTTTTAAATCTTTTAACGGTTTACAGCTACAAGCAGGCTTAACCTCAGCATATTCTTGAGGCAGTGGGGACCTCAGAGAAACAAGTTTTATTATAGAAAATCATTTTAGGTTTTGTTAGTCAGTGTAGGCCAGCCCTCTATCCACACTGAGATGGTGTCAGGGAACACCAAAGTTATTTATATCTTTGAGAACTAGGCGTAGGTTTATGCTAATCTCTCTCTTTTCTCCTGAGGAGTGTGTTTCTCTTTTCTATTAGGTTCAATGAAGGCAATGGCTTGGTTCTGCTTTCTCAATTATGGAAACAGGAGATAGGTTTCACCACTCATGTAACTGTCTACTTTAGTTCTTTTTCCCCAAGGCACAGGTTTCTAGAATAGTTAATGTCTGTCATCCCATATGACATGAGTCACAAAGTTCTTTAATAATTTTTTTATTGATCTGCTTTGGGCAACAGATTCATGTTTCCTTGAGTCTGTCAGTCACATTAAGAGTCCATATCCCTGTTGGGTGCAGCACTCCTTTCTTGCTTCTGTGTAAGGCAGAATTAACATTTACTTTGGTAATAGAGGTATCAGAGCCAGTCTGTAGTCCAATCACCCACCACTGCTGTTGCTACTGAAGCTTGTAAACTTCTTGGCCATCCATACGCTACAGAGCTTAGCAAGGGAAGCAAATTGTGATCTCAGAATATTCCCCAACTATTAAGTGAGGACTCCCTGTGTCGTACCTAATCATTTGTCCTTAAAAGTTTTCTGATCAGGGATTCTAGAGATCTATTATTTCTCAGGAAAGAAGTCTCTGAGCATAGCTATGAGAAATAATTGCCTAGGTTACATTAGCCTCTGGGAATCCCTGTGCAGGACTGCTTTGATTATATTAATTGAGGTAAGAATACTCTCCCACCATGGGTGGGAGCCTTCCCTGGGATGTCATGTTGGATTCTCTCAGAAGGAAAACATCAGCTTTGTACAGCCTTTATTGCTATCTTCTTCCTGACTGTTAATCTATCATAACTAGTTACTTCAAGGTCCTGCAGGCTTGGCATCCTGCCACGATAAAATAACTTCACCTTGAACTATGAGCCCAAATAATCAGTTCCTTTAACTTGTTTTTGTCAGAGTATTTTGTTATACAAACAGACAAGTTAGACAGTTATTACACAAGATCACTTACATGGGAGCTCTGGTTAATTCACAGAACAAAATCCCAATGAAGAAAATAAAATTAATATTTCAGAGTGTTACTTTAAGCTTTGATGCTATCTTCTTGAGAGGAAGTGTCACTAGGAAACCCTGAGCAGCTTTCCTCTTTAAGTGCAACAAACATTGGGCTTAAAGTCCTTCCTTCTCTTGAAGGGTAGCATACTGCCTCTTGGAGAGGTTTCCCCTTTACAGAGAAAAATAAAGCCTCAGCTTCCTATGACCTCACTGAGGGCACTTCCCTCAGTTTCCAGCATTTGTATAGCCACAACAAGCCTTGTCTCTAAAAAGCCCCTCTCTTCTTGCAAAGGTGTGTTTGTGTGTGTGTGTGTGTGTGTGTGTGTGTGTGTGTGTGTGTGTGTTCATTTGCTAAGGGAAGCAGGCATTTCTACATGTCTTGTCTTGTCTCTAGATTAGGCTTATTCTTGTGCCTTTAGTCACTCTGCAGAGCTTTTGTGGACAGCCTCTATTTTATCGCTATTGTTGAAACTCCAAAATCTGAATTTACATTTAAATTTAGGAATGTTTGGGGCTCTGTTGTCTGTTTTTGGAGTTTTCTCTTAAAGGTAGAGAGTAGATAAAAAGGTGACATAAGTATTTAGTAAAATCTAACCTAGGAGTTACGCATACCACTTTCTGTCCTGCTTCTTTGATATTTATTTACTTTCTACCTTCTCTCATTAAAATATATATATATTTTTTAAATATTTTGGTCATTTCCTCCCTTTCAACACCTGAATCCGACTTTCTCTACTTATCTCACTTAATATTCTTTCTTAAAATTATAACAAACCAAATTACAAAGAGAAAGCACAGAACAACACAATAAGCATATGTGGAGTCTGTCATGTTGGCCAGCAGTTCCTGAGGGTGCTGCTTTCCCTGAGGTGTGGTTGACCTGCTACAGTGTCTCTCAATTTCCATCTCCCTGTAACTACTCATTACAACAGCCTCTTCATGCCGTTCCTTTCACCCTTCTTTGTTCTGGGACATTGTCAGGTTTGGGCTTGTGAAGGTCTTGTATGTGCTGTCATAGTCCGTGTTTTCCTTTGGGCATCATCTCTATTAAATATGGAAAACAACATGTCCCTGAGTTTTTTTTTACCACCTCTGATTCTTGGAATTTTTCCACTTGCCCTGAGGTTAGATCCTTGGAACTTGAGGGGGAGGGTGTGACACACAGATACTCTTTAGGGTAAGCGCTCTTAAGTCTCTCACTCTCTGAATGTGGTGCAGTTGTAGTCTCTGTGTTCACTGGCATCTACAGGAAGAAGCAACTTCTCCACGGAGGAGTCAACAATGCACTGATATATGACTAGGCCGATATGTCCTTAAAAGCTGTATAATTTATCTTTATGGGATGCTTAAAAGTTTTTGACTTTTGTACCAACTTATCTATTTACATTTTAAGACAATCCTTTAGCTTTTAGACAAAGTTGTCTTTTGGTACAAAACATTTCTATTGTTTATTAGAAGGCTGTAACCAGGGTCAATGGATAAAAATATGTTCTACCCTTACAAAGGACCTGCATTTATGTTCTAGTACCTAAGTTTTCCAACTCTCAGTCACCTATAATTCCAAAACCAGAGAGTATCTAATGTCTTCTTGTTGTCTCTGTGGACAACTGCACTCAAGTGCACAGACATCCCGACACACTTAGAAATAAATTAAAAATACCATTTTTGGGCTGGAGAGATGGCTCAGCCATTAAAGGCTAGGCTCACAACCATAAATATAAAAATACCATTTTTATTAAAAACATATTCCCATTACTAAAGCTTTATACCGCTTTTCCCCACCTGATTATGATTCTTGTCATATTTCCTTTATTATAGTCCCTTTACACTATTTATATTTTCAAACAAAACAGGATTTCTCTATATATTTCAGTGGAAACACAGGAGGCTATTTTTGAGACAAAGGAAACACACTTTATCTTAAATATCTAATGGTCATAAACACAAATTCTGTCAATAACTATAGAGACTGTTTTCCCTAAGCTAAAAATTTTAAATTTACTAGTTTTAGAGTTAAGATCTATTATTACAGGAACGAAAAACCAACCTGGTGCAGCATGGCCATGAGGGAAAGAGGGCCAGGAGATGAGAAGATAAAGAACACAGAGTGCTGGGGTTGGAAGGTCTTGCACAAGCTACATCTCACACCAAGAAAAGTTATTGAGAAGTACAGCATCTTATATATTATTTGCTGAAGACATATAGGGCAGAGTCAACAAAAAGCCATCATACAATATGAGAAAAGTGAGCAGGAAGTTATCTAAGCAATGTTGCCCAAGGGAAACACAAGATTACTCAAAGACATCACAGACCCACACGGAGTAGCCTTCAGAGGAAAAATCCAAGCCCCTGGGAGGCAAAACAAGCCCCCATACTGGGTTTTGCCAAATCTGTCCCTGGACTAGGACACAGACCTAGGTTCCTTTTGTTCTATCATCAGAACCTCTAAGAAAGCTTTGGATTGGTCTGGCTATCAACAAAAACCAACTTTTGTTAAGAGAACTGACTCACTTGGGATCACAAGGTATCTCAAGCCCAGGATGAAAGGCTGACATATTAACTTTCCTTTCATTTCTGTCTCCTTTACTTTGGATACACTCTTGTTTGACTCTGCGTAGGCATGTTATCATGTAGAGAATGACTGTCTGGCTTATCTTCCTCCAAGGCTGACGGCACAAAGAGAAATCAGAATCCTTAGAGAAAGAAGAATCCACATTGAAGATATGAGTGTAAGCTTCCAAGGAAAGATTTATGCCTATCATTCATCTTGAAAGCACTTTATTCTAATGCTCTTCATTATAAAGCAGAATTACTGTGCTATACTTTGCTTTATTTATGTATGTGATCTAACTTTAAACTACTCCATTTTCCTTTTAATTTTCAAAGATGCCACTCACTTCCTATACATCACCTCTGAGCATCCATATTCCGTTTTTGCTGTCAGGTGATAGGAAGCAAATGTAAGAAGTCACATAGAAGTGAAAAAGTTACAGACTCTCTATAGGTTTGCATCATGAACTGCCTGTTATCATAGCAACTTTTTCATTTAGCCATCAAACATCACCAACCTATTCTGGTTAATTTTTTCTCCTTAAAACATGTAACTACCTTCCATTTTTACCTCTTTTATTCTGAAAAATATGTCACTTATTGTTGTTTCAAACTGAATCTTGCTTTAACGTCTCTCATATTACCTCAGTGTTATTTTCAGTTACATGTAAGTTCATGTTTCAGTTCAAATCTTTGGAGAAAAGTCTGTTTGGTTATGAGCTCCTTGAAGATTGTCAGCATAATTTGTTCAGCTTTTATATCCATTTAATTTTCTTTATTATGGACTTTACTTCCAGCTTATTCAAATATATGCATTATTAAGACATCTAGCCCTACTATTCATTCTACTACTTTTTAACATCTTTAGTTATAACAAAACCTTGTAGAATCATCTCTACAGCTATAAAGTGCTGCTTTAACTATGTACAGAATTTCCCTTTCTTCCATGCTTTTGTACTCCTGAAAACACTGTAAAAAGACTACACAGGATCATATGGTTCTTACAGCCAGTAAGTATAACCCAACTTTATATTTTAGGGTTCCTTGATGTTTTCTGCTTATGTTGGCCATTCTTTGGGTATATCCCTATTCATCTTTAAGAACATCCTTTATTTATAATTTTTAGCAATAAGATTATCTAATATCATACCAGACCCCTGGTGTTCTTAAAAGCATGCCTACAAGTTCAGAACTGACCTCTACCTATAAAATTCCCCAGTACCATCTTATCTTTCATCTTCTGCATCCATTATTTCTGTGCTTACTCTCCACCCAGAAATGCACACTGAACAAAGTAGCTATAATCCATTGCTAAATTGAATGGTAGCGATAATGGTAAATCCACTGCACTCCTAATAAACCATGAATTTTCTTCCTTAAAATATTTTTTCTATTCTAAATGTAACCACATGATGTAGTTTTTTTTTTCATGCTTCTGAACTAAATTATGGAACCTCTTTTCACTGTGCTATCCATAGGATTCAATATGTCACTGTGGGGCTTTATAATATTATTTTTAATATCTGGAATTAGTTTTCTCATTTTATCATTCATTGTTCACTAAAGACTTGCAGTTCTCACCACCTGATCCCAGACACTGGTCCACTGATTTTAGTGTTTGTTCTACTGTTTGACTGTCACTGAATCTTTTTCTTACCTCAAGTATTAAATGATGCAATCATTTGAACCTTTCACTCTCAGGACTGACTTGTTTATAGTCTAAGGCTCACACTTCAGTTGGCACTAGCATTCCAGTGGCTTCTCTTTCTTTATTTAGAGGAAGAGAGGAAGAGAGAGAGGCAAAGTGAAGGATGGGTAGAGGGAAAGAGAGAGAGAGAGAGAGAGAGAGAGAGAGAGAGAGAGAGAGAGAGAGAGAGAGAGAGAAGGAGGGGGGAAGATAGAGGGAGATGGAGAAGGAGAGGGAGACAGGGGGAGGCAAAGAGCAGGTTGGATGATAGGTGCCTATGGATGCTAGAAGGGCCTGTTTGGTGTCTTGGAGCTAGAACTTGAGTTATAAGCAGCCTTGAGCAGCCTGCCATGGGTCCTAAGAACTTAACTTGTCATCTTCAAGAGCATCAGACTCTGTTAACCACCTATCATCTTTGTAGGAGCCCATGCTTCTACCAGTAGTTTATGATTTTTGTTCCTCAATTCTAAATAAGGCTGCTGTTCAATATATTTAGATAAAACAAGAGTTAATATGCTGGTATTTTATTAAATGCTTGTACTCTGGAGAATTTAAGTACATTGTTGCTCTTAAAGATGTGCCTAGAACACTGATTTATGTCTTTTTAATCTACAGTACTCTAAGTTATTCTGCATTGAATTCATGGTCCCAAACTTCCTGTTTAGATATCAGTACATTTGTGAACATGTCTCATTAAAGCAAAGCAAAATCATTAACAATTTAATATAGGCTTGAATGGATTTCTAATTTGCTCTGTTGACTCTAAATTACTTAGGGTTCTGGGCCCATCCACCCTAAGTAATTTAGAGTCAACATAGAAAATGAGAAATCCATTTAAGCATATTCTACGGGAGTGAACCTAGGTGAGTCTCCTAGTAGCAAGGGATAAGGAATCTGAAAAAGGACACTGCCTGTAGCCAGATGGGACTTCCAAAGAGGGAAATGGACACCAATTCACCTATAAAACCTTTGATCCAAAATTTGTCCTGCCTATAAGAAGTGTAGGTATGATGATGGAACAGAGATTAAGGGAATGTCCAACCAATGACTGGCCCAGCTTTAGACCCACTGCATGGTAGAGAGCTAACTTCTGACTATTAATGATACTCTGCTGTGCTTGAAGACAGTAGCCTAGACCAACTGTCTTTTGAGAGGTTTCATCCCACAGCTGATGGAAACAGATGCAGAGACCCACAGCCAAACAATAGATGGAGCTCAGGAAGTCCAGTGGAAAAGTGGGAGGAAAGACTGAGGGAGCCAGAGGGGTCAAGGGTACCACAAGAAGACCTACAGAGTAAACTACCTGGATCCCTGGGGGTTCACAGAGACTGAACCACTAACCAGTATGGGCTAGACTTAGACTTCCTACACTGCAGAGGAGCAGCTTATGCTTCATGTAGGTATCCTAACAATTGGACCATGGCTTATCTCTGAAACAAACAAGCAAAAAATCCCCAACAAACGACAACAACAACAACAACATTAAATTGCTTAGTGTGATCAGTCAAATAAAAAACGTTAACATTTGCATAAAATGGATATGATTTCTTTAACCTGTGTTAATCCTGAGTAACAGCTCAATTATAGACAGGATACAGCTAACATAAAGCAAGAGAGGGCAGATGCTGCTTTACCTTAATTATGAAAGAAGAAAGGAATAGAGAGGAATACACCAAATCTGTAAACATAAAGTTATGATTTGTTTTTAAAAAACTTATATATAAACTTCAGTTTTGCTGCTTTTCAGAGAGGACCCTTGATGAGATTCTTTTTACAAATTCTGTAAATATTACTTTCATGTATAGCAATGTGGGCAAATGTGACTTATGCATTAACCATAGGTTAAAATAACAGAGGAAGTAACACCTCATAATACCTCATCCCATTGTGACTGAAGAACTAGAACTGAGAGTCTCTTTTTGCCCGGAGGCCTTCCCCTCTGTCACCTGCCACCCACTTGTGACCTATGAGTCACTCACTATTCCAACTTCATTTAACATCTTTATTAAATTAATGTGAATCCTAAGCTTCTGTATTAAGAGAAGATATATTGGATTTTACATCTTAAAATAAAGAACTGTAATGGAAATTGTTGAACTACTGGTAAGATTGTGAGATGGGAAATCTTGGGACACACACAAATACACACACATATATTTGCACAGGGACTGTGTGTGTATACACAAACATATAAAAGTAACTAAATTTACAATTAACTCTTTTCCTCTCTATTTTAGGGCAGCACGATCTATTAATGCATTTTACAAGGTAACATTGACACCAATATTGCTAAACAATAACCACCCTTTATAAAGACTTTCCTTAAATGTTTTAAGCGATAAAACATTTTCAAATAATAAATATGGTAGCCTGTGAATTTCCTTTTTCCCAGCAAATAATTTTATTATATCCTGCACATTTATTAGATATTAAGTTAATAAGGGAATGAGTATTATTAAAATCCTTACAAGATATACATAACTTTCTTTATTATGTTTTAGAATGTCTCCACTTATAAAAGCACTTCCAAAGTTTCTCATGTGTTTAAAAAACCACAGGTTTATGCACTTCATAACTTAATGGAAATATCCACCAGAGAAAAGCTTTTTTCTCAACTGGATTTTCAGGTAAAAACATTTTTATGGAATAAAAATTCAAATATTACCACACCATTATTTATTCTTTTGAAAAATTGTAACCTACTAAGATTCCTTAAGTGAACACATCTAGACTGTCTTACAGCAGTTCCAGTTGGATACTGTTGATAAATGGTTTCAAATTCAAAACTATTATAAAGCTTTAAATTACATTCACTGATAACATATAACTAGGTATGTTTTGAAAAAAACATAACAACTAGGAGAAAAGTATCATCACATAGACTTCAAAGGGTCATCCCTGTGCCCCTTGCCTTTTCTCCACCACACCCTCCTTCTCTGTCATTTTACAAAACAAACAGCTATGGCATTTAAAACCTTAAAAGTATTAAATGACATTTCCTATAGTACAGGTGTGGTATTATGCCTTTCATAGATGGTGTAACAAGTCATATTTCTTGGTTCATAATTTACTAACAGGTTGTACTAGTAGCAAAAGCAGGTTTCCTCTGCAAAAATAAAGGTTTTGAAACCATACTGTTTCTGCCCTGTGATGGTGATAACTGATGTAATGTTATCAGGAAAACTACCATAGGGCCTTCTTGTAAAATCCAATAATGAACTGCTATTTATATGAACTCTAGCCTTCCATGTAAAAAGAAATGGAAGTAAATATAAGTTTTAACTTCAATGTATTGCTTAAGTTTGCACTGTTTTATAGAATAATATGGGACCTTTATTCTTTATTGCATCTATTGAAAAACATAAACCGTACTCACATACTATATCCACAAGCCACCACATTTTTTTTTCTTTTTTCCATTTTGATTAAACAAAAATTGTTTTCTCATACATTTAATTTAATTACAGCTTCCCCTCCCTTTATTCCTATGAGTTTCTATAAACGGAATCCACTCTCTTTAGGTTTCCCAATAGAAAAGAACAGTCTTGGAAGAGATAAGAAAACATAACAATATAAAAAATATTAAGATACAACAATCATTGAATTTGGGCAAGACAAGCCAATAGAAAAATAAAAGAGGCTCAAGAGCCGCCACAAGAATCAGACAGCCACACACGTTTCATGGGAGCCTTTCTCAGTTGTTTTAGAGGGCTTTGTTCTCCTGTTGTTGCCCATCCCATTATTCTCTACTCCATCTGACTCCTCTTCTAGGGGTGGTACTTGAACTCTGAGTGGAGGGATTTGTTGGAGACATTTCACTCAGAGCTGTGTGTTCCAAGGACTTTCTGGCTCTGGATCACATTTGTTCACATCTGCTAAAGGAGGTCTCTTCTCTGCTCGTGACTGAATAAGGCACCAATCTATTTGAGTATAGAAGTATGTGAAGTTTCCCAATCTATGAATATAGCAGAATATCATGAAAAGTCACTGTTTTGTTACTCTCTTTTGTAGACTAAGAGTATTTTACTTTACTCTAGGTCAGTGGGATGTCTAGTCTCTGGTTCTTGGTCATTAAAGCCGTATCAGGTATGGCATATCATGGAGTGGGCCTTAAGTCAAATCAGACAAATGGTTGGTTACTTCCACAGGGTTTGTATCACTATTGCCATAGAATATTTTACAGGCTGGACAGATTGCAGATCAAATATTTTGTGCTTAGATTAGCATTTACATTTCTCTTTCATAGCCTACACAGTAATATCTCATGTCAAAGACACTAGAATATGGGGCTGAAGAATAAATATAGGCACAAGCTCAACCTCTTCATGTTCAATGAGTTGTAGATTAATAGAATTTTATAGCAACTTTATCCCTACTGGTTCATGTTGAGACACTTCCAGTAATAATCTAGGTATTGCTACAACCAAATTAATTGAATATCTACCACCTATTACAAATAAGCTTTTTGAAAATATTTCTTGATTAATTTCATCATTTTGTGATAAAGCTGATTCTCTATTTCACTTTCTTGACTCTGTTCATTTATCTCACCTTTCACTATGTTTCAGTTTATAAGTATTAATGTAAGCATTACATCTGCTGTAGTATCTAAGACTCAATAGTTGCCTTTGTGAAAAGAGCCTATGTTCTGAGCACTCCCTGAGGATTCATTAACTTTTTCCCCATTGTTTGTACAGCAGCGTAATTATAACATTTATTCCCTCTGCACCTACTATTCCCAGATCTTTAAGCAATTCTACTCTATTTTTTTTTCCCTTGGGTTTCCAAAACATAAGCCAGATGAGATGCATGGACAAATGTGGAAGTATGGTGCCTGGAGGCAGGGCCACCACCCGGCTCCCAAAGCTCCTTGCTTTCTATCACTTTGCTGTAGTGAAGCTCACAATTGGAAGGTAGCTGCTCTATCCTAAGTGTAATTCTTGGGCTATGGCCAATGGAACAATCAACAGTAAAAATACATATCAGCTGTTATTATACTCTTCTTAATTATCTTCCCCTTCTGTTTGTTTTATATGGCCAAATGCTGGCTGGCTGCTTGGCAGCCTCATAAAAACATAAGCCCAGAAGTTGATGCTTCCTCTTTATTTCAGAAATTAATCCACATACATCTAATTCGATTCTCAATCAAGCCTCTTAGGAAGAGACTTGTGATGCATAGTTAGTGATAATTCATTTTTTATGATGATCAGGCTTCCTATAGCTCCTAAATAAACTTCATATGATGTCACTCAACCACGTTGTCTGATATATTTTTCATCTTCCTTTTAGCCATTTAAACTCTTTCAAATAAAACCTAGCAAGGAAAACCTGTTCATATTCTAAGACAAAGTGTAAACTTCATGATAGAAATTATATTCTAGAGTTCTCTCTTTTGGTTGTCAAACAATTGAAATTATAGACTCCAAACAAGTATGATTTCTCCAGGAATTTCCAAACCTAATGGAGAGAGAGAGAGAGAGAGAGAGAGAGAGAGAGAGAGAGA